>JANAVB010033017.1:32911104-33511104 GCA_029216955.1 Iris pallida
AATAGCCATCCAACTATCTATATATATACATATACACACACCATAGATATACATATATATATATATAGACACACACACACCTATAGGTAATACTTAAATATAGACACACACACAGGCATAGATATGTATAAAATACATACACACTCACACACTCACAACCACACACTCTATACCACCACTCTCATGACACTCATGTCACTCTCACATACACCACCACCACTTCCTTTGTCTACACACACAATACATATATATAGGATATATATATATATATATATTATATATATATATATATATATATAATTATATATATATATATATATATTTTTTTTTTTTTAGAAAACCCCAATAATTTCCTTAACCTAGATTTTAGGAAACCTAAGGAAAAGCTATGGTCAAAAGATGGAGAATAATATCCTCTTCATTTATTGTGAAAACATAAATGGTAAAGAGAATTTATGGTGATTAAAAGCTTACCTAGGTGGGTTTCTTGGAGGAAGAAACTTGAGAGGAAAATGGATTTTGAAAGGAGAGAAGAGTTTTCTTATGGAGAAGAAAAAGGAGGGGGGGGGGGCTTTACATGGCCGGCCTAGTGTGGGGGGGGGGGGGGGGTTAGTGGGTTTTGGGTAGGATCCAATAGCCCTCCAAACCCATTAGACTTAAGTTTGGGTTCGGTTTATTTCGGTTTGTTTCTAATGAACTAATTAAGCCTCTAAAATGACTAATTAAGCCATGGAAGTTGGGTTTAAGATTTCTAACCTAATTATGATGGTAGTGGGCCAAGTCCAGCTAGTATGTGGGTCCCGCTAGGGTCCAGGCTACCCGAATCTCCAATTTGAGTCCGAATTGGATAAAATCCAAACCAACCAAATTAAATCCCAAAAAATCACATAAAATAATAAAAAAAATTATAAAAATTATAAACTTGAAAATGACAAAAATACCCTAATTTGAAAACTGGGGGTGATAATTACAATGGTGTCCAAGTGGTTGCACTGGAGGTGTTGAGATGTTGTCCCGTTTTTGTTAAGGTGTTTCTCGGAGATCAGAACGTGACGGGACCGAGAAGAAGTCTGAGGGATAGTTCTTTGACAACATTCGGAACATGGTTCCGGTTCTTTAAATGTTTTGTCCCTTGAGTGTACAGGGAAGTACTCATTTCATTAGCATAGGTGTCAGGATTTTTGATCCTGGAAGTTTGCCTCTGATACTGGTTGGTCTTCGGTATGGCTGTTTGCATTTCGCCGAAGTTGGCCTATTGAGATAAGTTCTTAGATCAGCAAATTCACCCCCCGGGTTTTGTCTGAGACATCAGCAATTTTCCCTGTTTTGAGCGGGATATCCTGAGAGTTGGGAGATCTTGGAATACTGCTACCAGAGTAGACAAATACCTCTTTGATCATACACTTTGAAGAACTCTTGTTTGAGAGAGTCCTTGTACTGACTGGTGCCGAGGCACGTTCAGATTGATCTCTACGGTAAAAACCGAGGAAGACTGGAGAAAAGACCAAAGGGCCTTTTCTTTTGTTTTGTGAGGAAGGGTTGGCTAAAGAGCATTTTCCTCTGTTGTCTTCCAAGTCATGGGACGAGGAAGTTTGAGAAAAGACCAACGGGTCTTTTCTTTTATTCTGAGGAGGAGGAGGAACAGTCAACAGACTACCCCCAGTGGATTGCGCTGGAGCAACAGGGTGCTTGGAAAGAGGAGCAGAGTTTTTCCCTTGCTGTGAGAAGAAGGGAGATTAGCCAAAGGGCTGTCCCTCTTAGACTGCGCTGGCACAGTTTGCATAGGGGTTGAAGTGGCTGTTGGCGCATTGGCAGGTTGCGTATGAAGAACTCTGACAGATGGCCTTTTGGCCACAGTCACAGCAGATTGCGCAGTAGGAGTCTTGACTTCAGAGTGCTTGAGTTGTATTATGGTTGCTGGAGTGGTGGACTGCGCAGGTAGAGTTGCAGCCAACTGCGCCAGAGGAAGATGAGTCTTGCACTTTGAAAGAGCAGCATAGGAAGTGGTTTGTGTACTGGCAAGGGGAGCATCATACTACGCATGGGCAATAGCAGCAGACTGCACAACAGTCTTGGGAGCAGAAATAGCAGACTGTACAGCAGAGACAGTATGCTGCGCAGAGGGTTGTGCAGAGGACTTTAGAGTCCACACTGAACAGACTTGCTCTTGGCAGAAGTCGCAGTGCAACGAGTAGTCCCAAAGTTGATCATCGCCTCGTAGGCCGTCTAGTTGACCTTTACAACCAGCGTCTTCTGTGTCTTTCCGATAGACGCAACGTCACATTGAGTTGTCACTTCCTCGTCGGAGGAGAAAGTCGTCCCCAGCAGAGTTGCCATTTTGTTTGCAAAAAACAAAAGTGTTCTTCATTTCACAAACTTGTAAGAAGATTACAATAGAATTCTGAAAAAGTACAACTATAGGAATCCGATCTGAAGACGATCGCTTTATCCCTTGGACGATGTGAACTTTGAAGACGGTAGACTCTGAAGAATGTAGCAGCACTTTGGCAAGAACTCCTGATCTCTGGTGATGACTTGAATGATCTCTGATCTGATCTGGGCCTGATAATGAAAACTTGAAACTCTATTATAGAGTTCTGGAAATAACTAATTTTTTAGTTATTCTGAATTATGCAGGATGGATTGTGCAGACATTGGACTGCGCGAGCAGCGAACTGCGCTGGCAGTTACTCGATCGTGGACCACTTGTATGTGATGCGTGGCATTGCTTGATTGAAATGCGCTTGGTCGTGTACAGACGGTTGCCACATGGTGAGTAATTGATGGCATGTAGGCCACGTGTAAATTGTCAGTTGTCTTGATGGAGTGTACCACATGAACTGTGCTGGCTTCAGACTGCGCTAGATTGAATTACGCTGTAGAGAGTCTGGCAGATTGTGTTTCAATTGGGCTGGTAGCTTACGCTGCATGTACAGCTGTCCTCGAGCGCTGTGCTGTACGAGGAACGAACAGTTTTTTTCGTTCTTCGGGCTGTCAGCTGTCAGAAGATCTAATTTCCGTCAGATAATGATGACGAGGCCACGTCAGCTTGCGCGCTTGGATGTATGCGCAATTCAGCTTGCACACTTGAATTGTTGCACAATCTGTTTCTCTGCGCAGTTCACTTGACGGATGCACAACTTGATTTTCTTTGCTCTTTTGATGGGTGCAACTTGATTTTAGGACCTACACCTACACACATCCTAACACTTCGTCGCACGGGGTCTGAGTTATTTAGTAAAGCCATCCTACGACAACTTATGTTCAACCAATTCTACGACATCTCAATATCGCTCGTTCAACAAACCATCTTCGCATAGTCTATCTCTTCGAACACGTTCGACATAATCCGCCTATCAATCCTTCTCGAATCAGACACGCTATGACACAAATTGTTGCTAACCAAAATTTCACATTCTACATTTCCTAAGTCATCTATTCCAATTCACGCAATCGATCACAAGGTCGTCTGAGTTAACAATATGTTACGCCCCGATCTCACGCGAGTCAGATTATCCACGGTGGGCACGAATCACCATGCACGCTCCGCGAGATAATCATTCTCATCGGAACGTAACTCTTGTTTTGCGTCTAGACTAATTCTTTCTCGATGCGCGGATTGGACCTACTCATCCTCAAGTTTTATTCATTCATCAATCACAAGTCCTAACATCCTCAAATTTTCCTTTGCATCAAACCGACAAGTCGAGACAATCAAAGTTGCCGCGTCCTGATTTTTCGAGTTTGATCATTCCCGCGACATGAATCACCATGTCAGTGCTCACGCGAAATAATTGCCCCAAATCCGATGCAACGCATGTGCGAGCCTAGAGTTGCGCTCGCGCAAGACAAGATCGTCGACGTTGTGGCTATCAACGTAACCATCAAGACACGATCATTTTCATCTGACATTCATCTCGATCAAAATCCTAAGTATAGCACCCAACCGAACAATAACACTTGCACGATCGTCATTCGTCGAGTGAGAGTACCCCCGAGTTATTGCATATCGATCTTTGATACGCCTCAAAACCATCGACGATATACGTAACCTGACGATCTTCCTTTGCAACCAATTTCGAATCGTGCGAATGATGCTATCATTCGACTGGATAATCTCCTCGACGTTCAAAATCAAGTTCGATCATTATCCCTCAAATCATTTGCAACATCCATTTTTCCTCAAACCAATTTTACGTATTGTTCATCAGTTTATCTTAAGTCATCGACCAACGTGTTTCCTCAATTTGCAGCATTCCTTGCTAACTCAAATCGTCGAGTAACATTCAATCTAATCCTTAGAGTCATTGCGTAACTTCAAAATTCAACTTTTCATGCACGCTATCGTCTCATCGTGCTAACTTTTTTCTATACGATCCGTATCAATTTCCTCGATCAAGTCATCCATTTGTACATCCTAACTTTTTCTCAATTCGATTTCACCTACTCAATCATTCTCGCATTTCGTACTTCGCATAATCCTCAATCTCGTGCATGTTCCGTGCACGTCAATTTCTAAGTTGTTCGAATCCACTCGTCAAACTTCAAGACTAAAACTTATTTATCGATACTCAATCTATGGCTTTGCTTATACGCGATACTTGCTGATAGACTCATCGACACCCCGAATCCTCAATAGATCGATCGACATCCCTGAGGCTACCGCATACACCACTCAGGGATAAAGTTATTCAACAAATCCTCAACTTATCCTTTGAATCAAAATTGACTTCTTCAAATTTTTCGTTCGAACCATTCCTCAATTTCCAAGCACACTCATCTATATCGCACCGACGTTATCGTCGCTCGATAGCACCCCTATCAATAGTCATCTCCTTTACTCAATTAAGTCGAACTCATTCTCGCTCGAAACATTACGAATCCCACACTCGACTTTGCTAGGGTCGACGCAACTTTGGTGTATATGCCCAGCCCGACTTAGCCAACCGTGCTTACGCGAACCATCTTTTTGTTTTGACAAAAATTGTTATCCTACATTTTGCAAAATAGATAGACTTATTGTATGGACATTCCGTAGGACATTTGAGAGAGAGCGCACCAGCAATATCAACTTTGCGGAAGCAACATTTCAGAGTTTGCGGAAACAATGGAGTTAAAGAATTCAACCGATAGTCCAAGGACGTAAAGCCATGCTCTGATACCATTATGTCACGCCCCGCTCCCGTAGGTGAAAGTCCCAAATTGTTGTCTTGCATGCATCAACCATTTATGAGAGGTTATTTATGAGATAAAGGTCATGCAACTACTCGAGTTCCCTCAAGAATCAAGTCTGGTTTCTTCAAACAGGTATGTTATTCATGTAGAGCTTAGGGCCATTTGCACTTAAGGATAGATACTATACTTGAATATAGGGAGTATCTAGGTTGTTATGTCACTATTTATTCTATATTAGATTTATGAGATAACTCACAAGTTCCTGTTAAATGAGGGACTAAATCTGAACTATTAGATAAATCTTTAAGGCTTTAAATTCTACAAAATCTTTCTAAACAGATCTCTAAACCAACGTGAAGCCTCTCCTGGGTTGGCTATTTTTTGTTTAAACAAACTTTGCTATCTTCTACGTAAAGCCAACAAACTTCGGTTTTTGCAATCTGTTTTTTGCTGGTTAGCTAAACACCTTGTTATCTTCTACCAAACAAGTTTCGGTTTTTTTTACTCTGAGTGTTAAAACAACTTTTTGGTTAGCTAACACAAAATAACTTTTTGTTGGTTAAAACAATTCTTTTGTTGGTTAGCTAAAATAACTTTCTGTTGGTTAGCTAACATTGGTTTATTAGTTTCGATTTTTTTTCTGTGTGTTAAAACAATTCCTTTGTTTGTTAGCTAAAACAACTTTTTGTTGGTTAGCTAACATTGGTTTATTAGCTAACATTGGTTCCAAATTTTTTATTCTGTGTGTTTAAACAATTATTTTGTTTGTTAGCTAAAACAACTTTTTGTTAGCTAAACATTGGTTTGTTGTTCCAACAGATTTGGTTTTTAAAGGTATATAAAGAAAGTTGCACCTGAAGTTTAGATACACACGTTTTTTCCAAAAAAAACTCACAGTGGCTATTTGAAAAGTGTGCATTCTTTTCATCATACATTCTGTCACCCTCACCTTTTCCAGTTAGGGGTAAAATGGTAATTTTCCATTTTATAATATTTTTGGGAATTTTATTTCATGAATATTATTATTTAATTATTATAGGAGTCGGGTTCGAATTTCATCGCATTCCGAGTTAATTCGGGACCCCGGTGAATTTCGACTTGAGCTGTAATTAGCATGTTAGCTAACCATGGCCCACCACACTAAACTTTAGGATTTAAGAGTTTGGACTAGTCCCCCATGAGTAATTTAGTTTAATTATGATTTTTATTTATTTTTAGCAACTTCCGAAACCCATTTTTGAATTTATTTGCATTTAGGCTAGTGTAGGGGCAAACTTGTAATTACAAGTGCCCCTACCTTTGACCACCATGGCTGGTCATATAGGCCACCTATAGCCCCCTCTCTCTCTTCCTTCACCACTAAGAAACTCTCTCTCTCTCTCTCTCTCTCTTTCAATTTCTTTTCTTCCCAAAGCTTTCTTCCTCCAACAATTTTCTTTTAGGTATGTTTCTAATTTCTAAGTTATTTTTCTTTGCATATAGTTCCTTCACCATAAATGGAGAGGAGAAGATTCTCTTCCATTTGTCCACAAATTTGTAGGTTTTTCCTAGAAAAATAGGTTGATGATTTATTAGGATTTAATCTTTTGAGAGTGGTATATATATATATATATATATATATATATATATATATATATATATATATATACATATATATATATATATATACATGTGTATTTATGTGTGTGTATTTATATATGTATTCGTGTGTGTGTAGAGGAGGGTGATATTGTGTCATGGGGATGATGGTGTTGAGAGAGTGGTGTGTGTGTGTTTGTGTTGTGTGAGGATGTGTGTGTGTGTGTTTATATATATATATATATATATATATATATATCTATATATATATATATATATATATATATATATATATATATATATATATATATATATATATATATATATATATATGGATATGTATATATATATGGATATGTATATATATATATATATATATATATATATATATATATATATATATATATATATATATATATATATATATATATATATATATATATATATATATATATATATATATATATATATATTTTTATATATATATATATACATATATATATATGTATATATATATATATATATGGATATGTATATATATATATATATATATATAATATATATATATATATATATATATATATATATATATATATATATATATATATAGTTATATGAGTGTATTATATATATACATGGATGTGTGTATATGGATGTGTGTGAGTTATATATATATATTGGAGGGATGGATAGATATCTAGATAGATTATTATAGATATCTAGTTATATATATATATAGATAGATATATATATATATATAGAGATATATATATATAGATATATATATATGAAGTGTATATATATAGGGAGATAGAAGAGGAGAAGAAGAAGAAGAATAAGAACAGCAGTAACAGCAGCAGCAGCAGCAAGAGCTGCTGCCAGGAAACCCCCCCCCTAGTGTTTTGGTCCATTTAACCCCCCCCCCCCCCCCTTTTACCTATACATATAGGTATATATAGATATATATATATGTATTATATATGGTTGGAATCGTAGAGAAGAGTAGAAAAAGATTATGGAATGAGAAGTTAGAAAAGAATTAGAAGTTAGAAGAAAAGATAGGAAGAAGTTAGAAGAAAAGGGAAAAAGCTAGAATAGGAAAAGGGGAAAAACCGAGTTAGAGGGCGAAACGGAGTTCGGAGTATCCGATTGAGTTGAAACTTGGCGTGGGGCATGAATACGTGATTTAGATTTTGCGGGTAGGCTTCCGGGTGGAATTCGGGGTTGTAGGGCGCCCGTATCGCGCCGTATCGGTGCGTATCTTGAAATATTCAAGATTTTGACAACGGACCGTATCATGGACCGAATGTCCACGTTACCTAGATATTTTGGTAGATATTATATGTATAGGCTAGTATCATACTACCCTAGGGAGATCGGGTCAAAATATCAAGCGTAGGTAGGCTAACTGGATAGTTGCCGAAGCTAGAATTTTACCCTTTTTAAGGGTAAAATAGGATATTGGCCTACGGCCAAGATATGAGTTTCGAAGTCCAAGATGGACTTGGATATGGGTTGTAGAGGTTGGTAATAGTTAGAAATAGTCGCCTAGACCTAGTCTTGGCCCCGGTTGACCATGGTTGACTTTTTGGACCGAAAGTCAACTATGGGTCAACGCTTTACCCAAATTAGTCTCGATTTTCATTAGACTTGTGTAGTTGACCAAAAGTCAACTATTAGTCACCATTGACCTAGGGTTGACCATGGTTGACCATAGTTGACCAGAGTTGACCAGTTGACCAAAAGTCAAATGTAGGCCAACTCTTGATCCCGTTTGACTTTCTTCGACTTGATTTGACCCGTGATGACTGGTATGACCTAGGATTGACTTGGTTAGGCTTAGATTGACTTGATATAACTTGATTTGACCTAGATTGACTTGACAGGACTTAGTGTGACTCAGTGAGACCTAGTTTGACCTAGATTGCATATCATTCATTGTAAATCATTCCTAAACTTGTTTAAACCTAAATTAACTTGCAGTATCTCATATTTAGGTCTTCTGATACCGCTCTGAGCATTGATATACCATACAGCTCAGGACAGCAGGCGAGTACATTCACTGATAGTTTTTATTGTCTTGATATCTGCTATATCCGATTCAGTTGTAGTGTCTTACTTGATTCCTGACACGATGGTTCACGGACTAGTATATGTCGGATCCTGTCATGAGATGTTGTTCCCAGGTTATTTGGTATATTGGTACATGACTCAACTTGTTACTTGTACTTGTATAGACATGGACTTGGGAGTGGGCTGATCACCTGCTTTTGAATCCCGTGTCATGACGTGTTTATGTCCGGATCCTTTATACTATTCGGGGATGGGGAATTATTAGTGGTTGTGTGATCAAATTCCTACATTGTTCTACTGTATACATTGTTCATAGCTATACCCTCGCCTCACGACGGGTAAAGCCTGACCCTACATCGTTCATAGCTTTCCATGGTGACCGACCTTACCGTTCTATTGTACTCATTGTTCATAGCCGGTCGGATGGAAAGCCTGATCATGTTTCCCAAGCCGATCACATAATGCTCTAATAATTCAAATCACATTTTATATTTACTTTATCTTATCGTATATCCTGCTCTGTTCTACATTCAGTATTTTCTCACCATGCCATGATATACAGTTACTCACATGCTCTACTTGCCTTTACATTGTACCTTGATTGGAGACTAAGTTCTGCTCGGGAGAAGAGTTACAACCTCGGTCCTTGTTTGGTTTAAGGGTTGTAACTCGGCTTCCGAACGGTTCCCAAGTTTTGATATATCTTTGTCTTGTAGTTCATTATACTGTCTCTTATAGAATTTGTCAATTCACATGGAACTGCTGTTGGTATTTGTACTTGCTCATTTTCCTGATAGGATACCGTTATGATATATTACAGATGACTCTGAGGCAGACTGCTCGACCTATTATGGGCTCGAGTCAGATGGAGTAGTGCAGGACCGTGGCCTTATAGTAGAGCCACTAGATTTGAACTTCCAGAGTAGTGTAGGTTAGCTAGGTTTGACTGGACTGCGATCCAGCTAGCTTTATCAGATTGTAGTTTTTATGTTATATTTTGAGACCCTGTGATGTTGTATATAGCTGGGCTTGTGTTGGACACAGGACTTATTCTATTTCATCTATCATATGTTTCCTTTCGTGCTATATATTCTAGTTTGTTTTTGTGATTGAGACTGTATTGCTATGTCACCTCTATTCGGAGTGTATATACTGTACAGGTACCTTTATACTGTTTAGAGTAGTTTTGTAGATGACCTAGACAGCGTTCTACCGCCGATGCTGCGGCATAGGCTGGACGTAACCACGTACTCGTGCCCCTAATCAGGGTGCGGGTCGTGACACATTTTTGTGGTGGCCCACGTAGGTCCGGTGTCGCAATTAGTGCGATCTCGTAATGGTGCTCGACTTAGAGTACTAATTATGAGCCTGCGATTAGGACGTAGGACCAAGGATATGATAGGAGTTTCTCAATCACACCTAGGAAAATTTTCCGATCTTTGATTATCATAATACTCTCCTTGTATTAAATTAACTGTCCTTCTTTGATAATCTACTCATGTGCCATATTGATCTCTTTGTTTCAATTCGTCTCCAGGATGACGAAGACGCACCCGCAGGCCACTGGATCGAGTAGTTTGCCTGAGAGATCTGATCAGGCAGAGGAGGAGGTTCACGAGACTGCCCCCAGTGATTCTACTATTCCAGAGACCCAGGCAGTTGCACAGGGAGGTCTACCACCTCCACCCCAGAGGGTTACGGCCGTTCTTCCAGAGATACAGCCGCCACCACCACCGATACCGACGGATACACATCACATGTTCCTTCTCCTTCAACAGATGATGGAGACGCAGCGGGCCCAGGCAGAGGCGTCGCAGCGCCAATCGGAGGCGTCACACCGACAGATCGAGATGCTGAGGCAGAGTATGGAGAACTCGCATCAGCTTGCCCTAGCAGCAGTAGAGAGAGTGGCACCGGGTACGGTGCAGGGCCCTACTGGCCAGCAGCCGTACCAGCAGCAGTCCAGGCCGGGGACAGTATTGGACTTCAGGAAGATGAGCTCCAGGGACTTCACAGGCACGGAGGGCATCCTCTATGCAGACGACTGGCTAAAGGATGTACAGCAGAGCATGGAGCTGGCAGAGCTTCCTAGAGCGCTTTGGGTTTCGGCCGCAGCCAGCCGATTCTTCGACATTGTGCTGACATGGTACCGCACGGATCCTCGTGCGTCGGTGAGAGGGCTGACTTGGGAGAACTTCCGGAGGCTCTTCAAGGAGAAGTTCTTTCCGGACGTGGCTCTTACATCATTGGAGGGCCAGTTCGTGGGTCTAGTTCAGGGGAACTCGTCGGTGGACGAGTATGCAGCTGAGTTCTTCCGCCTTAGCAGGTTTGCTCCCGATATGATCCAAGATGAGGGGCAGAAGGCTCGTAAGTTCCGCAGGGGACTTATTCATGCAGTGCGCACCCGCACCTCAGGTCGCCGTGATGCGACGTTCGATCAGATATTGATGGATGCGCAGATCGCAGAGGAGGACTTCGGCCTCAAGCCGAAGAGGAGCGGAGATACTATGGGGGTGAGTTCCAGTGCGGGGACCGGCCAAGCGCCCCCACATTCAGCAGCAACCTCTGTTGCAGGTTCAGCAGGCACCAGCGCGTGTCCAGCAGCACCAGGGACAGGGCCAGAGGCAGGCCATCCAGTGTGCCTTCTGCAAGAAGATGGGGCATACCCGAGAGGATTGTAGGATGAAACAGGGAGTTTGTTTATTCTGTGGAGCTCCAGACCACCAGGTGAAGAACTGTGCTGCCCGTGCAGCCAGACAGGCAGGCCAGGACGGAGTGCAGCAGGCTAGAGGAGGCCAGCAAGGGCGTGCTTTCGCCATGACAGTTGAGCCCACTCAGACAGTAGCAGAGCAGATAGCAGGTTCCAATCTTTCGATCTCCTTTCCGCATTTGCCTTCTTATAAACTGTCTTGAAATTCGATTCTATCTGTTCTTTGATCGTTGGATAAAAATTGTTCTTGTGATATGATTTTCTTCTGAGATAAGTCGTATGGGCTAGGTCGCCTCGATTATGAGATTTTAGAATACTCTAGGGTCATGCTAGCAGGCATAGTGAGGACATATAGTCGGATTATGGTCGTATTTCTTGGGTGTGGAAATTTAAGGTTTTCGCTGCCAAGCTAGCGGCAATGCGAAAATTTTAAATACCATAATTCTAGAGGTATGTACCTTAGTCGAGGACTCTGTGAGTATCGTAGCCTTGCTCACTGGCATGACGGAGATTCTGAGTATCATGATGATTGGACAGACGTATACGATTATCGAACTGCATGATTTTTCTGTGTTTACTTGTTTTAATTTTTGGAGGATGAATTCTTTTAAGGTGGATAGACTTATAGCACCCAGTTCCTAGTTGAGAGTAATTTTAAATTTTATCATTTTAGTCATTTAATTCATGTTTTGATTTTTGAGATTTTAAACCATTTTAAATTTTAAGCCATGACTTGTGATTTTGATAATTTACTATTGTTTGGTTTCAATTTCGAGGACGAAATTTTTTTTAAGGTGGATAGACTTGTCACCCTCACTTTTTCCAGTTAGGGGTAAAATGGTAATTTTCCATTTTATAATATTTTTGGAAATTTTATTTCATGAATATTATTATTTAATTATTATAGGAGTCGGGTTCGAATTTCATCGCATTACGAGTTAATTCGGGACCCCGGTGAATTTCGACTTGAACTGTAATTAGCCTGTTAGCTAACCATGGCCCACCACACTAAACTTTAGGGTTTAAGAGTTTGGACTAGTCCCCCATGAGTAATTTAGTTTAATTATGATTTTTATTTATTTTTAGCAACTTCCGAAACCCATTTTTGAATTTATTTGCATTTAGGCTAGTGTAGGGGCAAACTTGTAATTACAAGTGCCCCTACCTTTGACCACCATGGCTGGTCATATAGGCCACCTATAGCCCCCTCTCTCTCTTCCTTCACCACTAAGAAACTCTCTCTCTCTCTCTCTCTTTCAATTTCTTTTCTTCCCAAAGCTTTCTTCCTCCAACAATTTCCTTTTAGGTATGTTTCTAATTTCTAAGTTATTTCTCTTTTGCATATAGTTCCTTCACCATAAATGGAGAGGAGAAGATTCTCTTCCATTTGCCCACAAATTTGTAGGTTTTTCCTAGAAAAATAGGTTGATGATTTATTAGGATTTAATCTTTTGAGAGTGGTATATATATATATACATATATATATATATATATATATATATACATGTGTATTTATGTGTGTGTATTTATATATGTATTCGTGTGTGTGTAGAGGAGGGTGATATTGTGTCATGGGGATGATGGTGTTGAGAGAGTGGTGTGTGTGTGTTTGTGTTGTGTGAGGATGTGTGTGTGTGTTTATATATATATATATATATATATATATATATAGTTATATGAGTGTATTTATATATATACATGGATGTGTGTATATGGATGTGTGTGAGTTATATATATATATTTGGAGGGATGGATAGATATCTAGATAGATTATTTATAGATATCTAGTTATATATATATATATATAGATAGATAGATATATATATATATATATATATATATATATATATATATATATATAGAGAGAGATATATATATATAGATATATATATATGAAGTGTATATATATAGGGAGATAGAAGAGGAGAAGAAGAAGAAGAATAAGAACAGCAGTAACAGCAGCAGCAGCAGCAAGAGCTGCTGCCAGGAAACCCCCCCCCCCCTAGTGTTTTGGTCCATTTAACCCCCCCCCCCCCCCCCCCCCTTTTACCTATACATATAGGTATATATATAGATATATATATATATATGTATTATATATGGTTGGAATCGTAGAGAAGAGTAGAAAAAGATTATGGAATGAGAAGTTAGAAAAGAATTAGAGGTTAGAAGAAAAGATAGGAAGAAGTTAGAAGAAAAGGGAAAAGCTAGAATAGGAAAAGGGAAAAAACCGAGTTAGAGGGCGAAACGGAGTTCGGAGTATCCGATTGAGTTGAAACTTGGCGTGGGGCATGAATACGTGATTTAGATTTTGCGGGTAGGCTTCCGGGTGGAATTCGGGGTTGTAGGGCGCCCGTATCGCGCCGTATCGGTGCGTATCTTGAAATATTCAAGATTTTGACAACGGACCGTATAATGGACCGAATGTCCACGTTACCTAGATATTTTGGTAGATATTATATGTATAGGCTAGTATCATACTACCCTAGGAAGATCGGGTCAAAATATCAAGCGTAGGTAGGCTAACTGGATAGTTGTCGAAGCTAGAATTTTACCCTTTTTAAGGGTAAAATAGGATATTGGCCTACGGCCAAGATATGAGTTTCGAAGTCCAAGATGAACTTGGATATGGGTTGTAGAGGTTGGTAATAGTTAGAAATAGTCGCCTAGACCTAGTCTTGGCCCCGGTTGACCACGGTTGACTTTTTGGACCGAAAGTCAACTATGGGTCAACGCTTTACCCAAATTAGTCCCGATTTCCATTAGACTTGTGTAGTTGACCAAAAGTCAACTATTAGTCACCATTGACCTAGGGTTGACCATGGTTGACCAGAGTTGACCAGTTGACCAAAAGTTAAATATAGGCCAACTCTTGATCCCGTTTGACTTTCTTCGACTTGATTTGACCCGTGATGACTGGTATGACCTAGGATTGACTTGGTTAGGCTTAGATTAACTTGATATAACTTGATTTGACCTAGATTGACTTGACAGGACTTAGTGTGACTCAGTGAGACCTAGTTTGACCTAGATTGCATATCATTCATTGTAAATCATTCCTAAACTTGTTTAAACCTAAATTAACTTACAGTATCTCATATTTAGGTCTTCTGATACCGCTCTGAGCATTGATATACCATACAGCTCAGGACAGCAGGCGAGTACATTCACTGATAGTTTTCATTGTCTTGATATCTGCTATATCCGATTCAGTTGTAGTGTCTTACTTGATTCCTGACACGATGGTTCACGGACTAGTATATGTCGGATCCTGTCATGAGATGTTGTTCCCGGGTTATTTGGTATATTGGTATATGACTCGACTTGTTACTTGTACTTATATAGACATGGACTTGGGAGTGGGCTGATCACCTGCTTTTGAATCCCGTGTCATGACGTGTTATGTCCGGATCCTTTATACTATTCGGGGATGGGGAATTATTAGTGGTTGTGTGATCAAATTCCTACATTGTTCTACTGTATACATTATTCATAGCTATACCCTCGTCTCACGACGGGTAAAGCCTGACCCTACATCGTTCATAGCTTTCCATGGTGACCGGCCTTACCGTTCTATTGTACTCATTGTTCATAGCCGGTCGGATGGAAAGCCTGATCATGTTTCCCAAGCCGATCATATAACGCTCTAATAATTCAAATCACATTTTATATTTACTTTATCTTATCGTATATCCTGCTCTGTTCTACATTCAGTATTTTCTCACCATGCCATGATATACAGTTACTCACATGCTCTACTTGCCTTTACATTGTACCTTGATTGGAGACTAAGTTCTGCTCGGGAGAAGAGTTATAACCCCGGTCCTTGTTTGGTTTAAGGGTTGTAACTCGGCTTCCGAACGGTTCCCAAGTTTTCATATATCTTTGTCTTGTAGTTCATTATACTGTCTCTTATAGAATTTGTCAATTCACATGGAACTGCTGTTGGTGTTTGTACTTGCTCATTTTCCTGACAGGATACCGTTATGATATATTACAGATGACTCTGAGGCAGACTGCTCGACCTATTATGGGCTCGAGTCAGATGGAGTAGTGCAGGACCGTGGCCTTATAGTAGAGCCACTAGATTTTGAACTTCCAGAGTAGTGTAGGTTAGCTAGGTTTGACTGGACTGCGATCCAGCTAGCTTTATCAGATTGTAGTTTTTATGTTATATTTTGAGACCCTGTGATGTTGTATATATCTGGGCTTGTGTTGGACACAGGACTTATTCTATTTCATCTATCATATGTTTCCTTTCGTGCTATATATCCTAGTTTGTTTTTGTGATTGAGACTGTATTGCTATGTCACCTCCATTCGGAGTGTATATACTGTACAGGTACCTTTATACTGTTTAGAGTAGTTTTGTAGATGACCTAGACAGCGTTCTACCGCCGATGCTGCGGCGTAGGCTGGACGTAACCACGTACTCGTGCCCCTAATCAGGGTGCGGGTCGTGACACATTCATATTGCATTGGTGTTGCGCCTGATCCCACGGAGAACCAAAAAGGAGGACCAGACTGCTTTCTCAAGAGCTTGTGGACTCGAGTTTGAGAGATGGGGTTGGTATGGTTGTAGGTGGCTTGCTTATCTTAGTAAGTGTTACATCTTTGAACTTCTTTTGATTATAGTGGATTATTTTTTGAGGTTTTGGCCGGGACATAAAGGTCTACGGTTCCTCGTTAAAATTATTGTTCTGAGTTGCGTGTTTTGTTTCACTTTTTTTTGAATTTGTCTAATTGCTTTTAATTCATAAATGTTTTAGTTTGTCTATTGTTGAATCTTGTGTATCTACTCTTTTTGAGTACGGGGGTTTTTCAATTGGTATTAGAGCACACCTCTACGCACTGAGTGATCCGTTGATAGATTTTTTTAACAATGTCGTCTAGCAATTATGAGGGTTGGTTAAGTGGAAATAAGATTCCACCATTCACTGGAAAGAACTATCCTCAATGGAAAGTTCGAATGAGAATCTATCTTATGGCTCTTGGGTCGGATGTTTGGAATCTTATTGAAAACAATTGGGTTGAGCCAATTAAAATTACTGTAGCTACTGCTACTGAGACTGAAAAAAGAGAAATTAAACCTAGAGCTGAATATACGGCTGATGAAAAGTTATCGGCTAGCAACAATTCACGAGGCTTAAATGCGATATTTACAGCACTAGACAATAATGAAGCGAATAAAATCAGTACCTGCACCACGTGTCATGATGCTTGGGAAGCCATTAGACTTGCCTATGAAGGTGATGAACAAGTCAAAGAACAACAATTACAAGCCATTCAAACTGAATTCGAAGATAGTCGTATGCATGAACACGAAACATTTGATGACTACTATCTTAAACTTTCAACAATTATAAATAAAGCAGCTGCTATTGGATATTCCTATGAAGACGTGTATGTTGTTAGGAAAATTCTTAGAACTTTGCCTAAAAGGTTTTCCTCTAAAAAGGACGCAATCATGGAAGCTCAAAACATACAAAAAATGTCTGTTGCTACTCTCGTTAGTAAACTCAGAGCTTATGAAGTCTCCTTAGAGATTGCACAACGAGATGAATCTAAGAAGAACAAATCCATTGCATTTTCTAGCAAAACACATTCAAAAGTTTACTCTGATGATTTGATTGCCATGTTGATGAACACAATTTAAATTCCATAAATGAACACTTAGCCTTTTTAGGGGTAAACATGAAAAAATGGATAAACAAGAGAAACAAATTTGCTCCTTATAATAATGGTTCATCTACTGCTCGGTCTGATAATAATGACAAATCTATGAGTAACACATACACTGCACCTAAGCCCAAATCAAAACCTGATACGTTTAATCTTGAGTGCTTTAAATGTAAAGGCATCGGTCACATAGCTAAAGATTGTCCCAGTAAGAACAAACCTAAGGTGGTCATGGCGAATTTCTCATTTTCTTCATGGGAGACTGAGTACGAGTTAGGAGATGATGAGGATGTCCCCAGTGAAGAATTTTCTAACTTTGTTTGTTTGATGGCTAAATCTACTTCAAGCATATGCTCTTATGATTCTGTTGTGGATCCCGTAGATTGGGAATCTCTGTACCTTATTGAATATGCCAAAAATGATGATCTTGGACTAACTATGATTAATTTACGATCTGAGATTGGCACTCTTAATAAATCTATAATAGCTGGATTGAATGATATGACTATTTTAGAACGTGATTTTAAGACAGAAAAGGAAATGTTGATTAAAAAGACTGCTGGAATACAAGCTAAACTAAATTCTCTATATGAAGTCCACCAAAGCACCTTAAATGAACTTGTGTCAACCAAGAAAGCTTTGGAGGACTCTAAAAAGCAATTTAGATCTTTTAATACCAGTTCATTAAAACTCGACCACATGATTACTGTTGGAAAACAATCTAAGGACACAAGGGGGCTTGGTTACACTGGATCCACAAGTGCAAGTGGGGACCCTAATATAACTAAGTTTGTTAAACCAATAGAGCTCCAAGAGAACCTTCCAGTAGATTCTTACTCTCACAAAGAAAAACACACTCCTTATTACTTGAATAAATCAAATAAGTCGATGCCTCACAAATATAAGAGAATTCCAGTCTGCTATTCTTGTGGAAAGAGAGGTCATACATTTCATAACTGCTGGTATGAATCTTATTACTCTAGTAGTTTTAATTACTGTGAAAATTTTGATTATTCACATTCCAAAGCCTTTGTTCCATACAGGTTCAGGGAGAATATTCAGAAAGCAAAGGAAACAAAAAGGGGGTAGCAATTATGTTGAATCAAAAATTGCTTCAAAACAAATCTGGGTAAGAAAAGATGTAGTAAATGCTCTTGAAACGTTGTCTGAAAATGACATGATTGCCTTATCTATGTCACCCCCAGTTTCCAAAAATAGGAGTATTTTTGTCATTTTTCATTTTTAAATTATTTTGGAATTATTTATTTATTTATTGTAATATTTTGGGGTTATTTGAGTCGGGTTCGAATTTCAACTCATTCCGACTTGTATCGGAGACCCGGGGTAGTTTTGACTCTAGTGGGCCCACACACTAGTTAGGCATGGCCCACATAATATTAATTTTAGTCCACATGATATTAATTTTAGTTAGTGACTAGACTAATTATTTTGGTTAGTATTAATATGGATTAGTGTTTTAGGATTGACCAAACTACCCCCGACTTAACCCCTTACCAATGTATTAGTAAATAGACTAGAAAAGGGGCTTTTGGACTTTTCCTAAAAGGACAAAACCACATTTATGGCCAGCCACAATAAGGATAGGGTTGAGCCTCCCATTTATCATTATCCATCTATTTTTCTCTCTCTTGTTCTTCCCCAAATTCCTAGAGAGCAATCCCTAGCAATTTCTCCACCAAATCATTCCATTTCACCACCAAATCTTCTTCTTTCCTTCTCCATTCTAGCCAAGGAGGAAGCTACCCAAGTTTGGGAGGATTCGGAGCTCGTTCGTGTCCTTTTGGAATCTCTACGTGTCGATGTCGCTCCGGGAAGGCTTTTTTTCGATTCGATCTACCGGGAGGTATAAATCCCTTCTCCTTTTCATTTTCTCATGCATATAGGTCTATTTTGAACCCATAGAAATGACCCCATAGTTGTATCTCCATTTGTGTCCATTTCGTGTCCATTTGGAGGTCATAGGAGTGTCCTTTGTGTTGTGGTTGTGTCCATGTGGAAAAATCCCAAATTTGGATACACTATGTGTTGTTGTTATGTATGAATAAATTATTACATGTTTAATCTCATATTTTTGTATTGGAGATGTGTTCTATAGTGTCTCATATATACATATTAGTGTAGAGAGTGAGTTCTTGATATATTATGTTATATACTTGTGTTCTTTTGTCTCAAACTACCTAAATCCGTCATGATTTTATCCACGTTTTTAATTTCAGCCCTAACTTAGAAATGTCATAACTTCTAGCTCAAAGTTCGGTTTAATCTCTCATTTTTCTAAAAGAAGCGTATTGAAGTTAGCTTTCCAAAAACATGTATTAATAGGCCTAATTCTTTCTGTAAATTTCTGGAGAATTATTTGAGTGTCAGCTGTACGAAAGACAAACGCGTTCTCGGTGTTTTCGCGATTCCGGGAGTTTTCGGAAACGAAAACGCGATCCGTTTAAAGTTTCGGAAAGCTAACACATAGATCTATAACATACTTTAATCCTAAATTTTAATTCATGCTGAGATGGTACAATATTGATTATTAGTAGGAGTTACTATTCGGCATATGCATTTTGTGCACCCTTGTGTGTAATATAATGTTCTATTTGATTTTAACCCATGTTAACATATATACATTATGTAATTAAATAGAGAATACAAGCATGAGTAAATGGTTAAATAAATAATGTATGAGGTGTAAGTATCCTATCTAATATAAGCATGCATAAGTATGGCTTGTAATGAATATGTAGGTTCCATAGTATGTAATGTATGGTGCATATAGTGGTGCAAGAGAATAATGAATGATGAATGAATGCAAGCATGAATGTAATGTAATAATAGATATAATGTATGAAATATACAAGTTAATGAGATGTAATGTTCTATGTTAACACAAATCCTATATTACCTCATGTACCCCCTTACACTATGTTGACACTATCACACTTGACACATTGTTCACTTACACTTTGACACTCTTTGATATGTATACACTATGTATGCCCATTTAACCCTCACTTGCCCCTTTGCCATGTTCACATACACACACATAGCCTCTTAAATACGTATTTATGAATATAGTTAACTTAGCTATGTATATATATTATATATATGTTAGCATATTGTGTTGTAATATATAAGTTTATATAACCATTTGAAATGCCATGATTATAGACCTAATGTTGAATACCAATATATGCATGTGTATATATGTGTAGACATATATAGCTTAAAGTAATAGATTACCTAGTGTATATCCAATGTGAATTTTTGCCTATTTGAGTATTGAATAATTACATGCTATATAGAGTTGGGTGTATGTTGGCTTGTATAGCCTTGTATTGATGTGTGCTTGCTAGGATAGTCTTGGTTAGGCCTAGTAAGACTTACTAGGTTAGGACATGACCTAGTTTGACCTAATTTGACTAGTACAGTTGACCAAGGGTTGACTTTGGCCTAGTTTGACCTAGATTTATGTAGAATGCATTGTAGTACTTTATATTATCCTTCTGGACATGTTGTGACTTGTGCTGTTCTAATTAGGAGCCAGACACCTTGTAACCTGTGTTGCTTTAAATAGGACTTTGTGGCTTCAGTTGGACCCCCTATACTTATCAGCTGTTCAGGTTATCGAGGCGAGTACATTCTCTGATCATTTCATATCCTGCTTAGAATTATTTCCTGCAGTAGATTACTTTACTTGTACTATCACGTTGGTCACACGGATTGGTACTATATGGATCCCTTCTTGAGATGTTATCCTTAGGGAGCATCGGGTACTACATGTTCTGTGCGTTTCACTTACATGACGTATCATATGCTTCATTGGTTCTTTAATCACTTACGACATATACTCTTATGATCGTAGAGTCTTTCTAGAATCCTTATCCCATTTATGGGACTACTATGTATCACCTTCGGGGTCTATTACCTTCGGGGTCTTATCACCTTCGGAGTCTACCACCCTTCGGGGCTGTTACATAGCATCATATAACATAACCTGGTTGGATCCTTGTGTATTGATTGGGGGTACGGGGGAGTATAAATAGCCATGTGAACAATTCCAAAGTAGAATAGCCATGTACGCCTCTTTAGTATAGCCACGTACAATCAAGCCGTTCACATGTCGACTTTGTGCTTTAAATCACTAGTCACTGGTAGCTCTTTATTTATAGTAGATATTTCTATTATAGCTCTCTCTCTCTGTTTACATACAGCATTTCTTTCAGTACCTGTATCTTACTTTACTGCATGATTATATTTTCTAACCTGCTATGAACTGTTGAGATGTAATGTGCTCGCTCCTGTCCTGACTGGACCTGTTGATAAATTTTACAGATGGCCTGGGATTGCCTGTTAGCCTAGAAGAGACACAGTAGAGGTTGTTTAGATAGTTATTTCATTTTGTCTGGAGTTGTACTTACTTTGTGGTTACTGTATTTGAGTTTTGAGATGTATTTATGGGTTTATGTATCTTAGACACTTAGACTTCTATCTTCTATATTTATTTTGGATTTCATGTTTTATCTATCTTTATCATGCTCTACCGTAGATGTGATTGAGACTGTATCTGCTATGTCACCCCCATTCGGGGAGTATAAACTGTTTAGTCTTATACTGTTAGATGCATTGAGACCTAGGACAGCGTTCTACCGCCGACACTGCGGCGTAGGCTGAGCGTTGTTACGTTCTCGTGCCCTAACTCTAGGGTGCGGGTCGTGACACGTTTTTAGTGGTGGCCCATGCAGGTCGAGTTTGTGTAGTGGTATTCGAGCTAGAGTACCACTACAGCCTGCAGTAGGAATAT
Source organism: Iris pallida (assembly GCA_029216955.1). Classification (NCBI taxonomy): domain Eukaryota; kingdom Viridiplantae; phylum Streptophyta; class Magnoliopsida; order Asparagales; family Iridaceae; genus Iris; species Iris pallida. Next base: position 32,933,135 of record JANAVB010033017.1, read on the forward strand.
AATATATTTTTGAAGGTACTCAATCACAGTTAGGACCTTTGAGAGATTCCCGGGACGACCCTTGAGAATCTTATTTTAACTTCGATTTGAGAACTCTTTTTTCCCTTGATTTGATTTATTTTTACTTACTGTTGTTAAATTTGATTTTGATGGATTATGGTTGAATTTGAGTTGTATTCATTGATTTTGATGAATGATTGTCGAATTTTGAATCTTGATGATAGCTGTTGCATCCGAGTTGTATTTTGATGGATTTTTGTTCATTTTGAATTTTGAAGTTCGTTGATAAATTTGATTTGATTTATGGGTATTCATTGTTGATTTAATTTTTTTTTGACAAGATGAAATTATATGGGCTAGGTCATCTATGTTATGGAATCTAGTCTTCTATAGTCACATTAGCCAGCATGGTGAGGACATATAGTCTGACTCTGGATATATTTCTCGGGTGTGGGAATTTAAGGTTTTCGCAGCCAAGCTAGCAGCACCGCGAAAATGTTAAATACCACGATTCTAGAGGTATGTGCATAAGTCAAGGACTCTGTGATTATCGTAGCCTTGCTTACTAGTATGACGAGGATTTAGTGTACCATGATTTTGGACAGACGCATATGATTATCAGATTGTACCTTAAATGTTTTCGAAACATGTTTTCTCTACTTTTGTTTCTGTCCTTCAAAAAAAATTTAATTATTAATTATTTTGTTTTGTTTGCTTCTCATTATTTAACTTAAGAGTAGGTTTGCCTGTTTTTATAAACCTTTGCGTAACTTCTTGCTATGAGTTTCTTCTTAATGCAATGAATCGATAATTTTGCTAGACTTTATCTTGGATTTGATAATTTAGCTCTGGATTTCAAAATGGTTCTTCTTTAAATATATAAGCAAAACAGATTTTATCGTTATTTCTTCCTTGCTATTATTCTTGTATTAAATAATAATAATAAAACTGCCTTGATTACGTCAATCACCTGCTTGCAATCTTGGTAGGAATCTAAATGTTAGTCTTAACGTAGAAATAATTTTTTTTATATTAGGACATGAGAATATGTATATAAATATATATAGCATACACTTTGCCTAACACGTATGCATGCTACACTTGATTTTTTCACCTATCTAAATACATATTAATATGTTGTTGATGTTTAAATTGTCAAAACCCCAATATTTCTGGTTCTCTGCTTTTCATGTTTAAATTCGTAATTTAAATATAAATTTTATATTATTAGTTATGTTTAAATCACTGCACATGTATGTTATACGTGGGGTTTCAATTCAAAATTTTGGTTGAGTTTTGTGTTTAATTTGTAAAATCTGAGACTGTGTGCATGTTAATCCTTGATGCGGGATTCCAAATGTTAGTTCAAATTGCTGTTTTATTTCTTAAATATAATATTTGAGCTATATACCTTGTGGGAAGTAGGGATATAAATTTATGTTTCATATTCTTACATGTTAGTTGTGATAAACATTGAGTTGGTTTTTAATGTTCAAATTTCTCCAAAACCCTGAAAACTAGTTACATGTTAACATTTTTACATTGATTTCCATATTTAGTTAAATTTCAGATTTAACATGTAATATTGAACTGTGTGCATAGATAAATGTATGGATAGTATGTTAGGGTTTCATTTCTATCATGTTAGGATGTATTAGGACCATTGAGATGGGTTGCGATGTTTCAAAACCCTAAAATCTGAGACTACATTATGTTAATATTTTACTGTTTTAAATGTTAGCTTATTTTCAGACTTTGCATATAAATGCTGAACTAAAACTGGGTTTAACCTTTCAATACTAGGCTATAACCCTGTACAAGGACACACACACACCCTCTTTATATATATATGTATAAGGTTAGCCATGCATGTTATGAGTAAATAAATTGCGTATTGTAGATTGTTTAACCAATATGCCATGATTAGTGTAACTTGATAGCCGTTGTTTTGAAACCCAATTTCTCATATACAATTTTATGTATATTTCGTCTACACATATGCCTACTATCTTACTATATTAACCTGTTTACATACACCCATACACACACAAACCATATAACATTACATAATGCCAGCTTTTCCCTCTCTAACGCTCTCTATATATATATTGTGATTGGATTTCAATGCAAGTGACTTTCAATTCTTTAACTTTGAAATTGATTTTTCTGTACCCTTTTAGATTATTGGAAGTTACCTTTCTTATTTTTATATATTTTTTTTGAGTACCAGCTTTCACATAGGATGGTAGACTGTCTTACAGTTTTGATGATTTGTTATTTATGTATCTTTTCCAGTTTAGCACTCTAGATTTCTTGTGTGTTTGATACCCTATGACCGTCTTGGTTTAGCATGACTAGTATACCAAGATGAGACTTTCACTACCACCGTATGCAATGACCCTGTATGTCATCCTTTTGATCACATGATTTGTTTTAATCTGGGACTTTGATTTGTGGGGGTTTGACCTAGAGAGAGTATGGACATTTTAATTTCGAGGATAAAATTTTTCTAAGGTGGGTAGACTTGTAACACCCAATTTTCTAAAATGAGAGTAATTTTGAAATTTTGTAATTTTAATCATTTATTGATTTGACATTTAAATCATGATATAATTTTGGTAATTTTTTAAATTATTTTAAAACTATTTAAAATCTTGACTTGTAATTTTGATGTTTTGCTAGTGAAACCCTAGAGACTGTTTGACCTAGAGCCTAACCATGTGATTAGGATATTTTAATGTCATTTTTGGCCTAAGGATATTTTGCATTAGACCTCCTTGAATTATTTTGATATTTATTGCGTTGGTGATTGTTAATTTGACCTTTGATAGGTGTGATGGTTTTCTGTCCGTATCAGATACGTATCAGTTTTTATTTATAAATGTTTGATGTGCCTCAAGGAGATTTTTTTTTACTGCTGATTTTTTTTTGAAAAGTATTTGAATGAGATTGTTTTCTGCATGTGTTTTCTGTGATTGCTTTGTTTTAATTTCGAGGACAGAATTTTTTAAGGTGGATAGATTTGTCACCCCCAGTTTCCAGAAATAGGGGTATTTTTGTCATTTTTCATTTTTAAATTATTTTGAAATTATTTATTTATTTATTGTAATATTTTGGGGTTATTTGAGTCGGGTTCGAATTTCAACTCATTCCGACTTGTATCGAAGACCCGGGGTAGTTTTGACTCTAGCGGGCCCACACACTAGTTAGGCATGGCCCACATAATATTAATTTTAGTCCACATGATATTAATTTTAGTTAGTGACTAGACTAATTATTTTGGTTAGTATTAATATGGATTAGTGTTTTAGGATTGACCAAACTACCCCCGACTTAACCCCTTACCAATGTATTAGTAAATAGACTAGAAAAGGGGCTTTTGGACTTTTCCTAATAGGACAAAACTACCTTTATGGCCATCCACAATAAGGATAGGGTTGAGCCTCCCATTTGTCATTATCCATCTATTTTTCTCTCTCTTGTTCTTCCCCAAATTCCTAGAGAGCAATTCCTAGCAATTTCTCCACCAAATCATTCCATTTCACCACCAAATCTTCTTCTTTCCTTCTCCATTCTAGCCAAGGAGGAAGCTACCCAAGTTTGGGAGGATTCGGAGCTCGTTCGTGTTCTTTTGGAATCTCTACGTGTCGGTGTCGCTCCGGGAAGGCTTTTCTTCGATTCGATCTACCGGGAGGTATAAATCCCTTCTTCTTTTTATTTCCTCATGCATATAGGTCTATTTTGAACCCATAGAAATGACCCCATAGTTGTATCTCCATTTGTGTCCATTTCGTGTCCATTTGGAGGTCATAGGAGTGTCCTTTGTGTTGTGGTTGTGTCCATGTGGGAAAAATCCCAAATTTGGACACACTATGTGTTGTTGTTATGTATGAATGAATTATTACATGTTTAATCTCATATTTTTATATTGGAGATGTGTTCTATAGTGTCTCATATATACATATTAGTGTAGAGAGTGAGTTCTTGATATATTATGTTATATACTTGTGTTCTTTTGTCTCAAACTACCTAAATCCGTCATGATTTTATCCACGTTTTTAATTTCAGCCATAACTTAGAAATATCATAACTTCTAGCTCAAAGCTCGGTTTAATCTCTCGTTTTTTTTTAAAAGAAGCATATTGAAGTTAGCTTTCTAAAAACATATATTAATAGGCCTAATTTTTTCTGTAAATTTCTGGAGAATTATTTGAGTGTCAGCTGTACGAAAGACAAACGCGTTCTCGGTGTTTTCGCGATTCCGGGAGTTTCCGAAAACAAAAACGCGATCCGTTTAAAGTTTCGAAAAGCTAACACATAGATCTATAACATACTTTAATCCTAAATTTTAATTCATGCTGAGATGGTACAGTATTGATTATTAGTAGGAGTTACTATTCGGCATATGCATTTTGTGCACCTTTGTGTGTAATATAATGTTCTATTTGATTTTAACCCATGTTAATATATATACATTATGTAATTAAATAGAGAATACAAGCATGAGTAAATGGTTAAATAAATGATGTATGAGGTGTAAGTATCCTATCTAATGTATGCATGCATAAGTATGGCTTGTAATGAATATGTAGGTTCCATAGTATGTAATGTATGGTGCATATAGTGGTGCAAGAGAATAATGAATGATGAATGAATGCAAGCATGAATGTAATGTAATAATAGATGTAATGTATGCAATATACAAGTTAATGAGATGTAATGTTCTATGTTAACACAAATCTTATATTACCTCATGTACCCCCTTACACTATGTTGACACTATCACACTTGACACATTGTTCACTTACACTTTGACACTCTTTGATATGTATACACTATGTATGCCCATTTAACCCTCACTTGCCCCTTTGCCATGTTCACATACACACACATAGCCTCTTAAATAAGTATTTATGAATATAGTTAACTTAGCTATGTATGTATATTATATATATGTTAGCATATTGTATTGTAATATATAAGTTTATATAACTATTTGAAATGCCATGATTATAGACCTAATATTGAATACCAATATATGCATGTGTATATATGTGTAGACATATATAGCTTAAAGTAATAGATTACCTAGTGTATATCCAATGTGAATTCTTGCCTATTTGAGTATTGAATAATTGCATGCTATATAGAGTTGGGTGTATGTTGGCTTGTATAGCCTTGTATTGATGTGTGCTTGCTAGGATAGTCTTGGTTAGGCCTAGTAAGACTTACTGGGTTAGGACATGACCTAGTTTGACCTAATTTGACTAGTGCAGTTGACCAGAGTTGACCAAGGGTTGACTTTGGCCTAGTTTGACCTAGATTCATGTAGAATGCATTGTAGTACTTTATATTACCCTTCTGGACATGTTGTGACTTGTGCTGTTCTAATTAGGAGCCAGACACCTTGTAACCTGTGTTGCTTTAAATAGGACTCTGTGGCTTCAGTTGGACCCCCTATACTTATCAGCTGTTCAGGTTATCGAGGCGAGTACATTCTCTGATCATTTCATATCCTGCTTAGAATTATTTCCTGCAGTAGATTACTTTACTTGTACTGTCACATTGGTCACATGGATTGGTACTATATGGATCCCTTCTTGAGATGTTATCCTTAGAGAGCATCGGGTACTACATGTTCTGTGCGTTTTACTTACATGACGTATCATATGCTTCATTGGTTCTTTGATCACTTACGACATATACTCTTATGATCGTAGAGTCTTCCTAGAATCCTTATCCCATTTATGGGACTACTATGTATCACCTTCGGGGTCTATTACCTTCGGGGTCTATTACCTTAGGGGTCTATCACCTTCGGGATCTTATCACCTTCGGGGTCTACCACCCTTCGGGGGCTGTTACATAGCATCATATAACATAACCTGGTTGGATCCTTGTATATTGATTGGGGGTACGGGGGAGTATAAATAGCCATGTGAACATTCCAAAGTAGAATAGCCATGTACGCCTCTTTAGTATAGCCATGTACAATCAAGCCGTTCACATGTCGACTTTGTGCTCTAAATCACTAGTCACTGGTAGCTCTTTATTTATAGTAGATATTTCTATTACAGCTCTCTCTCTGTTTACATACAGCATTTCTTTCAGTACCTGTATCTTACTTTACTGCATGATTATATTTTCTAACCTGCTATGAACTATTGAGATGTAATGTGCTCGCTCCTGTCCTGACTGGACCTGTTGATAAATTTTACAGATGGCCTGGGATTGCCTGCTGTCACGACCGTTACCCAAATTGTTGGGCCGGGCCGAGCCATGTCCAGCCTACGCTTAAGATAAAGCGCAGTAAGCTGTTCTAGAGATAACAAGATAAGACTAAATGTGCTAACAGTTCTATAAGTGAAGAAGAATCATAAATGCTCCAAACACAAAAGTCGTCGTATATAGTAAAATATCCAAGTACAAGTAAACTGAAATGTAAAACTGGATACATGTCCAGTTACAAAATGGTATAGTCTAATACATGACTACACTAAGTAATCCCAAGCAGCTAAGCAAACTAGACGAGTCTTCCCGCAGGAACATCCTCGTATGGCAAAACCGGGTCCTCGGCAGTGACTCCATAATACGAATCACAGAGCAACTCCTCCTCAGTAAGTATACCTACAACGTTATCCTGTCAGGACGGGAGCAAGTACTGTTTTCTAGCAAACTAGCATATGAAACATGGCAATGAACATAGAAGAATTAACTGGAAACATGGCATCACACAATCTATCATGGCAAGGATACATATGTCATAAAGACAGATGTATATGTAATGTTTAAAACTGTAGCAGGTACGTGATCGGTCAATAGGTATACAATGTACTGAGGCACAATGTAAATAAAATGTACTTCCGTACAAGTGATAGGGCGAGAGGTGTACATACGCACAAATCTGCCTTGGTAAGTAAGGCCTACGGTGCCGTAACATATAAAATGAAACTTTGCTCGGTACTATATAGGGGGGGGGCATGATCACGTACTCTACTATCAGTTTTTCCCATAACCCATACTCTAATCATGTGAGAGATACAAAGAAACTGTCTGAGCATGGTAGTAATGGAAAGTACAACATGTGATATTTTAACTTGCTACCCCAAGGATCAGCATTTAACATGGTGGATTTTGTAGTTCATTTATGTGACAATATGTAAAGTTCGTAGAAAGTACTTGCCTCTAGCAAAGCAAAACAAGCTGCGATAAATGTGCTATAGATGTCCGGTAACTCGTCACTGTAGCAATAAATACAATAAACTTAGCTTTACACTAAGCTAAAACACTAAGACACTAACTGGTGAAAACACGACTTGTGACTGGGCACCTAGCCAAAATAATGACTTGGCCTAGGAGACCAATGTGGGGGGTGACACACTATGTTAACTAACTTTCCAGGGTCTTTACACTAGTGAGGGATGGGGTTCAACACGACTAAAACTGTAAATAACATAAAAAGCTACAAGTCGTAATTAGTCAATAAATAATTCAAAAGACCATTGTGTTCTAACAATTTTAGAGATAGACAAAAAGCCTAGTTTTTCTTAAAGCAAAGTATCAAAGTGATCCTTATTAATCATAGAAATTTATTATAATTTTTCTGGAATTTATTATCCAGTACAAATATTTTATAAAAATCAGTTTTCCTAAGTATACAGAAAATGAGTTTTGATTTCATATGCCAAACTAGTGGCAAAATAGTAAATTAAATACCACAAAAATTATACTAAATTAGCCAACTTAACATAGTATCTAAAAACTATTTTTCCATAATTTTAGCAATACTTTAAGTATTTTTAGAAAATCAAAAACAGCAATGCACACAATAATTAATTATCTGCGTATTTTGTCCATGTATATAATTTGAACCAAAGTTCAAATACAGGACCCAAGGCCATGAATCAAGTCCAATATGACTTGTACAGGTCTTGAATGTGTGAAAACACATTTGAGCCCAAATACCCATGCTAGGCTTGGACACCAAATGGTTGCAGTAATTTAAATACAAATAAAATACAATTTGAAAATAGTCAAAATAATATTATTATTTTAATAAGGCAAATTTATACAAAAGAATATATACATACCTATGCTAAAAGGATGTATATAGTTATATAAGGAAAAATACTTAATTTATAAAGTATATATATATATACAAATATATATATATATATATATATATATATATATATATATATATATATATATATATATATATATATATATATATATATATATATATTTTTTTTATTTTTATTTTTTTTTTTTTTTTGGGGGGGGGGGCCCGGGGGGGGGGGGGGGGGGGGGGGGGGGGGGGGGGGGGGGGGGGTCCGGGGGTGGGAGGGTAACCCGGGGGGAGGGGGGGGGGGGGGCCGGGGGGGGGGGAAGGTGTAGGCACGGGGTCGCACCGAGGCCGCGGCCTAAGGCCGCCCAGCCACCTCGGGACGAAGGGGGGGCTCGAACCTAGCCCACCGCTAGGGGAGCCCCTCCACTAACCACAAGGGCTAAGCCCGCCTACATATATATATATATATATATATATATATATTATATATATATATATATATATATATATATATATAAGAATACACTTAATAATATAGTGTATATATATATAATATATATACATAGGAAAATATATATATATATATAAACATATATATATATATAATTACTAACTAATAAATATATACCTATATATTAAATACTGTTAAAATACAGTATACACACATATATAATATATATATATATACTAATATATATATATATATATATACATATATATAAAATATATATATATAACTGAAAAAAGAAAAAGAAAAAGAAAAAGAAAAAAAAAGGAAACTGAAAAAAGGGGGGGCTCGAACTCAGCCCAGCACAGCGCGGGGGGGGGTTTAATTCGTTCGGGCTGGCCAGTGGGCCAGCTCGGTGGGTTTGTTAGAGTTAGGGTTAGTTTACATTTATTTAGCACAGAAATTAATGGGTTTTTACCCGTTAAGCAAAGCCCAAACCCGTTAGTCTAGTTTACAGTTCGTCTCGTGTCCATACAGTCCAGGACACGAGAAGTTGAAATCTGACACAGAGTCGACGTGTCCGTGCCCAGCACGACATGTACGACTCGGCTAACACGTGTCCAGCACCACAGTCAAGTCCCCCGTGTCTAGGCGAGTCTCGTGTCTCAGTTTGGGACACGCACGACACGAGAAGGGATTTGTTACCTTCGTGTCCGGCTGAGGGGGGAAGTCGAGGGGGGCGAACGGCGGCTGGGGCGTCGTGGTCAAGGCGCTTGGGCGGCGGGACGCGGCTCGACGAGGCGGTCCTGATGGTGGTGGTTGGGGACGACGACGTCGAGCGGTGGTGGTCGAACGGGGGTCGCCGAAGATGGGTGGTGGTTGGATCTGGAAGTGGGATTGGGGGCGGAGCTGGGGCTGTGGGGGTCGTGGCGGTGGTAGACGAAGAGGGAGGTGAGGGGTTTATTATAGAACTCTAGGGCGGTGGGATTAGGGCTAGAAATTAGGATTAGGGTTAGGGTTTCGGCGATCGTCGTTGGAGACGACGACAGCGTAAGGTCGTCGGGGGCAGTTAGGGTTAGGGTTTTGCAGGAAACCCCCTAGAAAATTAGGAATTTCTATTTAGGTCCCTCCCTCAGTCAAATGTAAATTTTTAATTTGCAAATTGACTCCCGCGAGTAATATTTGCAAAATATATTTGCAACAGACAATTGGGTTATTGCAAAAAGTATTTAAAATAATTTTAAATATTGCAACCTAATTTAAAACAATTTATAAATTGCAAAATGGTATTTCTGGTATTTAAAAGCTATTTAAAAACATTTAAAAATTCTAAAAAAATTTCTAATAATTATTATAAAATATTTTAATGCCAAAATAATCATTAATGGCCAATTATCACTAATAAACAAAAATTTTAAAATCAGGGGTTGACAAGTCTTCCCTCCTTGAAAAATTTTGTCCTCGAAATTTACAAGGATTGAAGACCCGACAATATTCTAACATAGCAAGCAATGCAACAAAAGACTAAGGCTACGATCAAAACTAACCTCCCGAAACCTGTTCCGGCTTCGGCTCAAGGACTAGGCTATAAGTCTTCCCCTGGGGTCCCTTGGCTACTGGGCAGTCCCGAATCTGATGGATGGCAGACCCACAAGCTAAACACTGTCCTAACCTCTTCCTGCAGACGACGAATTCATGCCCTGGTCTTCCGCAGAAAGAACATATAGCTCCCTTCTGCTGCTGCTGCTGACGAGGTCCCGGGGCTCGAACTGGCGGGGTCTAATGGTGTGGTGTAGAGGGACGGTAAGTCTGCTGGGGTGGCGTCGGCGCTTTCTGCTGGAAAGCCTGACGCTTGGATGGTCCCTCATGATGTACAGGAGCCGGCCTCTTGCAAGACAGAAGACGCTCCTCAATGCTCCGGGCCAACTCTAGGTTCTGGTAGTAGTCAGTCGTACCGTTCGCCACTATAAGAATGCCAATATCTGGAACTAGACCATGGCAAAACCTACAGGTCATCTCCTCTGGATCAGCAACCAGACTACGAGCAAAACGGCTCAGGCGACTAAACTCCGCTGCATACTCATCAACAGAACGGTTCCCCTGCTGGATGTTCTGGAAGCGTAGCCCCATGGCTACTCTAGCAGTGGTCGAGAAGAATTTCTTCTTGAACTGGGTCTTGAACTGGTCCCAGGTGGCTCTACCTCTCGCGAACAACGGCTCATTCCTGAACCAGACTCCGGCTAAGTCTATCAGCAGAAATCCTGCTGCCTCGACCTGAAGGTCATCCGGCATCCTAACTCCCAGAAGCTTCCTCTCTACAGAATCTAGCCAGTCATCAGCTACTACTATGCCCTCAGTCCCTGAGAACTCCTTGGGATTCAGACCCATGAAGTCCTTGACCGTCCCCGCTTTCTGTCGTGGCTCTACAGGTGGTGGGACCACGGGAACGTCCCTCAGAACGCTCCATGCTCTGGCGGAGTAGGGTAGTCTGCTCCTGATGGGTTGTTAGGAACCCCTGGATCAGTGCGAGCAGCTGGGTCCCGTCGAGTGTGACGGAAGCCTGGGTGGTATAGTGATAGGGGGTGGTGAAAGTATCGGGTCCTGCCGGGCCTGGGATGTGGAAGGTGGTATCTGGGTCTGTGGATCTGTGGAGTGGGGGAATGTGGTAGGTGGAGGTGTATCAGTCAACTGGTCAGCTGACTGGATATGGGGGGCCCCATTCTCGGGGGTAACATACTGGGACGAACGAGTAAGCACCATCTAAATTACACATAAAAAGACTTATAAGGACTTGTTTAAAGTAAGCAATCATATGCAAGAAAATCTAATTATAATAGGAAACATGTGTCGTATTTCCTATGTTGCAATCCTAGCATTCCTCTAGGTGTTCTAAGCGTCTTTCATAATGTTGTCTAATTACCTTAAGTTCCTAATTGCAGGTATGCTTGGTACAATAACGTAACCAAACAGTTTAGTCAGGACCCTGCATGGGCCGCCAAAAAAACATGTCACGACCCGTTACCCAAATTGTTGGGCCGGGCCGAGCCATGTCCAGCCTACGCTTAAGATAAAGCACAGTAAGCTGTTCTAGAGATAACAAGATAAGACTAAATGTGCTAACAGTTCTATAAGTGAAGAAGAATCATAAATGCTCCAAACACAAAAGTCGTCGTATATAGTAAAATATCCAAGTACAAGTAAACTGAAATGTAAAACTGGATACATGTCCAGTTACAAAATGGTATAGTCTAATACATGACTACACTAAGTAATCCCAAGCAGCTAAGCAAACTAGACGAGTCTCCCCGCAGGAACATCCTCGTATGGCAAAACCGGGTCCTCGGCAGTGACTCCATAATACGAATCACAGAGCAACTCCTCCTCAGTAAGTATACCTACAACGTTATCCTGTCAGGACGGGAGCAAGTACTGTTTTCTAGCAAACTAGCATATGAAACATGGCAATGAACATAGAAGAATTAACTGGAAACATGGTATCACACAATCTATCATGGCAAGGATACATATGTCATAAAGACAGATGTATATGTAATGTTAAAACTGTAGCAGGTACGTGATCGGTCAATAGGTATACAATGTACTGAGGTACAATGTAAATAAAATGTACTTCCGTACAAGTGATAGGGCGAGAGGTGTACATACGCACAAATCTGCCTTGGTAAGTAAGGCCTACGGCGCCGTAACATATAAAATGAAACTTTGCTCGGTACTATATAGGGGGGGCATGATCACGTACTCTACTATCAGTTTTTCCCATAACCCATACTCTAATCATGTGAGAGATACAAAGAAACTGTCTGAGCATGGTAGTAATGGAAAGTACAACATGTGATGTTTTAACTTGCTACCCCAAGGATCAGCATTTAATATGGTGGATTTTGCAGTTCATTTATGTGACAATATGTAAAGTTCGTAGAAAGTACTTGCCTCTAGCAAAGCAAAACAAGCTGCGATAAATGTGCTATAGATGTCCGGTAACTCGTCACTGTAGCAATAAATACAATAAACTTAGCTTTACACTAAGCTAAAATACTAAGACACTAACTGGTGAAAACACGACTTGTGACTGGGCACCTAGCCAAAATAATGACTTGGCCTAGGAGACCAATATGGGGGTGACACACTATGTTAACTAACTTTTCAGGGTCTTTACACTAGTGAGGGATGGGGTTCAACACGACTAAAACTGTAAATAACATAAAAAGCTACAAGTCGTAATTAGTCAATAAATAATTCAAAAGACCATTGTGTTCTAACAATTTTAGAGATAGACAAAAAGCCTAGTTTTTCTTAAAGCAAAGTATCAAAGTGATCCTTATTAATCATAGAAATTTATTATAATTTTTCTGGAATTTATTATCCAGTACAAATATTTTATAAAAATCAGTTTTCCTAAGTATACAGAAAATGAGTTTTGATTTCATATGCCAAACTAGTGGCAAAACAGTAAATTAAATACCACAAAAATTATACTAAATTAGCCAACTTAACATAGTATCTAAAAACTATTTTTTCATAATTTTAGCAATACTTTAAGTATTTTTAGAAAATCAAAAACAGCAATGCACACAATAATTAATTATCTGCGTATTTTGTCCATGTATATAATTTGAACCAAAGTTCAAATACAGGACCCAAGGCCATGAATCAAGTCCAATATGACTTGTACAGGTCTTGAATGTGTGAAAACACATTTGAGCCCAAATACCCATGCTAGGCTTGGACACCAAATGGTTGCAGTAATTTAAATACAAATAAAATACAATTTGAAAATAGTCAAAATAATATTATTATTTTAATAAGGCAAATTTATACAAAAGAATATATACATACCTATGCTAAAAGGATGTATATAGTTATATAAGGAAAAATACTTAATTTATAAAGTATATATATATATACAAATATATATATATATATATATATATATATATATATATAAGAATACACTTATAATATAGTGTATATATATATATATATATATACATAGGAAAATATATATATATAAACATATATATATATATAATTACTAACTAATAATATATACCTATATATTAAATACTGTTAAAATATATTATACACACATATATATATATATATATATATACTAATATATATATATATACATATATATATAAATATATATATAAAACTGAAAAAAGAAAAAGAAAAAGAAAAGAAAAAGGAAACTGAAAGGGGGGGCTCGAACTCAGCCCAGCACAGCGCGGGGGGGGGGGGGGGGGGGGGGTTTAATTCGTTCGGGCTGGCCAGTGGGCCAGCTCGGTGGGTTTGTTAGAGTTAGGGTTAGGTTTACATTTATTTAGCACAGAAATTAAATGGGTTTTTACCCGTTAAGCAAAGCCCAAACCCGTTAGTCTAGTTTACAGTTCGTCTCGTGTCCATACAGTCCAGGACACGAGAAGTTGAAATCTGACACAGAGTCGACGTGTCCGTGCCCAGCACGACACGTACGACTCGGCTAACACGTGTCCAGCACCACAGTCAAGTCCCCCGTGTCTAGGCGAGTCTCGTGTCTCAGTTTGGGACACGCACGACACAGAGAAGGGATTTGTTACCTTCGTGTCCGGCTGAGGGGTGGAAGTCGAGGGGGCGAACGGCGGCTGGGGGCGTCGTGGTCAAGGCGCTTGGGCGGCGCTGGACGCGGCTCGACGAGGCGGTCCTGATGGTGGTGGTTGGGGACGACGACGTCGAGCGGTGGTGGTCGAACGGGGGTCGCCGGAGATGGTGGTGGTTGGATCTGAAAGTGGGGATTGGGGGCGGAGCTGGGGCTGTGGAGGGTCGTGGCGGTGGTAGACGAGAAGAGGGAGGTGAGGGGTTTATTTATAGAACTCTAGGGCGGTGGGATTAGGGCTAGAAATTAGGATTAGGGTTAGGGTTTCGGCGATCGTCGTCAGAGACGACGACAGCGCACGGTCGTCGGGGGCAGTTAGGGTTAGGGTTTTGCAGGAAACCCCCTAGAAAATTAGGAATTTCTATTTAGGTCCCTCCCTCAGTCAAATGTAAATTTTTAATTTGCAAATTGACTCCCGCGAGTAATATTTGCAAAATATATTTGCAACAGACAATTGGGTTATTGTAAAAAGTATTTAAAATAATTTTAAATATTGCAACCTAATTTAAAACAATTTGTAAAATTGCAAAATGATATTTCTGGTATTTAAAAGCTATTTAAAAACATTTAAAAATTCTAAAAAAATTTCTAATAATTATTATAAAATATTTTAATGCCAAAATAATCATTAATGGCCAATTATCACTAATAAACAAAAAATTTAAAATCAGGGGTTGACAAGTCTTCCCTCCTTGAAAAATTTTGTCCCTCGAAATTCACAAGGATTGAAGACCCGACAATATTCTAACATAGCAAGCAATGCAACAAAAGACTAAGGCTACGATCAAAACTAACCTCCCGAAACCTGTTCCGGCTCCGGCTCAAGGACTAGGCTATAAGTCTTCCCCTGGGGTCCCTTGGCTACTGGACAGTCCCGAATCTGATGGATGGCAGACCCACAAGCTAAACACTGTCCTAACCTCTTCCTGCAGACGACGAATTCATGCCCTGGTCTTCCGCAGAAAGAACATATAGCTCCCTTCTGCTGCTGCTGCTGACGAGGTCCCGGGGCTCGAACTGGCGGGGTCTAATGGTGTGGTGTAGAGGGACGGTAAGTCTGCTGGGGTGGCGTCGGCGCTTTCTGCTGGAAAGCCTGACGCTTGGATGGTCCCTCATGATGTACAGGAGCCGGCCTCTTGCAAGACAGAAGACGCTCCTCAATGCTCCGGGCCAACTCTAGGTTCTGGTAGTAGTCAGTCGTACCGTTCGCCACTATAAGAATGCCAATATCTGGAACTAGACCATGGCAAAACCTACGGGTCATCTCCTCTGGATCAGCAACCAGACTACGAGCAAAACGGCTCAGGCGACTAAACTCCGCTGCATACTCATCAACAGAACGGTTCCCCTGCTGGATGTTCTGGAAGCGTAGCCCCATGGCTACTCTAGCAGTGGTCGAGAAGAATTTCTTCTTGAACTGGGTCTTGAACTGGTCCCAGGTGGCTCTACCTCTCGCGAACAACGGCTCATTCCTGAACCAGACTCCGGCTAAGTCTATCAGCAGAAATCCTGCTGCCTCGACCTGAAGGTCATCCGGCATCCTAACTCCCAGAAGCTTCCTCTCTACAGAATCTAGCCAGTCATCAGCTACTACTATGCCCTCAGTCCCTGAGAACTCCTTGGAATTCAGACCCATGAAGTCCTTGACCGTCCCCGCTTTCTGTCGTGGCTCTACAGGTGGTGGGACCACGGGACGTCCCTCAGAACGCTCCATGCTCTGGCGGAGTAGGGTAGTCTGCTCCTGATGGGTTGTTAGGAACCCCTGGATCAGTGTGAGCAGCTGGGTCCCGTCGAGTGTGACGGAAGCCTGGGTGGGTATAGTGATAGGGGGTGGTGAAAGTATCGGGTCCTGCCGGGCCTGGGATGTGGAAGGTGGTATCTGGGTCTGTGGATCTGTGGAGTGGGGGAATATGGTAGGTGGAGGTGTATCAGTCAACTGGTCAGCTGACTGGATATGGGGGGCCCCATTCTCGGGGGTAACATACTGGGACGAACGAGTAAGCACCATCTAAATTACACATAAAAAGACTTATAAGGACTTGTTTAAAGTAAGCAATCATATGCAAGAAAATCTAATTATAATAGGAAACATGTGTCGTATTTCCTATGTTGCAATCCTAGCATTCCTCTAGGTGTTCTAAGCGTCTTTCCTAATGTTGTCTAATTACCTTAAGTTCCTAATTGCAGGTATGCTTGGTACAATAACGTAACCAAACAGTTTAGTCAGGACCCTGCATGGGCCGCCAAAAAAATATGTCACGACCCGTTACCCAAATTGTTGGGCCGGGCCGAGCCATGTCCAGCCTACGCTTAAGATAAAGCACAGTAAGCTGTTCTAGAGATAACAAGATAAGACTAAATGTTCTAACAGTTCTATAAGTGAAGAAGAATCATAAATGCTCCAAACACAAAAGTCGTCGTATATAGTAAAATATCCAAGTACAAGTAAACTGAAATGTAAAACTGGATACATGTCCAGTTACAAAATGGTATAGTCTAATACATGACTACACTAAGTAATCCCAAGCAGCTAAGCAAACTAGACGAGTCTCCCCGCAGGAACATCCTCGTATGGCAAAATCGGGTCCTCGGCAGTGACTCCATAATACGAATCACAGAGCAACTCCTCCTCAGTAAGTATACCTACAACGTTATCCTGTCAGGACGGGAGCAAGTACTGTTTTCTAGCAAACTAGCATATGAAACATGGCAATGAACATAGAAGAATTAACTGGAAATATGGTATCACACAATCTATCATGGCAAGGATACATATGTCATAAAGACAGATGTATATGTAATGTTTAAAACTGTAGCAGGTACGTGATCGGTCAATAGGTATACAATGTACTGAGGTACAATGTAAATAAAATGTACTTCCGTACAAGTGATAGGGCGAGAGGTGTACATACGCACAAATCTGCCTTGGTAAGTAAGGCCTACGGCGCCGTAACATATAAAATAAAACTTTGCTCGGTACTATATAGGGGGGGCATGATCACGTACTCTACTATCAATTTTTCCTATAACCCATACTCTAATCATGTGAGAGATACAAAGAAACTGTCTGAGCATGGTAGTAATGGAAAGTACAACATGTGATGTTTTAACTTGCTACCCCAAGGATCAGTATTTAACATGGTGGATTTTGCAGTTCATTTATGTGACAATATGTAAAGTTCGTAGAAAGTACTTGCCTCTAGCAAAGCAAAACAAGCTGCGATAAATGTGCTATAGATGTCCGGTAACTCGTCACTGTAGCAATAAATACAATAAACTTAGCTTTACACTAAGCTAAAACACTAAGACACTAACTGGTGAAAACACGACTTGTGACTGGGCACCTAGCCAAAATAATGACTTGGCCTAGGAGACCAATATGGGGGTGACACACTATGTTAACTAACTTTCCAGGGTCTTTACACTAGTGAGGGATGGGGTTCAACACGACTAAAACTGTAAATAACATAAAAAGCTACAAGTCGTAATTAGTCAATAAATAATTCAAAAGACCATTGTGTTCTAACAATTTTAGAGATAGACAAAAAGCCTAGTTTTTCTTAAAGCAAAGTATCAAAGTGATCCTTATTAATCATAGAAATTTATTATAATTTTTCTGGAATTTATTATCCAGTACAAATATTTTATAAAAATCAGTTTTCCTAAGTATACAGAAAATGAGTTTTGATTTCATATGCCAAACTAGTGGCAAAATAGTAAATTAAATACCACAAAAATTATACTAAATTAGCCAACTTAACATAGTATCTAAAAACTATTTTTCCATAATTTTAGCAATACTTTAAGTATTTTTAGAAAATCAAAAACAGCAATGCACACAATAATTAATTATCTGCGTATTTTGTCCATGTATATAATTTGAACCAAAGTTCAAATACAGGACCCAAGGCCATGAATCAAGTCCAATATTGTCACGCCCCGATCCCGCAGAGTCCCTTTCGTCCTCGCTTCGGGCTCTTTGGGACCGTTCGTCCTCGCTAAGGCGTGATGCCGTGCAAGCCTAAGTTGCGCTTGCACAAGGCCAAGACCTGGAACAAGACAAGATAGACAAGGTTGACAATACGCAGCGGAACGTATCGCAGATAATTGAAGCGACAGCGGACATATTTCAGAATACAAGTATTGAACACAATGGTAACAAGAACATTTCTCTTTATTGATTTCATTTGAACAGATTACAAGCTCTCGATTCTCTCTGATACAATATTACATTCTCTCAGAACTTTACAGATTACAATGATCCCGTTCCCATACATTACATCCTTTTATATACAAAACCAAACTCTTGTACAGATGTCATCTCTTGGCATCTCTTCTGATTTCTGGCTCCTGAGGATGAGGCACAGGCTATCGCTTCGGGCTATCCTTCTCGATGCATGGTGCACCTGCATGCAGACTGATGATGGGTCAGTATATCAGCATACTGGTGAATTATGAACAAAGGAGCTACATTTTTCTGAAACGATCACTGTTCATTTAGTGAGAAAACATTTTCTTGTGATGTGATCTTGCTACTCTTTACCTAGATTCATTTCATGAATGCATTAGTCAGTTTACATTCTTTTTGAAAACATATCTTTGAAAAGCCATAATCATTTCCATCTTCTTTTCAGGCAGGATACAGATCTCTTTTCTTAGCAGACAAGGGGCAGGTTCTTTTTAAGCATACTCAAGATTACAGTCTTGTTATTAACAAAAGCATTCAATCAAAAACTCAGATTCTTAAGGCGTAAGCGAATCATAAAATGAGTCTTTGTCCACTCACCCAGATTAATCGTCTTCTGTTGCAGAGCCAGCAATCCGATCTTTCTGTTTATCTAGTGCCTTCGCGGAGCGGGGCACTACATAATTACCCACCGAAAAGAAGTTTCGTCCTCGAAACTTAAGGAGAAACTTACGATATCCTTAGCAGCGATAGTCCTCATCCTTCACCATCATAAAATATTTACGGACTTTTTGTATGGAACGTTCATCTCATTATTGATATCGAGTAGGCAACAGAATTTCAATCAGAAGACATGTACAAATTCAATTGAATCAAAATTGGCCAGAGGATCGTGTTGCTCTGATACCATTCTGTCACGCCCCGATCCCGCAGAGTCCCTTTCGTCCTCGCTTCGGGCTCTTTGGGACCGTTCGTCCTCGCTAAGGCGTGATGCCGTACAAGCCTAAGTTGCGCTTGCACAAGGCCAAGACCTGGAACAAGACAAGATAGACAAGGTTGACAATACGCAGCGGAACGTATCGCAGATAATTGAAGCGGCAGCGGACATATTTCAGAATACAAGTATTGAACACAATGGTAACAAGAACATTTCTCTTTATTGATTTCATTTGAACAGATTACAAGCTCTCGATTCTCTCTGATACAATATTACATTCTCTCAGAACTTTACAGATTACAATGATCCCGTTCCCATACATTACATCCTTTTATATACAAAACCAAACTCTTGTACAGATGTCATCTCTTGGCATCTCTTCTGATTTCTGGCTCCTGAGGATGAGGCACAGGCTATCGCTTCGGGCTATCCTTCTCGATGCATGGTGCACCTGCATGCAGACTGATGATGGGTCAGTATATCAGCATACTGGTGAATTGTGAACAAAGGAGCTACATTTTTCTGAAACGATCACTGTTCATTTAGTGAGAAAACATTTTCTTGTGATGTGATCTTGCTACTCTTTACCTAGATTCATTTCATGAATGCATTAGTCAGTTTACATTCTTTTTGAAAACATATCTTTGAAAAGCCATAATCATTTCCATCTTCTTTTCAGGCAGGATACAGATCTCTTTTCTTAGCAGACAAGGGGCAGGTTCTCTTTTAAGCATACTCAAGATTACAGTCTTGTTATTAACAAAAGCATTCAATCAAAAACTCAGATTCTTAAGGCGTAAGCGAATCATAAAATGAGTCTTTGTCCACTCACCCAGATTAATCGTCTTCTGTTGCAGAGCCAGCAATCCGATCTTTCTGTTTATCTAGTGCCTTCGCGGAGCGGGGCACTACAAATATGACTTGTACAGGTCTTGAATGTGTGAAAACACATTTGAGCCCAAATACCCATGCTAGGCTTGGACACCAAATGGTTGCAGTAATTTAAATACAAATAAAATACAATTTGAAAATAGTCAAAATAATATTATTATTTTAATAAGGCAAATTTATACAAAAGAATATATACATACCTATGCTAAAAGGATGTATATAGTTATATAAGGAAAAATACTTAATTTATAAAGTATATATATATATATATATATATACAAATATATATATATATATATATAAGAATACACTTAATAATATAGTGTATATATATATAATATATATATACATAGGAAAATATATATATATAAACATATATATATATATATATATAATTACTAACTAATAAATATATACCTATATATTAAATACTGTTAAAATACATTATACACACATATATATATATATACTAATATATATATATATATACATATATATATAAATATATATATAAAACTGAAAAAAGAAAAAGAAAAAGAAAAGAAAAAGGAAACTGAAAAGGGGGGGGCTCGAACTCAGCCCAGCACAGCGCGGGGGGGGAGGGGGTTTAATTCGTTCGGGCTGGCCAGTGGGCCAGCTCGGTGGGTTTGTTAGAGTTAGGGTTAGGTTTACATTTATTTAGCACAGAAATTAAATAGGTTTTTACCCGTTAAGCAAAGCCCAAACCCGTTAGTCTAGTTTACAGTTCGTCTCGTGTCCATACAGTCCAGGACACGAGAAGTTGAAATCTGACACAGAGTCGACGTGTCCGTGCCCAGCACGACACGTACGACTCGGCTAACACGTGTCCAGCACCACAGTCAAGTCCCCCGTGTCTAGGCGAGTCTCGTGTCTCAGTTTGGGACACGCACGACACAGAGAAGGGATTTGTTACCTTCGTGTCCGACTGAGGGGTGGAAGTCGAGGGGGCGAACGGCGGCTGGGGGCGTCGTGGTCAAGGCGCTTGGGCGACGCTGGACGCGGCTCGACGAGGCGGTCCTGATGGTGGTGGTTGGGGACGACGACGTCGAGCGGTGGTGGTCGAACGGGGGTCGCCGGAGATGGGTGGTGGTTGGATCTGGAAGTGGGGATTGGGGGCGGAGCTGGGGCTGTGGAGGGTCGTGGCGGTGGTAGACGAGAAGAGGGAGGTGAGGGGTTTATTTATAGAACTCTAGGGCGGTGGGATTAGGGCTAGAAATTAGGATTAGGGTTAGGGTTTCGGCGATCGTCGTTGGAGACGACGACAGCGTACGGTCGTCGGGGGCAGTTAGGGTTAGGGTTTTGCAGAAAACCCCCTAGAAAATTAGGAATTTCTATTTAGGTCCCTCCCTCAGTCAAATGTAAATTTTTAATTTGCAAATTGACTCCCGCGAGTAATATTTGCAAAATATATTTGCAACAGACAATTGGGTTATTGCAAAAAGTATTTAAAACAATTTTAAATATTGCAACCTAATTTAAAACAATTTATAAAATTGTAAAATGGTATTTCTGGTATTTAAAAGCTATTTAAAAACATTTAAAAATTCTAAAAAAATTCCTAATAATTATTATAAAATATTTTAATGCCAAAATAATCATTAATGGCCAATTATCACTAATAAACAAAAATTTTTAAAATCAGGGGTTGACACCTGCTAGCCTAGAGGAGACACAGTAGAGGTTGTTTAGATAGTTATTTCATTTTGTCTAGAGTTGTATTTACTTTGTGGATTACTGTATTTGAGTTTTGAGATGTATTTCTGGGTTTATGTATCTTAGACACTTAGACTTCTATCTCCTATATTTATTTTGGATTTTATGTTTTATCTATCTTTATCATGCTCTACCGTAGATGTGATTGAGACTGTATCTGCTATGTCACCCCCATTCGGGGAGTATAAACTGTTTAGTCTTATACTGTTAGATGCATTGAGACCTAGGACAGCGTTCTACCGCCGACACTGCGGCGTAGGCTGGGCGTTGTTACGTTCTCGTGCCCTAACTCTAGGGTACGGGTTGTGACAATCTACTATTTTAAAAAACTCGAGAGTTATTTGCCAAGTAGCAAGTGTGTGTTTTAATGCAACCTACGATGCTACTGTCTGGTACATGGACAGTGGTTGTTCACATCACATGACTGGAAATAAAAAATATTTAACAGATTACACTTCGTATGCTGGGGGTCTAGTGTCATTTGGGGATGGAAAGAAGATTAATATTGTTGGAAGAGGCACACTAATAAAGAATGGGGTACCGACAATTCATGATGTTTATCATGTTGTTGGATGTAAAGTAAATTTGTTAAGTGTTAGTCAAATTTGTGATCAGTTTTCAGATGTAATCTTTAAACGTGACATATGTCGGGTCATTGACAATAACGGAAACTCTGTCATGTATGGTAGGAGAGATTTTAGTAATGTGTACGTTATGTTCTTAAGTCATGTTGATCTCACTTGTCTATCCGCACGAAATAGTGATGCCAAACTGTGGCATCGACGATTGGGGCATTTGAATTATAAAACTCTTGATCTCATTTCCTCTAAGGAATTAGTTAGAGGATTGCCCAAACTTGGACGCGTTAGAGATACTGTGTGTGGACCGTGTCAGGTAGGTAAACAAACTAGAGCTCCTCACAAAAAATCTAATAACATTCCTTCAACTCAATACTTGGACTTAATTCATATGGATCTCATGACTAGTAGGACTTTGAGTAGGCATGGTCGAAAATATATTCTAGTATTAGTTGACGACTTTTCTAGATTCACTTGGACTGCTTTTCTTCGTAAAAAATCTGATACGTTTGAAGCATTTCGAGTTTGGAGTCTTAAAGTTCACACTGAAAAGGATGTCTCTATTGTGAGAATTCGAAGTGACCACGGTGGAGAATTTGAGGATACCGGCCTTATTGAGTTCTGTGAAAATTATGGTATCCAACACCAATTCTCTGCTCCATATACCCCACAGTCCAATGGAGTGGTGGAACGAAAAAATCGTACCATTCAAGAAATGGCACGTGTGATGTTACATGAGATGGCTGTACCTAGGTATTTTTGGGAGGAAGTTGTTAGCACAGCAACCTACATCATTAACAGGGTGTACATTCGGCCTATGACAACCCATACTCCTTATGAACTTTGGTTCAATAGGAAGCCTAGCATAAAACACATGAGAGTGTTTGGGAGTCCCTGTTGGATCTATCGAGACAGGGATAGCCTAGGAAAGTTTGATTCTAGAGGTGAGGCCGGTCTATTTTTGGGTTATTGCAATAATTCACGAGCATATAAAGTTCTAAATAAACAAACTAGGGTGGTAATTGAATCTATGAATGTTGTTGTGGATGATGCTTGTACAACTTCAAATATTGATGATGATGGCTTTAGTTTTCCATTAGCTGAACAGGCGGATACTTCAAAGAAATCTACTGCTGCTAATAACAATGAGGTATCTAATATTCCTTATGATTTCGATCGGACCATGTCTACACCTGATTCCGATACTCTTCATGTAACTGACGAAGAAGTGCACATTAATCACATAAACTTTGAAGACAGGCCTACTTGGTTAACAAAAAATCACTCATTAAAGGATATAATTGGAAATGTTTCTGACTCAATACGCACACGATCACATACAGCTGATTTTGTAAACTGTGTTTGCTATCTGTCTTCAGTTGAGCCCAACATCAAGGAAGCCCTACTCGATGAGTTTTGGATCTCTGCCATGCAGGATGAATTAACTCAGTTCAGTCGACAGAATGTTTGGACCTTAGTACCTCGGCCATCTCATACAAATGTTATTGGGACCAAATGGGTTTTCAAGAACAAAACTGACAGTGAAGGTAAAATTGTTAGAAATAAAGCTAGACTTGTGGCTCAAGGTTACACACAGGAAGAAGGAATAGATTTTGATGAAACTTATGCCCCCGTTGCTCGTATAGAATCCATAAGATTATTATTGTCTGTTGCGTGTCACTTACACTTTAATCTGTTTCAGATGGACGTTAAAAGCGCTTTTCTAAATGGGTTGCTCAAAGAGGAAGTATATGTTGAGCAACCTAAGGGTTTTGAAGATCCACACCATGCCAGCTATGTTTACAAATTAAACAAAGCTCTTTACGGATTGAAGCAAGCTCCACGAGCCTGGTATGAAAGATTAGCCATTTTTTTGACTGATAAGGGTTTTAGCGGGGTAGTGTAGATAAGACCTTGTTCTATAAATTTTTTAACAAAGGCGTTCTGGTTGCTCAAGTCTATGTGGATGATATAATTTTTGGTTCCACATCTCAATCTCAGGCTGATGAGTTTGCAAAACTCATGTCTAGTGAGTTCGAAATGAGTATGGTTGGGGAGTTGACCATGTTTCTAGGATTGGGTGTTCAACAGTTAGAAAACGGCATTTTTATTTTTCAAACAAAGTATGCTAAGGGTTTGGTAGAAAAATTTGGGCTGAAGAATGCCACATTTGCTCGTACTCCTATGAGCACTTCAACTAGGCTTTCTAAGGATGATTTGAGTAAGGATGTTGGTCCTAAGTTGTATAGGAATATGATTGGAAGCTTGCTCTATCTCTGTGCTAGTCGTCCTGACCTTTCTTTTAGTGTAGGTGTGTGTGCACGTTTTCAGGCAAACCCAAAAGAAACACACTTATTAGCTGTAAAACGAGTGATTAAATATGTTAGTGGTACTTTGAATTATGGATTGTGGTATACTTTTGACACTTCTTGTGAGATTTCAGGTTACACCGATGCTGATTGGGCTGGACACATTGATACAAGAAAGAGTACTTCTGGTGGTTGCTTTTACATAGTATCTAATCTCACAAGTTGGTTATGTAAAACTCAGAACTCTGTCTCTCTTTCCACTGCGGAGGCAGAATATATTGCTGCAGGTAGTTGCTGCACTCAACTTGTCTGGATGAGACAGATGCTTAGTGACTACGGGTTACCTCAAGTTTGTATGACACTTCTTTGTGATAATATGAGCGCAATCCAAATGAGCAAAAATCCTGTTTTTCATTCGCGTACAAAACACATTGACATTCGACATCACTACATTCGAGAACTTGTAGAGAATAAGGAAATAGAACTTAAATATGTGGCCACTGAAAAACAACTTGCGGATTTGTTTACTAAGCCTCTTGACGTCAATCGGTTTGAGGAGCTTAGAAGAGCAATCAGAGTTTGCACTTTGAACTAATCTGGTTCCATTTCATATATCAAGTAGGACTCATGCATTTGTTTTCAAAATTTTCATACACAAAAATATTTTTTCATTTTTTTTAATCATGAAGTCTAATTGATGGGTTTGATTGATAAATCTTGAAAATGATCAGATACATTACACGCACTCATATTTAATGTCTGATAATGTCAAATTGTCTATAAGTTTGCATAAGTGGTCGGGCTTGATTGATTTCTTCCTTATAACACTAGTAACACATGATCAAGTCGATATTCCTCTACATATTTGATTGGTTGCATGATAAAGTATTATTCATAGTGGTAGATTGATAGTGATATCTTGCCTTGAATTTAATTTCTAAAGTTTCAGGAGCATAGGTATGTATCCACCCGAGTTAGTAGGTTCGTAGGGGTTTTTCTAAACCTGGCAGCCTAAGCCTAACTAGGCTGGGACTTGTCAACCAAAAACTCGTTAAATGGGATGGTTCCTCTCTTAATTTTTCAATGCAGAGGGTATATTATCAATAATAAAATGATTCGTAGGGGTATCTTAAAACCCGGCACCCTAAAGCTGACTAGCTTGGGAGTTGTCAATCCGTACAACATTGATAATATCACCACTTATAAAGGCAACATAAAAAAAATAAAAAATAAAAACAAATTTTTTTACCCGTTGATTATACTTGGTCATGTTTATCTTGATATATATGTCTGAGGAGTTGAGACTTGTTATGAAATTACTCACACACACAACACGAAGTTAATCTGTGCCCGTGCTTTCATTCTTCTAGATTTTTGATAATTATCTATATTTATATGAATTACTGTGGTGTGTTTGGAATTTCCCTCATTTTGATATCAATTCAATCAAATATGGCTCCTTGATTTCTCATATCATCTTAGATTTCATCTCGATTATCATCTTAGATTGCATTTCATTGTTTTTGGTCGCTTTATTTAAATTCTTCTTCTTCTTTTCGGTGTTTCTGTGTTTTGTACTTGCTGGATTACTCATGGTGGATTTTGCTGTATTGTCTAGCATGTTTCAAAAATGGGGGAGATGGTTATCCGATGATCAGTGTTATTACTCAATCAATTTATAAATTCTGACTAGTTTTCACTCAACTGTTTTAGATATTTTTTAGTTATTATGGGGGAGTTTGATTTCAGGTTACTATCTGATACGAGCTCTGAAAACCGCCTGGAGCCGCCTGGCTCTGATACGCTGCTGGTGCAAGATCTGATACGCTGCTGTTACACTCTGATACGCTCGCTTGGCTCCGATACTGGCTCTGATACGCTGCCTAGCTTTGATACGTTATGTGATATGCTGCTTCTTATGTATGATTACTTGCTGCAAACACTCTGATAATTTGTCCCATATGTCTGAACTCTTGCTTTTGCTGAAACAGAAACTTTATATTGATATTCCACTGTCATTATTCTGAAAGCTTACCTCTATCTGAAAATATTTGATATGTTATTGAACTTCTTTAAACTGACGATACTTTGTATCTAATACCAGCTTTGTCATTTAAGATGGAATTTACAGGGATGCAAAACATATTCAGGGATTAAGCTTCAAAGGAATGACGAACTTAGTCTTGTTGCTGTTTGGAGGAATAAGGGGAGCAGACTTAAGGATGTGCGTGTGAATTTCACTCTTTTCGATCTTATCATTAATTGTTTGTAATCTTAAGGATTTGGGTAGCCTAGGACATAGCCTGAAAATGTTCATAAAGGTTTTTTGATACATGCTACGACAATGGAGGAGATTGAAAGTCCCAAATTGTTGTCTTGCATGCATCAACCATTTATGAGAGGTTATTTATGAGATAAAGGTCATGCAACTACTCGAGTTCCCTCAAGAATCAAGTCTGGTTTCTTCAAACAGGTATGTTATTCATGTAGAGCTTAGGGCCATTTGCACTTAAGGATAGATACTATACTTGAATATAGGGAGTATCTAGGTTGTTATGTCACTATTTATTCTATATTAGATTTATGAGATAACTCACAAGTTCCTGTTAAATGAGGGACTAAATCTGAACTATTAGATAAATCTTTAAGGCTTTAAATTCTACAAAATCTTTCTAAACAGATCTTTAAACCAACGTGAAGCCTCTCCTGGCTATTTTTTGTTTAAACAAACTTTGCTATCTTCTACGTAAAGCCAACAAACTTCGGTTTTTGCAATCTGTTTTTTGCTGGTTAGCTAAACACCTTGTTATCTTCTACCAAACAAGTTTCGGTTTTTTTTTTTACTCTGAGTGTTAAAAACAACTTTTTGGTTAGCTAACACAAAATAACTTTTTGTTGGTTAAAACAATTCTTTTGTTGGTTAGCTAAAATAACTTTCTGTTGGTTAGCTAACATTGGTTTGTTAGTTTCGATTTTTTTCTGTGTGTTAAAACAATTCCTTTGTTTGTTAGCTAAAACAACTTTTTGTTGGTTAGCTAACATTGGTTTATTAGCTAACATTGGTTCCGAATTTTTTATTCTGTGTGTTTAAACAATTATTTTGTTTGTTAGCTAAAACAACTTTTTGTTAGCTAAACATTGGTTTGTTGTTCCAACAGATTTGGTTTTTAAAGGTATATAAAGAAAGTTGCACCTGAAGTTTAGATACACACATTTTTTCCAAAAAAAACTCACAGTGGCTATTTGAAAAGTGTGCATTCTTTTCATCTTACATTCATATTGCATTGGTGTTGCGCCTGATCCCGCGGAGAACCAAAAAGGAGGACCAGACTGCTTTCTCAAGAGCTTGTGGACTCGAGTTTGAGAGATGGGATTGGTATGGTTGTAGGTGGCTTGCTTATCTTAGTAAGTGTTACATCTTTGAACTTCTTTTGATTATAGTGGATTGTTATTTGAGGTTTTAGCCGGGACATAAAGGTCTACGGTTCCTCGTTAAAATTATTGTTCTGAGCTGCGTGTTTTGTTTTACTTTTTTTTGAATTTGTCTAATTGCTTTTAATTCATAAATGTTTTAGTTTGCCTATTGTTGAATCTTGTGTATCTACTCTTTTTGAGTACGGAGGTTTTTCAGTAGGAACGATCGTCCTCGCTAAGGCGTGATGCCGTACTAGCCTAGATTGCGCTCGTACAAGACGGATTCCATAACAACCGATTCCAGCGGCTGCGACGGAGTTGTCGCACAGAAGTCTCAAGCAGAGACATTGAATAATAGCAGCAAAATTTAGAACAAAACACAAGTCATTGCAAAACACTCTTTTATTGATATTGAAACAAGGATTACAATAGGGCACAAGGCCAAGATTACAAGTCTCTCAGCTCACTCAAGCTCACATTACAAGTCACTCAGCTCTCTCTCTCATCTCTCAATACATTTGTCAATCCAGCGGAAGCTTCGGAAGGCAATGTCCATACATTATGTCCAGTATAAGTCTTTACTCCATGCGGCCGTACGCTTCGAATCGCCAAGGAACTCCGTGCCTCGACGCATCGAAGCGAGCTCCGCACCACGAGCTTCTACCTATGCCTGCACATAAAAACTATGTAGGTGTCAGTACTCAACTGTACTGGTAGAATAAGCTCCTCGCACACCCATACAAAACCAACACGTTTGATTTACTTTGTGCAACATAGTCCATTCTTATCAATTGACTTTCTACTCTTGCCTTATGATCAGTTTTATGACAAACGCCTTGGCGTATTTGTGTCTGAGAACCATCTCGTGCTTACAACAATAACGTTAACTCATACCTTGCCTCCTGACCCTTCTCGTGCTAACAACGTTAACCTATCAAGTCGTGTTTGCCTTATGGCCATAATCAGGGACGCAACTACGCGATGAGACTCCATTTTCGTGTAACCGTGCTTCAAACCCTTGCTAAGGCCGTACCTCGCAACTCAATGTGACTTCACCATAATGCTGCCTCGTAGCCCTTGCTACTTCGATCACCAACAGACCCAATCAAGACTTCTGGACTAAGTATCACTTGACCGACTTTGTCTTGCGGCATTTCCTGACTTAAACTCAAGATGACTCAAACCAACTTATGCAACTATATGCCAACAACTTAAGACCCGACGCCGTATCTCGTGCCGAAGCACGTCGCCTACGTTGCAACCAAATCTTAGGCCCAACATTGTGTTCAAACTATACACACACATTCAACTCGACTCCTTGATATAGTAAAATCAATACTCGACTCAATCCAAAGGCACACACGCGGATTGCCGCCCGTGCCGACCCATCTATATGAATTGGTCACTAACATCATAAGCTATCCTGGACTATAGCCTTGCCATTCGGTGACCCTTTCAGCGCAAGTAGCTAGCCCCGCTGAAAGTTTCCGAATGACCCGAGCGGTTCGTCCAGCTACGGCTATACCTATTTTCCTCCGGAACGCCGCGGTCCCATGGCGCCAAGGGTTGTCGCGCATGGAAACTCCTCCTTGTCGACAAGTTGTCCAATGACCATGCAAGACTCGACTCAAACTAACGTCTCCTACAGTCATCCTCCTTTTCAATGTTATCATCTCTTTCAAAACCAATATCAACCCTTCTATCATTTGAGATCCCTCGACGACCCACGGTTGCGAGCATTCTTTCTATCATTTGAGACCCTTCGACGACCCACGGTCGCGAGCATTCTTTCCATGTTATCATATCATTTCATTCAACTCATGAATGCCTATTCGATAGTCCTTTATCCAAAACTCATTAAATCAACCGTGGTTCCTGTCTTAACACTAGGTCCGTGCATCGTACCTCAAACCAACTTCCGTTCTACGCGACGCTATCGCCTAAGTCATACTTTATATGACGGGCCTTGGGATCGTGGGACTATTTAACCTGACAACCGCAGAATGAGCGGGACAGCACTTGGAATGACTTAGGTCGACCGACATAACATTGCCTAACTTACTCAAGCCTACAACTTAACGAGCAAAGGCCGCGGCAAGCCTTGCCTCGATGGAACGTGCCGTGCACGCGTTCAACTTTGAACGACCAAGTCATTTGGGTGCCTAGACTTATGGCACAAGCTGTGCAACGCAACTTAACTCATGGGACAAGCCAAGGCTATGCCAAGCCTTGGACGACATGACCGTGTATGCTTTATGAAGCATTCATGCGGGCGAAGCCTATGACTTAGACTATGTTCATAACTTCGCTGACTCAACCAACTTTCCTTCTCCCAAGCCACAGGACGAAGGATCGAGTGTTATTTTCAAAGCATGCCGCCAACTCTAAGCCGACCGTTGGACCTTTTCATATTCTAACTCAATTCGACCCGTCGAAATTATTCTCTTTAGCTATGTGAATTCGTCTCTTTTATTATCAAGCCTAATTGTGCAAGTTAAAAACATGCAATTTATTATGTGAAGGCAAAGATGAGGTGAGTTCACCGAAACTATCCCATCTGAGCGAGCGGTCACCTTGACCGAGCAATGTCTCCGAGTAGCCGTTGCAAGGCTAAGTCTGAACGCCGATGGCGTTTCGATTTCTCCGATTGACTGAGCGGGACGGGGCACTACAGTACCCTTCATGAACAAGATATTCGACCTGGATAACCTGGATGGTCTGCAGGGCTTGTGGCTGTTGGAATAATCTCATTGCATCTTGCTAGTAACTAGGCATGTGATAACCCTAGTTAGTTATAGTATCAAGCCGTACTCATTGCTTGGCCGTGATTGATTGGATGGAGTCTAACCCAGTCTAGTCTTGCCCTAATCTTGTACAAGATTGTTACATGACCTGAATGCTTGTGCTTTACTTTATTGAAAAGGGTAGGAAACCAAGTTTCGTTCAGATGAAGAGTTACAACCCCGATCATTGTTTGGTTTACGGGTTGTAACTTGGTTATCTGAATAGTTCTCTGGTTATCTTATCGTATATCATCATGATTTTCTATACTTCCAGTCTTTTATTATATAATTATATTTTTGTGCTAATTGCTGATTTTAGTTCTTAAGTGAAGCCTCCTTTGTGGCACTTGCTCTTTCTGGAATCTGACCCAGCTGGTTTTGTATGACCAGATACCGGAGCGGCTTCCGAGGCTCTACCGACCTTCCAGCCAGATGGTGACCACTAGACGGAACCCTGGCAACGAGTGGGTTTATTTTGGCTCTCCCACTTTATTGTAAAAATTATTCTTTTGAGACGTTTAGCCGACGAGCACGTGTTAGCTCGATTGTACCTTACTTACTATCTGCCTATGGGCTGTAACATGATTGGCAAATCCTAGGGTTGATCATGTATGGCTGAAAATCTTGCTAGTCTTGACATTTTGTACGACTAGCTTCATGATCATCCAAATATATAATGTATGAGACGCCTTACTATTGTATATTTGGTGTTCTAACATCTTGTAACTGTTATTACTTGCTTGAGATTGAGACAATAGGCTTGTTCATGACCATAGGAGACTGATGGCTTGTAGTTAAACCCTCATGTATCTAGACAGCCGTGACAGCGAGGTGGGTTGCACTTCAATATACGTAGCTGGCTATGTTCGCCCCCGCTCTCCAGTATTCTGGTTCTGGGGCGTTACATGGTTTAAGTGGTGGCCCATGCAGGTCTTGTAAATCAAGATATATGAGGGTTTACCGAATAGATGTCTCAATTAGCACTCGCCCTTGATCTCTGCTCGTATTCTCTAAATCCCTGAAATCTTGACCTGATCACATGCTTGTATCTTTGATCTGTCCTGGTCCTTCCTTATTGTTTCCTATGTCGTCTTCTTCAGCGGCATTGTTCCTGGTCCTTCCGATCGGCAAGGCGGAGCACCTCCCGTGGACCAGCAGCAACCTGGAGATCAAGCCCAGCATTCATGAGTAGCCTCCAGAGTCATGCCTACTGGGGGTCAAGAGCCACCAGTTCAGCTAGTCCAGCCTGTCGAGCCTGATGATGGCACCTTGGTGGGTCTCATCAGGACATTGCTAGCTTCTCAAGATCGTCGAGATGATGCATTGCACCAGGCAGTACAAGATGCTCTGAACAGAGGTGATCATCCAGGTAGTAGTACGGCCAACAGTTTCAAGCGCTTGAACCCTCCCTTCTTCGATGGCAGCGAAGATGCTATTGCTGCTGATGCATGGTCTCAGGATACTGAGGTCATTCTAGAAGCAGCCAGGACCCCAGAAGACGAGAAGGTGGCCGTGGTGCGCCTGCAGTTATTAGATTTGGCTCGCAGCTGGTGGACGGCGCAGGCCGTTGGATTAGTAGCACCCATTGCTTGGGCAGTATTTCGTGAGAAATTCCAGACCAAGTACTTCGATGCTGTAGCTCGGTACAATCTACATACGAGGTTCACCAATCTGAAGCAGATGGGCAGGACGGTCGACGGATATGCGGCCGAGTTTTCCAGACTTAGTCGGATTGCTTCCACCTTGGTAGCGACCGAGTTCAACGGAGCTCAGCGATTCCAACAGGGACTTCACCTGGAGATTTTATTGGCAGTAGAGCAGTTCGAGCATCAGACCTTCGATGCAGTATTGAGAGCAGCTAGGAGGCATGAGTATACCTCCCAGAGGATCGTGGACCAGACCGGAGGTCGGAAGAGATCTCACGGCCAGATGAATCAGTCTTCAGCACAACCCCGGCAGCTAGGGCTTTGACCATTGGAAATCCGAGGTGGGCGGTCTCAGTGACGTTGATTCAGCATTCGACCCCAGCATTTCTCCATCAGCAGAAGCAGACTTCCGCAATGGGTTACACTCATTATGGAAAGCCAGGACATGTGGTATCAGAATGTCGCAGGGCGCAGGGATTGTGCCTGGCTTGTGGAGCACCGGACCACAGGGTTGGGAACTGCCCGAATAGGGGGAGTCCATCTTCCTCGACCTTTTCTAGTCCTTCGGTGAGAAGACCGACCCCAGTACCAGTCCAGCAGCAGCAGCAGTACCCATTGCCGAGGCCCTTGCCGCCTCAGACCCAAGCATTTCAGCAGCAGACTCCCTAGCAGTATGCACAAGCCCAAGCCCAGATTCAGAGCAGACAGAGAGGGTTCTAGCAGAGGGGACCAGCACCCAGAGGACATAGTCAGGCGATGGCGATAACCGTAGAAGAATGATTGGCGCCAGGTGAGGTAGTGGCAGATACTATTCTCGTCAACTCCTTCCCATCAACAGTATTATTCGATTCTGGTGCATCACATTCATTCATGTCTGTACGATTCGCGACAAGGATAGGACTGAATCCCAAGTCATTATCGGTAAAGCTCAATATACTTACTGGTAACGGTCTTGTGGGAGTATATAGAGTATTTTTCTTGTGTCGGATCGTAGTTAACGGTAGAGAGTTCCCCGCTAGATTGATAGAGTTTCCGATGGCCGATTATGATATGGTCTTAGGGATGGATTGGTTGGAGAATCAGTATGCTAGAATAGACTGCCATGTTGGCAGGGTTGTTTTTAGCATTCCAGACGAGCTAGAGTTTTTTTTACCGAGGCAAAGTTGAACCTTCACCTCCAGTATTGCGGATGGCAGTAGCAGCAGTGCAGTTACCTCGGATAGTCGAGAAGTTTCCAAATATTTTCCCAAAAGAGCTTCCAGGAATACCGTCAGAGCGGAAGATCGAGTTTACTATCGACTTGATCCCAGGAACAGCCCCAGTGTCAGAGAGAGTCTATAAGATGGCGCCGTCAGAGTTAGAGATATTGTACAAGATAATTGAAGAACTCAGAACCAAGGGATTCATTCGTGCTAGTGGATCGCCTTGGGGAGCCCCGATGCTTCTTGTAAAAAAGAAGGATAGTACGTCCAGATTATGTGTAGATTATCGTACCTTGAATTCAGTGACAATCAAGAACAAATACCCTCTCCCAAGGATAGATGACTTGTTTGATCAACTCAAGGGGGCAGCAGTATTCTCGAAGATCGACTTACGGTCAGGGTACCATCAGATCAGAGTCAGAGAGTAGGATATCCCAAAAACAGCCTTTAGATCGAGATATGGGCATTGAGAGTTCCTTGTTATGCCATTTGGAGCGACCAATGCGCCGACTGTATTCATGGACCTCATGAATCGTATTTTCATGCCTTACATGGATCAGTTCGTGATTGTGTTCCTAGATGATATCCTGGTCTACAACAAGAGTGTAGCAGAGCATGAGCGACATCTCAGAGTTGTCCTCCAGATTCTCAGAGAGCACCAGTTATTTGCCAAGTTCAGTAAATGCAATTTCTGGCTCGATTGTATTTTATACTTGGGTCATACCATCACCAGAGGAGGAGTGGAAGTGGATCCCCAGAAGATCGTGGCCATTGAGACGTGGCCGGTACCCAGCACAGTTGTAAAAGTTTGTAGTTTTCTTGGTTTGGTCGGCTACTACCGGCGATTTATTTCAGACTTTGCTCAGATTTCAGCGCCATTGATCCAGTTGACCCGCAAGGATGTGCAGTTTGCTTGGACAGAAGAATGTCAAGATTCTTTTAAAAAGTTGAAGTAAGGTTTGATGACGACCTTCATTCTCACACTTCCAGATAGGACTGGGGGATTTTTAGTGTATTATGATGCTTCAGACAGAGGTTTAGGATGTGTTTTGATGCAGCATGGGAAGGTAATAGCTTATGCGTCACGTCAACTTCATAATCATAAGAGAAATTACCCAACCTACGACTTGGAGTTGGCAGCAGTAGTGTTTGCACTTAAACTTTGGAGACACTACTTGTATGGAGATAGAGTAGAGATTTTCACCGACCACAAGAGCCTGAAGTATATATTCACCCAGAAGGATCTTAACATGCATCAGACGAGATGGCTAGAGCTACTTGTGGATTATGATGTTAACATGTAGTATTATCCTGGGAAGGCCAATGTAGTAGCAGATGCATTGAGCAGGAGAGCTGGAGTTTATTTTCTAACAACGCAGCCAGAGTTATTAGCAGATCTTCAGAAGATGGATATAGAAGTTGTCCTTCCTACCAATATGGCCTTGATGGCCAGCATGCAAGTCCAGTCCAGTATAGTTGAGAGGATCAAGTTAGCTCAGTCGGCAGATTCCAAGTTTCAGCGACTCAGAGCAGAGTGTGAGACAGGATGACGGCCAGAGTTATGCATCCATGGAGATGGTATACTTCGACATGGAAAGCGTCTTTGTGTACCCAGGGGAGATATCAGACAAGAGATCATGGCAAAAGCTCACAGTTCTCAGTATTCGATTCATCCGGGTGGCACGAAAATGTACCGTGATATCCGTCAGAACTTTTGGTAGAATGGCATAAAGAGGGAGATAGCTCGGTTTGTCTCTCGGTGTTTGGTTTGCCAACAAGTTAAAGCTGAACATCAGAGGCCAGCAGGAGTTCTTCAGCCCTTGCCAATTCCAAAATAGAAGTGGGAGCATATAACCATGGATTTCATGACTGGATTACCTAGGTCCCCGGCCGGGTAGAGATGCTATTTGGGTTATTATAGACAGGCTCACGGAGGTGGCTCACTTTCTTCCGTTCAGAGTTGGTCAGTCGATGGCTCAGCTAGCAGAGATATACCTCAGGCAGATTATCAGATTTTACGGTATCCCAGTCAGTATCACCTCGGACAGAGATTCAAGATTTACGTCGCACTTTTGGCGTAGCATGCAAGAGAGTTTAGGAACTCACCTCCAGTTCAGCTCAGCTTATCATCCGCAGACAGATGGTCAGTCAGAGCGTACCATACGAATCTTGGAAGATATGTTGAAGTCTTGTACACTTGACTTCGATGGTTCGTAGGAAGATCACCTGCACATGATAGAGTTCTCGTAGAACAACAGTTTCCAGGCCAGTATCCAGTTGGCACCGTTCGAGGCACTATATGGTAGGAAGTGCAGATCCCCGCTAGTCTGGGATGATGTTGGAGAGAGGCAGATGCTTGGTCCAGAGATGATTGCTCAGATAGTTGAGGTGGTCAGAAGAGTTAGAGACCATCTTTGCATCGCACAAGATCGCCAGCGCCATTGGGCCGATTCTCATCGGCATCCCCTTGAATTTTCTGTCAGCGACCATATATTCCTTAGGATCTCGTCTAACCTTGGCGTCATTCGTTTCAACGTACGGGGAAAGCTTAGTCCTAGGTATATAGGGCCGTTTGACATCCTGGAGCGAGTAGAAGATGTGTCATATCGTCTCGCTCTCCTACCGTCGTTACATGAGGTGCACGATGTCTTCCATGTATCCCAACTACGACGGTATATCCCGGATCCGAGTCATATCCTTGATCATTCGAAATTGGTTGTTGGTACCAACCTTTCGTATGAGGAGAGGCCCGTATCCATATTGGACCGAAGAGAGAAGGTCCTCAAGAACAAGACTATCAGCTTAGTCCGTATTGCTTGGGGTCATCACTCTTTGGGTGAGTCAACGTGGGAGCGTGAGGATGATATTCGATCGTGATATCCCGACATGTTTGACTCGTAAGGTATAATGTCCTTCTTATGCCTTACACCCTCAGCTTCCTTGCTTGCATGAATGATTGCTTGATTGATTGCCTAGTTATAACTTGCTTGTGATTAGTATAGCTTGTCCTTACCTATCTAGCCTCTTAATTAAATTCCAAGGACGAAATTTTTTTAAGATGGATAGAGTTATAATGACCGTAGTTCATATTACGTATTTTGTTATACGTGTACGTATTTTGACTCGTATTGCAAGTCTTCTTGCATGGTTTATTTAACATTTTTTATTTGCTTGGTTCGGTTCGGTTTGCTTGGTTCAGCTTGGTTTGATTTTGCATGTGGACCACCTACCTACCACCACCATCACCATTTATATCTCATCTAACTTTTCTCTCTCCTCATAACTCCACAATTACTCCTTCTTATTCTTCCTCCCTGGCGTAGAGCTCCACCTATCCTATTTTTCCGCCGACAAGTGCAGATTGCTTCACGAGAGAACTCCATTTTTATTGCTTTAATGTCTTTTTTTCTCCATTTTTAGCTTCTTTAGTACTTAGCACTTTTGGATTCCCTGGCCCATTTGTTGTATATCTAAGTTTATTTCATTTTCGAAATTCTTGGGTCTTGACCTATTTAACCTTGTTATTTTCAAGTTTTGATGGTTTTATGTTGTAGAAAATTTCATTCTGCCCCATTTTGACCTATGGAAGTCTGGATTCTGACCCTGGATAAGGGATTTATGGAGCTTGGGACATGGCCTTCATGGTTCTTCTTCTCAAAAAAATTAGAGAAGAAGAACAGTGCTTGACCGCATGGCTATCATGCGGCAAGTTTCTCCCAGCCGCATGAGCTTCCAGCCGCATGCGCCTTTAATCATGCCACATGTTTTCTCAGCCGAACGTGCCCTAGTTTCCCTGGCCGTATGAACTTTTCCTGCCGCATAAGACTCAGTCACTTCCTGCCGCATGCGCCCTATTACCTTAGCCGCATGGCTTGCGTGGACCGAGCCGCATAGACCCGATCCTCCATGCCGTATTGGCCTCAGCCGTATGGCCGCATGGCCTGGCCGCATGAGCCAGTCCCGCCCTTGTCGTATGGCTGGGATTGACTCTTGGCCGCATAAACCTTTTCCTCCCTCCAGCCGCATGAACTTCGGATCCGGATGCCGTATGGACTCGATCCTCCGAGCCGCATGAGACCCAGTCCTCCCCTGCCGCATGAGCTCTTGTCCCCTTCTTGCCGCATGGCTTGTATGATCCTCCGGCCGTATGAGACTCAATTTCCAGAACCGCATGGACCGCACCCCTATGCCGCATGCGCCCTTAACCCGAGCCGCATGAGCCCACGGGCCCTATGCCGCATGAGACCCATTTCCCTGAGCCGCATGGCTCCTCCCCCAGCCTTGCCCCCTTACTATTTTATTTGTTATATTATGCTCATATCTTATGGCCCTCTGTGTAACTTGGGTCCCTTGATAGATGCTTACTTTGCACGTGTACCATGAACACGACAGTGACCCGTAGTGGTGCACTCTTGACAAGTAACATGACATGCTAGTGGCCCGTCGTGGCACACTCCTGACAAGTAAACCTGACATGATATATCTTGATATGCTGATTGCAACGGCTGACATGACATGACAAGAATGAATGACCTGAACACCATGGACGATTGTGTTTGTACAATTGAACCAGTATTGTCTTGCATCATGTCTAGGACAGGGACCCCTGAGTACCACGGTCAGGGGTACCTACCGAATTCAACTAAGGCTAATAACTAGAATAATCCAGTAGTCATGTAGAGATTTCCTAGCTACAGGCAATCCCGTTATTTGGGCGCTCAAGTGGACTTGTAGCCTGCCGACGAGTAGGGCACATTTCCAGCACACTGCTATATGTTACACCCTTCATGAACAAGATATTCGACCTGGATAACCTGGATGGTCTGTAGGGCTTGTGGCTGTTGGAATAATCTCATTGCATCTTGCTAGTAACTAGGCCTGTGATAACCCTAGTTAGTTAAAGTATCAAGCCGTACTCATTGCTTGGCCGTGATTGATTGGATAGAGTCTAATCCAGTCTAGTCTTGCCATGATCTTGTACAAGATTGTTACATTACCTGAATGCTTGTGCTTTACTTTATTGATAAAGGGTAGAAAACCAAGTTTCGTTCAGATGAAGAGTTACAACCCCGGTCCTTGTTTGGTTTACGGGTTGTAACTTGGTTATCTGAATAGTTCCATGGTTATCTTATCGTATATCATCATAATTTTCTATACTTCTAGTCTTTTATTATATAATTATATTCTTGTGCTAATTGCTGGTTTTAGTTCTTAAGTGAAGCCTCCTTTGTGGCACTTGCTCTTTCGGGATCTGACCCAGCTGGTTTTGTATGGCCAGATACCGGAGCGGCTCCCGAGGATCTACCGACCTTCCAGCCAGATGGTGACCACTAGACGGAACCCTGGCAATGAGTGGGTTTATTTTGGCTCTCCCACTTTATTGTAAAAATTATTCTTTTGAGGCGTTTAGCCGACGAGCACGTGTTAGCTCGATTGTACCTTACTTACTGTCTACCTACGGGCTGTAACATGATTGGAAAATTCTAGGGTTGATCATGTATGACTGAAAATCTTGCTAGTCTTGACATTTTGTACGACTAGCTTCATAATCATCCAAATATGTAATGTATGGGACGCCTTACTATTGTATATTTGGTACTCTAACATCTTGTAACTGTTATTACTTGCTTGAGATTGAGACAATAGGCTTGTTCATGACCATAAGAGACTGATGGCTTGTAGTTAAACCCTCATGTATCTAGACGGACTTCTCTACACCAAGGGCGATATGGTGGTCGTGCCTAGGTGGAGTGGCTTGCGGAGACAGCTACTCAAGGAGTGTCATGACACGAAGTGGGCTGGACATCCGGGGCAGAAGCGAACCTTGGCGCTGTTGGAGGCCGCATACTATTGGCCTCGCATGCGCGAAGATGTGGAGGACTATGTTCGCACTTGTCTTGTGTGCCAACAGGACAAGGTGGACCATCAGAAGCCCGGGGGCCTGCTGGAGCCTCTTTCAGTGTCGAGTCGGCCATGAGAGAGCATATCGATGGACTTCATCTCTGCCCTGTCGAAAGTAGGGGCGCTTGGGTCCATTCTCGTGGTGGTGGACCGGTTCTCAAAGTACGCGACCTTCATTGCTGCTTCGACGGACTGTACAGCAGAGGAGGCCGCACGACTGTTCATCAGCCATGTGGTGAAGTTTTGGGGCATCCCGGTCAACATTGTCAGCGACCGAGACCCCCGCTTCATGGGAAAGTTCTGGACGGAAGTGTTCAAAATCTTCGAGACGGACTTGCACTTCTCGACCAGCTTCCACCCGCAGACGGACGGACAGACCGAGCAGGTCAACTTGCTACTCGATGAGTACTTACGGCACTTTGTGAGTGCCAACCAGAGGGATTGGGTGCATCACCTCGACGTCGCTCAGTTCTGCTACAATCTTCAACGGAGCGAGTCGTTGTACAACAGCCCATTCTAGTTGGTGATGGGTCGCCAACCGCTTGCCCCGCACACGCTGAGTGCGGGGTCCTTGAGTAGAAGTCCCGCGGCCAACCAATTTACTTCAGATTTCAAGGCAAAGGCGGACATTGCCAAGGCATTTCTGGAGAAGGCCGCGAGGAAGATGAAGAAGTGGGCCGACGCGAAGCGAAGGCCGGTCGAGTACAAGGAGGGGGACATGGTGCTGGTGAAACTACAACCGCAACAGTTTAAGGTGTTCCGCAAGGTGCACAAAGGACTAATCCGGAAGTATGAAGGCCCCTTCCCCGTGCTCAAGAAGGTAGGCAAGGTGGCCTACAAGCTTGAACTCCCTGCCAAACTGAAGATTCATCCAGTCTTCCATACCAGTTGCTTGAAGCCGTACCATGAAGACTTGGAGGATCCCCAGCGAGGAGTTCCGAAGCGACCGACGGCGACCATGACGACTTCCTTCGACAAGGAGGTGGAAGCCGTGCTGGACAGGAGGACCATTCGGCGGCGAGACGTGTCCCCGTATGTGGAGTACCTCATCCAGTGGAAGGGCTTGCCTTACGGTAAGTTTAGCTGGGAACGTGCTGATACGCTATATCAGTTCGAAGCCGAGATCCAAGTGTTTCTCTGCGAACATGGTTGACGAGGACGTCAACGCCTTATGTGGGGAAGAATGTAACGTCCCAAATGTTGCACCCCGCCCGAGGCCCAGTTGCGTAACCTTTTTACGGACCAAGGTTATGCGGGAAGCTTCCAGAATATTCTAGAAGATGGCGGAAGGCTCTAGAAGATAGTGGATCTCTCCGGAAGGCCCAAGATCATTCTAGGAGGTCCAAGAAGCTTCTGGATGGCCCTTGAAGTTTTCTTTTATGTTGCTAGGGAATAAACCTGGAATATGCTATTCCAGTTATGGTAGAAAAGAATAATCCTTGGAATATTCCTTCCAGGACTTTCCTTGTAAAGCTCTATGAGCACTTATAAAAGGGGGAGGCTTTCATTTGTTCCTCACCACCTAAAAATTGTAAGCATTCTCCAAGTCAATAAAGAGATTCTTACTAGTCCATCTTTGCTCCACTATTCTAGTTTTCTTAGCGATCTAGCTAAGTCGGATTGGAAAGGCTTGCACGAGTCTTTGAGGAGAAAGACAGTGCGCCGCACGGGATGAACTGCTAGCAAAAACACTAAGTCCATGACATCGAGCTCGAGCTCAAGCTTGATAAGTTTTTTATTTTAAAGCTTGAGCTTGGCTCGAGCTTGTTTATATTAAGCTTGAGCTTGGCTTGGTTTGACCTCAAGCTTGGCTTGATAAGCAAGCTCGATTCAAGCTTGATAAACAAGCTCGATAAGCTCAAAATCAAGCTCGTTAAGCTTGATTTCAAGCTCGCTCAGCTTGATTTCAAGGTTATTAAGCTCGATTTCAAGCTTAACCAGCTCGATTTCAAGCTAGATAGGTTTGAATTCAAGTACCTGTAATAGTAACAATTTATTTATAAAAAATTAATTAAAAAAGTTCCTTAATATCAATTATTAAGGACATATAAATATATAATGCACATATCCATATTGTTATACAAACATATATAAAATTAGAATTCAACATAGAACAAATGAGTTTTTAAACAAGTTCCTAAATGAGCTTCTAAACGAGCCAGCTTGCAAGCTCAAACGAGCCGAGTACTTCTAAGCTTGAGCTTGGCTCATTTATTAAACGAGCTCGAAAATGAAACTTGAGCTCAGCTTGTTTACTAAACGAACCGAGATCAAACGAGCTTTTATCGAGCCGAGCTTCGAGCAGCTTACGAACGACTTGGCTCATTTGTAGCCCTACCTAAAAGGTTAGAAGCCACAATTGCATTATGAGGATAATATTAGTATTTAAGGGTTGGAAATACATAAAATAAAATAAAATAAAAGATGATTTTTTAAAAATAATTTATAGGAGCGTTACAAAAGTTATTCGGGACTAGTCCAGTTCTGATAAACTTTTACTTAGGGCTGTCAAAAACTTACTAGGGGTTGCCCACCTCAACCCCAAATTTTCCCTCTCCCAAATCCAAATATTCTAACTTTTGCTCTCTCTATGAACAAAATCCTTTCCTTCTTTCTTTCACTTCAAAACCCTAAACTTCTTCATTATCTACCCCTAAATTTCATATTGTAGTAACTAAAAATTGCTTTGATATTCATTTTGGACCGATATGAAATTTTGAACCATTTTAGGATTTCGAACTTTGAAAATCTGTAGATAGTATCGACATGGACGAAGCAGGACTGTAAATTTTTTTTGACAGTTGGTCGGGCGGGGGGAGGGCAGGGTGTGCGAGGTCGGGGGGGGGGGGAGGCTCGCGGGGGACGGGCGGGGCTGGGGGCTCGCCGCCGGGGGAGGGCGGGGGGTCGGGCGGGGGGAGGGCAGGGGGGCCAGGGCCGACGGGAGGAGGGCAGGGGGTCGGACGGGGCTGGGGGGTCGCCGCCACCACCGGGGGGGGGGGGGGGGGGGGAGGGGGGCATAGGCATTTTCGGGATTACAAATTTTAGTTTTGGTTGGAGGGACCTTATTGAGTGGATTTGTAATCTAAGGAGGGACGAATTGCTAAAAATGACTAATATGTCTTAATTTGCAAAAGTCGAATATCTAACGAGGTTTTTTTTTGTCATTTACCCTTTTTTTTAGTGGCAAACTTATAAATAAAAAGAAACTGGGTAGCCTCGAGTAACTTTTATAGTGACTTTATAAAAACTATTTTCTAAAACGTAAGATGTGCAAAAAATTTCCTAACAAATAATGGTGCAACTCGGGCAGGCTAAACTCAAGTCCGATCGGAGAAACCCATTAATGGGTTGGGTTAGAGTTGAAGATACTCGAGCTCAGGTTCGGATTAAAATATTTGAACTCGATCAAAAATTGAATTACGCTCGGATTCATGTGCCGGGTTATCCAAAAAACCCGAACCCGACAGACACACATAGACACCCATATTTGTTTCATACTTTTTAAATACAAGTTTAAACTCTAAATATTTTCCACAAAACTCTTCAACTACTTCATCTAATTCTCATTTTAATTTGTATTTTGTAGTGATTATTGTTTGATTGC
This sequence comes from Iris pallida, assembly GCA_029216955.1. Lineage (NCBI taxonomy): Eukaryota > Viridiplantae > Streptophyta > Magnoliopsida > Asparagales > Iridaceae > Iris > Iris pallida. The sequence continues at coordinate 32,976,489 of JANAVB010033017.1, forward strand.
TATTGATTATGTGTTTAATATTAATCTTATTTAAAATTATTTCAAATATAATTTTTTTTGAAGTGTTATTTTCTTCAGCTTGTGCCTTTCCTGCTGGGACCCCCGTTGCTATCACTAGGCCACAACCCACGGATATTTCAAATATCATATTAGAGTCCGATAAATCCGATGGACTGGACCCAACCCGAGCTTCCTCCGGTTAGACTTGGACTCGGATTCGGACTAGACTTATAATTCATCGAATTGGGCTCAGGTTGAACTCAAGTCCGGCCCAGCCCTAGTTGCACCCACTGCTAACAAAATTTATACAATTCCAATAGCCCGCTCTTTTATTTCCTTTCTCTCTCTCTCTCTCTCCATTAGAGCAAAGAATGGCAGCGGAAGCTACCACCAACAGCAGCAGCAGCAAGGAGTCCTCCGCCATGAGGCTCGCCGGGGAGATGGAGGTGGAGGCCTACCGCCGCCTCTTCCCCCTCCCCTTCTACGAGCGCCACCTCCAGGAGTCCGTCCGCCCCGACGCCCGTCCCCTCTCCCGCTCCCGCGAGACCTCCGTCGCTCTCGGTACCGACACGAAACTACACGGACACGGGGACACAAGCTTATCTACTTCCTCTGTCATCTCTCTCTATTTCCTTTTCCTTCTTTCTCAGGTGCTGTTGCTACTGCGGATGGCTCTGCTCTCGTCAAGATAGGCGACACCGTAATATTCCTCTCCTCCTCTTAAATTTGCTATTTTTGGAGTGCGCATGAAGTGTTTCGATGAAAATCTTGAGTGGCCGGCAAACTGTTCGATGAAATTACTGGGCGCCCTTTAGGCGTTTGATTAAATTCTTGAGCGCTCATTAGCTGTTCGAGTAAAATTCTGCAGCATGTATTAATTGTTCAATGACATGGTTGACTGCCCATTAGCTGTTCGATGGAGTTCTTGCGTGCCCATTAACTGTTTGGTGGAATTCCTCAGTGCCCAATAACTACTCTTTTGGACCCTTTTGCATGTAGGTCCTCAAATGTAGAATAGTTTGACATAAGCCCATTAGGTGTTTGATGAAATTCTTGAGGGATCATTAGCTGTTAGAGTAAAATGCTGCTGTTCAATGGCATGGTTGAGTGCCCATTAACTGTTCTATGGAGCTCTCGAGTGCCGAATAACTGTTTGGTGAAATTCCTCGGTGCCCATTAACTACTCTTTTGGACCCTTTTGCATGTAGGCCCTCAAATGTAGAATAGTTTGACATTAGCCCCCAAATTCACTAACAATTTTAGTATTTTTTGGAATGAAAAATGCTAATAGCCTCGACTCCTTAGCAAATAACAAGTATTGGAGGACTGTAACAAGTATTTTAGTTCTTTTTTCTGGAGTACTCATTTACTATTCAATGAAATGCTTTGAATGCTTGTGTCACAGACGATGCTGGCAGCGGTCAAGCTGGAAGTCATGATGCCGTCGGCTGACTCGCCCGACCAGGGATGCGTAGGTGTCGACTTCCACATGCCCCCGATTTGCTCTCCCACCGTGAGACCCGGGAGGCCCGCCGAGGCCGCACCCGTGATCTCGAAGCAGCTTTCGGATGTTATAATGAGGTTTGATATTTGCTTCTTGGGGCTTCACCCACTTATTCTTGTGTTTGTCCTATTGAAGTCGGAATGGGATGTACCAAATACTCGCTTCTATATCTAGAATGCACCATTTTATGATTAATGAGCCTAAAGGAACCTTACTTTTATGTAGAAGTTTCAACTAAGAATTTTCGAAATTCTTTGCTTCCATCAGGATGGGTCAGATGGGAAGCAAGACTTAGCATCATGATAGGTCCAAGCTTAATCTTTGCGAAGATGTTTGATTGCCTCTAAGTAGTGTTTCTTCATCATTTGTTGTAGCACTTACAACATTTCCAACGTTTGGTTTGCTATATAGCTAGTGCCAACTATTGCAACGCTCAATGGTGGCATTGACATGAGCGAAGAGTATAGACATTTTATGCAAAAGCATGGTTTTTTTGTTCAAGGCATGCGCCATGTATCCATACAGTTAGGTGTAAAGATGTTACGTTTTGGCAACTTCTATGTCAGAACAGTGTATAGGGAGTTGCACAGTTTCTTAAACAAGTTTTAGTTTTCATTCGGAAATTTGATGTTGTGCATGGTTGGAGAAAATTGTGAACTCACTGCTCAGAAGTATATCTATGCGTTTGTTAGGACAATCTCTTTTTTTTGTCTGGACAGTAAATATTTTGTTATAAAATTCATCCATTCAAATTGATCAGCACCATGGGTACACATTATCTGAGGATTATTAGGTCAACACATTGAAATCCATAAACCTGAGTGCTCAATTATCTGTTCTGGACTTTCCTTCTGCCTCCAAAGGCGGAAGCCATAGGCTGAGAGGGGGCAAAGGGTGGGTGTGGTGATGTTTGCCACTGTGTTTTTGGTTTGCTGAAAATATATTTATGTTTGTCCTATTATTTATGTAAGTTCATTTATAATGTCAACTACTATATTGGTCGTCTAATTGGTAATTTGATGGGATTTTAACTTAGAGGTCTCGTGTTCAATTCTTTCTAGCTGCATCTGTCTATTTGATAATTATTTTTTAACTTTTTCTTAACTTCTATATAATCCCCCCTTAAAGTCTAGGACTCTAAACTAAGGTACTTTTGCCACCTGCCCCCCGCCACTACTGGACTCCCTCTGCTTTTTTGAAGCTAGTTGGTATCCTATGAGAAGCACAATATCCCTGTTCAGTCCATGTGAATAGGAAAATCAATCAGGAGAACTTCGAGTCTATAGACTCCCTACAGAAAGATGTCTTTCACTGGAAAACTCTATGTAATTACATTGCCAGCAACTATCACCCTCTTACTATGTGGAGAAAAAGAAAGCTTGATCTTTTAGTTATTAGGCACACGTATGATTCTGTTCAGCCTGTTCTTTTGATGATGAAGTCTTGATAATGTGAGTTTGGGTCACTAGCACTTATTCCATGCTCTAAAGATCTCTCTTTCAGGGTACATCTGTTCTTTTTGATCTTATGCATTGTTAGTGTACGCCAAAATACCTTAAAACTGAAAAGACAAGTCATATGATGCTATAAGACAAGCCATGCTAATGTTTCAGTATGACGGGTAATTAAGAATCATCTCCAAAATGAGCATGGCTGGTTGTAGAAATATAGTCGAATGGATGGGGTGTTACTAGTGCCATGAGACTTCTGCTTAAGCAGGGTATGGGTGTTGGTGCTAAACAATGCCTAATTTTTTAACCTCCCGAAGATATATCGTCCGACATGGGACACGAACCGACCATCCCAAAACCGGGGTTCCGTTGTCTAGCTAGCGGACGAGGGTCGAGAGGGCAGCACCCCCATGAAGGTCGGGGGACGAAGCCCCCGAAAGCCAAACATATTTTTAGATTGCTGAACAAGGGGAAGTAATGACCCACATAATTCTGGTCTCGCATAAGCCCAAGATCCACAAAAAAATGTCTCCTCCGCTAAAAGTGTCACCCTTGCCGAATTCGGCGATCGTCTTTCACAGAAAACTGGATGCGCATGAAGCATTTCCATGCGCAGAAAGAATCTCTAGGCACAGAAAGGTTACTCAGCAAAGGGGAGTCTTTTCCGCAGAAAACTGGATGCACATGTAGGGGTGAGCATTCGGTTTATTCGGTTCCAACCGAACCGAATAACCGAAAACCGAATTGGACCGAAACCGAACCGAATTGGTCAATAACCGAACCGAACCGAATTAAATCGGTTCGGTTTTCGGTTTATTCGGTTTTTGGGTTTATTTGTGCTTTTTTGTTAATATAATATACCTAGATATATTTAGTATATACCTATAGTATATTCCTATATATATATATATATATATATATATATATATATATATATATATATATATATATATATATGGCTTAATTGCACTTTGATACCCTCAACTATTTCGATTTTTCAATTTGATACCCTAAACTTTTTTACTCAACAACTTAATACCTCAACTATTATTTTTTTTCAATTTCATACCTAAAATTTTAAAAATTTCGAAAATGTCCTTATCCCTTCCCTCTCCCCTTCTCCCCTCCCCCACTCCGACCACCCCCTTCTCGCGCACAGCCCCAGCCCCCCTCCTTCCCGCCCCGCCCCTCCCTCCGGCCACCCCTCTCCCGCTTCCGACTACCCCCCCTCCTGCTTCCGGCCACCTCCCCCCCCCTCCCGCTTCCGTCCACCCTCCCCCAACCCCCCTCCTCCCACGATGCCGTGCCCTAGGGGGAGAGGCGGGGGCGGGTGGCCGGAGCGGGAGGGGGGGGGGTAATTTTAAAGTTTGACCATGGATATTTTCGTCCAAATTTTTTTTTCGGGTATCAACTTGTTACAAAAAAAGTTTAGGGTATCAAGTTGAAAAACCGAAATAGTTGAAGGTATCAAAGTGCAATTAAGCCTATATATATATATATAAACTAAATTTTCTTATTCGGTTTTCGGTTTTGGACCGAAAATCGAAACCGAAACCGAATAAGAAAATTTAGTATTTTCAAAACCGAAACCGAACCGATTTTTTTTTTAAAAACCGAACCGTATCTCTTATTCGGTTCGATTCGATTTTCGGTCCAAAATCGAATAATGTTCACCCCTATGCGCATGAAGCATTTCCATGTGCAAAAAGAATCTCCAGCCACAGAAATGTTACTCAGCAAAGGGGAGTCACTGGATGCGCATGAAACATTTCCATGCGCAGAAAAGTTGCTTTGCCACAAGTTTCTCCTCCGCACAAAATCTGCCACGTGGCCACTACCAGTTGTCAGCACTACATTCAATAAGGAGATGGGCCTTTTCGAGGAAAGATTCTCCTCGACTGACCCGCTCAAACACGACAATCGAGGAGTCAAGACGCATGGCCCAACATTTTGACTGCCTAATAAATCAATAGCCACGTGGCAACAACATTTATCGTATTGATGGCCAAACCACGTGGTCACATCTCTTCGATCGCCTTGTACAGAAAATCAATTGCCACGTGGCATCCAGTTCATCTCCTAACCAAAGATAGAGAAGCTCATTGAAAAAGCTTCACAATGAATCAGCCTCGTTGAATTCTCCATGCTCGCCAAATTTACCAAGCTTGCTGAATTTTCAGCCTTCGCCGAAATTTCAAAGCTTGCTGAATTCTACACGCTTTATCAGAAAGTTGATTGACACATACTTAATGCAGTGGCGGCTCTGACAAGCTCTGCCATGTATTTCTATGCAACTGACGGTCGTAAAACAACAACCTAATGCTCCTCAAAGTTGAAAAAAGAAGCTACTTTCTAGGATCCTTGAATGCAGTACAAAACACACTCAACAACCCCCAAGTGGCTCTCAACCACGCAGCCAATTCTGCAAAATACTGCCACCTCAGCAAGAAAGACTTGCAGAAATTACTAATTTCTGCACGGGTTCTCTTTGTAGACCTATAAATAGCCAATCCGTGTCTCATTTATAGAAGTTTAGAAAAATTAGCTAAACATATTATGAAGGAGATGTGAGCTTCTTGTTCGACCCGCATCGAACTCGAGTTTCCTTGTGCCCTTGCCAACAAGCAGCGAAGCCAGTGTCAGAGAGTCAACAGAGAGAAGAGGTCGAGCATAGACCTGCAAGACCTCCACCATCACATTTACCCAGAACCAAACGAAAATATGTAAACAAGGACTCCTCGAGTAGTATTCATATAGCGACAATTGTAATATGATTCAAGGAATCCATTTCTCTTGACACTACTCTCAAATCTTATCTTTTCTATTTTCGACGAAGACAATGGGGAGGGTCAAGATGATCTCTCTCCCCCCCCTCTCCCTCTCTTTATATATATATATATATATATATATATATATATATATATATAAAGAAAATATATATATATATATATATATATATATATATATATATATATATAGTGACTAGAACCTGTATCCTCCGCGCAATGTGCCAAGAATACTCGGATGGATGAGTTAGCAATATACAGAAGATAGTGGAGTATTTTGCAGGATCTTAGATGCGGCTTCAATTGAGAATAAACCGAAGAAAAATCGTATAAGATGGCTTGGACGTGTGCAACGACAAATGGATGCACTTGTTAGGTGGAATGATAGGAATATAGTTAAAGAAGTTGCTAGCCCGAGACTATTGGTAGACCAGAATGAAGGTGGAAGGAGGCAATAAAATGGAGTTCACTTGTTAAAGTTACAGTGGAGATAAAAAAATGTTTAATAGAGCACAATGGAACAAAAGGATTCATGAGAGGACCTTGGAAATTAGGGATGAAGGCTTCTTGTTGTTATAGAACCCAAGTTGTTGTTTAGTTGAAACTTGAAAGGAGGAAAGTTGCATACATTAGGGATTAAGGTGAGAAAAGGTGATGTAGCAGACATGGTACATCAAAAGGGAAACTAATAGATGGTAATAACAAGACAGAACTGGAGTAAGACAATGGTATAAGATAGCCTGAGCATCCCCTCCCTGTCATAGCACACACAAATTTTAGAGTGGAAAATTATAAAGAGGTCTTTACTAGGTTAAGGGACATATAGTTCAGATCTCGCCAGCATTTCTTTTAACATGCTCTTGCTTTCCTTGCAACTTTGATTTGTTGATGATGAGCCAGAAAGATTGGTTGATATGTAAATCAAGGTTCATACTGCATGGTATCATTATTACACGTTTCTTATGAATATCAGTACAGGTGGCTTTGGGGATTTCGGTGGTTTTGAATCAGTAGTTTCTGCTGTTTTGGCCGTTTAAGTATCCCTATCACCGATTCAGTGAGCTGTGAAGTAAATATTGTTGAATGTCCTCGGCAAGTTGCATGTTAGTGCTTGTGATTTTTGGGCAAACAGGAAGCTGTTTAGGAAAGGGTCACACGGATACATCATTTGGTACTGTATTTTTCAATTAGCAGTGCTTGTTGGTTGGATGAGCTTAAATTACATATCCAAAATGTAGGTTTTCCTATCTGCCAACTGACTACCTAGGTTTTATTCTTTTATGGCATGACCCCCTCATGCTCATAGCTACTTCCAGTAGGAATTTGGCACCAAACGTCACCAATCACAAAAACTTTGTCAAATCTTTTATGATGCTTTCTTAATGTAATGTCCCGTCCTGCTCAGTTCAACTGAATGAATCAAAATGCCAACGGCGTTTGGACTCAGCCATTCAACGGCTTGCTCAAAGTCCCGTACGGTCAAGGCGACTCCTCGTTCAGGTGGGCGGCTTCGGTGAACTTGCCTTTACTTGGCCTTCACACTAATAAAATGTTGTTTTCAATGCTCTGAGTAGGCTTGATAATAAAAGAGACGAATTCACATAGCTAAAAGAATAATTCCGTTGTCTCAAGTCGATAATATAGAACTTGAAATGGTTAAGTTGATACTTAGAATTCACTCCACGGTGGCTTTCAAAGTTGGCACTGGGTCTTTTGACCACGAATTGGGTTAAGTTGAGTTATGTATGCCACGGGATATCGGCTCGATGTCATAGCGGGCATGTTCCATGATCTCATTGCTTCTCATAGACAATCGTTCCATGGTCTCACAATTAGTCCCATAGAAGATGCCACAGGTTAAGGCGTTCAAAGAACACGTTTGTTCAAGTTGAGCACTTGTGCGGTCCCATGGTTCCACGGCTTGGTATAGCCACATGTTCCCACGGTCTCAAGACTCGTCATATAGAAAATGACTTGGATAGCAGTGTCGCACGGAACACAATGGGTTTAAGGCACGAGACACGGTTGTTTCGATGATAAGTATGCCACGGTCTATGGCACATATGGAGCACGTTTTGTTCAGGTTAAGTAGGAAGGCTATGCAGTAGCCGTTCCGTGGTTTTCAAAGAATGTAAAGTTCATGCGACCGTTTGTCGCTGAGGCGGTCCCTCATTTGGGAGTCTTATGGTTCCGATGCATGTTTTACAAAGTATGAGGCGGTCCCTCGTTTGGGAGTCTCATGGTTTCGATGTACGTTTTGCAAAGTATGAGACGGTCCTTCGTTTGGGAGTCTCATGGTTCCTATGCACATTTTGCTAAGTATGGTTCGAGTCGTAAAACACATTAGGCCATGTATTTACATGAGTCTAGATGTTCTCGTAGGCATTTCCTCCTCGACTAGTATTACGCTGGGGCGTCTCGGGGCCAGGTCGACCTAGGGGGAAGACGTTATAGCAGTGCTGGATTGTACCGCACCAGGATAATCAGGAGCTTTTTCTGGGGCTCGCTACCTTGCATTGAAGGACCCGCCGTCTATCTAAGCTATGTCCACGATGGCTTGTCGTGCCAATGACCTTTCATATCGTTAAGTCAATGTGCTGAGCGGCAATCCGCATGCACAATGTCGATTGAGTAAAAGAAAAGAAGTATTGGCACGTCACGGATGAGTCAAGAAATATGTGCACGGTCTGCACCTCAAGTATATTAAAGCCTAAGATTCGGCTATGCGTAAGGACATGCTTCGGCATGAGATGTGGCGTCGTGCTTGAGTAGTCAACACATGTTCCACAAGTTGGATTAGTCATCTAGAGTTAAGTCTGGAAGGACCGTAAGAGCAAGTTTGGTTAAGTCACATTGAGTTGTGAGGCACGACCTCGATGTTTAAAGCACGAACAGATTTATGACACGACCATGTTGTTGCGTCTAAGTGTATGGCCAAAAAGGCAAGCATGAGTCGGTACAACGATGTTGTTGGCACGAGAATGGTCTAGAGACACAAAGATAAGTAATTTATCGGTGCGAGGCACGGTGATGGTCTAGATACCACAAAATAGGCCAGGTATATATCTTAAAACTGATCCTAAGACAAGATTAGAAAGACAATCGAAGGAATAAAAGTTGCACACAATAAATGAACATATTGGTTTTTGTATAGGTTTGCGAGATGCTAGTCTACCAGTACGGTTGTGTACTGACAACCCACCAGTTTCATGCATAGGTGACAGGTACCTGCTCGTTCGAGGCGGAGCTCGCTTGGACGCGCTGAGGCATGGAGTTCCTTGGCGTTTCGAGACGTGCGGCCGCGTTGAAGTCTTCACCTATATGGGAAAATGTATGAACATCGCCTTTGTGAAACGCCTTCAAGTTGCAAGCCGAAGGGGCACATATGGTTCATTGTATTAGAGATAGAGAGAGCAGAGTGACTTGTATAGTGAGGAAGAGTGAATTGAGTGTTGTAATCTCGACCTTGTGCCCCATTTGTAATCTTTATTTCAATATCAATAAAAGAGAGCTATTTGCATGACTTGTGTTTTCAACTTTCTGCTGGCAACTTACTGATCATTCAATTTCTCTGCTTGAGACTTCTGTTCGACGACCTAGTCGCTTAGCTTGTAATCGGCCATTATGAAACCCACATTACACGAGCGCAACCTAGACTCGTGCGACATCATGCCCTAGCGAGGACGAACGGTCCTTCGGGACCGAGACGTGACAGTGATATCAGAGCACGACTTTACGTCCTTGGACTTTCGATTGAATTCTTTAACTCTGATGTTGTTTTCGCAAACTCTGATGTTGTTTCTGTGATTGATATCGTTGGTGCGCTCTCTCAATGTTTCGCGGGATGTCCATACAATAAGTTTATATATTTTGCAAAATCTCATAAAAAAATTGGTTGAACAAAAGATTGTTTCACGTAAGCACGGTTGGCTAAGTCGGGCTGCGCATATATACCAAAAATTTTGTCGATGTTAGCAAAGATATGTGCGGAATTCGAATTGTTTCAAAATTGGAATGAGTTTGACTTGGTTTATAGAATACATGATGACTATCGATACGGGTGCCATCGGACGATGTTATCGTCAACGCACTTGGAAATTGAGAAATGGTTCGAACGGAGATTTAAAGTGAACGATTACAATTCGAATAATAGTTTCGAGGATTTATCGAGCGACTTCATCCCTGAGTAGTGTATGAGATAGCCTTGGGGATGTCGATCGATGCGGGGTGCCAACGAGTCTATCAGCAAGCACTGTGCTAAACGCAAAGTCTTAGAAAGAGTGTTTCAAAGTTAGTCGTAACTCGATAGCTAGTATGAGTTTGATTTGAACGAACGAGGAAGACGACGTGCATCGGGTTAAGACTGTGCAGAGTGTGAAATGCAAAATTATTGAGTAAGTAAATTGAATTGAGAGAAAGTTAAGGTGTACCGAATGGATGACTCAATTGAGAAATCGATACAAATCGTATACGAAAAGTTAGCACGATTGGAAGTTGGCGTGCATGGAAATATCGATTGGAAGATATGTGAATTACGCTAGGGATCAAAGAAGAAATTGCTCGATGACTAAGATAGACGATAACAAATGTGATTTGGACTTGAACGAATCGATCATATGACTTGTTCGGAAGATAACTATAGCGAAATTGATCTTGGATTTGTAAGAGTTGATCGTATATCCAATTAGACGATAGTGTTAGTTGCACGACTCGGAGTTCGTTGCAAAGGAAGATCGTCAGATTATGTATATCATCGATGATATTGAGGCGTATCAAAGATCGATATGCGATAACTCTAGGGTAATCTGATTCGAGGAATGATGATCGTGTAAAATGTTATTGACCAGATGGATGCAATATTTGGGATTTTGATAGTGATGAATATTTGGATTACTTAATAAAATGAACTTGAAGTTTGCGTGAATGGATACTACTCGGACTATGCGAATGAAAATGTTGACGGATTTGATAATAAATGAAATGAGGAAATGTCTGAGAATGGATTGATATATTACTTGGATGAAAACGAAAGTGTCTTGATTGTTTTGTTGATAACCACAACGTTGAAGTTCTGGTCTTGTGCGAGCGCAACTCTAGCCTCGCATACGCGTCACGTCGGATTAGGACGATCATTCTGCGGGAGTGTTGGCATGGTAATTCATGTCCGACGGGGATGATCGAACCTACGTGAGATCTAGGACGTGGCAATTGGATTATTTTGACTTGTGGTTTGATGCGAAGGTGAATTCGAGGATTGTTTGGACTTGTGATTGATGATAAAGTAAGTTTGAGAATTGAGTAGATCCAATGTGCGTATCGAGAATGAATTAGTCTAGACTCAAAGAAAGAGTTATGTTCCGATGAGGACGAGCGGGAGCGTTGGCATGGTGATTTCATGGCCAGCGTGGATAATCGTACTTGCAGGAGATTGTGACGTGACTTATTGTTATGCTAGACGACCTTGTGATCGAATACGTGAATTGTGTTAAGTGACTTAGGGAATATGGTATGAAAATTATGGTTTAGTGACGAATAGTATCGTTGTATACCTAACTTGGATATGATAGATAGGTGGATTATATCAAAAATGTTTGCAGAGATAAACTACGCCAATTGTTAGTTTGGACGTGCGATAGTAATATGCAGAGGACTTGGTTGAGCAGAACTTACAATAGTATGTCTTTGCTAAATAACTTGGACCCCTGGATTGAACGTTGCGAAGGCGAATAAAGAAAACTATGCTCGAAGTTTAGAAATAGGAATGATGCGAGCTTGGGTAGAAAATCTCATACTATCAACTTTGGTTTGACCTTAGGATTGGGGCCAGTATTGATATTATTGTTTGGAAACGGTGATTCCAATACTGACATTGACTTTAACCTAGAGAGATGGCCTAGCGGTTAGGCAAGACGTCCCTGTTTCGAGAGGTAGCATCGGTACAATTGATTTTGGGATTGATAGGATAAATCAAATATGTAGAATTAGATTCACTATCACGAGGTTTGGCTGAAATGCATATATTTCGGGGACGTCTTAAATATGTGCACGATCCAACTAAGTGATACGTTGAATTCAAGTCAGTCTAAAAGAACGGAACGATATCGAGGATTTTGAGATCATGTGTTTCAAAAGAAAATATTGATGGCAGTGCAATCGTTGGATTTGAAATGAACTTAAATATTGATTGAGACATTGATGGAAGTCAGGTTTCGGAGATTGGTTGAAGGATGGATTGTTTGCCATCGAAAACAGGTTGTTTTGAATAAACTGTATATTTTAATTACAAACAGAATATAGTACAATGTAGGACTTAGATGTAGTCCTAGGAGTACACTTTTATTTTTATCTGAAAATCGTGACGATGGAGTGAGTGGTAATATGTTGACTCCGTTGACGATCTGACGACGATCTCGAACTCTCTAAAAGTCTGGATTGCTCTTGAACGGACAGTGACTTGAAGAGGATTCTGACTCTTGCAAGTGCTCAGGATGTTGATATACTTTTGAAATGCTCAAGTGGGCTTGAGCTTGGAGTGTGTGTCTGTATATGTGAATGAAGGAATGATCCTTCTATTTATAGGCAACAGAATGATCTTTTTATGCGCGTATGTGTGCTATGCGCCTGGAAAACTTGCATGTAGGGACACCACGTGGCTGATGCTGATAGGCGCATAGATGATGCGCCATGAAGTTGGAGCTGAATTTATTTGAACTCCACTATTGGGCTGCGGTGGAGCTGACACGCGACAGTTGTTGAGATTCGGTTGTTGCTGAGATCTTGAGTGGTTAGCACTCATCCTTGAGCAGAACTGAGTCAATGACATGTGGCGCGTGTCCATGGCTCAAAGATCTCGGATTTGGGGGAGAGTGATCTGTCAGGATGCGCCTGGGATCTGGCGCATGAGAAGACTTGGCTTATGGCTTTTAGGAGTCACAAACAAGTCTGGACGCATGGCTTTTGAGGCACATGCAGAACTTTGGGTGCATGGCTGCGGAGGAGCATGCGGGTTGTTGGGCGTATGGCTGCGAAGGCGCATGCGGGTGATCAGTCGGCCACGTGGCGGAGCATAGCCGTAACCGACAAAAGAGTGATGATTGCGTCTCTTCGTCTTCTGCAATTTCTGACTTCGAGATGTGTGTTGCTGTCGTTTCAGTCACTCTAGCATTAAATGCTTTGATGGGTGGCGAGCTTTATGACATGGTTTAAAATATCGGCCGATACCGATCGATACGGCCGATACCGATACGGTTTGGCATGTCCCGATCCGATACCGACTGATACCCGATACTGACCGATAATGACATTGGGGGTCTCTTTTCCGGTCAATTTGGCAAAGAAAATTAAATGAAAAAAACAAATCAACAAGGGTTTAAAGCATAATAAGGTTGTAAAAGCATGCAAAAGAAATAAAATCAATCTATTGTATGTAAACCAATCGGTAAGGGTGATTACTATTTCATTTAATTTCATACTAAGAAATAACACTAAAAATACTTAAAATTATGCCTAAATGTATAAAATATATGTTTTTAAATGTAAATAATTTATTAATAATTATTTGTTTTCCAATACCAAATAATCCGATACTCCGATCCGAAACCGCCGATACTACCGATATAGCCGATACCAATACTCATAGGAATAGTCCGATACCGATTCCGATATCGATATTGTGAACCTTGCTTTATGTGGGCGCATCTCTGTGCATCACTGGACGCATCTGACTGCCCCATTGGGCGCATTTGTCTGTGCTCTATATGGCGCGTCGGTACGGAGCGTATGGTGCTGACAAGCGCATCTGCTGCGTTGCGCATCCTCATTGGTCAGTCTTTGTTGAATTTTTCGAGGCATTAACGTTTCATTGACTCGGCTGAATTCGAAGGGACAGATTCATCACCATTAATGCAAGTTCATTGCACTGACTTCGGGAAAGTTGCCACTTTGGCGCATGGGTTTGATTTGTCCTAGCCTATAAATAGTTTCTTGAAGAGAAGTTTGCTTCTCATTTCACTTTTCTTCTCAAATGGAGATGAACTCGACCGGTTCTCCTCCTTGGCGAGACGCTGCACTGTAGGTTGCAGATCTCTTCGTTCGAAGAAGCTTTGACGATGAACTCCTTCAGAAGACTGAGATGTGCCGAGTTTGTTATGGACACAACAACTTATGTTCGAACCCATTGTCGGCAGTGTTTTTAGAGATAGCGTTGGGTGCCTGTTGCATCCAAAGATCAGGATCGTCGTGTCCCGACTTCCGTTATGCTGGAAGAGCCACCGGGTTTGGATTGATTGCCAACCCGCGTTTTGCTCAATAAATGCTTCATTGGCCGAAGCACTCGAAGAAGTGATTCGCTCTGACAAGGAAGAGTGATGCGCCTACACTGAGACGTTAGGGTGATGCGCCTAGCTGTAGTTTAGGCTTTCTTCTTTGTAGTAGACTTTTGTTGTATTTGGACATGTAATAGACTTTTTATATGGAATAGAAAATCAATCTTCATGTGCCTCTTCTACTTGCTGTTTTCTGAATGATGATACTTTGGGGGCGCATAGTACTTTGGGCGCATGACCTCGGAGGCGCATGAGATAAATGCGTCTGCAATTCCATGCTTCTACATGGATAACACTGGGTTTCGACTTAAAGATAGCGAATGATCGGCTGGGTTATGTTGGATTCGAAATGTACTAAGGATACCGCTCGGGTGGTTTACCCTAGGACTAAGTTGTCCGTGTGCGCGATGAGTATAAGTTACTCCAAATTTGAGATGTAGTTGTTCGATGTAAAAAATAACTAAAACACGAGCGTGGCTCGGATTGAAGAAACGCATAGGAGTGCGGAGGAGTGCGTGCGAGAGTCGTTAAATGTTAAATCGAGTGATAAGTCGAGTGTGTCCTCAGTAAGTTTCGTGGACGAAACTTTTTCTGAGTGGTGTATAATGTAATGTTCCGTCCCGCTCAGTTCAACCAGAGGAATCAAAACGCTAACGGCGTTTGGACTTAGCCATTCAACGACTTGCTTGAAGTCCCGCACGGTCGAGGCGACTCCTTGTTCACGTGGACGGCTTCGGTGAACTTGCCTTTGTTTGGCCTTATACTAATAAAATGTTGTTTTCAATGCACTGAGTAGGCTTGATAATAAAAGAGACGAACCCACATAGCTAAGAAAATAATTTCGTGGTATCGAGTTGGTTATATAGAACTTGAAATGGTTAAGATGATACTTAGAATTCACTCCATGGTGGCTTTCAAAGTTGGCACTGGGTCTTTTGACCAAGTATGAATTGGGTTAAGTTGAGTTATGCCACGGGCTATCGACTCGATGTCATAGCGGACATGTTCCACGATCTCATTGCTTCTTATAGCCAATCATCCCACGGTCTCACAGTTAGTCCCATAGAAGATGCCACAGGTTAAGGCACTCAAAGAACACGATTGTTCAAGTTGAGCACGTACGCGGTCCCAGGGTTCCACGGCTTGGTATAGCCACATGTTCCCACGGTCTCAAGGCTTGTCATATAGAATATGACTTGGCTAGTCCACCAGTACGGTTGTGTACTGACAACCCACCAGTTTCATGCGCAGGTGACAGGTACCTGCTCGCTCGAGGCGGATCTCACTTGGACGCGCTGAGGCATGGAGTTCCTTGGCGTTTCGAGGCGTGCGGCCGCATTGAAGTCTTCATCTATACGGGACATAATTTATGGACATCGACTATCTGAAGCGCCTTCAAGTTGCAAGCCGAAGGGGCACCTATGGTTCATCGTATTAGAGATGAGAGAGAGCAGGGTGACTTGTATAGTGAGGAAGAGTGAACTGAGTGTTGTAATCTCGGCCTTGTGTCCCATTTGTAATCTTTATTTCAATATCAATAAAAGAGAGCTATTTGCATGACTTGTGTTTTCAACTTTCCGCTGGCAACTTACTGATCATTCAATTTCTCTGCTTGGGATTTCTGTGCGACGACCCCGTCGCTTAGCTTGTAATCGGCCATTATGGAACTCGTCTTACATGAGCGCAACCTAGGCTCGTGCGGCATCACGCCCTAACGAGGACGAACGGTCCTTCGGGACCGGGACGCGACACTTAAGCTCCATAACCGACCCTATACTGATGGGAGAAGGCTTGCATGACGAGGAGGAGGACGGCGACGATTTAAATTAGCAAATAATGGAAGCATCAAATAAACTTCATCACATGTCTTCAATGCAAGATTATCAGTTCCTTTTCTTGGCCACTAAACTGGAAGGCATTATCACCTTTTTAATAATATTTTCATCTCTCCCAAATCTTTTGCTAACTTGTATCATAACTATGAATTTCTAGATCAATCATGACTGCAATTTCTGTATGCATAATATTGCCATATGAGCTTATCATGAAACTATTAGATTAACTAATTTTATCATCATAATGCTATTGATGTGTATCTTGTTCTTTCTGTATGATATGGGAGGCCCATTTCCTGATTCATTGTATTTTGTTCACTGCAGTTCTGGTATGATAGACTCTAAGGAACTTTCCTTAATCAGTGGAAAGGCTGCATGGATGGCCTACCTGGTAATATTGTCTTTTATTGGATCCTTTTTTTCCCCTTATCCCTTGGTGGCAAACCTTCTCCATATTGCTGGTTCATGGCTATCTTACTGAAAGATTGCATTATGATTAGTGGCATCACTGGCATGGTTCATATTCGGCTAATAATAGTGTATAATATATTATAACTGGCTGTGGTTTGCATTATGCAGGATATTTATTGTCTGAATGCTGATGGTTCTCTTTTTGATGCTGCACTGCTTTCAGCAATTGCTGCATTCTCTCACTGTGAGTTTTATATTTGCTCTGCTCTTGTTTAGTATCTTCTTTAACTTGTTATCTTGGAGACGTAATCCTAGTTTGTTAAAGATACAGTTTAAAGCTGTGAGTTCTTTTTCCATATCCATCACGTAGAATCAGAGTGGATTCTTCATTCTTCCTGATCCCGATTAGGTTGATTGTATTTTTAAGACCAATGTGGTTGGTGAGTTGAACCTGTTCAAATTATATTCACCCATATAATTGCTTCTAAATCACGGTAAGATATGTCACCCGTTGGATATATAGTCATCAATGCCTCCAGTAATACACTATTTTTATTTGTTCATGCGCATCACCATGACAGATTAGCTAGCTTCCATAGGCATGGACACGTATCCGGATATGGAGACGATATGGATTCAGAATATGACAACTTTTAGAAAATCAAGGATATGGGTTTGGTGTGGAAACACAGTAAAGCATATGTACAGCATGTTTTGTTTAGTAACTAAGATTCCAAAAAGTTAGAAAAAGGTTTACATACAAAGAATGTTACTTCCTCGATCTCAAGTATGTTTGGCACGATTACAACCATACAAAATCACTTTCAACAATATTTTGACTCTCTTTGGACCTGGACATGGACGAGCCATGTCTCACACGAGTGTTGATGAAGTGTCGTGTCTGATACGTGCCTTGCATATAAGATGAGTGGCGACCAGATACTGTGTGTGCTTTATTCTACCACTATGAAATATTTGTTAACATAATCATGTTCACTGAAGATTCTCTTTCTATTAGATATGTCTTTTTCTGTAAGCCTATAGTCCATTTTTTGTTTACAGTGCAAATCCCTCTTGTTTCTGTCAATGATGATGGAAGAGTGATTGCTGTGTCCGGGGAACTGAAAGATGAATCAAAATTAAAGTTGGTCAACAAGGAAAAGAGGAAGCTCTCTCTCAGAAGCATCCCGTTCTCCCTGACATGCATGCTTCACAAGAAGTACATCTTCGTAGATCCCACCGCAGAGGAAGAGTCCATTATGGAGACGACCGTTACAGTGGTACTAGATTCACTAGGCCGTCTGGTTTCAGTTTATAAAGCAGGCGGATCCGTCCTTGCCTACAATTCAACTCTTCAGGTTTGTCGCTGCCCCCCCCCCCCCCCCCCCCCCCCCCCCCCCCCCCTCTGAGCATGGTTGGCATTTCATTGATTGGCAAAAGAGAGTATCAGAAAAGAGCATGTGATTTACACAGAGTAATTTGTTTAACTAAGATGAGGTATATATATATATATATATATATATATATATATATATATATATATATATTTGCGATGCCTGACGTAACACACGGGACTTTGTGCATACTGCATTGCATGCCATTTGGGCCTACTTTCTGCAATTTCCACACACACACACACCCGTCTCACCCGCGGTTTGATCCCGAGAATGTCCGCCTAGCCAATGAGGTTATACATATATTAATTTGAACATTATGAACAAATTGGATGGACTTATTATTATTATTTTGTAGGAATGCATTGCGCTTACAAAGCGGAAGGTCCAGGAGCTGCATAAAATTCTGGAAGAATCACTTTCGGCAATGGAAATCGACTAGGGTGATTTTGTTGGATAAATCAGCATTGTGATATCAATTTGTACTAATGCGACTTGTTGCTAATGTTTCTTCTCGTATTAAGAACATTGTTTTTTTTGTAAATGAGTTACTCGGTTTTCTTAGTGATTTTGTATTCTGCAATGAGCACTCAATGTGACCTATTGCTAATGTTTGGTCTCATATTGGCTTCGTTTGGTTCGCGGAAAGGAAAAGTAAATCAATTCTTTGGGCTCTTTTTTTAGAAAATTGTAATTTCCATCAATTTTTCATACCAGTGTTTGGAAAGGTCAAGAAATTGGGAGGACCCCCCCTCCTTTTTCTTTCCTTTGGAAATCATTTTTCTTTATGCTATTTTTTTTGGTCTCCGAACGCAAAAAATGAATGGCTTTTCTTTTCCAATGTCTTGATTCTGCGAGAATGAATGATTTTTTCTTTTCAGATCCGGGTTGGGCTTTAGAATCAAAAGTTTAAATCCAGCACTTACTGAGGCCCAGACAACTAGCTTCAGTCCGAGTCGGGTTCGGACTAAATCCAGACTGAGCCTGGACCAGCCTGCGGACCGTTCAGTTTTTTTTCCTTCTAAAAAACATTATATATATATATATATATATATATATATATATATATATATATATATATATATATATATATATATATAAGTTTAGGTTTCATGAGGTTCTTGGTTCAAATTCTCTTATTTTGAAGGAAAAAATCGAGCTTGGACCGGTTGAGGAGTCGGGTCGAATCCAAGCTGAGAACCAAATCCAGTTCCAAACCGATATAGGAGTGGGTTGGGTCGGGCCGATCCATTGACCCGACCCTAAGCGATCCAGTCCTTGTTTGACTGGGCCATACTCGGAGCAAATTTTCGACCGGCCCGATCCAATAACATAACTTGAAGAGAGATCTTTCATTATTATTATTATTATTTTTTTATTACAACCGACACACACCTGTACATCTTTACGGTTGTGAGGTTCGAATACTGTCGGCCTCACTTGGTACCCGTACTGAGTTCATTCATTCAGCAGCTCAAATGAGTCTCGAAAATGCAGACCCGACCCAAGAAGTTATTGGGCCTCATGATCTATACCCGAACCCGACTCGAAAAATAAGTAATTTTTTAGGTTTAGTATTTCAAACATACCTATGGTTAGGGTTTAAGAAGAGAGAGAAGGAACCACGTAGGGAGAGAGAGAGAGAGAGAGAGAGAGAGAGAGAGAGAGGAAATGGTGGGTGGTGGTGGTGGCGTTCCATGGTTCGGGAAGCGGCTGGCGGAGATGGGCGGAGGGGCGGTGAACTGGTTCCCGGGGCACATGGCCGCCGCCACCAGGGCCATCCGCGACCGCCTCAAGCTCGCCGACCTCGTCGTCGAAGTCCGCGACGCCAGAGTCAGTACCACTCCCCACCAATCTCACCTATACTGTACTAGATCCTCAATTTTTTTTTTCCTTTCTATTTCTTCAAGTCGAACATTTTCAATCTGTTCAATTCATCACGTATGCCATTACTAGAAAGAAAGAAGAAAAAAAAAAACTATGAAAAAAAGAAGCAGCTTTTTTTTTTCTCAATTTTATTTATATATGTTTTTTCAAATTCTCAATTTTTGTTTCTTTTCTTCAAATTTTCAATCTAGTCAATTCATCACGTATGCTATTACTAGAAAGAAAGAAAGTAAAAAGGAAAAAAAAAAACTACATTTGCCAAAAAAAAGCCGCTTTTTGTTGAGGTGGATGAGTTTCTCGAAGGGAAATGGTGGCGAGTAAACTCACGGGCACGGCACGACACAGTACAGGACACAGCAAGGACATGACGATACGGACACATGACTTATTTTGGTGTGTCCTTGTGTATTTTGGAGTGTCCGTGCTTTTTAGGGAATGGACGTTGAGGTGGATGAGTTTCTCGAAGTGAAGTAGTGTGTTCAATATCATTGTTATCTTTGCTTGTTTTACTTAATATTTTTACTTGATTATTGTTTTTTATTTGTGTGATTGTATAACAATATGTTTTACTACTCCAGAGTCTGAGGGTCTGCTTGGTAACGGTGTTTTCACCGGTTTTGGGGTGCTTTTGAACCGACCGTTTATGAAAACCCCTGCTTGTTAAATTTTGAGGCACCGGTTTTGGTCGGCTCAAAACCCCCCCAAAATCGGTGTAATGTATTTTTGGGTGGCTTTATAAACACCCCAAATCGGTGGGTTTTGAGCGGCTCTATTTTTTTATTCCATTTATATCCTCACAAAAATATATATAATTATAACTACTGATACCCTTTCCTATTTAATTTATTCGTGTAGAAAACTTTCAGAACCGCTCATTAGTGAATTATCAAGCATGGATTGGACTAGTTTAAAAGCCGCTACTTAAAAACCATCCAAAATCGGACCCCTCATAACCGCTCATAACCGATACTCTAAAAACACCTCATAACCGCTATCCCTACAATTGCCAAGCAGACCCTGAGAGTCTCAGTTCAGATTTGGAAGAGAAAATGGAATTGTATAGAACCATTGAGAGGATTTACCCAAACCTTGTTGTTAAACTTAAGATTGGTGCTCCATTGTAGACGTGAAGTTATCTAAGGCCGAGGGGCTGTTTCCCTTGAACCTAGCATCATGACAAAGGATAAGAAACAATTCTTAGAAAAATTTAGACACACTATAATTTTGTATGACTGTGTAATGTGACAATTGAATGTTCAATTTTCAGCACGAACGACTCCCGCCACTATACTCAAATGCATCACTGCCCATAGCCTTTTCCACTAAAATATAAACATTATGCGCATACTTTGTTTTCCAAAGTAGAAAGGTACCTTTTTTTCCCTCCATAATATGATGCTGATGAAGCCCTTATTTGCTTTAGGCCACATCACTCTGAATTTTCATCGATCACCATCCTCATCTCGTGAACAATATTTTGTAGGCTATGACACATTTTGTCTCGTCTTTGTCAACTATTGAGTCATATAATACTCCGGAATCCTGCTCAAGATTGCGTATAATGATGAGATTAAGGAAATTTATTAGGAAGATGTAATTCAACCACATCCACCGTCAAAAAATGAATTCAGTTTTTTAGACTAATCAACAGAAATGAATAGATAAAGGGCATTATATTCCTTAATTGGTTTCTACTGATTATTTAAAAAACTGAGTTGATTTTTGATCAAGGAACCATATTAATTGTTGATGAATTTCTTTAATATTTCACTTATAGTCTGTTTAGATCCTGATTCTCGAGTATTACATGACTCAATAGTTAGCATAGAAAACACAGTATGCTGACCTAAAATAACCAATATTTTACAAGTCTCTTGTAGCTATATTCAGATTATTAAATAAGCGGAACTTAATAATCCAAATATAGCTTCTAGATACATTTCTCTTGTAATCTGTCTAATTACATCCTGAAATGTCTTTATGACCTTATCGATGATATATATCAAGACTGTATCAGTGGTATCTGTATCGTTCATATGTCTGCTATCAAGTATTTGTGAAGTTTAGTTGATGGGACCGAGTTTTTTTAAAAAGTATTTAAACCTATTTCTTCCAGACAGATTCCATTATCTTCTGCCAATGAGGACCTCCAAGAAGTGCTTTCCCATAAGAGACGTGTAATTGCTCTGAACAAGAAAGATTTAGCAAATCCCAACATAATGCATGTAAGTGGTTTCTCTCTTAAACTGGTCTGCTTCCTAATTTCCCTTAGTTTATGAATTCCTTCGGGATTCCTCCCAGGTGGTTTATTTCTTCTTCTTTTTTGTTTCTTTATTGTACTCCACAATATATGTTTCATCCCATTATTTACTTCTTTTTTAATTTTCAGCGATGGAACCGATATTTTGACTCGTATAAGCAAGATTGTCTTTCAATTAATGCACACAGCAAAAGTTCTGTCAACCAGGTTAGTTACTGAATATAAACATAGTCTATTATGGGTTGCTAATGGCATGTACTGCAGTTTATATTATGTTTTGTCAACTTAATTGTCAGTTTATGTATTTCTCTTTCAATTGAATTCTTTTCTCTGCTCTTTTATGTCAGAGCGATATCATTTTTTTTATTAATTCTAATAGAATATATCAAGCATTGCTTTTTGTGCCTTTTTAACATAATACTCAATTAGCTACACAATTGGTCCCACTTGTTATGAAATTAAGGAGCATTCATAGATAAACTAGATAATTCAAATGTCAACTAGGAAATACTTACTATGTCGCGATTCACAGTCAAATGCTTTTGGTCCTCAAAACTTAAGATTGACATATAATTAGGCCCATTTTTTTTTTCCATGTAAGTGAGTTTGTGAACTATGTGCATGTCCCACCAATTAAAATGAAGAGCAGGTTACAGGATTGTGTAATAAGACATGACAAGCATGTTCATATGCATGTGTAAAGTTCTCATTATAATAGGCTCACATGTTATTTCTAGGACAGAAAATGTTTCTGCAAGCAAAAAAATGCTATATTTACTCAAAATAAGAAACAAAACAGTGGGAAAAATATGGCATGTAATAACAACATTAACATCTAAATAAATTCGTTAGATGATGCTTAGGGTAACCATATATAGTTCTCTTTTGTGTTCTTGTCAATTTCCTCATCTTTTTCTTATTTGCCTCTGTTTTTCTTTCTTTTCATATAAATTCGTCAACTTCTCTATGCACTTTGCAAAACTAATTTTTTTTAGACTTAATTTTAGGTCAAACCTATTTTAGATTCCATATGTGATCTATCCCTCCATCATCTTACCATATTATTTCACAACCTATTTCTAGACCAACCTATTTTAGATTCCAATGAATAATTTAAGTACTTATTGGACTGGAAAAATTCTTCTTTTCACTTTCTTTGGTAAACTGGTTGGTATTTTGACTTCACGGAAAGTCGTAACGTGTATGCTTACATAAGGCCATATGGTAATAGCATGAGGTCGGCCACACTACAAGCTTTGTGCTTACTTTCTTGTTTCTTGAAGATAATTTGCTTCTGTTCTTATAACAATCTGTTAGATCTAAGATCAGCAATTTTAAATCTTGAACTTATGGTAATGTTAATTGCATGTAATCATTAATCTTGTTGTTCATTTCTTACTACTCCTTGTGTATTAATAGCTGACGTGATTTGTGAATTTTTGGTTTCAAGAATATTGCATTAATCTGAAGATGAGGTTATAACAAGCCTTGTTAATTTTACTGACTTATGATTCATGTATTTAAGCTTCTTGCACTAGTGGAATTGAAGCTTAAGGAAGTAATCTCTAGGGAGCCTACCCTTCTTGTTATGGTTGTTGGTGTTCCTAATGTTGGCAAGTCAGCTCTTATTAATAACATTCATCAGATTGCTTCTTCACGTTTTCCAGGTAAATGTGAAGTTACAGTGTGTTTCTTCTGTCAGTACTTAATAATATGAATTCATTTTTTTTCCTTTTTACCTTAGTGCAGGAGAAGATGAAGCGAGCTACTGTTGGACCATTGCCAGGGGTCACTCGGGATATTGCTGGATTTAAGGTCAGGTGTTGAAATTAATAGTGAATTGGATACATAGGAAATATAATCAAATTAAGTCATGTACTCATATTTGATCGAACATTTCTTGCTGTTATTTTGCGTATGATATATTGATGTTGGCTCCACCTTTCATCATTGTCTGGTAAGCGTCAGACTTGATAGTACATCTGCTGAACGAAGTTAGCATAAAATAATTAAGAATAAATAATACTGTGAAAATAATTGAGAGCAATGGAAAACTTTTGTAGAACAGAAACGTCTATA
This sequence comes from Iris pallida, assembly GCA_029216955.1. NCBI lineage: Eukaryota > Viridiplantae > Streptophyta > Magnoliopsida > Asparagales > Iridaceae > Iris > Iris pallida. Next base: position 33,000,420 of record JANAVB010033017.1, read on the forward strand.
ACAGAGAAGGCTCACATAGAGAAAGTTACTGTTTCAGCTGATTACTGTTGCTATATGTAATATATCAATTTCAACTGGTCATTCTGTTTTCTGACACATATAGCATGTATAACAATCCGATTCATACTTTAATGCTTATTATGCCTACATGCAGAGGAACAATTTAGAAATTAAGAAAGTTTGTAGAACATAAACTCTTTGACAAACAAGGTTGATAACGAGGGGCCCGAGAATGAATGGATACAGGATATGAGGGCTTGGTCTTGCTGCTTGTCATTTAATTTCCTACTTAAATGCAAATATCCCTTTTTCTTGCCCTTTAAGCATCTGGACTGTGTACGGCTCATTATCTCACTTGAGATATGGTGGTTTGCTGTGCCGAATTAGTCAATAAGGCCTTTCATCAAATCGGAAGCGTTGCTTATATTTCGTTGATGCCAAGTAACTTGTTAGTATATTTGTAACATACTAATTTATTTTTGTGGCCTAGAAATATTATGTCTATTCCAAGCTGACATATAGCTACATAAGCTCTTGCTAAGTGGAGTACTACATAGTTCTCTAAACTAGGGAGGTATTAAGCAGACTAGCTGCTTAGAGTTCTCTAAACTAGAATAATGTGACAATTTTAGGGGTTTCTTATTTGTTATCCCAAATAGAAATAGGTCTACACAAATTTCAGGGCCTGTGCCAATCTTACTTGTTATTGCCCCTAAATTGTGGCAACTTGTATCCCAAGTTGGTCTAGACAAATTTCAGGGCTTGTATAATCTTGTATATTTTCTTTTGCATCGTTACGTTCCGGCTCTTCTTGTCACTTTGTTGCTTCTATGTTCTGTTTATATTGGCAATTCATTTCCTGTAATGTTATATACAGGGATAGCCATCCGTTCTTTCTAACAATAAATAGCATCCTTGTTTGTTTTTAAATCCTGGCCAAGAGTTATGTTTGTTTCCATAGGCTAGTATGCTGTTTATTTGTCTACATATTATTAGCCATAATAAGTAAAGCTGATATGCCTTACACAGATTGCAAATCATCCTAGTATATACGTGCTGGATACACCAGGGGTGTTGGTGCCAAGCATCCCCAATATAGAGACAGGTCTGAAGCTTGCATTGACAGGTATAACTAATGGTTGCAATTCTCTTTACTGTTTGTCTAAGACTTGTCGTCTGTTGAAATATTTGTATTGTCATCAACAGTGTATTTTCCTTTTTCATATCATTGTTTATTATGTTTGATTATTATATGAGGGAGTTGCTTGCACGATGGTAATGCTTGACACTTGCATCCTGGAGGATGTGGGTTCGAGTCACGGAAATAGCCTCTCCATATATTAAGAATAATGCTGCATACATCTTGACCCTCGCTAGATCCTGCATTAGTTGGAGTCTCATGGACTTGGGATTCCCTTTCTCAAATTTGATTATTATGTAGCTGATACCAGATGGTTGGAACTTGCTGACTTTTAGGACAACCTCACATCTCTAGCACCGTTCTAAAAGGCGGTCTAGGCGACCGCCTAGGAGCTAGGCGCCTAGTGTCCGCCCGATGCCCGCCTAGGCACCCGCCTAGACCCCCCCGACACCCGGCTATGCATGTTTTGGGGTTTTATGGATTTTTTTTCTGCAATTTAAGTAGGTTTTCATTTTTACGTGTTCCATTCTATCATGCTTAGCAACTATTTTTGTACGAATGTGGAACTACAATTAAGTCTTTTGCCATTATCTTTCTATTTATTGTGTTATACACTACTATTCGGGCAGAGCTCAAAGCTTGCAAAACTGTACACAAAATGTCGCCATATTTCGGACAACTACCTCTGATTAATATGTAAACGCTTTTATGAGCCGGTAAAATTTATAATCTGAAAGGCCAGTGGGCTTATGCGGCCAAGGGCAAGCACAGGGAAGAGTCTAGAAGAAGAGGGGCAGCGAAAAACTTGCTTCAGGAATCCCATACTTCTTTAAGGCATAATATATGAATATGGCATTTTGAAAGGGCTATAGAAAATGTGTAATTCCATATTTATGTTTCAGACATTTAGTTGTACAAAAATATAGATGCTCAAGGAAACTTATATTGGTTTTATATATTGGGTATTATTTTGGATGTAATTTTCTTTTAAAAGTGAAATACATACATTTCAACAGAAAGTAGAGAAATATAGCCCTTTAGGTACACTATTATATGCTATCACTTTATTTATATAGAGATTACAGTTAGCAATCTTCAATGACTTGAAAGAAGAGGAAGAAAGAAGAAATGCACTAATATAAGCAATGGTTGGATATTACTTCTATTTGTTTTCATTTTTACTTACATCAAACATATTTATCTTTTGGATTTCTACCCATATACTACTAGAGTGAATTATCATCCAAGCCTTCTCCAATCAGAATGGGTTAATGCTATGAGCATTGATAAAGTTTTATGACCGACTGTCGACAAAACGTCAACCCTGTAAATTGGTGCCAAATTCCTAGCCAAAGTAGCTATGAGCATGAGAGGGCCATGCCATAAAATCTAGGTAGCCATTTGACATGTAGGTAGACTTACCTTTTGGATTGCAGTTTAAGCTCATGCAATCAAGGAGCACCCTCCAAGTTTCCCTAGAATATAAAGAGTTTATATGAAGAGGTAAGATGATACAATTTGCTGTAGGAAATTGCATTCATCTCTAAGACACATTACGACAAAGAGTGAATGAATGACAATCCCAAACACTACTAGAGTGGATGCAAATAGAAATACAAATACAAGGTTGCCTTTTATTATTTCATTACTATTCATATAGTATTCTTTTCGGAGCCGAAAGATCTTTTTGTCTTAACTATTTCTTATGGTTTGACAGTGTTGAAAACACAGTTTCTGGTCCTTTTCAATAGGAAAAATGTCTAATAACTAGGTAGCCCCTGTAAGCCTAGTTTTAAATCAATCAATGGCAACAAGAGAAGGTAGTAAAGGTTTGGCAATTGTAGGTTAATAAATGTACTGCTCTTGATCATGCAAGATAAGTCAGCAGAAATACTCAAAAATGCTGTTTTATTGAAAGCTAGGTAAAAATGGTTATAATAATTATGGGAAATGTGGTGAAACTCGAATCTGCTATGCATAAAGTCATAAAGAATATTCATCTACAGCAGAAAGTTCATACACAATAGTAACATTATGTTTATTTCGTCCTCAGGATCATGAGAAATAGGACCTCCTGCAATAGGGTACACAAGAATAAACAGCGTAATATACCCATCTTTTGACAATGGGGTAGAGTTAATTGCTTAGGCCAATCACTGTTCATACATAATATCAAAATATTAGTTATTAAAGAAGACAAAAGGTCCCCACAAGTATAACCAATTAATCCTAGATCTAGATGTATTCTGAAGGTTTTGTCGATTCATCAAAGAGTACACGTAATACGAGAGGCATGCGAAGGCTTATGCACATCCTTCGTTTTGTGGGCTTGGTAAAACATTTCATGTAACGAGAAAATGTGCCAAATAAGACCCATCAAGATGATAAACAAGACGTTTAGAGAAAACTTGTCCCTTCAAGTGGTGATAGCTGCACAGCTAATATTCTGTTTTGCTCATTTAACAAACTAGAAGCTCCATGTTTGCATAAATTTTCATCAGAATTTCCTCATGTTTATTTAGTTAATGATTGATCATGCAGGAGCTGTCAAAGACTCAGTAGTTGGTGAAGAACGGATTGCTCAATATCTACTGGCTGTTTTGAACACCCGAAAGACACCCTTACATTGGGATCGCCTGATCAAAGAACAAATAAAAGAATCTCCATATGAGTCCCAGGGAAGGTCCGAGAATATATTGAGAGATACGATACCAAGTAGACGAAGAATTAATGTTTCCGATTTCTGCTACATTGAGGTAAAAATAATAGGTTACTGTGATATGTGCACTTTGCAATAAGTCAGCTATATTCCTTCCATATTAGTTTTCCCTTGATAATAATCAGTTGCATATATCTTTGCAAATATCAGCTGCATATTGTCTTGGCCGAATGTAGAAATGGGTGGTTAACTAGGATGAACAGTACGGTTTAAGTGGAAGATATTATTTTCTAGATGTAGTGAACTGAATGTTGTTAGATATATTTACTTGTTTGCAGTAAAAAGTATCAATCGATGCTGAATTCACATCATTGTGCAAGTTGTTCCCCATAAGCTGACCCGCTGTCACTGTTCTGTTGTACCATATCAGGTTCACTTGCTCCAAATGTTTTCGTGGTGAATTCTGCATATTAAGACAACATTGACAAGTCACTTTGTTCAATATGTTTAATGACATCATCATGGTCTGCTACACCGAGGAACTGCAGCATGGCCGATTGCTACAAGCTATGCTAACCCGTTAACTTTCCTAGATTCGTCACCTTGAGTTTCTTTCATTTTCTTGCTTACAGAAACATGGGAAAGACGAGAAAAAAAACGTAGAAAAGGGTTATTATTATTTACAATATAATAAAGTGATGTCTATGTTTCTTACATTATAAACCCCCCAATAGCAAATTACAAAAAGGACGTAAATGAGCTGCAATCTGGTCACACGTTCCATCTGTTATGTTTTCATCTTAATAACCAGTGCCCCCAAAATTCAGGCAACTTAACAAATAGTATGCATCATAACTGTGCTTCCATTTTTTCTCACAGGATCTTGTGAAGGAAGTCCAGAGGACACTGTACACCACACTTTCAGAATTTGAGGGCAATCTGGAGGAAGAAAATGAACTAGAAAGTCTCATCGACACACAGCTGACGGCACTCAGAAAATCGTTCAGGATAGCCCACAAGGCATCCGACGAGGGTCATGCTATGGTCTCGAAGAAGCTACTAACGTTGTTCCGGACAGGGAAGCTAGGCCCCTTCATTCTTGATAACGTCCCCAAGTAAGCACACATCTACCTCCAAGAGAAGCATTATTGCCACAGGCCTTCAGAATGTATATATTTGTAACTTGTAAGTTGTTATCCGGACCATCCCATGATTTTGTCACTTATTCTAAGGTGTATGATTTTTTTTTTTTCCGTAACAAGTCTATAAGAACTTGAACTGTCCTTTTGACGGAGAAAGGAAATTCATGTACTCTCCGTTCAAAATCTATGTTAGCATTCACAGAGGGATTGTTCTTCAATAACTTATATGATGGCATAATGATATGCTGGCTGTTGCAATGTATTATTACATAGTTAGATGCAGAAACTAAGAATGGATGTACCATTCCATTGTCCTGTCCTTATTATGAAACAAGTACTGATAGCAAATCTTGAGATTAAGCATAATATTCCTTGGAGGTGTCCTTTGCCGCATGTGTCCGTGTCAGTGTCAGTAATCCTGACACAGGACGCATACGCAGTGGTAGTTGCCGTTGGTATCCGGCCCTCCGACGCAACCGGAAGGTCCGGAAAAATCAGCACCGAGACGGTTCTTGCATGGTTCTTCACAAACAGTCTCACTGCCTGTGGAACAGATTGAATCAAATAAATCATACGGAAAGCATGTTTCCTTAGCATCTGAAAGAAGAAGAAGAAGAAGAAGAAGAAGAAGAGCAGTTAATAATAGAAGGCATATGAAGGACAAGTTATAAATGAAATGCCAATCTCATCAATGGAAACTCATTAACCGGATGTGAGGAGCAGCAGCAGAAAGACTAGAGTGGAAAGCATGTTCTTGGAGCATCCCATGTTAACAAGAATATGCAGTGCAGGCGTTCGAGGAAGTATGGGATGCTTGCGCATTAAATAGGTTTGCGAACAGGGCCGGTCCAGGGGTAACTCCGACAAGACTTCGGATCTGGACAACCCTTCTCTGCTTAGGGCAAAATTCCAGGTCCAACTTGACTCGGTAGTGACCCTGGGACCAGCTCACGATAAGTAGGGGTGAATGCACCGAATTGGACCGAAACCGAATAAGTAAAACCGAAACCGAACTGAATTGACTCAAAACCGAATCAAATCGAACCGAATTAAATCGGTTCGATTTTCGGTTTATTCGATTTTTTTTGTTTTTATTGCACTTTTTATGTTTATATATATATATATATATATATATATATATATATATATATATATTACACACACATAAATTACACACACACACACAAATTAAATTTTCTTATTCGGTTTTCGATTTTGGACCGAAATCGAAACCGAATAAGAAATTTAGTATTTTCAAAACCGAAACCGAACCGAACCCCTTATTCGGTTCGGTTCGGTTTTCAGTCCGAAACCGAATAATGCTCACCCCTAACGATAAGGGTCAAGGGGTTCGGTCCGAAACCGAACCCAACCCCTTATTCATTGTTTTTTTTTTTTTTTGAAAAAAACCCCTTATTCATTGTTGAAGTTGAACAATCTTGACAGTTGTCTAGCTTCAACTGCTACATTACAACAAGGAACTGCCATTTGCAGAAATAGTCTCCAACAGTACGAAAACTTCCAAATGAGGATCTTTAGAACAAGTCCGGAGAAGTTACATAGGAAATGCCTACAACAAAATAGAGGAGCAATGTGTTTGGAATCGAACACGTCCTACAAGCGTTTCGATACCGTGTTTGAAATGTTGCCACAACAAAAATATATGCCAACTCACCTGAAATAACCAACCCCCTTCTAACGAACACCAAGCACAGATGAAGACAAGTATATGGCGGTGACTACGTCACCTGGACAAATCCTAATCTAACTCAGACGATATTACAAGATTGACAAAATAATATTGAACCTTTTGTCCTAATAGGTTCAACCCCCTCACCACACTCAAGAAGAAATGATAGAAATTACAATGAAATCACTCACCAACTCATAGAAATCTTCCTAACCGAAGTTGATGACTCCTGGATCAGATCTCCTCATTCCTTCTTCTTAGATCTTCTGTGGACGAGCACCCCGAATCTCAACTTTGTGCTCTGCTTTATGCCTCCACTCTCACCCCATATATATAGGATAAGCAAATCATATTTTAGGTCATAATAGAATTTCTTAAATACGAAACCCTAAGATAAGAATCCTATTACACCTAAAATAACCCATCAACATCCTATATAATATAATTTCATAAATAGGAAACTCTCAAATAAAAAAAATCCTATTACATCTAATTAAATAGTCAGCACCTACTATGGACATGCAAATCTAATCTAATCAAATATTTAATTAGATTTGGATTCCATAAATATGCTGTTATCAAATTCAGACTGGACTCCAACAGAATGAGAATCAAGCAAGATAGCCTTGCTTTTGGCCAAAGAATAGACTTCAAGTTAACCACACCTCAATAGGTTGGAAATGTATCTTCCCATTTGCACATGATTTCTGATGACCATAGAGCATACATACTTATCAGATCCGGACCGGTTAAAGCTAGCTCTATGTTACGCACAAAATTTTTCGTCCCACTGAGATTTCCTACATAACCCTCATTGGACAGGGATTTAGATAGATGAAAGCTTCCGGAATTCTCGAGAAAGTCGGTTGAGTCCTCTTGAATTCTCTTGAAGTCTCTTGTAAATATCTAGGACTAGAAGTTTCTTGTAAACACCCTTGCACGGATCTTCGAGGAGAAAGGTTGTGCACCGCACGGGTCGAAGTGCTGGAAAAAAAAAACACTACATCCATGTCATTGGTTCTCTGGTCCAACCAATGGGTCAACAGTCTGACCGTCATGTACACATCTGTTGCCACCAGACACCCTCAAAGACACTGAGAAATGCTGAGTGAGAATAACTTGATCCATGCTTAACACAGAATATTGCCAAAACAATGAAAAATAAGAATCAACTTGATCAATATCAGTACTGATATACATTGTAAACTTTCGGGACTGCAGTGTGACCCGAATCGGAGTTGGCCCATATGCCTTAAAAGAGAATTTTCATATAAGGTCCGAACCAGTTCCAATTATCTACACCTCATGATCCCACCTTGTACCCGATGTGGGGACTAAATTACCAACACTATTGTCACCCCCTTTCTGAGCGCTCAACCAGAAACGAGATACAATCTAACAAAAGCACGACTACACACAAAGCAACATAAGAAAGTTCATTTATTCATATATCATTTTCCAGTACCCATTGATTTAGATCCTTACTGATACATTGTAAACATACTACACACAAAGCAACATAAGAAAGTTCATTTATTCATTATAGTTTCCAGTACCCATCGGAATATAGATCCTTATTTTCATATCCGTCTCTCAAAGCTTCGCAAGCAAACCGTTGGCGATCGGCTTCGACGATCCATTTTCCTTCAGCTCCATCTCGGTAGTGCTGGATGGAACATCCACTGCTGGAGAGCAGTTGAAGAAGCCATGAGGCTGCAGACACAGACATTTTAGTTATTTTTCCCTTTTTTTCACATAAATCAATACACAATCTAACTCATAAGTTCTAGAGCAATGTAACTTGACTGATTGAGGTTTTGCATAAATTAGACGAGAACAACGGAGTTTAGGTACTGAAAATAAAGTATATATTAGATAGTACATAAAAAGGAAAAATTGAGAAAGAAGAAGCTTTTAATATGTTGCCCCATCTCATCCTCTCTTATGATTTCAACCATGTGAAAAGTCGTCCCGGGTTAAATAAGTTATCTTACCATAGTTCCGTGCTCTATATCACCAAAGACCAGGGCCGTTTCTGACATTCTAAGAGTGCCGTTTCTGACATTCTAAGGGTCCTGTACAAATACTAAAAATGATATTTTTACCAGGGCCGTTTCTGACATTCTAAGGGCCTATGTTACTGCAGTTTCTACAAAAATAGGGAGGCCTAAATATAAAAATGGAGATTTTCACATTAGTAATATATACGGAGGTTAAAATTTTTGGAGCCTTCTGGTTTTGGGGGTCCTGTACGATCGCACGACTTGCACATGCTCAGAAACGGCCCTGCCAAAGACCATACAATATGGCTATACTCCTATGCATGCAGCCTGTCCTAATGGTTAAGGGATTTCAGTTATCAGATACATCAGCATACGTTCCATTTTATCACCATTGCCCTCGGATTCAAGGGATTTTTCCCACGTGTATCACGGCTCTCGTGCTTTGTAGGGTTTTTACCCTACCGAACATCAACCAACCCAAACTTATTGGCTGTATAAGTGGGATGCCAACCTCACCATTTCGATGAAGAATTTTCCCAGCAATGAAGTATACAAAACATTTGGATGCTTTACAAACTTCTAGTAAGTGATGGTCATCTGAAACGAAGGTTGAAAACTCAGGTTTCGATTTCGGATTCAAACATATTCAAACCCTTCCGATGAATAATGGTTTCAACTGTTCTTTACCTCTCCTTTTTTTTTTCGGTTGGGAGTAGGGGTACTGGTTTCCTCCAATACTCGTAACTTTGTCTGAATTTACAGTACAAAGCAGCATAAATAATATTATACCTAAAAGAAAATATAAGCATGAATTTTCAAGGAATTTTTTCCCTACCTTCCTATAAGAAATAAGAATACGAGTTCTTAGATGTTACTTACTAAATGCTTATCTATGTAGATATCCTTTAACATTAAATGATTAAATTGCCACAAGATCAATCCTTTCGATAGCACATATTAGAATTGGTCGAACATAGCAACATGAAGTGAAGCACATGCATGTAAAAGATCAATTCAGTGAATACATACACAAGGGGAAAGACACAAAATAGAGGCATGGAAATTGACCGATGTTAGAGTTTGGGTCTCGAAATTACTGTTCACGTAGGCTAATGAACGGTGATTTCGAGACCCAAATCCTAACATCGGTCAATTTCGAGACCCAAACCCTAATATTCATATATATATGTGAGACCCTAAAACTAAATTAACCCAATTTTTTGTTTCCTACCTTCATATAAGAATCTGAGCTCTTAAATGTTATACTAATCTATGTTGATATCGATCCTTTAACATTAAATGATTAAATTGCTACAAGGTCAAACCTTTCAATAGCACATATTAGACTTGGTCGAACATAGCAACATGAAGTGAATGAAGCACATGCATGTAAAAGATCAATTCAGTGAATACATACACAAGGAAAAAAGAAAACAAAAAAAAAACAAAATAGAGGCATGGAAATACCATCAGCATAAAGCCTATCCTTTCAACAGGCATCACAGGCCAATCTTCCAGGCGAGGAATGTGGGTTACTCCAAACACATACCTGAAATGAAGTACTGATGAGAACGCAAATAACAAAATAGCACACTGCAAAGAATAATGTTCAAGTTAACTCAAGATGTGAAACAGCTCATGAATGTTGATGTCTACCGGTGAATATCAATTTGCACAGGTACTTTACAACGTTTTTACAATTAAGGTTGTAGAAGACCCCCCCCTAGCTCACAATGTTTTCAGGATGTGTTATAGATGAGACGTTGTAAAAAGGGTTTTTTCTTTCTTGTAGTGCACCTACTCACCCCTATCAACCCATGTTGCATTAGGCACTTTCTCTTGTACATACCCCTTTATATGGCCATTTTATCTCTATAAACTTAAAAGCGGAAGGGCTTCGCTTTAAGATATGTGAAGTTTCTCAAAAGAAAATGTTGGACCATTCACAAATTCGTTTCTTAAATAGTTTATTAAAAGAAAATGCTTCAATTCAATAAATTGGATGGGTTATCCTTTTTTATCTTTGGTATATTTTCCTGCAAAATTAGAAGATAATTGTAAAAATAAAAGTTTGTCCACTTATTAATATTTGGAGGTAATCATACATTCTTAGTGACCTCCCAAAATGGAAGGTAATTGTATTCAAATTCATGCCATGAAACACATAGAAGGAGGGGCGGATCCAGAAACTATAGCTGGGGTGGGCTACCAAAGTTTTGGGTGGGCTAGAAGTAGATAAATAAATATAAAAAAATCAAAAAAAATTATATGGAGTGGGCCAACCTTGGATCCGCCCCTGCATAGGAGGATTTCAAATTCAAAATTCTTAAGAGTAAGGTCCAGTTTAACTGTTCCCTTTGGTTTTGAACCCAGGACGTCCACTTCCCCCTACCAAAGGCCTCAACCATTGGGTTGCCGTACCCTTTCTTTCAAGTTCAAACTTGTTTTCTTCTACTACGCTGACCACTGACCAAACAAATGGTTTTGGAATTGCATTTTCATGATTTTCAAATCAACAAAATTATCCATTCATTAAATTCAAATCACACCAACCAGATAGGTCTTAGAGAATTTTGGAATTCCTCACATCAGTTACAAGAGTATAGTGCCTAATTGATATGTATGACTCCCTAAGTGTAAACCACCTGTCTAGACTTATGTTTCATGGAGAGGCTGCTATGCATTCCACCAGCTCATCTTTCCATAATGCTTTTGTTGGGTTGGGTTCCCTACCTATGTGAAGAAGACCCACGAGTGCGACGAGTGCCATGGATGTGTCGGAGAAGTTCGGGAGGAGGTTGAGGATCGACAAGACTTGAAATGGAGCCAAAAATAGGGAAGATCAGATTTGTCAAACTGGTATGTTGGCAGCATAACCAGTACTTCCCAAACAGAGAATTGGATCTGGACCAGTACACTGCTCTGCAGGGTCCGCAAATCCGTTTTCCCGAGCACAGGCAGAATTGGACTGGAAGCCAAACTGGTATACCGGCAGTACACAGGTCGAGCAACCAGTATTTCAGTCTTGTGCGGGGTTGTGCAGAAGTTGGGTTTGGGTCAGGGTTTTTGATATAATTTCGACGGTTCGGATTACTTCTAATTTTGAGGAGTTTTGAGGGAAGGTTTAAATAGGGTTTGTCATCCCAAATTGGAGGCATACTAAGGTCAAGATTTTGACGAGATATGAGATTCGGGAGAGACTTCTTCGCAGTTGATTAGAAGGAGATCGTTCGAAAAAATTCATTGTCTTTGTGTTTCGTTCTTCAATAAACTTCGTCTCTCTCCTTCGTAACATGTAGTCCATTCTTACCCGAGTAGTTGTGGTTGATTCTTTATCGAATCGGTTGGAGAAGTTGGAGAGAAGTCGGTGTATTCTTCAATGTGGGGGCTTTTCCGGGTTTGACTCCCATCATCCCGTGGTTTCTCTCGTTTTGGATTTTTACGTAAAAATCTTGTGTGTTTGTGATTGTTTGGGTTATGTATTTATGATTGTGATACTTCAATTTAATTCAGTCCTCACAGTACTTTCAATCAGATATTTGTATTCGGTTGTTTTCCTCCCTCCATTCCCAACAGAGTTGTATCAAAGTGTCAGGCAAAGGTGTCAGGTGTTTGACAAATTAACTGAAAGGAGACAGGGCCGGCCCGGAGGGTTGGGTTGCCCTATCCTGGAGCTAATTTTGGTTGCCCCTTGACCCTTATTGTCAGCTGGTCCTGGTGGTCATTCATGACCCTGATCTTTGGTGGGATCATACTGAGCCTGGGAGGTTGCCTAGCAGAGGGGGGTTGCCCAAGCCCCAAGGCTTGTCCGGCTTACCCCAGGGCCGGCCCTGAAAGGAGAGATAGATGTGAAACCAGTTTGAATGATTAACTTGAATGACAGAAACTATCACCACTGGCGTAGCAAGAATAAAGATCTTTTGTATGTCAAGAAGTTGCATCTACCGGTGTTCAGGTCTGGTAAGCCCGAAATAAAAATAATGAAAGGAGTTTTGATCATCAAGAAGTCTACATATACATCCAACGTTGTAGATTACAATGTTTACAATCACATTGCAAATCTAGAAGATGTAGTTGCCTTATAGGAGAAGCTGGAATCCTTATATGCCAAGAAGACCGACATCAACAAGTTGTTTCTGATCCAACAAATGACATATCTGAGGTATAAGGACAAGAAACCGATTATGTATCATGAAGAGATTTTGTAACTTTTAAAGCACAATGTGTTGGAGCCAAAATCATGGAGATACCAAAAATGGATGCCGTGTCCATGTCGAGTCAGTGCCAGAAACGTGTCGGAGATGAAATGGTACACTAGCATATGCCCGCCATGTCAATATTGTTTCTATTGTATTTGTGTCCGTGAAGGTAGCGCTGTAGTATGTCCCATTCAAGATAGGAATGAAAAGCAGATGAACGACATAAGCTACTAGGAAAAGTTTCAAGAACATTAGATGTCGGATTTGCCTCCATACTAACAATTTTGAGTTAGCATTATATAAATAGCGATACAAGATTGACAAAAGCATTATATTGTACCTATTTTAATTAATGGCAAGCGCTTAAAGTATGTGAAACTAACCAGAGAACAATGTTAGTTTCCTCGAGGGACCTGTTCTTCGTAACCCATGTAGCTAATCCCTCGTTCGCACGTGGATTTTGATTGGGAAACTCTCCTCCAGGATACATCTCGTCACGTTTATATGATGTGACCCAAAGGTTATGCTTTAGGAAGGCTGCCCTTCTCAAAAATTTCGCCTCTGCACCCGCTAATGGTAAGCAATTCGCGCCAGGCATAAGTTTATAACCTGTAAGCTGCCCTGTTCGGTTGACAGTCCTCGTGTTCCTTATCTGAGAAGAGAACAGAATGCACCAGAATCATACAGAGAGTTATTTTTACGGTTGTTCAATATGATAATCCTGATCCAGATCAATGACAACTATTTGCTGTTAGAAGAAAATAGATGCGACAAATAAATAAACCAGAGCATAATGGTGGCTTTACTAACAAAAAAAAAATCATTACCGATACAAACAGTAGCATGTCAACATTCAGTTTCTTGGCCTCTACTTAATAGAATCACAGATGCACATGCTCACAAGGAGTAATGCAACTATAGCCTCTGTTAGTTTGGGCTATCAGCATGTTACAACTTACAAATACACAAACTTCCAACTTAGAAATTAACATTCAAAGTTTCGGCTCAGAGGATTTAATTTAGAGTGTAATTACTCTACACCACATTAACTTAAAATCCCAAAAATTTAGAAGCGTAATTACTTAGAGGGTATACCTTGCACATCCTCAATCTTAAAGTGTGTTAACTATTTTGGATTGTTCACATAAAGTACATAGATCGAAGTCACCATAAGTACCACAAGAGACGTGAGGAATGGAAACCATAAGGATTCACCTATCACTATCTTCACTCTACCCCATGACCACGGCACTAATAGTTTGGAACATATCATGTTTCATTCATCAATCATTTTTTTTCGTTATCAATTAAGACACATTATGCTAGATTATAACTGCTTTACTTAAATGCTACAGAGGAAGATACAGCTGATCACCATGGATGACAGAACAGAGAGATATTACATAATAAACAAAAACTGATCGATCGGTTCATATCCAAAGAAGCTGCTGAGTATCAATATAGAGGAAATGACAAGACTATACAAAACTGGAAGGTTCGAAGTTCGCACTTCATCCATCCTTTTCTTATTCTATGCACAACATCCTTCTCAGTTTCTCCATGATGAATCTTTGATCCTAAATACCAAAGGTTTTCACTCGTACGTATCTCTCATCCATCTATATACATACAATATGTTATGGGCCTAGTCCTAGGTTGATAGTTGCCAAGTTTGCCTGCATGCTGCATAATTTATGTTCCTACCAAGAAATATGGAAATATATCATCATAAGATCCAATAGTCGTATCTTCAGAATATTCAAGCTCTGTTGAAAAGCATTACCACCTAACTGTAACATGCATCTAAGTTTTCGATGTTTCAAACCACCTTAGTCACAAGATAACATAAAATGCAATTGTCATTGACATATTTGATAAAGCAAACTGCATTATAAATATATTCATATTGAGCTGATATCAACATGTGAGCATGTTAAATTAACCAACAAGTTGTTAATAAATAACCATAAAAGAACAGAAATAACTGGAAATTGGAAACAACGTGTCGACACGGATATCATAGGATAAAGGATTGGAGCCTTACAATCCAGTGGCGTGCAGACAATGGATCACAATCACGCATTGCTTGCATTTCTGATCTAAGAAGCTTTTCTTCAGCATAAAATGCATTATTGTGAATATTACTTTGGCCTGGTTCTTCAACTTTAACATTCACCTCAACCACCTGTATACATAGAAAGATACAACTAAATAATGTGATGATTCACTATACAACAAATTTTAACAATTAGTATCAATCTAGGAACAAGTTATTACCCATAAGAAAGCAAAGTTAATAGTGAAACGACAATAGTGTACAATCATAGAGATCAGGCATGTCTCATATTCCTAGTTTCTCTCTCTCTCTCTCTCTCTCTCTCTCTCTCTCTCTCTATATATATATATATATATATATGAAAAAGGTACTTAGTATATATAAAAATTTGAGGATAAACAAATCAGATCTTGGGGGAGACTTAAAGTTCTCCATCACTTTTACATCAAATTCTATGTTGTGTATCACTCCAATAATGGGCGTAGTTACCAGCTCAAAAATTCTATTGTTTCTTTCCTTCCATATATGCCAGACCGCGGCCGCCAACCGAATCCTTGCTGTTTTGTACCACTGGGAATTCCGATTTTTTTCGGCCATGATATCTGCCACCTCCTCCCTCCAACTTCGAGGGCCATGAGTCTGTATGCTGAGCTGAGAGCACTGATGTTGCCAAACGGATGATGAGAAGGAACATCTAAAGAAGATGTGCCATAGATTCATGGTCTTGTTTGCATAGCTCACACAATGGTGATGGAATCTGCACACCAAACCTCACCAGGCGGTCTCGAGTAAGCAACTTCTCAAGGCAAAGTTTGTATAAGTAAAATTGTATTTTTGAGGCCACCCCTTTAGTCCATACCACCGGTGCCAGCTCCATGGGAGGGTGAACCTCCCTAATAGATGCATAGATAATTGATTGGGGGAAGATTGATGTCCAGTGTCTGTCCACACCCATCGATCCCCATCCGAACTCTCAGTATCCACCTGGACCTCTTCAATCTCTTGCAGAAATTGTCACGTCATAGGGTGAAGGTCCGCTCTCCACACACCCTTCCGCAGAATAGCGCTCACCCGGGCCCTCCTTCCCGCCGTTGGCAGCGCTTGCCAACCAACTCGATCCGCCAAGCTCTTATAGTTGATCCAAGGATCCCACCATAGGTCAGTAGTTTCTCCATCCGTCATCACTCTGAAAATAAGTCCCTTCAATGTAGTTCGATGGGATAGTAAGTTCTTCCAAGTAATGGAGTCGTTGCTATTGGCTTGAATTTTCCAAAAAGATTGGTCCTTCATATACCTCCCCTTCATCTACACCGTCCACAAGGAATCCTGGACGAGAAATCGCCAAGCTTGTCACAATCCTGCAGTCTCGCGCAGGGTCCACAAAGACTGTAGACCAACGCCTCCTTCCTCCTAAGGTCTGCATAGAGTCGTCAAACCTATAAAGTGTAAGTCTCCTCTCCAGATAAAGTTGGCACAGAGTCTTTCAATTTTACTAATGGTCACAGACGGCAACATGAGGGTTCGCAACCAAAATCGAACAATGGCATAGCTGACGGATCGAACTAGCTCGATGCGTCCTTCAAAGGATAAGCTCTGGGAATGCCATCCCTCCAGACGGCGATGTGCGTAGTCCACCAGACTTTGACATTCGGTCTCTTTGGCGTAGTTGATAGATAACATGATTCCCAAATATTTGACTAGTAGATCTCCCTTCTCAATTCCAAAAAGTAAAGCCTTCTCTTCCTTCTGCTGACAATGCTTGTTGAAAATATGCCATACTCTTATCCTTGTTCAGATGCAGACCAGTTAGTGAGCCAAACCGTTCCATAATCAAGTTCAAAGCCACAATCCTACGACGCGAACGAACCAGAAAGACCAGCAAGTCATCCGTATAGATAAGATGAGATACATGAGGATGCACCTGCTTGTACAGCGGGGTGATCTGGCATCTATGGATCGCCATGTCCATGAGCGATGTGAAAAACTCGATGACCAAAGTGAAAAGGTATGGCGATAGCGGATCCCCTTGTCGAAGCCCTCTAGAACTGCTGAAGAAGCCATACGGCTGACCCTTGACAAGGACAGAGAATGAGGGAGTGGAAATGCAGACCCGAACCCGATCCACCCAAGTACGATCAAATCCCATAGCAAGCATAATATGGCACACGAACTCCCTATTGACAGAGTTATATGCCTTTCGCAGATCAAGCTTGAGACACACTTTATCTCCTCCAGGTTTGTTGAAGTCCCGGATCAGCTTATGGGCAAGCAGACCGTTATCAGCAATAGACCACCCCTTCACAAAAGCCGCTTGGTTACTAGACAACAGGTCCTGCATAATCTGCTCCATACGTCTGCACATCAAGTGAGTGATAATTTTATATAGAAAGTTGCAGCAGGAGATAGGACGAAAATTGCTAAAAGACATCGCTCCTTCCTTCTTCTGTATAAGAGTCAGAAAAGTATGAATGAGCTCCTTAAGCAGCTTGCCATTGTCGAAGAAGTCTCGGACAATCTCCAGCACCTCCTCCTTCAGAATATCCTAATGGACTTTGTAGAACTGGCTCCCAAAACCATCCGGGCCAGGAGATTTATTCGGATTCGCATGACGTACAATAGCTTCAATCTCCTCCATAGTCACTGGTGCCAGAAGTACATTGTTACCCAGTGGGATAACTAGTCTCTTGCATACAATCTCCGAAAAGTCAGATAGATAAGAAGTTTGATTGTAGAGCTCAGTATAGTACCTGACTGCTTTCTCCTGTAGTGTAGTAGCGTTGACCACCTCTTTGCCGTCTATTCCATATAGCTTTGAGATATGATTACAATATTGGCGTGCCCGGATGATATCATAGAAAAATTTGGAACACTTGTCACCATCGTGCAGCCAACTACATTTGGCTCGTTGAGCCAGCTTGATCTCTTCCAGTGTGCGTAGCGCCCCGACCTCCCTACACAGATCCTGCTCTGCCGCTGCAAGGTCGCTATTGAGAATGTCCTCCTGTAATGCAATTTGCGCCTCCCGAAGCTGGTCCTCCTTATCTGTGAGAGGGGTATATCGTGACCCTCTCTTCCAGAATTTCAAACATGCATTCACCCGCTTCAGCCTCTGAACCACGCGGAATTGGAAATTTCCCTCAACAGGAGAGCTCCAACCCGTCTGAAAAATCTCCGCATAGCCAGTCATGCAGCTCCATTTGTTGTTGTACCTGAAAGGACATGCCTTTTGGGGGGCAACCGTCGATAGATGGATGCGAACTGGCGAATGATCACTCGTGAGCAACCACATCTGGGAACATTGTAAACCACTCCCGATTCTCCAAAGCTCGATCAAGTTGGCATGCAACTCGTTTGTTGGTAGCCTTATTACGCCAAGACCATGTGACCCATTCTCTCCACCGCCTGCAAACCAGATCGCAGAAGGCAACTTTGGAAGTCCTGTAAGACTCCGTCTGGGACACACCGACCTCCCACTTTTTCATGACTGAAAAGTAGGGCATTAAAGTCCCCCATCAACAGTAGCGACACATGGAACTGATTCTCAGCTACAGCACTAACTTAGAAAATCTCCTCCCATAAAGCCTCCCGCAGCCGCCTGTCGTTGTTGCCATACACCGCTCCTAAGATGAAAGCCATCCCCCTTAATAGTGAAAGACAACAATCAGCTGATCTGACAAATGGATTACCTGTCCAGTCCAGCTTTTGTTGTCCCAGCTCACCCAGATACGCGCCACCCCTCCTACCTCCAAGTTATGCACCTAACACCACTGATGTTGGGTCCTACATTGTAGCAGTCTAGGAGACTTAATTTTAGTCTCTAGTAGCGCTACAATAGAACAAACTTCCCGCCTCAACACATCTATGATCTCCTTCCATCTCCCTATCGCACACGCACGTCGGACATTCAAGCTAAGATAGACATTTAATATCCAGGGGATGACCCCTCAACATCTCCAAAGTCTCCATTAGAGGGAATAGCGTGCTCCATCATCTGACCTTCAGCCGTTGCGCCTTCTAGAGACGTCTCAAGAGGCGGACTAAACCCGCTGAGATCACCTCCACTTTCACAATGGTCCTTCCATCTGGAATTAGCTACACAAAGATCTGAGAAGCCGTAGTCAGAATCCCCATCGCATCCTGCCCTCCATTCTCTCTAGGTATCACCGTCCGGCACTTCCTGCTTGTGCTCTCCTTCGACTGATTGTTACAGTCTTCTGTCACCTTCTTTCCACCGTACCCCCCCGGACGGCCTAAAGACTTGTGTCGTCTGGACTGGAAAATAATAGTCTGTCCGGGAGTGAATCCGCTCACAACATCAGTAGCGCCCTCTCCCAAGATCTGGCCGTCTCTCTCCATCTCCATTCCACTTCCGGTTCCCATCTCAATGCCATGATGGCCTCCAACATCAGTCATATCTCCATGAGTCTGCATCACTCGATCCATCCATTGAGAGAAAGGATTAGCCTGGACTATATCGGCCCCTCCCGCACTGGGTTGGAACCCCTCCATCATAGAGGTGATCGTCTCCTGAGGACAAGATACCCCACTACTTGCACGTAGTCCTCTATCTTCAAGAGTATCAGTCTCCTCATGTCCTTCCATATCACCGAGGGGTCCCTCGACCTCCCCTACCGGACACCCTTTAGAGGGATGACCAAAATATTTACAATGGCAGAAAACTGGAGGCACAAACTCATACTGCACAGTCTGGCGAAAGACTCCACCGAAAGGCACCTCATACTCAACGAAAGACGGTAAGTCAGTACTCATATCTACTTTAACAAAGATCCGTGCATATCCCATACGGGTTCTGTACGCCGTACCTCCATCGGCCTTGATTGGCTTGCCTATGATACTAGCAATCTTTATCATCATGGAGATGCTCCAATGATTAGCTGGTAAATCCGACAGTCTGATCCAGATCGAAACTGTAAGGTGTACTTCACGCTCATAAGTCGACTCAGGCATCCATGCCTTTATGATAATAAGTCTGTCATCAAAGGTCCACGGTCCTCCCTGGAGAACCTACTCTATGTCCTCCTTAAGCAGAAACACACGAGGTAGAAGCCATTTTCTCGTAAGAAAAACTCCATACCGCCCCTCGGTCTCCAAACTCGCGCCGCGTATGCACGGATCTGTCCATAGAACGGTCTCGAGCCAAGCACATATAGAATGACTGAGTTGCACCAATAGTCCGCGGTCTCAGCAAGATCTTCCTCCGTCAGGGTCGCCTGAAGTGTTATGCTCACCATCTTCGACTGAACATAAGACATCTGTGTTGGCAAGCTAGCCAACCCTCCACTCAACATCCGCATAGAATTTCGGGACCCCGATCGTACGTTGTTCTCCAACAACCTGCTTGCCCTTATCCACTACCGACCATCGTTGTTGAGGCATTCGTGGTATGGACACGATGTTCGACATTTGGCGAGAACTCCCATCCTGCCTCCTAGCCACCCCTGAACCTGCACCGCTAACGTGTCTCCGTAGCACGTGTTGATGGCCGCCACCCCTATGGTGGTCACCTCCCAAAGCTCCACTTAGCCGACGAGCTTCGACATCCCCTTTAAAGTTACGTCTTCTGATCACCGTTGTCCATCCCACCTCCTCCTCCGGGTTCGTATTATTCGGATTCCGTCGATTGTCGTCACCTACGGTACCTACGCCCCTGGCCGGAGCCCGACCCTAGCCTCCACCGCCCCTAGACCGGCCCGCTTCCGGCCGCACCACCCCTGGACGACATGCTGCCGGCCGCACTGCCTCTGGCCGACCCATTCCCGACCTCGTCGCCCTTGGCCGACCCGTCGTCGTCAGCACCGCCCCTACCCCGACTGGCCCACTCCCAGCCGCTCAGCTGCTGGTCTAGCCTTTCCTGATCGACCTGTGCTCAGCCGCGCAGCCACTGGCTGCGCCGCCACCGCCCGCGCCACCTGCTCCCGCGCCGTCCCTGGCCGGCCCACTCCCGACCGACCTACTGCCTGGCACGCCGGGGTCCAGGTGAGGGACCCCCTAGGGTTTACCCCTCTCTCTCTATTTACATATATATAGAGAGAGACAGGTAATATTATTACTTCTCCTGGTAAATAGGAGGGAAAAGCCCGTAGGCTTACAAAGTGTCAACCCTTAGGCAGTGTGCACCAAGGGGCAAGCAAAACCACAGACCTACAGACAAACACAACTATCAAGCTCTAATCTATCCTTGAAGTCACGGGGCAACCTATGGTTCACCCTCTTGTTCACGCGATGCTCTCATTACAGGGCAACATGGTGTCCACTTGGTTCGAGCATTTCCCTTTGAAGTTAGGATTTTTACTCCCTACCTTGGCCATCCAAACATGATTAGTTTCCACAAGCGTCCCTTTCAAAGAGGATTGCACTAATTATAGAAGACTCAAGTCATCAGGGATGGCTCCTTTAGTCTTATGACATACCTTCTTTGAGTGATTCCCTCCCAATATGTTGCCAGGGTGTGCTAAGGAGGAAGTCAAGATGGAGTGCTTCAGGCAAGAGGTATGAGCGTGTCTCGGCTTGAGCGCCATAAGAGCTTTGTGGTTCCCTAGGCTATCAGTTGTGGCCTTGGACACCTTTGGTTCAGGGCCCAACCTCTTTCCCAGAACAGACCCCACACCCAGGGTTTCGACAGTCCCAACTGCGTTTCCACCATCCTCTCTCTCTATATGCTCCCGTCAGACTAGTCCTTCTGACTCTACCTCATCCCTCATGCTGACCCGGTCACCAGGCTCATTAGCTTCCTCCCGACTTTTGGCACCGACCTTGGAAGGCCCATTACGGGAAGATGTCAGATTGTCAGGACATTGAGAAGGAATGTGGCCAAAGATCTGACAGGTTCGGCAACATGGTGAGATTCATTCGTATTCTACTTTTTGGAAGATAATATCTCCAGTTGGAAGCTCGATCTCTAGATTATCCGGCAAAGTATCCACCGCGTTTGTTTCTACAAAGACTCGAGCAAAAGCCAGTCGTTCCCTTCTAGCCGTAGAGAACTTGGTTCGAAGAGGCTTTCCTATGGCATTGGCTATCTTCATGATGGCCGAAGTGCTCCACATTTGAGGGGGAGAGCCATGGGAGTCTAATCCATATGGGCACCAAAGCTAAACGATCTCTTTCAAAATTAGTGGAAGGGTCCATCTTCTCAACACTACAAGTCTCCCATCAAACGTCCATAAGACATTAAGGAGCACTCTGTCGACGTCCTCCACAAATCCAAACTTAATGAAATAGAACCCGTTCTCTCTAGAAAAAATTTTCATGCTACCTTTTGGCTTCCACATTATGAGAGCAAAGCCTCTGAGTTGACCGAAGAACGGTCCAACACCCATGACATAGAGGACAATTGTGGTTTTCCAGTATTCCTCCGTTTCAGCTACATCGTCTTTGGTTATCTCTACCACCTTCCTCCTTTGGACGTACTTCAGCCCGACGTATTGCATAATGATATCTTCCCTGAGCATTCCAGGCTTGCATCTATCAGCCCAGGAGATTGGGAGGGGGGGACTGGACATCTTGAACGAGGCAGAGGCCCTCTGAGCCATATTTACAAACACTTGGGGGGCAGGTCCGGTAGCAGGAAAGGAAGGCTTAGCTGGAGCACGAGCTGGCTTCATGACCACCGCCGACGGCTACTTGGAGGGGACATCCCTTCCCGTAGGCGGCTGCCTAGTCGGGGGGCTTCTCTTGGCCACCCGAAAAGCCCCTTCATGCTCCTCCCTTTCCGACGTCTCTCAACAAGTGTTCCTTGACCCCCTCCTACAAGTAAGCCTTGCGGCAGTGATATCTTCTTCCCAATCCATATCGTGGCCTTCTGTTGAGAACTAATAAGGGACTTAGTCCCACATTGAAAAATATAGTATGAAGAGGAGCTAGACTCCCTATAAGTAGTGGAGTAGCCAATCAATAAAAAATACAACAATTATTCTCTACATGATATCAGAGCCATAACCACAAAAAAAAAGCCCATCTGTGGTGGTCGGATCGGTCCCATGTCCGGTCATGGAAAACTGGACGAAAGGGAGAGAAAGCAGTGACTCCGATACAGAAGATGAAGAAGATACCTATGTTAAACATGGGGAGCAGCAGACAATGGAAAAGGAGCTCCAAGTCTACAGAAGGAGATAGCAGAAGTCCAGTACTGTGCCTGTACCGTGTCCTGTGCCTACTGTACCAAGTCCCTCGTCTACTCCTGCTCCTCTTGAAGATGTTGTCCCCGCACTGAATCAATCTGATTCAGATGCGGATCTCTCTGACTCTGATGGTATGATCTCTCCACCACCTATTGCTCCCTTAAGGAGATCTTCTCGCATCAATGCGGGTAAGGTTCCTAGTCGTTTTGATGATTATGAACATGATATTGCCAACTACCTGTCTTATTCTAACATCTCTTCGAATTATCGAGCCTTCATTGCATCATTAGACTCTACTTCGTTGCCCAAAAGTTGGCAGGAAGCACAGAAAGATCCAAGATGGAAAGCTGCAATGATGGAAGAACTTGGGGCACTGGAGAAAAATAAGACGTGAGAGCTGCTTCCATTACCCAAAGAAAAAAAACTGTGGGATGCAAATGGGTGTACACAGTAAAGGAGACGTCAGAAGAAAAAGTGGAACGATACAAGGCAAGGTTCGTTGCAAAAGGATACACACAATCATATGGCATCGACTATGATGAGACGTTTGCTCCAGTAGCGAAAATGAACACCGTAAGAACTCTGGTCTCCATTGCAGCAAACTATGGGTGGAAGCTATACGAGTTAGATGTGAAGAATGCCTTTCTCCATGGGGACCTACAAGAAGAAGTGTACATAGAACTCCCGCCAGGGTGCTACGCTACAGAATCAGACGGAGAGACATCGCACGGAAAAGTGTGCAAACTAAAGAAGTCGCTATATGGACTCAAGCAATCTCCTCGAGCCTGGTTTGACAGATTCAGAAAGGCTGTTACAGGGATGGGATACCATCAAGAAAATGCAGATCATACGATCTTTCTTCAGCATACAAGAGGCCACATCACTATACTTGCTGTATACGTGGATGATATAGTAATCACAGGTAATGATGAAGTCGAGATCGCTAAGCTGAAGTCAAAACTCGCGAAGGAGTTTGAGGTGAAGGATTTAGGAGCGATGAGGTACTTTCTAGGTATCGAGGTGTGTGAAGGCGAACAAAGAATTGTTCTCTCACAGAGAAAATATGCACTCGATCTGCTGAAGGAGACATGGATGCTGGGATGCAAAGCAGCAGTCACTCCAATTGACCAGAAGTGCAAGTTGGGAGCAGAAGCAGGAGAGCCAGTTGATCGTGAAAGATATCAACAACTTGTAGGAAGATTGATTTATCTGGGGTACACTCGCCCTGATATCTCATTTGCGGTGAGTGTAGTAAGTCGCTACATGCATGATCCAAGAACGGGTCATATGGATGCAGTGTTTCAGATCTTGAGATATCTGAAAGGGACGCCGGAGAAAGGGCTATGGTTCAAGAAGAATGGATGTATAGAAGTTGAGGGATACTGCGATGCAGACTGGACGAGCTGCATATACGATAGAAGGTCTACCACGGGATATTGTGTCTTTGTAGGAGGAAACTTGGTCTCATGGAGAAGTAAGAAACAGTCAGTGGTAGCACGGTCTACAGCTGAAGCAAAATACAGAGCAATGGCTTTAGGAGTGTCGAAGTTGCTGTGGGTGAAAGCGTTGCTGACAGAGTTAAAGCTGGACGAGGGAGCATCGTTACGTCTTCTGAGCGATAGTCAAGCTGCAATAAGTATAGCTAACAATCCAGTTCAGCACGACAGAACGAAGCACATCGAGATCGATCGATTCTTCATCAAAGAGAAGCTGGAACAAGGGATACTGAAGATTGATCATGTTCGCTCAGAAGAACAAGTGGCAGACTGTCTGACTAAGGGTCTTAGTTCATTAAGTCTGTCGAAGCTATGTAACAAGATGGGAATGATTAATATCTATCGCCCATCTTGAGGGGGAGTGTTGAGAACTAATAAGGGAATTAGTCCCACATTGGAAAATATAGTATGAAGAGGAGCTAGACTCCCTATAAGTAGTGGAGTAGCCAATCAATAAAAAATACAACAATTATTCTCTACACCTTCCTTGTGCAAACCAGCAACAGTACAGGAGATAATAGAGCTATTATGTCGAGTCGGTTGTACTAAATGTCATACACATGCTCGAAGCTGATCATGACGGAAGATATCGTTGAGTCAGTAGACTACTGGAAACATACCTTGGTGCTTCTGTGGTGGGGACTAGGCCGTTCTACGATCAACTCCTTGTGTATGCGTTGTGGGTATGGCGACCGAAGGGAGCTATGGAGGTGTTCTAGAGGGAGACCGAATTCTACTTCATCAAATTCTCCTTGCGGAGGACCTAAACCGGATTATGTAGAATGGGTTGTGGACCCCTAACGGTCTTCTGGTGGTAATGAGGAAGTGGAACTGTCAACGAACTTCGAATGTGATGTCCGTCTTCGGTGCCGATATGGATTCGGTTCCCTTGGCTATCTCTGTCTTTCATGAATATGGCAAGCTTGGTTGGAACCCCGCTGCGCACACATGAGCTCATTGCGTTGCCACTGACTCTCTTATGCACGTGTGTTTGTTGAGACAAATGCCAAGGGGTTCTTGCCGAGAAGAATAACCCTACTACTACCTAGTACGGAAAGATAGAACAAGTAGTGGAGTACAAATGGGTTCCACATGTCTGCTCTACCTGCAGATGTTTTGGTCACGTACGAGAACAGTGTACGGTCAAGGCTGACTAAAAGGCCCTTATCTTGGGAGCCTTCGCACTCCAACGTTCTTGTGAAGTGGTTGGGGGAGACATTCGAGGTTATTCACATCGCCAACTTGAATAATCTCGTGAATGATCACGAGCAAATCCCATCAGATGCATTGATCCAGTAGACGAGATATCTAATAATGGAGGAGCCCCACTCAAGGGCAAAAAAAATCCCAATGCCAAAGCAGTGGTGGAAGAAGGGCCCGTAGACGGGACATCTAATAATGTGGATGGTGCGGATAATGATGGACTACGAAGTCGTCTTACGGTCTATAATTCGCATTGGGAACAACTACTAGGGTCCCTAACACAGAGGACGGCCCAAGGAGAAGGAATAATTTGCTTTCCCGTGATTGAACCCACCCAGCCAGGATGTGCTATGTCTCCACCTGCTAGCCACTAGAGCTAGAAGGCTTTGACATAGAAAATGATTGATCATACTGTTGGACTTTCATGCATGAAATATGTCACATAATTCTTAATCATCCTTCTTATCTTTTGTGTATGCATGAAAACTTGTTGAAGATGTTCATGCAGAGTGGAGTTAAAAAAGGGGTTCTTTTCTCTGAAGAAATAGTAGCATAGAGGGAGGGAGGGAGGGAGGGGGGGGGGGGGGGGGGGGGGGGGGGGGGATGAGAGATTAGAAAGGTAAAGAATTTGATATAACAAGATACACTTTTGAGACTGTTCTTCTTCCTCCTGCTACTGGAGTCAGCATTAGAACTTAGCTGAGAAGATAATTGACCAGTCAATAATGACTGGGTCCAACAGACCCCAGCAAAATTGTAGAATGGAAGATAAGTTCAAGTATTAGTTGCCAGAAAGTAATGGGGAAGAGCAAGGATCTGAACATGAATGGTGGTTCATTTACTTAGCATGTAGCAACCAATTGTTCATACATGATAAGTGTGTTATATCGACATTGTCTAATTTCCTTTTCTGTGCTGTTTTTATACAATATAGAAGAAAGGAAAGGGGTGTAAATCAATTAATACAATGGAATCCCTGTCATCTCAAGAATGATTGCTTGAGTAACACCTGTGACTTGTTGGGTGATTCTCCATCCAAAGCTTCGATTATGAACAAGTATTCCAACGCTATCTCATAATTTGATGGGAAAAGATTGAATTATTACCTACTAGTATGCTTGACATCGTAGAACTAGAAGGTTGTCAAGGGATGTCCCTTGTTCAAGCCCATCTCAACTATTCATTTGATATAGATGTCAGTACCTCTATTCATTTGATATAGATGTCAGTACCTAGTCATTTAATTTTGAGGAAGTCAACAAACTTATTTCATCCCCCTTATATTTTAATGATGAGCTTCATACTCAAGAGGCCTCAAGTACAAAACATTAGGCACATTATGACTGATATATCTTTTATTTTCTTATGAAAATTCTACATATATAATGCCCCCTTATATTTTAATTTTGTGCTTTTTTGCTCCCTTAGAAAAAAATTCTCCTTCCACCACTATTACAGCCCAACAATATGAAGTTTACGGACATATAAACTTTAGGTATTTGGTACATTAGTACGTGTATTTCCCCAAAGTAATACTTTCAGGGCAAACCCAACATAACACAAGAATGGACTAGTATCATCTAATAGAAGGATTTTTTTTTCCCTATAATATGAACCTAAGGTTCATTTAGAGAAAACTTGAAGATGTGATAAGAAAGAAAAGCATCACTAGCTAAGACTGCATTAGGCCATCACACTATACAATTAAGAATGAAGAGGATCAAGTATATAACCACACCACACCTGATTGAAGGTTTCATTAGGCTTACAATCAATAGCCATGTCCATACGAGCAACAAAGAAATGTTGATGAACTGGTGCATATAAACCTGGAGAAATAGTTGTACCGTACTTTCTTGATTCTCCGGGATGCAATGCTCCTAAGCTGAGAATCCCAGTAAGTTTTACTTCTGCTTCGATTTTGCCATCCTGCCGCCACAGGACAAACTCAGAATTCAACGTGCACAGATGTTACCCAGCAAACATGCATGCATAGAGACACATAAATACATTTTGTATAGCCCAAAGTTTATAAATTAGTATCATAACATCATGCAAAAGTATCCATCTTTTGTACTAATTTTTAAGGAAGAAGCTTTTCAACTAAAGGAATCAAGTCAAAGTATTGAACTTCACATCTCTTCAACAGGGGAATATAACTAAAATATGAGTCATAATCCTAGATTATCAGAGCAGTATGCATCTATGTCATGCTGATTAGTGCATGGATAGGGAACACAACATAAATTATGATTTCCATATAGAGTAATAGGTTAGATGGTCTAGAGATGATGCTTCTATGTTTCGCCCGAGTTTGCTTACAATGTACAGTACCTGCTGCACTTTTTAGTCACCAACTGGAA
Organism: Iris pallida; assembly: GCA_029216955.1. Taxonomy (NCBI): domain Eukaryota; kingdom Viridiplantae; phylum Streptophyta; class Magnoliopsida; order Asparagales; family Iridaceae; genus Iris; species Iris pallida. Next base: position 33,028,513 of record JANAVB010033017.1, read on the forward strand.
CACGTATGAGTTTCTGTTTAACGAGGGATGATACGACATGAACTTCAAACACTGGATAGTATCGTAAAGTGGAAAGGTAGGAGTGGTTTTTGAGTATTGTAGGCACTAGTTCTCTTCTCATTTTCGAATATTGTAAGATTTATTCATCAGGAAGTTCAACAAATAGGCTGAAAGGGATGGTTTCAGACAAGAAAATCTCAGCAGGGGGTGATCCGACAAAAACTACCAATTTGAAGTCGTTACGGAGAGTGTTTTTGGAGAGTACTGTGGTGATTACCATTTAATGTTAAGACACAATAGATTCTATTTAATTAGTAAGAAATATCGAGAACTCCCAAAGGTATGTAATATAGCACAATACAACTGCCCTTATTATCGGATACCCTTTTCTATTATGTTAATACACTATTACTTATCCTTCTCCTGAATATCTACTGTCAATATGTAGGGTGCTTTGACAGCGTTACCGGAGCTTCTTTAAATACCTAACCCTCAAGATCACCCTAGTATTTCACTAATCAGAACCAGAGTTTTCAAACTTTTTCGTTACCTGATAAAAGTGCCAGAAAAATCCATACTCGTAATTAGCCACGGTACATATAAATGACACTGTAAGCCTCCTCGAACGTCGTACTTCTGCTAAGCCCGTTCTCCAATCTTGATGCTTCCATAATATCCCATGATCCTCTTCGTGCAGGCAAACACAATTTTCAATAGTCTCTACACCTCCAGTGTAATTTGTAAAATGCGCATCAAAGTACTTGATGTAGCCTAGACAGTCGCAACCCTGAAGAAATTAAGCATTAAACAGTGAAGTCATTCTTCAAGAAACCAAATTTGATAGACCATAATAATAGTTAACCTTTTTGAGAGAATGTGCATTTTTCCCCAGTCCATCCTCCCCAGCGTCGAATGCATTCTTACGGTAGTGTGGTTCATTTGGATCTCCATAAGGAACTACCATTTCGACAAAACTTAACCTGTGGGCTACTGGTCTTCTGCCACGGCTACCATCAACATAAGCTACAGAATAGATGACTAGACCCTCCCTGGGAGTGAAACCAATTCGAAAGTTCCACTGCTCAACATAAAAAGAAGTTCACGATTATAGTACTGGTACATTTTAAAGGTTCACAGTATCGGTATCGGACCATTCCTATGAGTATCGGTATCGCCGATATTGGTAGTATCGGCGGTTTAGGATCAGAGTATCGGATTTTTTGGTATCGAAAAACAAATAACTATTAATAAATTATTAACATTTAAAAAATATATTTTATACATATAGGCATAATTTTAAGTATTTCCAATGTTATTTCTTAGTAGTTTTGAAATTAAATGAAATAGTAGTCACCCTTACCGATTGGTTTACATGCAATTGATCAATTTTCTTCTTTTCAATGCTTTTACAACCTTATTATGCTTCAAACCCTTGTTGATTTGTCTTTTTCGTTCAATTCTCTTTGCCAAAATGATCGAAAAAGAAACCCCCAATGTCGGTATCGGTCAGTATCAAGTATCCGTCAGTATCGGATGGGGACATGCCAAATCGTATCGGTATCGGCCGTATCGGATCGGTATCGGACGATACTTTAAACTATGCATTTTATGAATGATACAAAAGAAAATAGAAGATAAAGAAAACTACCTTCTGCCATTCAACATAGTGACCTCTAACGCGAAAACTTGGGCCATCCGGCTGAAGAATTTGAAGAGGTTTCACATCACTTCTGTCGACACCTCCCCGATTTTCTCCGGGAGTGTAGTTTCTCAATGGATCTGCTGGAGGTAGAGGTACCAGTTTCCTGTCTTCGAACTCGATTATCACAACGTTCTGAATATCGACGAGCACATATATGCCTTCAACAGGGCGTGCATAACCATTTTCCATGGGGCAGTCGCTCTCGGTTCTACAAAAGATCAGTGGCTTCGCAAGTCTGCGACTGGGAGAATCAGCTTCACTATGGTAACCAAGACACCTGTAAATTTAATATATGGTGAGATTTTCTCAAAAAAGAAGAAGGTATTTATTAGGCCAGAAGAAAAGAGAACTCAGAATATGATGTAAAGGAAATAAATATGCAAAAACTAGCTTACCAGGCATCTACCATAACAAGATCCATATCCTCAATGCCCCTCCTTTTCATTGCTTCTCGGAATGGAGGATAATCTTTTACTACAGCTTCACATTCAGCATATTCCATAGCATCCTGCAGTTAATAAGATGAAATTACTGTAAACTTTATTTAACATTAAAGCTAAACGGATAAATTAAGAAAGAAAGAAAAAGTTGCAGAAAGCTTCTTACTTAGCAAGAAGTATCATGGTTTGATACAAGAATAGAAATGCTTCTAGTATAGAGGTTATGAGGAGAAACTTCCATTACTGTGTTCAAGTACATCATAACCACGGAAGAAACAAAAAAAATCTTTTGAGACTAAACAATAGGAATAAATTGTTGGGAACGTGGTGTGGAACCGGAGTTGGCCCATGAGGTGTGGTATTGGACTGGATCCATATGCCATAAAAGAGAATTCTCATGTAAGGACTGAACCAATCTCAGTTATCTACACCTCATGATCCCACTTCCTATCTGATGTGAGACTAAATTATCAACTCCATTGGCACCACCTTTGAGCGCTCAATTGAAAACGAGATACAGTCCAACAATCTCCACCTTAGCTCGTTTCCACTAGCCAAGCAACCAAGTCCTCCAGATACCCAGATACCTTTGCTTGTTTCCGCCAGCCAAGCACCCAGTTGATCTAACATATTGTTATCTCGATCCGTTCGACCACAGAACCAAACTGACACGTTCATCCACACCACCATTGTGTGCCAACCACAACGTCTTGCTCCATCTTGGACGTGTCAGACCCACCTTTGAAGTCAATTCGTGTAGTTGCCTCTAACATTAAGTCTGATCCGTCTTTTCTGTGAATTTCTGACACCCAGACCACCTTATGGATTATGCTCCTAACTCTACCTCGAGATTCGATTATACACATGAACGTTCAGCACAATCTATTTCAAACCAATTAGAGTCGTCCAAACTAGTCCCTTAACCTTGGACTATGATACCACTTATTGAGAACGCAATGTGACCCGAACCGAACTTGACCAATGAGGTGAGATATTGGACTGAGCCCATATGCCTTCAATTTTTTTTTTTATGTAAGGCCTGAACCAATTCCAATTAACTACACCTCATGATCACACTTCCTAACCGATGTGGGACTAAATTATTAACTTTATTGTCACCACCTTTGAATGTTCAACCGAAAACGAGATACAATCCAACATAAATCCGCTGCCTCCAATGATGATTAACTAATGGAACAAGGACAAAAGTATAAGCACCCCGAAAAGAAAAAGAAAAAAACATAAGATACATGCTTAAATCAAATATAAAACGTAACAATCTGCTGGCTTGTTCTGAGCGTACCAAAGCTATAATTTATCCACTTTCGTTAATAAGAGCCCGAGACAAGTGGCTACATCTAGAGCTTCATCTCGTCTTTCGATGCAACCCTCCGACTCCATAGGGCCATTGATTTCATCCCATTGAAGGCCCATTGATTATGTTTACATTCCATAGGGCAAATAACCCTAGAAGAGTTGATACACAAAATTCTCATAGCCCCGCCATATTTAGGTCACTTACTAAACCCCCACTCCCTAACTCCTCTACACAGGACTCTCGTCATTGATAACTAAACCACTCCCAGAAAAGGCAGAACCAAAAATTCGAACTGGTTGGGTTAGAGTTAGCTTGGTGTGTGCTGACTCATATGAAAATAAAATAAAATACAAACCGGTGAGAACATTAATGGACTTTTAGTCCCACATCGGGTAGAATAATAGGGAGAGGAGTTAGCCTCTCCTATATATGTGTATCTCCACCACAATAATAGACAAGCAAAGTATTATACTAAATTTCTATTTGGTATTAGAGCCTCCACAAAATCCTAACCCTAGCCGCCATCCTTCTCCATCAAACCCTAACCCTAGTCCTCTTCCAAACACAGCCGCTGATGAAGTACCCCGTCCCTACATCGTGCCCCGTTCTCCGTCCACGGGGTGCGCGAGAAAGGAACACTGTCGCTATCGATTCGGTCGGGATCGATCGAATCGATCGAACGAAAACGGTTGAATTAAGATCCATTCTCCGTTATGGAATGGCTTCTTCGGAACCAAGTCCCATATTCAGCGGGTAGCGCCTCAAGGATTGACTCTACAGCTGAGTCGGGAGAGACCTCCCGTTGCTCTGTTTTTCACGCCGCTTGCGTTGGTTTTGGCTTTGATTTTCTGAATATATTTTCGTGAATGTTTTCGATGGTTTTCATGGCTTGCATTTCGAACTCGCATTTCCTATCGAACTTCTTGTATAATACAGTGTTCTAATTGGTTGCTTGTACGATTTCAGGTAATCGCGTAGGCGACGTCTCGCGCGGCCAACAAGTCTCTCGCCTCAAGCAAAATACTAAGGTGAGTGGCTGACCTCTTTCGTCTCGACCCTCTATTTCAAAATGAGAACTCGGGTAATGATATCGAATTTGAATGATTCGCATTGAAAAATACAAGTCCTATGTTCTAGAATAGAAAAGATGAGATGTGTAGAAAAGAGATAGAATTATTTCAGGTCTGCAAAACAACCAAGTAAACGGATCGATTACATGACAAGCCCCAACGATACCCTAAAATATACCTTGTTAACTTATCACGGTCATGGACAACTTGTCGACAAGGGCGATGGTTTCTTCGAGCGGCAACCCGGGGCCACGGGACCGACTCGGCCTAGGAAGAAACAAGTTATAGCCGAGCTGGATAATAGGCAATCGGTAATACGGGGACTTGCATCGGAGCTTGCTACTTGCGTTGCAAGGGTTCCGTTTACCAGACTATTTCCAGGATGGCTAGTTAATGCTAGTGACCTCCACATTAAATACTTGATATAAATTGTTATCAACTAACAGGGAAGGTGATGGTAAGTTTTATGTTGCACGGCGCGCTCTGCCGAGGGAAATTCTGGTGTAACTTACTTGGTTTACGTTTCATTAAAATGCATCGTATGAAAATATCTAGGATGGCTAGAAAGATCACTAAAAGCAAGTCGTATAATTTTTATCTAAATTCTTGAACCAAATGAGAGCCTGAAAATTAATTAGCCACTCGCCAGTACATGTTGATTGTACTGATCCTCGTTCTCTCTACAGGTGCGGTAAATCGGAAGGAGCGTGCCGCGTGAAGGGAGACAACGCTCGTGTGTTTTGAAGCTTCGCCAGTGCGGTCAAAGCTTAGATCCAATCTCTTTTGAAGACTCCGCTGTTGAAGATCAGAAGACAGATAGAGCGACTTCCCACCATCCCAGGTGGTTTTGTAATGCTGGTTGTATAATCAATGGATGAAATAGCTATCTCATCGACGCTCATTTTGTAATGGAGTCAGTTTGTAAAAAGCCTGCGCGGTGCCCTTGTATCGAGTCTGTAAAATGATGTTCATTAAGTTTTCTTCTTTAGAATGTGTGTTCAATTTACTCTGCGCATTCTCTTGTTGTTGTGTTTCGGATAACCTTATGACTATGTCTTGTGCGAGCGCAATTTAGGTTCGCACGGCATCACGTCCGGGGGACGACTATCGATTCTACGGAATCGGGACGTGACAGCCGACCCCCCACCCCTTCCCCCTCTTCCCCTTCTCCCGCTGCCGACCCCTCCTCCCCTTCTCCCGCCGTCGATCCCTCCTCCTCCTGTCGCCTTCCCCCGCCGACCGGCAGCAGTCCCCTCCCTTCGCTGCCGGCAGCAGCCCCGCCTCCGCGCCGGACTCCGCCCCCCTTTTTGTTGTCGCCAGCGTCGACCTTCGTTCCCCTTCTCCAGTCGCAACTATGCACGGAACATGAGCAACGGTGCTGGAGGATGTCGCTGCCGCTGAAGGAGGAATAGTAGACGTGGAGAGGAAGGTAAGCAAAGGTGAAGACGGTCTCGATCTACCATCACCTTGCTGATGGAAGAGGAGAAGACGAAGATGATGGAGACGATACAAAGAGATGAAGGCTTTGGGGGACGATCTCTTCTCTAGGAGGTTGACCGAGACTAGTTCCTATCCTGCACACGCAGACGTGGATCCTTCACCATACAAAATGGTGAAGTTGGAGAAACTAGAAGTAAAGTTGGAAGGTACTTCCAACTATTTGAAGTGGTCGCGTCAGGCGATGCGAACTCTGAAGATAAGAGACTTGGTGGGCTATGGGAATGGCCAAACCAAGGTACCTGAAGATCACTCCTCACGGGAGTTTGCTGTGTGGAAAATCGTCAACAATATTGTAGCTAGATGGTTGACAGCCTCCTTGACCGACCAAGTGTCGGACAACGTGGAAGCAATGGAGGGAGCTGGTGATATTTGGATGACGCTGAAAGACATGTACTCAGGGACGGAAAATCCTATGAGGGTCTTCCAACTGCAGGATGAACTTGATAATGTGGTCCAAGAATATCACACCATCTCTGAGTATGCGGCTCTGCTGAAGAAATATTGCTTAGATCTCGAGCACTATGATCCTATTGGTGTAGAAGATGGGCAAGTGGAACCGACATTTGCGAAACATTACCAGAAGTTCATGGAGTATATCTCGCGACAAAGGATGATGAAGTTCCTGAAGGGACTCAACCCAGCATTCGAGCAAAGAAGGAATGTGCTACTCGCACAACCCGGACTGCCATCACTAGAGGAGGCCATTGCTGCTATGGCACAAGAAGAAACATGGTTGAAGCTGATGCCTAACACCACTAGCTCTCCGGAAGAGAAATCAGCTCTAACAATTTTTAACCCAAACCCTTCAGGAGGGGGAGGGTGCTACAACTGTGGAGACTCAGGACACATCAGATTCTGTACGAAGCCTATGAGAGGCCAATCCAGCAACCATGGACGCGACCGTGGAGGGTGTAGATGTGGCAGAGGAGGCTATGCCGGTGGCAGAGGTAATTATTCTGGAGGGCACAAGACAAACTTGGCAGAAGGGAGAAATGAGAATCAGTCATCCGACCCCTAGTGAGAGGAAAATGCTGGAAATATGGAGGAACATGAAGCTCAGAACCAGCGACAGTCGAGCCAACACTGCTGGGACATCGACTCCAACCACTTCCGGGGGTAACATCACATACTATGCCAATACAAGCACAGGTATACCTTTTACATCTATCCTCATACCAGGAAGTCTAAATTGGATAATTGACTCTGGAGCATCGTGCCATGTCACGGGTGCCCGTGATGAGTTCCAAAATTACACTCACCTGATGACGCCTAAAAGCATTCAGACTGTTGATGGTACTGCTAGACCTATTGTGGGTAAAGGCACCGTTGAATGCACCCATTCTATGAGCCTTACTGATGTCTTGCATGTTCCATCTTTTTCTGTTAATCTATTGTCCATTAGTGCCATTGTTCTTCAACTTAATTGTGTTATTTTCTTTGACATTCCGAAGGTTATTTTTCAGAAGAAGGAAACGGGAAGACAGTTGGGGACTGGCACTTGGCATAAAAGGCTATGGTACTTGGACAGGGGTGGGCTGGATACAGCAGTGGCAGCACTGGTGGATGAAGCACAACCGAAGAAGCCGCAAAGTACCGTGGAAGAAGAATTATTACTCCAACATCAGCGCATGGGACACTCTTCATTCAATCTACTGAGTCGGATGTTTCCCTCTATGTATCAAAAGGCTAATAAGCAAAAGTTGGTTTGTGATGCTTGTGAACTTATGAAACATACCAGAAGCTCTTATGTGAGTTCTAAAAATAAAAATTTAGCTGCTTTTGATATGATACACTCTGATGTGTGAGGACCTTGTCCTATAACTGTTGTTAATGGTTTTAAATAGTTTATCATCTTTATTGACTGCCATACTCGTGTTACATGTGTATACCTAATGAAGAGTAAGAGTGATGTCTTTGCATGCTTTCAAGACTTTCATCGCAGGATTACAATATAGTACGGTGCTAAAGTAAAGATTTTGAGGTCTGACAATGGGACAGAATACACCAACAAGGCTATTGAAGAGTACTTATCAGCCAATGGGATACATCATCAGACTTCATGTACCTATACACCAGCACAAAATGATGTGGAGGAGCGAAAGAACAAGCACCTGTTGGAAGTGGCAAGGTCAATGATGTTTATGATGAATGTTCCGAAACACTTGTGGGGGATGCCGTGTTGACTGCTGCATAACTCAGGTGTTAGGATGGAAGACACCGTTTAAGATACTTACAGGTGAGAACAAGTATATTGTTCCTCCAAAGGTATTTGGCTGTGTATGCTTTGTGAAGGATAATAGGCCTGCAGTGGAGAAGTTGGACCCTCGGCAGTGAAGTGTGTCTTTGTTGGCTACTCAGGAACTCAGAAGAGATTCTTGCTGAAGTCCTGTGGAACAAAGGCTCTTTGTGAGCATGGATGTTACATTCAGAGAGATGGAATCATACTACCACAATGGTTTAAGTGAAGGCTCCGCATTGGTGACACATTTAACAAAGGAGGTGTTAGGGGTGAGGGGAAGATGGTCTCAAACGTGATTGTCGGATCAGTTCCATGCCCAATGATGGAAGTTGGTCCAAGGAAAGATGGGAGAGATAACGAGGGTGAGGAAAGTGATGATGATGCATACAATTAGGAGGAAAGAAATGATGCTCCAGTACATGGGGATGAACAGACTACAAAACAATCTATATCTACAGAGCTCCAAGTCTACAGAAGAAGAAAGCAGCAGTCCACTATTGTGCCTATTGTCCCTACTGTGCCATGTCCCTCGCTTAACCCTGTCCCAACTCTTGAAGATGCGCCTTCCGCATCTGATCCCTCTGTTTCGGATGCAGATCCCTCTGATTCGGATGGTATGATCTCTCCTCCACTATCTCATATTCCCTTAATAAGATCTTCTCGTAGTAATGCGGGAAGATCTCCTATTCTTTATGGTTATGAACATAATATTGTCCATTTTTTATCGTACTCTAATCTATTTCCTACTTATGGAGCATTCATTTCATCGTTAGATACCACCTCTTTGCCTAAGTGTTGGCAGGAAGCGAAAGAAGATCCGAGGTAGAAAGCTACAATATTGAAGGAACTTGGGGCATTGGAAAGAAATGGGACAAGGGAACTTGTTCCATTACCTGAAGGAAAGAGAGCAGTTGGATGCATATGGGTCTTCACAGTAAAGAAGACGCCAGAAGAAAAGGTGGAGTGATACAAGGCAAGATTGGTTGCAAAAGGATTCACTCAGTCCTATGACATCGACTATGATGAGACGTTTGCTCCTGTAGCAAAGATGAGCATTGTGAGAACTCTGGTCTCTCTTGCAGCAAATCGTGGGTGGCAACTTCATCAATTAGATGTGAAAAATACCTTTCTTTATGGAGATCTACAGGAGGAAGTATACATGAAGACCCCCCTAGATTTTGCACGAAGTAGTCGACAGGAAATGTGTGCAAGCTCAAGAAATCACTGTATGGACTCAAGCAATCTCCTCGGACATGGTTTAAAAGATTCAGGAAAGCTGTCACAGGCATGGGGTACAGCCAGACCAATGTAGATCACACAGTCTTCTTCCGACATGGGAGAGGCCACGTCACCATCCTTGCTGTATACGTAGATGATATAGTAATCACAGGTGATGAGGAGGAGGAGATTACCCAGCTGAAATCAAAACTTGCCAAGGAATTTGAAGTAAAAGACTTAGGAATGATGAGGTATTTTCTCGGGATCGAGGTAGCTCGAGAAAGAGAGGGATCATCCTCTCTCAGAGGAAGTATGTACTAGACCTGATAACAGAAACGGGTATGCTGGAATATCGTCCGACAGTCACTCTAATTGATCAGAAAGATAAGTTGGGGGCAGAGGCAGGAGAGCCGGTTGATCGTGAGAGATGTTAGAGACTTGTAGGCAGATTGATTTATCTGTGCCACACTAGCCCTGATATCTCATTTGCTATGATGTAGTGAGTCGCTACATGCATGATCCAAGGAAGGGCCACATGGATGCAGTTTTTCATATTCTGAGATATTTGAAGGGAGCCCCTGAAAAAGTCTGTGGTAGTCCGATCGACCGCTGAAGAAGAATATAGAACTATGGCTCTGGGAGTGTCAGAATTGTTGTGGGTAAAAGCATTGCTGACAAAGTTGAAGCTGGACCACGGAATACCATTGCATCTTCTGAGTGACAGTCAAGCAACACTGAATATAGCTAACAATCCAATTCAGCGTGACAGAACGAAGCACATCGAGATTGATCGGTTCTTCATCAAAGAGGAGCTAGAGAAAGGGATATTAAAGCTCGATCATGTTCGCTCAGAAGAACAAGTCGCAGATTGTCTTACTAAGGGACTTAATTCATTAAGCCTTTCTAAACCATGTAACAAGATGGGGATGATTGATATCTATCGCCCCATCTTGAGGGGGAGTGTTGAGAGCATTAATGGGCTTTTAGTCCCACATCGGGTAGAACAATAGGGAGAGGAGTTAGCCTCTCCTATATATGTGTAGCTCCACCACAATAATAAACAAGCCAAGTATTCTACTAAATTTCTATTCAAACATATGGAAAAAAGGGAAAAAAGGGGTGGGCTCTACGTGGTTCCGCCTTTGACTAACAGTGTGTTTACGGCCCATATCGATCTGACAAACCCATGACTCCCCATTATGTATTCAGGTCTAGGATATCTTGATTCCCTTCTCATCATTTCATGATCCATGAGGTCACATAACTGTTGCATTGAAACTCCCTCCAGATACACTGCTACATCCTGTGTGAAAGGACCAACAGGGTCATGTAAGTTGAATTGTAGTTTCCTCCAAATACTCATCTGCTTCATTTGTGACAGGTAATCACAATCTTGAAGAATCCTGTGGATGGAATTCTTGATGAATTCGTTGGTGTTTCAATTTAGTGAAGTTGAGGAGCCATTCCTTATAGTTGATCTTGCTCTCCCTTCTCCTAAGGCAATGCCAAATGTCTTTGGGTCCTCCCTTGCTCTCCCATCTCAACTAAATGAAATATTTCTCTGGTATGATTAAAGTATGACGGGTTCAAGTCATGGAAACAACCTCTCCGTATATACATGTGTACATCCTGACACTCCCCGGATGTTTTATAAGAGGGAGACTCGTGGCAATTGGATGCTTTTTTTAGTCTAAGTCTGACTACACTTCCATTTTAAAAATCAGTATTGAGTGTCGGTCAATTGACTTATGCACTTGCCTTACAATACAAAATAACATGTTACAGTAATCCAAATCAATAGCAAGAGCATGACAGAATGGTGCTCAATGTATAAGCTAAGACATCAATATGATAAGATATATTGCATGTTCGCTCGTAGAACAAAGTGAACGCAATAATACCAACTGGAGGAAATAACTAGTCCTACATCATTCAAAAACTATACTTAAAGGAATACTTTCATAAGTTTGCTGCTCTACTAAATCGATGACATCCCTCCAACTCAACACCATCTTTATGTAGTAAGCCATGTTGGATGACAATGATGGGACACACAAATATTGCCACTTAACTTATTCGGAGTATGCAAGTCATTATCATTTGTTTGCTTTTGCAAAGAAATATCACTTTAGTAAAACGGCTGGTGACTGCTACCCAACATCAACGTATAATTCGTTGGTCCTGAAGTGATATAAGGATAGGAGAGATCCAAGGAAGACGAGTTTTCGCAAGACAAGTCTACACTCTTGCCAACACCAAGAGAGACGTAGAGTTTTGGCAAGACAAAAAGTTTGCACTCTAGCCAACTCAAATGAAGCAATAATAACGGTTACAAACTGACTTCAAGAAAATGCAAAATACATCAACTAATGGAAAAGTGTTCTTCTCTTTACGTTCGCAGATGCTACAATGAGAACAACAAAAACAACAAAAAGAAAACACAGAGAAACTCCTCACTGGGGTGAACAAGTCACCGTTGCTCAAAGCAAGATTCGGCCTACACCCGATCTGCTCCCAGGAAGCAGCAAGTTCAAGATTGAACCTCTGGAACGCTCTAAGTCACCCTTGGATCGACTTTGGAACTCCAAAAGAGAAGGAGAAAGCCTATGCTCCCATAGGCGGTTGCTGATGCTGCTGTTGGAGCGGGAGGCGCATAGACTCTCGGAGTAGGATTTGTGGCCCTCAGTTTCTCTCTTTTCTCGTATGCAACTCCGAAGAGTAGTGATCTTTATATAGAGCAAGCTGAGACCTATGGACGCATAAGAATGCTTATGCGTCCATATGTGCTGGCCAACCAAATCTGGGTCTTAGCCACCGACAACCGTCCACACAGCAGTGTGTCTCACGCCGACAGTGTTGCCCACGCCGCTCATGCCATCAGCTGACAAAGCCACGTGCGCTGCCCACGCCGCACGCTGATAGCGTCGAAAGCAACCAAGCTTACGCGTCTAGCGTTTAGACGCATAGCCCAAACGCATAGCACCAGACGCATAGCTCGGGACGCATAGCACTGGACGCATAGCTCCAGACGCATAGCACCTGACTCATAACCGCCTAGACGTATAGCGCTATGACTCATAGAGACGAGACGCATAGATGCCATGACGTATAGCGCCTAACACATGCGCCTTAGCAAGCAACTAGTGCATAAAAGGAGCGCACGAGCGCCATGCGATGATGCTGTCGTGCAAAGTGCAAAGTGCGTCATCAAAGTGCCACTTTGCGTCATTCGTCCGAGTCCGAGTCCGAGTCCGAGTTGCTAATCCCCTACGGGGCTTAGCTCCTATGGAGCCCAAAGGTGGTGACAAAATAAAGGTTTGTTCTTTGTGGTTTATACTTAACCCTCTAGAAAAATAAATCCACATGGGCCACCACACTCTATGTGCATACTCCAATACAAGCATAGCTTTATATTGAGGTATACACTTTGGTGGTTTTGCAAAGTGAGACTAAAAGTTTCCAAAGGAAAGTGAAAAACACCAACAATCTCACACATATACATCAATATATGGTCGAGTGTTCCTCACAGTGACTTCCATCGTGCATTATGAGATATGTCGCTTCGACTTGAATCTTTCCGCATGGGTCAAGCAACAGTACGATACAAGAATGGACTAGGCCTTGAATTCTGCACCATATCTGTTATTCTTTCCACTCACATCATGACATCAGCTGCGCCTCCGGTCGTAGGTTAAAGGCCCTGTGCTAACCTGGTATCGGTATATGTATCTTGGGTGTCTATAAGTTTACCCTTAAGAGACGGCCCACATCTCTGTCCATACACTTAGGTGAGTTCTTTATGCAAAGAGTTTTAGCATGAAGCATTGCGCTCCCATGTTGCGCTACACTGCTATGACATGGTCTGAAGTCGAGGCTTTACCCTATCAAGGTACCTCATGGTGGTGTCACACCACAGTACAATGAGGTCACATGCCTTTTTGTAGTGCTAAATTACTCAACATGAAGCCTTATGCTTCCATGCCGTACTTCGCCGCTGTGACATGGCCTGAGGCCGAGTCTTTACCCTACCTGGTACCTCACCGTGGTGTCACACCATTGTAGCATGGGGACCCAACTCCTCTGTAGTGCTGCCTACAACTCTCCATTTTCTAAAATTAGGCTACCTGCCCATGTGCAGTGCTACGCCGCTGTGACTTGGTACGAAGCCAAGACTTTACCCTTGTCAAGGTTCCTTATGGTGGTGTCACCCCACTATAGCATGGAGTACTTAGCTCCTTTGTAGTGTTGAGCCACCCATGCTTCCTGTCAAGCACACCAGACATCCACGATGCCTGAGAACTCATTAAGACTATTAGCCAACCTCTCACAGGACAAGTTCTGTTACAAGAACTATTAGTAGACTACAGTGGAGGGATAATATCCCAACAATATCCCGAAGGACTAACCACTGTACCTGATATTCTCCCAGTTAGTAGTCATTTCTTGAACCAAAAGCTAGATGTCTAGTAGATTTCTCTTTGAACTAATAGCATAAAACTTTAATGGCAGAATTATACAAACATAATCAGAGTTCTCTCAAGCCCATCTTCTTTGATGTATCCTCGACCAGCTGGCGTGAGTCCCTTTGTGAACGAATTGCCAGATTCTTCCGACTTCGAACATCAATCATTGCAATGATGCCTCCTTTGATGCGAATCATTCAGTGCCCTGTGCCATAGCCGCACAGTCCTCTTCTGCCATTGAAGAGATCATTCGATGCCACTGCTGCAGCCGCCTGGTTGTCGTAATATACCGGAATGGCAGAGATCTGTGCAACCAACCACTGGAAGATCAAACATGAGCTCCCGAAGCCATTCTGCTTCATCTTCTGCAGCAAACAGTACAAAAAACTCAGATTCCATAGAGGAGTGAGAGATTTTTCGACTTCCACGATATAGCAGTACCTCCCATTGAGAAGACATATCCTCCAGTGGACCTCTCGTTCACTTCTTCTGAGCACCAACTGGCATCACTGAAGCCTTCTACCACTGCTGGATAACCACTGTAGCATAGAACAAACCTCTGAGTCCTCTTGAGATATTTCATGACTCTCTTCACAGCTTTCTAATGATCAACACCTGAATTGCTCGTGAACGACTTATTATGTCTACAGAGAAAACTATGTCAGGCCTGGTGGCATTCATAGCATACATCAAGCTTCCGATGATGCTCGAATAATCCAGCTGTCTGACGCTTTTTTGAATAGGCTTTAGCTTCTGATCACACCTATAAGGAGTATCAATCCCTGTAAGATTCTGATATCCATAGCATGTGAGCATCTTTTCCACTTAGTGAGATTTCGATAAAGCCAGCCCAGCTTCTGTCCGGATTATCTTAATCTCCAGGATGACATCAGCTTCTCCCATGTCCTTCATACTGAATTTGGACGAGGAACTTTTTCGTCTTCGTGACACATTCTGGATTCATATCCATGATTAGCATATCGTCTATATACAGACAAACGATTACCCCTCTGCCCTCAACAAATTTGGTGTAAACACACTTATATCTCTTGTTGACCCTGTAGCCGTTCAACCTAATGACTTTGTCAAACTTTTCATGCCACAGTTTGGGAACTTGTTTTAGGCCGTACAAAGACTTTACCAACTTGCATACCTTGTCTTCAAGACCTTTGACGACAAATCCTTCTGGCTGTTGCATGTAAATCTCCTCTGTCAGTTATCCATTCAGAAATATTGTCTTCACATCTATCTAATGAATAATCAGTTTATGTATAGCACCTATGGCAATTAGCATTCTAATAATAGTCATCCTCGCCACGGGAGCATACGTGTAAAAGTAGTCAATTCCCTGCTTCTGAGAAAATTCCTTGACTACCAACTGGGGCTTGAACTTATCAACAGTTCCATCAGCCCTCATCTTCGTCTTGAAGATCTATTTGCATTCGATGGGTTGAGCTACTTCAGGCAGATCGACCAACTTCCATGTATTATTGGAAGTTATGGAGTCAAACTCGTCATTGACTGCCTCCTTCCAGAAAATAGTATCTCTGGTCTTCATTGCCTCATCATAGGTAAGCGGATCAGCTTCTACATGATAGGTAACAAAGTCATCTCTGAAGTCCTTCGGCTTCCTCCCTCGCTTTGTCCGCAGCTCAACGATTTCTGGTTCAAATGTTGTCTCCTCTACGACAACTACTTCTTGGACTGCAACTTCTGAAGAAGTACTAGTTTCTTTGGCACTTACAATGTTTTCCGGAACATCTGCAGAAATAATGTTCTTGTCCTTAGCAAACTTGTCTTCAAAGAATTCTGCGTCGCGAGATTCAATTATATAATTTGATTCAATATCAAGGAACCTTCGAACATCACTCTTATCAACATAGCCCAGAAATATGGTCTTCGTGGTCCTCGTCCCTAGCTTCTGAATCTTGATATCCGGAAGCTTCACGTATGCCAAACACCCCCACACTCGGATGACATTCAAGTTGGATCTGACCTTGAACCAGTGTTCATGAGGTGTAATGTCAGATGTCGCGAACGACACTCTGTTAAGAATATATGTAGCCGTAAGCACTGCTTCTTTCCAGTAGCACTTAGTAAGTCCTGCCGTCAAGAGCATTGAATTCATCATCTCTGTCAACGTCATGTTCTTCCTTTCTGCAACTCTATTGGTTTGGGGAGAATACGGAGCAGTCGTTTCATTGACAACTCCATGTTCTTTACAGAACGATGCGAATTCTAAGCAACGATACTCTCTGCCTCGATCACTTCTGAGTCTCTTAAGTTGTTGACCGGTTTGACATTCATCTTTAGCTTTGAAGTCCTTGAACTTCTCGAACGCTTTGTCTTTCGATTTGAGAAGATATAGGAACGTGTACTTCGAGAAATCGTCGATGAAAGTAATGAAATACTTCATCCCGACTTTTGTGGAGAATTGCTTGAAGTTACAGATATCTGAGTATACCAACTCCAGAAAATCTGTACTCCTGTTCACTCTTCTGAACGGCTTTCTGACGATTTTCGTCTGAGCACATACTTCACATTTCTCCAACTCCTTACCCCCACATTTGGTAATAAGGCCTAGACTAGACATCTTGTCAATTCTTTTACAATGAACATGTCCTAGTCTATTATGCTATAACTCAAAAGAGTAACCATAAGTAGCAACTGCATTGATACTTTCAGAGGTTACAAGTTGCAGCTTAAACATTCCTTGGTACAAAAGCTTTGCCGAAGTAAACTCCTTTGTAGGACATCACCATCTGACCAGCATTGATGTCCATCCTCATGCCCGCCTTGCAACAACATACTCCCTGAGACTAGGTTCTTCGCAATCATCGGCACATGCTTCACGTTCTCCAGAGTAAGAGACTTCCTCGAAGTCAACTTCAGCACCACAGTCCTTTCTTCGAGCAGACATGGCATGATGCGCCGGTGTCCACCCACCATTCAATGTCCATGCCATTAGGTTCAACTTGCACAAACATAGCAATCAGGTTAGCTCACCTTGCCCTTTCAGTTTGGGCTTGGATCTGTAGCCCTTCTTGAAGTGACCCTTGTTGCCACAGTTGTAGCAAGTCACATCTGACTTGGGCTTGGGCTTGAAAGGAGCCGACTTAACCTTCAGCTGGTTAACGTCATTCTTCTTGTTCTTGAAGGGAGCCTTCTGCTTCCCTTTGTGATCACCAGACTGCACCATGTTAGCCTTGGCCAACTGATTGGTCAAGGAGTCCATCTTCTGTTGTCCTCTGGCTTCATCTTCAATATGAATCCAGTGCAGGAGATTTTCGAGCTGGATTTCCATCTTCTTGCGGTACATGTCAGTCTTGAAAGTGATCCAGCCCGGAGGAAGTTTGGTGACTATCGCTCCCACCATGAACTTGTCCTCTTGTTTCATGCCCTCTTCCTCCAGTTTCATCTGCAGCTTCAAAAGTTCTTTGACTTGTGGAAGCATGGTCTTCCCATCTTCAAATTGCATGGAACATCTTCTCGTCTATCTTGTAGTACTTCTTTAGAGATTTTCAGACATCTCTAGCTTTCTTCGTCTTGCTGTAGGACTCCGTCATCGAGTCATCCATAGCATTCAGGATCAACAACCTACAAAGGTCGTTGTCTTTCTTCCTCTTGGCGTACTCGGTCGTAGCGACACCGATAGCAAGTTCACCTTAATCTTCGGGAATGGTAGGTTCTGGATCTGTCAACACATAAGCAACATTGACAAGTTACAGATTCAAAGAATCTTCCTCTTCCAAATGTTGTAGTGTTTGCCATCAAACTTCTCAAGTTTGTGAAAACTTGTATCGAGAAGACATGAACGGTTGGTCTCCATCCTTTTTGTGATCTTTCTTTGAGATTGTTAGTCCCGAAGTGATCTAAGGATAGAAGAGATCCAAGGAAGGCAAGAGTTTTCGCAAGACAAAGTCTGCACTCTTGCCAACACCAAGAGAGGCGTAGAGTTTTGGCAAGACAAAAAGTTTGCACTCTAGCCAACTCAAATGAAGCACTAATAATGGTTATAAACTGACTTAAAAAAATGCAAAATACATCAACTAATAGAAAAGTATACTTCTCTTTACGTTCGCAGACGCTACAATGAGAACAACAAAAACAACAAAAAGAAAACACAAAGAGAAACTTCTCGCTGGGGTGGACAAGTCACCGTTGCTCAAAGCAAGATTCGGCCCACACCTGATCTGCTCGCAGGAACCAGCAAGTTCAAGATTGAACCTCTGAACGCTCTAAGTCGCCCTCGAATCGACTTTGGAACTCCAAAAGAGAAGGAGAAAGCCTATGCGCCCATAGGCTGTTGCTGCTGTTGGAGCGGGAGGCTCATAGACTCTCGGAGTCGAATTTGTGGCCCTTAGTTTCTCTCTCTTCTCGTGTGCAACTCTGAAGAGTAGTGCTCTTTATATAGAGCATGCTGGCACCTATGGACGCATAAGAATGCTTATGCGTCCATACGCATCGGCCAACCAAATCCCACCAAATTCGGATCTTAGCCACCGACACAGCCGCCCACACAGCAGCGGGTCTCACGCCGACAGCGCCGCCCACGCCATCCACGCCGCTCATGCCATCAGATGATAGAGCCATGTGCACCGTCCACGCCGCACGCTGACAGAGCCGAAAGTAAGCGTCTAGCGTTTAGACGTATAGTACCAGACTCATAGCTCCAGACGCATAGCTCGGGACACATAGCTCTGGACGCATAGCTCCAGACGCATAGCACCAGACGCGTAGCTCCTGATGCATAGCTCTGGACGCATAGTTCCAGACGCATATCACCTGACGCATAGCCGCCTAGACACGCCAAGCATAAAAGGAGCACCTAACGCATGCGCCTTAGCAAGCAACTCGCACATAAAAGGAGCGCACGAGCGCCATGCGACGATGCTGTCATGCAAAGTGCAAAGTACGCCATCAAAGCGCCACTTTGCACCTTTCGTCCGAGTCCGAGTCCGAGTCGCTAAGCCCCTACGGGGCTTAGCTCTTATGGAGCCCAAAGGTGGTGACAAAACAAAGATTTGTTCTTTGTGGTTTACACTTAACCCTCTAGGAAAATCAACCCACATGGGCCACCACACTCCATGTGCATACTCCAACACAAGCATAACTATATATTGAGGTGTACACTTTGGTGGTTTTCCAATGTGGGACTAAAAGTTCCCAAAGGAAAGTGGAAAATACCAACATAATTCGTATATGATCTTGACATATCCACACTAAAACATAATGTACCATCTGCTAAACTTAAAAGGTTTTTGTTTTAGGTAAACCATTTAATGAGATTTACAAGCAATAGATGCGAAGGAAGCCAAGTACCAGTTCAATAAGATATAACTCTTTTAAATTGGCAAGAGATGTGACCATCAATCTCCACCAAAAATGTTAGATATCAACTATTACAAACGCGAAGAAGAAATTAGTCCTCGTCTACTTTGAATACTAGAATAACCAAACTTGCCAGGTTTAGATCATAGCATATATAAATGGTTGCAATCTCCAAGTAAAATAGTTGGGTTAATTCAATTCTTTTTCTTATCCCTCCTGCAAGAAAAAAACCTCCTTCCTATAAACTTATCTAACCTAGTTTTGTGTATGACACAGTAATGAATAACTTTTGAAATGTATTATATTGTCATTCAACGATTGTCATTTTGAGGACGTACCAAAGGAGGTTGCACATCAGGTACAACTTCTGATGAAACGACCTTTCCCCTGTGATGGCCGCCACGAGTTGCTGCATGTACTTCGGTCAGCTCAACTATCCAGATGCTCGTCTCGTTTGATCGCTTATTATAGACAACAAGTCTAGCCCTCCTAGGTGGGAGCTTGCTTGGAATGACTGGTCGGCCTTTTGTTCTGGGTATCAATGATGGTTGGAAGGGAGGGAAAAAATATGCGTCAGCCAGTGCCACGATATTCTTTTCTGGTTCCAGAAGCACAACTTCAACAAACCGCATGCTATCTCTCACCTGGACACATTATTAGCTAAAATAAGAAGTGGACAGTTGATGAATGCATCGATCAAGAACATACAAATTTATAATCAATTTAAAGAGAGCAAGTTGAGATATATCATTCAAACCTCAGGGGTTGCCCCAGCAGTCCTGACTGTCGCCACCGCAACAGAGATCTCAGCAGCAGATAATGGATCCAAAGGGTGACTTGACTGCGCTCTCATCATTACTGGAATGCCTGCAATTTCCCAGTAAGTAGATGAAGATAACTGATCATAGACAGTCCTCTATGGTATCTACAATAAAAGTAAACAGGGGTGGGTGGAAATAGAAATTCAGAGAGAAATAGAAACATGTAAGCGCACAAATACCTATATCTAAATGAAAGAAGGCAAATACGGGCATGGATACGGATATGACATGCTAAGGATATGGGATATGGTCATCATATAGGTACAATAAGTAAACTTATGTTGCACGAATACGGACACGATGATATGGATACGCACACCATTTTGCCTGTGCCACGCAACATAGCTACCTAGTATTAGCTCTCCAACAGTTTGTGTGCTGTTGGACTCGTCACTATAAGTAGAATTAATCTACTTCTTTATTGAAGAAACCAAAATGATCACGGGCATCTTATCTGTAGATAAACAACCTGACCATGTTGTAAACTAAAATGGTAACAAGAACAATTCCATCCAGATTACCTGGGTTCGGTTTATCTAAATCATGTTTAACCTGATAAGATTATACATGACTCTAAAACATTAGAAACAAATATAAATTATTTCGTATCTTTTATCAAATTCTATCAATCTAGTGACTCATCTTGTATGTCGAGGTCTGGATCAAACCGAAAGGTTCAAGGATCTATGGAGAATGAATACTTACAAAGGCGCTGTGCCCGTGTTTGAAACATGTTGAACACTTCAAGTCTAGTATACATGGGAGAATACATCTTATTATATGTACACTAAATTTGAAATACCTGGTTTCTGTATATAAAGCATGTCAGATATGTACCTGATACTTGTATTTTATCTCACTATTACTTAATGGGTAAAAAATGAAAAAATAAAAACATTTATATCATAATTTACCTTCTTCTTTTGATAAGAAATCAGAATATTGAAACTACACGCACACAAACACACACACACCAAGTGAGAATTATCTATTATCTCATGTTGTATCCTAGTTTTTTCTACCACTTGCCCATTATTTATAGTATTTCCATTTCTGTATCCATGAAGTCAAAATTTACCCTCTTTACAAGAAATCAGGATACCAAATTACTATGGATTATTAGTCGGTACTTACACTATTATCATAACTAAAATACATGTAGAGGGAACCAAAATTAACATTGTTAACACTACCAGGATTATGCTCTATCTTTACTTGGTGTTCTCCCATCCGTGTGTTGCTATACCAGAGTCGGAGTAGGAAGTCTTGTTGTCTTCTTGCCCCTCCTTGGAGCCTCTCTTGCCCAAAACTTGATAATAGGCAAAACAAGATGCAATTTCTTGGATGTTTCTATATTTATTACGAATATAAGGTAATTTCATCCCAGCCAGGCCCACCAACATATGGGGACAACCACAATATCCCAGATCTAAAGTCCCTTCTTTAGCTATGTGATCCCTCCAAGCCCCCCAGAGAGAATTGATTGAACCAGGGTACTAGTATCCTACTTTTTTCAATCAACTTTCCCACTTCGTTTTGTATCTGAATTTCTATTCGTATCCGTGCAACATTGACTAATAATTCACTGAACATACTTGGCAATGCAAGTTTCTATATTCAAGAAACATATTCGGTAATTAGTTTTCATTTGATGTCCTTATTGCGTCATGTTTAATTTGATAACAAGACGTTTATACATATTCTTCTACTCCAATCATATACCCCTATCCTATTTCTCTCAGAACAGAAATATATATTGCATTACCGTGTTGATCTAGTTGTATCATATGGTTGTGTCCATGCTTCACACGCAAGAACCAGAAATCCATCTGACAGCTTGATGGTGTTATTAAAGCTCTTCAAGTAGATAGTACATAACAAATCAATAGTTGCAATCAATTCGACTACAAAAACCCCAATAAGAACTCAGAATAAGAATTTGTAATATGGATGTGACTTACTAATATTGAAAGTGCACCGATCTTTCTCTTTAGCCGGTTGAAAAAAAAAATCAAGGGAACGTATGAATGTAATCCAACGACTTTCCATGACTGAGTTTCAAATACTAGGAACTCATAAGTTCCTCTAGGATTATTGTAGTTTTGAAATGGTGGGCATTGCAAAGGGTTATCAACCTCACTGGCCCTTGGTCTTACCCCTGATTGCTGCATATTTTTCTAAATAATTCCCTATCATCATAGAGTATCCATATGTTTCATCTCCAACCTCCGTGGATATCAATCCTTATCATCTTTGTTCTACCAAAGACATCTTTCCATCTCCGCCATTTGCATTAAATCACTCTCCTGCCAGTCAAAATCAACCAAATAAGTAGGTGGTTAATTTTGGTTTAGGTCCATGTGACTTCCATAAACTAGTCGTGGTCCCTAGTAGGGCCTGTTAATTTGGTTCATTGAAAGTGGATGATGAAAGTGAAAAGTGCAAATCCACCAAACTGCTAATCTAGCTAGAAAGTGTTCACTAATATCGTCCTTCGAAATTTGGATGGAAAAGAAATTTTCTTTTATGACATTGGAAACCCACTTTCGATTCATTTCCACTTTTATTCACTTTCAATGAATGGCCATTCTCAAGTAACCAAGTAGACCTTCACTAGTCAGCTTTAGTTAAAAAAAAAGGGGGTTATATTTCATCATGGATCTCTACACATAATATGACTTTTGTGGCACAGATAGAATAGAACACAAACATAGTAAGAACACGGAGACACATAAATGACATCTATTCTGGTGTGTTCGGGTTTTGTGTGATACGTGTACGACACGAGACGGCCCACATTTTTTGATTCCCATTGCTTCCTAGTATGCCATATAGACAGAGACGAAGCTACATCAGGGCACGGCCGAGCTGTAGCCTGACCCTTTTTTTGGAAATATTTTCTTAGTTATGGTTTATTATCTTGTTTGGATTTGAAGTATGCAACAACTAAGCGATAAATAAATTCTCAAAAAATTGGTACTTTAGGTGGTAACGATACTAGTGTTCTGGTGTCGCTCAAGCTAATACCCAAGGTTCGGTCCCTCCTAATTTTAGATGCTAGCTCCACTACTGCATATATTACCATTACCAACATCTAACTAGTGTCTGATTGGTAATGGTATTTTTACCGGTTCTTGAGTGTTTTTTAAACCGACTGATTATGAAAATATTTGCTTGTTAATTTTTTTGAGGCACTGGTTTTGGTCGGCACAGAAACCCTCCAAAACCGGTGTAATATAATTTTTGGTACTGGCTTTATAAACACCCCAAATCGGTGGGTTTTGAGAGGTTTTAGTATTTTGTTCCATTTATATCCTCACCAAAAATATATAACTATATATAACTACTAATTATACCCTTCCCTATTTAATTTTATTTGCGTAAAAATCTTTTATAACCGCTCGTTAGTGAATTATCAAGCATGGATTTGCCTGTTTTAAAGGCCGCTACTTAAAACCACCCAAAACCGAGCCCCTCGTAACCGCTCATAACGGATACTCTAAAAATACCTCATAACCCCTAACCCTACAATTGCCAAGCAGTCCCTTAGTCAAGTAACATTGCAGCTCTCAACTCTACCATCCTTTTTTTTTTCTTTTTAATTGGAATTCTCCAACACATCACCTATTAAGCATGCATGCGTGAAGTCAAGAATTAACACAGCAAATAATATATATCTACCCATGGCTGAAGGCTTGGCAGCGGAAGGATCTTGATTCTCGCCGACCGCCGCGTCGATCGCGCCGGCTCCGGCTCCGGCTCCTGCTCCTGCTCCTGCTCCGTCCCCGTCGGCCCATTCCTTCTTCTGCTTCTTCTTGACGACGACTGCAGCAGCGCAGCATGGCGCCGCTTTTTCCGGAGCTGCGGCCATTGAAGGGGGTTTGCGAGCTCACCGGGTCCTCCTCCGTAGTAGTCTACCTCCTCTCCACGATCAGCTGACATACAGCAGAGCTCCTCCTCCGTCGTCTTCTTCTGATCCCCCCCTTCCCTCCCTCCCCACCCGCTCGCGATCTAAACCCTAATTTCCGGAGAGGAGAAAGGAAGTGGAAAAAATGGAGCTCTCAAGTGCTGGTGGTGTAGAGAAAACCGCGGATGGGTCTTGGGAGTGGAAGAGGAGGAGGAGGGGGTTTCTGTTTCTATATTTTTACTGCATTTATATAGGGATCTCAGCTGGCCATAAAGTATTATTGCATTTATATTGGGAGTGGAAATTTATTATTATTATCCAGATTATATAAAGTAAAATCATGGCCACCATTTTAAAAAAAAAAAAATCCCACACGCGCACACACACAATTGGGAGACTCAAACTTTACCGGTCCCTCCGGGTGTACCACTGGGCTAGAGAGCTCGAACAAATCATAGCCACAAATAATGGCATATTTAACCACCTTCGTCATTTTGTTGTTGTTACATCTTAATTGTCACCGAACTCGAGTGGCTCTTTTGGTTACTGAGGAGAGGCATAATATCCTGCAGGCTGGGTGGCAGAATATTAGTGGGTCGAGCCATGTGGGAGGATTATTTCTTCCATTAATAATAATGATGGGAGTTGGGGACAGTGGGCACATAATGCATGCAATGCAGTGTGCACAAAGTCCCGTACGTATCGTCGGGCATCTCAATTTTTTTTTTGATTGTCCAGCGCTTGTAGCTCATGTGAAAAATTGACTGTCCAACGCTTGTAGCTCATGTGAAAAACACTAGGTGGGATTGAAAAGAAGAAGTTACATCTTAATTGTCCATGATAGAGCATCCATAGTGGAGACAATCCAAATTATTAAAAATTGTGAAAATTACTACTTTTGGAGTGTCTCCTTGATATTGGCACATAATTGTACACTCCAAACAAATATTGCAAATTAACCTCCTCTCTTTGCTTTTTATTTTTCTTACTTGTTTGGTAAGTTTTTTTTTCCTCCCTCTTTATTTTTCTTCCCTGTTTAGTAAGAACATTTAATTTTGTTGGGTCCAGAAATTAATATAAATAAGTTATGGTACGTTCCAAATATGGGATGTCTTTTAGCTTTCTAGTAATTTTTAAGTATGGACAAGTGTCCACTGCAGTCTTCAAATGCTACGAAATTTGACTAAAGTTAAAACGTAGCAGTTGAAACCTCTCCTACTGTGGATGCTCTTATACTACAACATTTTGACCTAGGTGAGCAAATAGTAGGGGGTGCAACATGTGTCAGCACAACACTCTACACGAAGCTAGTCCATATTTACACGAACGACTAGAGAGGAGATGGAATGTGTGGGGCCTCCTCTTAGCCAAAATGGATGTTCAAACCACGTCTCTTTTTTATACATACAATTTATATATTTTTATTTAAAAATCTAAATAAGTATGGAAACAAAAAATAAAATTGTATGAATAGTAGAGGGGACATGGTTGGAATACTCATTTTTTGGACAACAGATCCACTTTCTCCTCTCCCACAGAATTTACACCGAACAACATGTGCACCTGACACGGATCAACCAAGCATGCACATGTGGACAACCAAGCATGACATGGCACAAACACATTTAATTTGGCTGGCACGTCATGAACATACTTATATGTCCATATTTGTATGGATTTTTGTTGAGGATTTAAGTTTGATTGTACAAAAAATTTATATTTTAGATTCATTGGATATGAACGAATCTTTCGATTCATTGTGTTCATTGCGTTTGAACGGATTTTTAGATTCATTGAGTTAGAATGAATTTTCATTTGTTGAATTTTGGTTGCAACTCTTCATTCAGAATATTGGAAGATGTATACATGTTCATGAAAAGATATTAGAGTTTCTATATAAACTCGTGTATACCAAAGTCATAAAAAATTATACCATCACAAGCATAACACAAATTACTACTACTCAACAAGAAGAAAAGATTCGGATTTGTTATTTGCATCTCTTGTTCATGGCTTTATTGTATACCGGGGAAAGTATACGCCTGAACCCAATAGTAAACTGTCATGCCCCATTACTGTCACGTCCCAGAACCAGAATACTGGAGAGCGGGGGGCAGACACAGCCAGCTACGTACATTGAAGTGAATCTCACCTCGCAATACGGTCATGGCTGTCTAGATGCATGAGGGTTTACTACAAGCCATCAGTCTCTTAAGGTCAATGACAAGCCTAGTGTCTCAATCTTATGCAACAAGTAGATATAACAAGATGGTAGATCATCAGACATACAAGGTAAGGCGTCCCATCCATTACATATTCAGATGATCATGAAGCTAGTCATACAAAATACGAAGACTAGCAAGAGTTTAAGTCATACATGATCAACCCTAGGATTTGTCAATCATGTTACAGCCCGTAGGCAGACAATAAGTAAAGTTGCAACGAGCTAACACTTGCTCGGCGGCTAAACGCCTCAAAAGAATATTCGTACAATGGAGTGGGAGAGCAAAATAAAAACCCACTCGTTGCCGGGATTCCTTCTAGTGTTCACCATCTGGCAGGAAAGTTGGGAGATCCTCGGTAGCTGCTCCGAAATCTGGCCATACAAAACCAGCTGGGTCAGACCCCAGAAAGAGCAAGTGCCACAAAGGGGGCTTCACTTAAGAACTAAAACCAGCATGTCAGCACATAAAGTCATAAGACATGAGTTAAAGAAAACATGATGATAAACAATAAGATAGCTAAAGGACTACTCCGGTAACCAAGTTACAACCCGTAAACCAAACAAGGACCGGGGTTGTAACCCTTCACCTGAACAGAGCTTAGCTTCGAACCAATTATCGATGAGGTAGAGCATATACAAGCATGTCCTGAAATATCCATGTACTGGGTCTAGACAAGACTAGACAAGATATGACTCCATCCATCATTCAAGGCCAAGCAAAGAGTACGGCTTGATATTTAACTAACTAGGGTTATCACAAGCTTAGTTACTAGCAAGATGCAATGAGGTACGCCTACGGACACAAGCCCTGCAGACTATCCAGGTTATCCAGACGCAAGGTTCAAGATTAGAGTTATCATGCCTTGTTAGGTGACTTTGATGCAACACATGACAGTGTGCATAGTAATCGTTTCATGTAGTACCCCACATAGCAGTGAGCTGGAAATGTGCCCTACTCGTCGGTAGGCTACAAGTCCATCAAGAAAGACGCCCAGATAATGAGATTGCTTGTAGCCGAAATACCTCTCTATATGCTCTACTTGATCAATCTAGTCATTAACCTAGTCAGATTCAGTATGAATCCCTGACCGTGGTAACCAGGTATATATGTCCTAGACATGATGCGAGACAAGACTGGTTGCTTATACAAGCATATTCAATACAATCACCTACGGTGTCAAGAATTCACTTAGCATGTCAGGTTAGCTGTCGTAACAGCGTATCAAGGTTATCATGTCGGATTGCTTATCAAGATTACTTATCAAGGCAAGGGTGCGTCACAACGGACCACCATCAAGAATTATCATGTCAAATTACTTGTCAAGAGTGCACCACGGCGGGTCACTATCAAGAGTTATCCTGTAAGGTCATAATGCCATTTCGTGTTTATGCAAGTGCACCACAACGGGTCACTGATCATGCAATTCCATCACTAAGCCGTGTTCAGATTAACATTCATAAATAATGTCATGATCACATCGGGTTCATGTCGAGTTTATATCAAAAGGCGTAAGGATATAAAATGGGTGCAAAAATCATAAAAAGGGGGATATGGGGACATAATGCGCCCAAGGGGGAGGAGCAAGGGGTACTATGGCCAACAAGTGGCATTAGCCAAGTTGCGCCAGGGTAACAGGTTGCGCCAAGGCAAGTAGGGTCAAGTCCAGTTGCGCCTGAATATCAGGTTGCGCCTAGGCACTAGGGGTGCCAATCACTAAAATGCACAAGGTCGGGTCAAGTTGCGCCAGAAAGAGTCAGGTCAAGTCATGTTGCGCCAGGCACTAGACTGCGCGAGGCTAGGTTGCGCCTGAGTCAGGTTGCGCCTGAGTCAGACTGCGCACGAGTCAGACTGCGCACGAGTCAGACTGCGCACGAGGTCAGACTACGCACGAGTCAGACTGCGCACGAGTCAGACTGCGCTGCGCTAAAGAGCGCGCACAACTCAGTAGCGCAAGCTAAAAAGCTCGCGCACACTGCTCACTGTCTTCTCCAAAGCAGCAGGAATTCCATGGTTGAACCCAAGGCTTCAAAAATCCACAACTTAGTCAAAACAAGTCCAAATCCAACTTTCAAATGGTCAAAATTGGGTAGAATGAAATTCTCTACAACATGGAACCATCAAAACTTGAAAACAAAGGAGTTTGATAGATCAAAACCACCAAAATCCGAAAATGACCAATTTTTAGATCTACAAAAATCAAAGCCTCAAAATGGAAAATAACAAGTTCTAATGTGTCTTAGAAACATGAGAAGAAGCTATTGGAACAATAAAAATGGGTTCTCTTGTGGAAGCAAGTTGCACTTGCCTAAGGGGTGTTCTTGGTTGGTGGTAGGTTTAATAGAGAAGGAAGGAGTAAATGAGAAAGTAGAGGAGAGAGAAAAGTTAGGTGGGTTATAAAGGGGGATGGTGGTGGGTTTAACATGATGAACCAAAGAATAAACCAAGCCAACCCAAAATAAACCAAGTTAAACCATTACATGCCATGATGAACCTAATCAAGATTAAACTGAAATTAGCTAGCCAGGCAGAAAAAATAAAAATACATGTCAGGATTCCGTATACGTATACTGGAAATACGTAGAACGAAAAACGGGGGTGACAACTCTACCCACCTTAAAAGAATTCCGTCCTCGGAATTTAATCAAGAGGCTAGAGATGTCGAGCAAGCTATATCAATGGCAGGCAATATATGACTAGCAGTCAATCAAGCAATCATTCATGCAAGCAAGGAACTTAAGCATAAGGCATAAGAAAGACATTATACCTTACGAGTCAAACAGGTCGGGATATCGCGATCGGATATCATCCTCACGCTCCCACGTTGACTCACCCAAAGAGTGATGACCCCAAGCAACACGGACTAAACTAATAGTCTTGTTCTTGAGTATCTTCTCCCTCCGGTCCAATATGGATACGGGTCTCTCCTCATACGAAAGATTTGTACCAACAACCAATTCCGAATGATCAAGGATATGACTCGGATCCGGGATATACCGTCGTAATTGGGATACATGAAAGATATCATGCACCTCACGTAACGACGGTGGAAGAGCGAGATGATAGGACACATCACCTACTCGCTCAAGGATATCAAACGGCCCTATATACCTAGGACTAAGCTTTCCCCGTACGCCGAATCGAATGACGCCACGGGTAGGCGAGATCCTAAGGAATACGTGGTCGTCGACAGAAAATTTAAGAGGGCGCCGATGGAAATCGGCCCAATAACGCTGGCGATCTTGGGCAACTCGAAGATGATCTCTGACTTGTCTGACCACCTTAATAGTCCGCATCACCATCTCTGGTCCAAGCATTTGCCTCTCACCGATATCGTCCCAAGCTAAAGGAGATCTGCACTTCCTGCCGTACAAGGCCTCGAAAGGTGCCATCTGGATACTAGCCTGGAAACTGTTGTTATAGGAGAACTCCACGAGATGCAGGTGATCTTCCCACGAACCACCGAAGTCGAGTGTACATGACCGCATCATGTCTTCAAGAGTCTGGATCGTGCGTTCTAACTGGCCATCTGTCTGCGGATGGTAGGCTGAACTGAACTTGAGACGAGTCCCCAAACTTTTCTGAAGACTTCGACAAAAGTGAGATGTGAATCTCGAATCTCTGTCGGACACAATACTGACTGGCACTCCATACAATCTGACTATCTGCCTGAGGTACATCTCTGCAAGCTGATCCGTCGACTGGTCGATTCTGAAAGGAAGAAAATAAGCTACCTTCGTGAGACGATCAACTATAACCCAGATGGCATCTCTCCCAGCTGGGGATCTAGGTAATCCAGTTACAAAATCCATGGTAATGTGCTCCCATTTCCATTCCGGGATCGGCAAAGGTTGAAGAAGTCCAGCTGGTCTCTGATGTTCGGCCTTAACTTGTTGACAAACTAAACAACGAGAGACAAACCGGGCTATCTCCCTCTTCATGCCATTCCACCAAAAATGCTGCCGAATATCACGATACATCTTCGTACCGCCGTGATGAATTGAATACTGAGAACTGTGGGCTTCTGCCATGATTTCCTGTCTGATATCTCCACTGGGTACACAAAGACGCCTCCCATGCCGGAGTGTACCATCTTCATGAATGCATACTGCCCTAAGCCGCTGAAGCTTAGAGTCCGTGGACTGAGCTAACTTGATCCTCTCAACTATACTGGACTGAACTTGCATACTGGCCATCAATGCCATACTGGAAGGAAGAACAATTTCAATACCCATCTTCTGAAGATCTGCTAACAACTCTGGCTGCGCCGTTAGAAAATAAACTCCGGCTCTCCTGCTCAATACATCTGCTACCACGTTGGCCTTCCCAGGATGATACTGCAAGTTGATATCATAATCCACAAGTAGCTCTAGCCATCTCCTCTGACGCATATTAAGATCCTTCTGGGTAAACACATACTTCAGACTCTTGTGGTCGGTGAAAATCTCCACCCGATCTCCATACAAATAATGCCTTCAAAGTTTCAATACAAAAACTACGGCTGCTAACTCCAGGTCATGGGTTGGGTAATTCCTCTCATGATCACGAAGCTGACGTGATGCATAAGCGACTACCTTACCATGCTGCATCAAGACACATCCTAATCCCTTGCCGGATGCATCGCAATAAACTGAAAATCCTCCCGTTCCGTCGGGAAGAGTGAGAATGGGAGCCGTCATCAATCTCTGCTTCAACTTCTGAAATAAACTCTGACACTCTGCTGTCCAAGCAAACTGCATATCCTTACGGGTCAACTGCGTCAGTGGCACTGAAATTCGAGCAAAGTCTGACACAAACCGCCGGTAATAGCCGGCCAATCCGAGGAAACTCCAAACTTCTGCGATGGTGCTAGGTACTGGCCATGTCTCTATAGCCACTATCTTCTGGGGATCAACTTCCACTCCACCTCTGGTGATGATATGATCCAAATACGAGATACGATCCAACCAAAACTCGCACTTACTGAACTTTGCATACAACTGGTGCTCCCTGAGAATCTGAAGAACTACACGAAGATGCTGCTCATGCTCTGCCTCGTTCTTGCTATAGACTAAGATGTCGTCTATGAACACTATCACGAACTGGTCCAAATAGGGCATGAAGATACGATTCATGAGGTCCATGAATACGGCCGGCGCATTGGTCGCTCCAAATGGCATAACAAGGAACTTCTAATGTCCATATCTAGATCTGAATGCTGTCTTCGGGATGTCATGCTCTCTGACTCTGATCTGATGGTACCCCGACCGCAAGTCAATCTTTGAGAATACTGCCGCTCCCCTGAGCTGATCAAATAAATCATCTATCCTTGGCAAAGGATATCTGTTCTTAATTGTTACAGAGTTCAAGGTACGATAATCAACACATAATCTTGACGTACCATCCTTCTTCTTCACAAGAAGCATCGGAGCTCCCCAAGGTGATCCGCTAGCACGAATGAATCCCTTGGTTCTAAGTTCTTCAATCATCTTGTACAGGACCTCCAACTCTGATGGTGCCATCCTATAGACTCTCTCTGACACTGGTCCGTCCCTGGAATCAAGTCGATAGTGAACTCTATCTCTCTCTCTGGGGGCATGCCTGGAAGCTTTTCGGGAAATACGTCAGGAAACTCTTCTACAACTCTGGGAAACTGAACTGCTGCTGCTACGGCCATCCGCAATGCTGGGGAAGAAGGTTCTACTCCGCCTCGAGAAAATGAAAACTCTGGCTCACCAGGAATACTAAAAATAATCTTGCCGACATGGCAATCTATTCTAGCATACTGGTCCCTCAACCAATCTATTCCTAGGACCACATGATAATCGGCCATCGGGAACTCTATCAATCAAGTGGGAAACTCTCTACCGCTAACTACGATTCGACACAAGGAAAACACCCTATCTACACCTACAAGTTCGTTACCAGTAAGTATATTGAGCCTTACTGATAATGACTCGGGCTCCAGTTCTATCCGTGTCGCAAATCGTGCAGACATAAATGAATGCGATGCACCTGAATCAAATAATACTGATGCAGGAAAAGAGTTGACGAGAATGGTACCTGCCACCACCTCACCTGATGCCAACTCCTCCTCTACGGTCAAAGCCATCGCTTGACCGTGCCCTCTGGGTGCTGGTCCCCTCTGCTGGAAACCTCTCTGGCGGTTCTGAACCTGAGCTTGGACCTGGGCATACTGTTGCGGTCGCTGCTGCTGGAATGCCTGAGCCTGAGGCGGCAATGGCCTCGGAGGCTGATACTGCTGCTGCTACACTGGAGCTGGTCCCCTCAATGAGGGACTAGTCTGGGCCGATGAGGATGAACCGACTCTCTGTGGGCAGGACCATATCATGTGATCCGGTGCCCCACAAGCCAAACACAATCCTTGTGCTCGGCGACATTCTGACACTACATGCCCTGGCTTCCCATAATGAGTGCAGCCCATTATGGAAGACTGTCTCCGCTTCTGCTGCTGAGGATACGTCGGAGTCGAATGCTGAACCGACGTAACTGATGCTGCCCTCCTCGGAGCTCCAATGGTCATAGCCCTAGCTGCCGGGGCTGGGGCTGAAGACTGGATCATCTGACCATGGGATCGCTTTCGTCCTCCAGTTCTGTCTATAATTCTCTGCGAGGTATACTCATGCCTCTTAGCTGCCCGCAAAACAACATCAAAGGTCTGATGCTCAAACTGCTCTACTGCTAGAATGATCTCTAGGTGGAGTCCCTGCTGGAACCGCTGCGCTCGATCAAACTCGGTTGCCACCAAAGTAGGAGCAAACCGACTCGGTCTTGAAAACTCGGCCGCATATCC
Organism: Iris pallida; assembly: GCA_029216955.1. Classification (NCBI taxonomy): domain Eukaryota; kingdom Viridiplantae; phylum Streptophyta; class Magnoliopsida; order Asparagales; family Iridaceae; genus Iris; species Iris pallida. The sequence goes on from JANAVB010033017.1 coordinate 33,061,537, forward strand.
ATCGACCGTCCTGCTCATCTGCCTGAGATTGGTGAACCTCGTCTGTAGGTCGTGCCGAGCTACAGCATCGAAGTACTTGATCTGAAACTTGTTACTGAACACCGCCCACGGGACAGGCATTGCCAATCCAACTGCTATCATTGCCCACCAGGTGCGGGCTAGGTCCAATAACTGTAGGCGTACCACAGCTACCTTCTCTTCTTCTGGAGTCTTGGTTGCATCCAAGATAATCTCAATGTCCTGGAGCCATGCATCAGCTGCAATAGCGTCTTCACTACCGTCGAAGAAGGGAGGGTTGAGGCGCTTGAAACTGCTAGCCGCACTGTTCCCTTGATAACCAACACGGCCCATGGCATCCTGTACTGCCTGGTGCAGGACATCGCCCCGAAGATCTTGAGACGCAAGCAATGTCCTGATGAGACCCACCAAGGTGCCATAGTCAGGCTCTGCAGGCTGGACTGGCTGAACTGGGGGCTCGGGGTCCCCGGAATACATGACTCGGGAGGCCGCTCCAGAGTGCTGGGCTTGGTCTCCAGGTTGCTGCTGGTCCACTGGAGGTGCTTCACCTTGCTGATCGACAGGAACAATGCCGCTGAAGAAATGACATAGGGAATAATAAGGAAGGACCATGATAGATCGAGGATATAAACATGTGATCAGGTCAAGGATATACTGAAAGATCAGAAGGCACGAGTAGAGATCAAGGACGAGTGCTGATTGAGACATCTATCCGGTAAAACCCTCACACATCTTGATCTACAAGACCTGCATGGGCCAGCACTTAAACCGTGTCACACCCCAGAACCAGAATACTGGAGAGCGGGGGACAGACACAGCCAGCTACGTACATTGAAGTGAATCTCACCTCGCAATACGGTTACGGCTGTCACACCCCGATTCGGGGAATCGCTCGCTTTGCTTCGATTCACGCCGAATCGATCGTCCTCGCTAAGGCGTGATGCCGTACAAGTCTGGAGTTGCACTTGTACAAGGCTAGAACATGCACATTTATATCAATTCATCACATTTGAAAAATAAGCCACAGTTGCGGAAACATTGAGTAAGCGGGATAGGAAGAAAATATTCATTTTATTGATGATTGTAGTCAGAATACAACTTTTCTCGATAGTATTTGAAATGCCTTTTCGGCTACATTGATTCATGAAAAGAAGTACAACTGATAGGCTGCCATGAAATAACTTCTCGTTCCATACATCATGCCCCTTTAGTACTTTAAAATATAAGCAACTATCTTTGAAATCTCTGCAATACTTTGTGCGTCTTTAGGGAAAACAACTTGAAAAGGAAACAACAGTTTAGAAAGCTTTAATTGCGATGTGTGCCCGAGCCTTCTCCAGTACATGTGGAGGAGGGGTCAGCACATTATAACAATGCGCTGGTGAGCCCCGTTGGCCCACTCAGCTAAACCAACATTTTATTAATGACAAGCATTTTAAAGATATGAACTCATTAGGGACAGGCAACATTTAGAGTAAATCACAATTCAAATGATATGGTAGTTCAAAAAAAACCATGTTTACTTTACCATTGGCCGAATCCAGCTTTCCTGCATAAGATACAGGATAATAATAATATACTTACCGCCCCTGCATAAGACATTGATTAGCATACATTCCCACGATGTGACCACTGGTGTTGTTAAACCATATGGACTCTTTTCATTCATTCATTTGCATTTGGGACTTCAAGATAATGAGATGACAGCACAGTAGGGTGCTAGCCTCTATGATGCCTCGCATTACTCATGTTCCCCCAAAGCACTTTATTATTTCCTCCTAGGCCGAATCGGTACAGGCGCCCCTGTAGCGTTCGAGGAAATTATTGCTCAATCCTTGTATACAAGTTGTCCATGGTCAGGCGAATGTGTGTCCGACTCGATGTACACAGTGTGCATAGAATATTTGAAGTAATAGGCAACATGATCATTCTTAGCATTTCATAACCATCATTCTAGGCATCAATTCAATCATTTTAATGTTCAGTTCATTGCAGTGTAATCAATTCATTTCAATGTTCTATCTCTAGCATCTTAGTGGTATTGACTTGTGGTATTAGCATCTTGATATCGATCAACGGATGTTGCAAGACAATTATTTAGTTGGCATGAAGGAATAGCGAGAGGGACAATACCACCACAGAGATCCACACTCACCAAATTAGAGAATCGTCGAGAGAGAGAGGAACACTTGCACGCTTAGCCTTCCGTCACGCGTCAGTCTGCATTGGCACCAAAAGTTTGGTTAATAATCCATCTCGTAGTGTTCTCTTCTCTCAGAATTCTCAAGAATGAATGCTATGCAAATCGATGAAAACGGGCAAGAATCAAATCATCGAAAATTATTCAGAAAAGCATCTATCAAAACCAAGCAACAAAACCAGCATCAAAACATCCAGAGAAAACTCTTGGACGCATTTCAAGAGAAACCGATCCATTAGTTGAAAAGGTTCTTATGCACTTGTTCGTGATCGATTCGATGCCGACGGTAAGTTTCCCCAATACTCGGTTCCCCCCGAGTTAGCCAAGCCACAAGCCTTACATAGTGAACCGCTAGGAGCGGGACACTACATAATATACCACTAAGAAAAAGTTTCGTCCTCGAAACTTAAAGCAAAAGTCCTACCTCAAAATTATCAAACAGCGAGGGGTATTTCACTCGCATCTCCTCTTCTAGTTCCCACGTCGACTCCTCTACAGCATGGTTCCGCCACAGCACGTTGACCAGGGATACTGTTCGATTCCGCAAAACTTTCTCTTTTCTGTCCAAAATCTGGACAGGCTCTTCAGTGTAGGATAGGTCAGCGCTCAGCTATAGCTGATCGAAATTCACTACATGGCTTGGATCATGCACGTACTTTCGCAGTTGAGATACATGGAAGACATCGTGCATATCAGCCAGAGACGGAGGTAGTACAAGTCGATAAGCCACTGAGGCTACCTTCTCCAAAATCTCGAATGGTCCGACGAATCTCGGGCTCAGCTTTCCTTTCATCCCAAACCGCATCACACCTCGCATGGGTGTGACCTTCAAGAAGACGTGATCTCCTGTCGTGAATTCCAAAGGTCGTCGATGTACGTCTGTATAACTCTTTTGTCGACTTTGAGCCACTCTAAGTCTTTCTCGAATTAAGCGAACTTTCTCGACGGCCTGCTCCACGAGTTCCGGTCCAAGCACTTGCCGTTCATCGACTTCATCCCAGCATATCGGTGATCGATATTTCCGTCCATACAAGACTTCGTACGGGGCCATTTGGATACTTGCCTGATAACTATTGTTATAGGCAAATTTTGCTAATGTGAGATGTGTGTCCCAATTTGTCTTCGAATCGAGTACGCACAATCTCAACATATCTTCAAGAATCTGATTTACTCTCTCTGTCTAACCATCAGTCTGCGGATGGTAAGCCGTACCGAAGTTCAACTTTGTGCCCATTGCTGAGTGCAGACTTATCCAAAATTGCGACAAGAATCTTCCGTCTCTATCCGATACTATAGAAGCTGGCACCCCATACAATCTGACAATCTCATTTATGTAGATCTGAGCCAACCGTTCTACGCCCCACGTAACTTTTATTGGAATGAAATGTGCCGACTTGGTTAATCTATCCACGATAACCCAAATCGCATCATTCCCCTTCTGAGTTCTTGGCAAACCGACTATAAAATCTATACAGATATTATCCCACTTCCACAGTGGAATAGCCAAATTTTGTAGTTCTCCACCTGGTCGTTGGTGTTCGGCCTTCACACGCTGACAAGCCATGCATTGTGACACGAATAGAGCCACATTCTTCTTTATACCATGCCACAAAAATGTTGAGCGTAGATCCTTATACATTTTCGTGCTTCCCGGATGCAAGGAATACTTCGCAAAATGAGCCTCGGTCTGTATTTCCTTTCTGATATTCTCATCCTTAGGGACGCACAATCTCCCCTTGACACGAATAGTGTCATCTTCAATGGTAAAGTCCGACGCCTTTCCTGCTAGAATCAACTCACGTATCTTCTGCAGAAACGGGTCATCCTTCTGAGCAATCTTAATCCTTCCCTGGAGACTCGGCTCAAGCTGCAATTGAGCCAACTGTACATTCTACGGACGGATCCTGAATTCGATGTCCATCTCTTCAAGATCCTGTAGTACCTCTTTTGTATTGTTAGGGACCCAACAAATTTCTGACTCAATGCATCAGCTACCACATTTTCTTTACCCGGCGTGTAGGAGATTGTCAAATCATAATCTTTGATCAATTCTAACCAACGCCGCTGTCTCAAATTCAATTCTTTCTGTGTGAATATGTATTTCAGGCTCTTGTGATCCGTGAAGATCTCGCAGGACACACCATAGAGATAGTGTCGCCACAATTTCAACGCGAACACAATCGCCGCCAGTTCCAAATCATGTGTTGGGTAATTCTTCTCATACTGTTTGAGTTGTCTCGAAGCATAAGATATTGTCTTCCCATGTTGCATTAGAACACATCCCAAACCAAGTCCCGATGCGTCACTGTAGATCTGTAATCCCTCAGAGCCTTCAGGAAGTGCTAAAATTGGGGCCGTGATGAGCCGCTGCTTGAGTTCTTGGAAGCTACTCTCACAGTCGTCAGTCCACTTAAATACGACTCCCTTCTGAGTTAGGCGAGTCAAAGGCAACGCGATTCTCGAGAAGTCTTTCACAAATCTACGGTAGTACCCGGCTAAACCAAGGAAACTTCGTATCTCACTAGCTGATGCAGGCTGCTTCCAGTCCACAACTGCCCCAATCTTCTTTGGATCAACGGCAACACCTTCTGCCGAAACAACATGTCCTAGGAACGACACGATGTTCATCCAAAACTTGCACTTACTTAGCTTTGCATAGAGCTGGTTGTCTCGCAGCGTCTGAAGTACTTCTCTCAAGTGCTCGACATAAGTCTCCCTATCCTTTGAGTAGATCAAGATGTCATCGATGAACACAACAACAAACTTGTCTAAGAACGGTCGAAACACTCTATTCATTAAATCCATGAAGGCTGCTGGAGCATTAGTCAAGCCGAATGGCATGACCAAAACTCATAATGTCCGTATCTCGTACGGAATGCTGACTTAGGAACATCTTCGGGTCTGATCTTCAACTGATGGTATCCTGAACGAAGATCGATTTTTGAAAACACGGTCGCCCCTTGTAGCTGATCGAACAGATCATCTATCCTGGGCAAGGGATACTTGTTACAGATGGTTGCCTTGTTTAGTTCTCTGTAATCGATGCACAGCCGCATCGTCCCATCCTTCTTCTTTACAAACAGCACTGGAGCTCCCCATGGAGATATATTTGGGCGAATGTATCCCCGGTCTAGTAATTCTTGTAGCTGCACCTTTAGTTCCTTCAATTCTGTCGGAGCCATCCTGTACGGCGCTTTTGATATCGGACGAGTATCCGGAAATGTATCAATTGTGAATTCAATTTCTCTATCCGGCGGCATCCCAGGTATCTCGTCCAGAAACACATCAGGGAACTCTGCCACAATTTCGGTCTGATTCGAATCTACACCTTTCATTTGAGTATCAAAAACAGAAGCAAGGAACCCTTCACACCCTGAGTACAATATGTGCCTTGCTGTAACTGCCGATATTACCATAGGTCCTTGGAACGCCGAGCCGTACGAGTAAGAGAACTCTGTTTCTCCGGTTAGGCGAAACACAACTCTCTTATCCGCACAGTCAATCGTTGCATGACAGGCGCTGAGCCAGTCCATTCCCAAGATGATATCGTACTCTTTGATGTCGAGTACAATTGCATCCAGAGATAAAGTCTTGCCTCCAATTTTAATGTAGCCGTCCCTGCAAATCAAAGTTGCAGGCATATCTACTCCCGAAGGAGTGCTAACACACAAGGCTGTCTTTAGTTGAGTCATACAAAATTTATTTTCTGTTGCAAAATCAGAAGAGATAAAGCAATGAGTAGCGCCAGAATCAAAAAGAACTCTTGCAGGTGTGCCTTTATATAGCAACGTACCTGTTATAACATTCTCCGCGGTCTGGGCCTCTGCCTGAGTCAGGGCATAAACCCTTGCTTGTCCACCTTGTTGATTCGGTGCATTCCCAGCTGGAGCCGGTAAGGCTAGTGGCGCTTCGCCACGATGCTGGTTGTTATATTGGCCCCGGTTGTGATTGTTGTTATGCCCACAATACTGATTATTGTTATGCCCACGAGGAGGATACTGATTCCCTCCTCTATTCCTGCAGTCAGCTTCCTTATGGCCCTGTTCGCCACATTTGAAACACTTAACCCGACAATCTTCGGATCGATGTCCCCAACGGTTGTATATTTACAACGTTCTGTATGTTGAGGCCCCCTATTGTCTCCAGTATTGTGAAGCTTAGATGCGTCGTTCCTGCTAGCAGACCAAGGTCGTTTCTGATTATTGAGTCCTTGGTTGCTCTTTATTGTCTCACGACTAGCCGGCTTATAAAATATCTCCATCTCGAGAGCTGTCTCGTACGCCTCCCAGTAAGAGGTACATTTTCGAGTTAGCACATCCCGCTCTAGGCTCTCATTCAAGCCTTACACAAACCTTTCTCGCTTGGCGTCGTCATTCGGTACCATGTACCCAGCAAATGCGACTCTCTTCAAAAACTCTGTCTCATAGTCATGTACTGACATACTGCCTTATCGAAGTGCAATGAACTCATTCTCTTTTTGTTGTCGGACAGCGGGTGGAATGAATTGAGTAATGAAAGCCTGCTTGAAGGCCTCCCAAGACATCTTTATATCCTGACTATTTCTGCAAAGTGCCTGTCTCTGCGAAATCCACCATTCACTACAACAAATAGGACATACAATAGCAGTTTTTCTATAGCGTTCAAGCCTCCCTGCTATAGAATGTCATCATCAATAGCGTTCATTCCGCAGTGCTATTAAAAGAGCGTACAATAGCAGTTTATCTATAGCATTCGAGCCTCCCTGCTATTATAATATCATTATCCATAGCGTTCATTGTGAAGTGCTATTAAAAGTTCATAAAATAGCAGTTTATCTATAGCGTTTATGCCTCCCTGATATTTTGCTGTTAACAGAACTTTATATAGCGTGTTATGAACGCTGTTAAAGGTATAGTTTTTTCTAGACGCTGCTTATGTTGCTATGCCCGTATGTCAAAGTAAGGTATCCAGTTCGATTAGGAGCAGCATCGTATTCTATATATTTTACATGATTAAAAAAAAGGCTAGCACATTTTGGATGCTATATAATTTACAACGTCGTAATGGGATTAAATCGTTGCCGTAAAAAAAATTTCATGCCAAGGAGTCTGCAGAATACTCTTCAAATCAAACTAACCTTTCATAAATTTTATATAAAATTCCTCTCCCATGGTAAACCGAATAAGAAAATTTAGTAATATATATACGAAATATATCTTTGTATTGTAAACCGAATAAGAAAATTTAGTAATATATATATACGAAATATATCTTTGTATATTTAGTAACCATATATTAAATTTTTTTTTATAAATAAACTGAAATATTGGTTAAACCAAATAAACTGAAAATCGAACAGATTTATTCCGTTCGGTTTGGTTCGATACGGGATATTTCGGTTGGTTTCAATTTTTGTTATTCGATTTTCGATTGAATTTGGTATTTGGTAATTCGGTTCGGTTAACCTAGTTAATCGAATGCTCACAATTGAACTATCTACTGTTCCAATCATGTAAGAAGCAACACAATTTTTTTTTATATTTAAAAAATACGTTATAGCATGTTGTGACTGCTATAGGAGCGATCCAGTTTGCTGTATAATTTATAGCGTTCTCGATAGCGGCATTCCCGTCCATTAGATATTTAGAAATTAAATCGCTACGTCCACAGCAAAATGCTATGTTTTATGTTTGAAGAAACCTTAATGTATTCTTCCCAACCCTTCAACTCCCTAAAACCCGTCAAACAACGCAGTCCTCCTTCACGAAAACCCTCCCTCCACGAAAACCCTCCACGAAAATTCCCAAACTTCCCCCCTCCTTCTCTCTGTCACGAAACCGCTCTTCCTCAGGAAACCCTAAAGGTAACGCTCCCATCACAAAATCCTTCATCTTATTCTCTCTGTCTCTCTCTCTCTCCCCTCACAAAAATCCTAAAGACCGATCGACCGACCGACGACTGAACGACCAACGACTGACCGACCAACGACTGACCGACCGACTCATCTTCTTCTTTCGATTTTTTTTTTGTTTCAGGAACATTACGCCAAAAGAGGGCTTTCCCAACATAATTATTTTTCAATTGCTAATGGTGTTTTTTGTTACTAATGAATAACAGTAAAACATCGTTAGCAATACAAAAAAAAACCGTTAGTATAAATAATAAACCTAAAATTTAATATACATAACACATATTATTTATGTCACAACAGTTTAAAACCGTTGGCAAAGTTGGATAAAAATTGAATAATAAAAAACCTTCTATCCATAAGTGTTAGGGGGGAATACCTTTTCATATTCCCCCCATTTTTTTCCCGTATGCGCCCTAGAGAGGACCCCCTCTCCCTTCTCGTGAAGACCTAGAGAGGACCTCTCTCTCTCTCCCGTAAAGACCTAGAGAGGACCTTTCTATCTCGCTCCTTCCGAGGACCCCGCCATCTGAAGGTAAATATCTCCTCCTCCTCCTCCTCCTCCTCCTCCTCTTCTCACCGACGTAGAGATTGGGGATCAACACATTACCCGTTGAAATTCTTCTCCTTCAATTATCGTTTTATTTAAGTCGACTTTGCTAGCTTCGTCATCGTCCACATGGTGGGTGGCTCTGGGGTTTGCTCATGGAGGCCCCGGACATCGATTTTCAAACCCTATTTTTTTTTTCCTCGGTTAGATCTAGGGTTCCCAAACTCTAATTTTTTTTCCCTTTGTTCTTCCTTCAGCTCTTCGATTGCTCATGGCCTCCTACGCCCCCTCTCGTAGCCGACATGGTCCTGTTCGACAATAATCAACGGGTCTCGTTGCTGATTATAGGGTTTTAATTCACCGTTTGTTTGTGATCGGTATGATATTAATTTTGAGTTTTTTTGTTTTGTTTTGAATTTGGCAAGAATAGAATAGCTAATTAATCCTCTACTAGAATTGTTTTGTGAGATCTCAACCTTGTCCTCTTCTAGCAATTAACACTCATCAGTTTTTCAAATGATGTTATATGCTTCAGTATAGCTTTTATTTCAACATTGTTTCCGTTTTTACTAAAACTAAGAAAATTTTCATCGAGACACATTGTGTCCTTGCTTTGTACTATTCCACACTGTGTGCGTCCTAATCTACTCCTTCAGCACTTGTTTTAACGATCGACAGGCAAAGTAACTATCAAGTTTGGCTTATTCTATGCAAAATGTTGAAAATTCTGACCTGGAGCTTCATTGATAATGTTGCACTGTAACATGCTACACAAATTTTCATGTTTAAAACTCCTGCAACATCAAATTATTCTCGAGTAGAGAGATTAATAATTTTGTGTCTGGTCCGAAGGAAAAAATGTTGGCTTGGATTCTCTTCCTATGTGGAGAACATCTGGGAGAGGGATGAGCGCTATCCATGTATCTTGGACTCTTGGATTCTCTTTCTATGTGAAGAACACCTGAAAAAAGTGTTGGCTTAAATTCTCTTCCTATTTGACTTAATTTAGAGTCGGTATCCATTTTTAGAGAGTATTAGAGGCACCGATTATTGACGGTGTACCGTGTACAATATACCTATTATGCAATATTTTTCAACAAAATTTGGGATAAAAATTTTCCACATCAAGAATACATACTGGTGGGTCTGCTTTTAGCGAAAGTCAGGGCCACTGATCAGTTTTTATTTGAAAATCGTCGGGTCAGATTATTTTCGAATTGGGGAAGGGATACATGTTTATTTCCTGACCTGATTTCTAATTTTGGACAAGGGTGAGATGTCACAAAACGAGGATGACAACTTGCTAGAAGAGGACTGTGAATGATTTTTAATTTGCTATTCTATTCTTGTTTTGAATTTGGCATAAATAGAATATTACCTCTCCTTCTTGTTCATTTTGATTGACATTACTTTGGTATCTGTTTTTTCAAAAAAGTTATTTCACCAAGGAAGCACTAACAATCCGAAAATAAGTGCCACATCAGTGTCACATCTTATTGAATCAACCTAGACATTCCAAATACACTAAGGCACCAAAACAATTGTGGTGTTCTTATGGTTGTCATGTCATGTTCATGTCGCTACGACATAACTTAATATGTGCTTAGATCACATTGTTGTATAGACATCAGTTGGAAATGTCTATTTAACATAGTCTGTGATTCTTGAGAATCTTGTGACAGTAATTCATCATGAGCTTAACTGGTTGGTTAACTTGTCAGTTAATCTTGTCATTTTTTTTAAATTTATGCTTTAATTCCTTAAGGCTGAAGCAATTTAGAGACATATACTTGGTTCAAATATTAGTCATTTTCTGGGGCTACACTTTGTACCATTGTTAATTTGTTCATAGAATTAGAACAATATCTTTAAAGTGGAGAAGTGCCTTTAATACCATTACTATGCTTCATAGGATACTCTTTAAGTAAAAGGAATTCTTTCCAAAAGATATAAGACTGGCCATGCTTTATGATAGAATCTTGTGCAATGTGGTAACAGAGAGCAGACAAGGTAACATATGTGGAACTTAAGTTTGGTAAACAAAAAGAACGTTGTAATATGGTTGGAAGGGTTCACTTGAAGAAGGAAATGCAAAGTACTCTTTCAGGTTTCCATCTTTCTTTTTGTACTTCTTATATATGTTGTTCTCCAACTTTTGTATGTTGGATATTTTTTCTTATCACAAAAAATCTATTGACTTTTCCTTATATATAACATTAATATGGGTCTCATGGTTGATACTTGATAATCCCTTGAGATGAGCATCGTATTTGGGCATGTGAATCTGCTATGATGATGAATATTTTCTTTTTATATTTCCACTTGATTATTTTGCTTGTTTATTATTTTCATAGTACTTTGGACAAAGGAAGTTTGTACCAATTGGACACCAACGTGATGTGAACATTAATAATGAACCTGCTCTAAATTACAAGGTGGCATAGAAATGCTCAATAGTATGCTTGCGGTAGCAGCTCCTCAGCGAAAAATGATATTTCTAATGACTCCATGCTGTGCTAGAATGGCTTGTTGAGTGCTGGTAGATACACCTATTGCATGTTCAATGACGATATTAATCTGAGCCATTACAAATCTCAGCAATTACACACTCTGGTACTGTAGTTGGCAATTAACTAGGGAAAATATAATTGTCACTATACATTCTCTTTGGTCCAGTGAAGGTCTTTCACATTTACTGCTTGAATGGGCTCTGAAAATGAACAAAGTGTCACTTTGGGTAATTACCATTAATAATGTTTTTGTTCATGACTTCTCAATGTATATAAACTTTTGTTTGCTACAGACCAAAACATAGTATTCTAATGTTGAACATAAAGTCTGATTTGGAAATAATTCCAAATTTTGTATATTTTGTAATGCTTCCTTTTACTTTCTGCACCCCCATTTATTTGCAGGTAGACATGATTGCTTTGAAACAAATGGGAGTCAATGACCTCAAAGAGCTAGGAATACGAATGGTATCCTTCTGTTCTCTGTATAATTTCATTTTCAAATGCTTCTTTCAATTGAATGTCAATTCAGTTCTTTTACTTAGATCATAAATGCTTACCTTCACTTTGGTAACTCTTTAAGGTTAATAATGTCTTTGTGTACTCAACTACATGTCAGTTTTTGGTAAGAAGTCTGTGGAAGTTTGTTCGTTCTGTTAACTATGTCAGTATAGTGACTCACATCTCAGAAACAGTCCTTATTATAACTTGTAACTGAAAATACGTACTAGGAATAAATAAAAATATGAAATATAACAATGTTTGGGTGGATGAATGGATGCAACACAAGTTACTAATTTTTATCATTTGTTGAAACTATAAGCAGAGAGAGGTCATTAGCAAGAAATATTTTCATAAGTTGCATCTCGAAATTCATCCTCTGATGTCTGTGAAGAATAATTATTCTAGACTTTGAACTGCCTCATATCTTTGAACCACCATGGTAATACTATTTGTTTGTTTCTAGGTAGAGCAAGTGTTTATGCATTCTTCTGTTAGTGCATTGTATGTACACAATTACCTTCTTATGGATAGTATATTTTTCTTCTTCTTGTATTGACAGTCAAGCGTTGTCCAACGGAGACTAATTCTAGTTTTCTTCATCGTAATTTCAGCAAAAAGCCAAGGAAATCCTTTTTGCACCGCCTTCAGAGGGATCCCAACAATTAGATGAAGGTGATGCACTTTCACAAGTAGTACGACAATCTGAAAAACGGGGTAGGATTAGAGGAGCCGGAGCCGGAGCAACTAAATCTAAATTAGTTGCTCAAAAGAAGCATTCTCAAACAGTAGTTCGACTGGAAAACAAAATTGAATCAATGCAAGACGAAATTGACTCAATGTCAAAATTAGTTAAAGAACAAGCAAAGTTGATAGAGACTTTGATAAAAAATAAGGTAAGCGTGTAGGAATTCTAGATTGACTCTTGTTTTATTTCACTTTGATATTTTTTTATTCATTACCTATGACGCTTGCCTTGTTTAGGAATCTGATCAACAAAAAGATGATGATGTTGAGGTGAGTGTAGAGGAGAGAAATTCCCAAAGCAAAGTTGACTCAATGCAAGGGTAAATCAACTCCATATCAAAGTTAATTGAACAACAAAATCAACTACTTGGTACACTAATGAAAAGTCAGATAAGTCATCAAAAATGACCACTTGTAACAAATCTATATTTTTCTTTTTGGTAATTACATGTAACTGTTTTCCTCAATAGGATCAAGATAAGATGACCAATGAGAAGAACGACGAGAACACTAAAGAGGAGGAGGAGAACAATGAGGGCAACAGTGATGATGAGAACACTAAAGAGGAGGAGAACAACAGTGGCGACGAGAATGATTTTGAAGTAAACATTCACTAATGATTTTCTTTACTGCAATTAAACATTCACTAATGAACTTTACTGCAATTAAACTGAACAAAACTGAACAAAACTTTACAACTTACTAAACTTTACTGCAATTAAACAAACTTTTATTCTTTCATTAGTTTTTTTCTTTACACTAATGATTTATCCCCTATTTTTGTGTAGGTTGGATGAAGGAAGAGGATGCTTTATGAGGAGTTTTGGTTGTGGATAGGCTCGAAGGGAGCTAAATGTTAGATAGTCAACATTTTGGGATATATGTAGCTGACTACACTGTTAATGTTTTATTTTTGGACATATGTTTGGTACTACATCGTTGTTCTACATGGAGAAATTAAGGATTTTGAATGTTTGGTACTACTTGGTTGTTCTACATATATTAGACAGTGAAATTAATGAATTTTGTTATTCTGATGTGCTATTGTTGATGTGCTGCAATAATATTTTGATGTGCTGCAATTAATGAATTTGTGTAACTGTGGTCTGCAATAGTGAATCTGCATTCTGCAAATTTTCGAATACAGAATTTTGATTCTGCAACAACATCCTGACATGCTATTATTGCACATATAATAGCAGGAAAGAAATGCTATATAAAGCAGCTATATATCGAAACGCTATTAACAAACAATAACATACAGGAACGCAATTAAAACTAAACAGCGTTCAGGAACGCCATAAACCATTTATAGCGTTCACAAATGTTATTAATAAACTATAGCGTTCGTAAAGGCTATGTAAATTATATAGCGTTTGTAAATGCTATAACTAGTTTATAGCATTCATGAACGCTACAAAACATTAATAGCTTCGTAAAAGCTATTAAAGTTCTATAGCGTTCCTATTTGCTATAACAGCAATATAGCGTTTCAAAACGCTATATATTGTCTATAGCGTCGATGAACGCTATAATCCATGAATAGCTTTCGTGAACGCTATAACTTTATAGCGTTCTTGTACATGGGGTTATTATAGCGGGGGCATATATAGCGGGCAGAATATGCTATAATATGCATTCGACAGCGTTCAGCGCACGCTATCATATCCCATATCTGTTGTAGTGATTCCTGGGCCTTGAGATGAAGTTGTACAGTGGTACACTCCACCCTCTTACTGCCCTGAATCTCTAACATTCGAAAATAGCCCTCCAGTGTGTTCAAGAAGCCCATCACCTCATCTGGCTCCTCTTTCCCATTAAACTCAGGCGGGTCGCAGCTTTTAAATTCAGAGAACTTGAAGCTCGTCCTCTTCCGTGTCGGCGTCTCAGATTTCTCTGCCGGTACTTCCACGGTCTCGGTTGCTGCGGCCTTTGCAAAAATATTAGAATCGGTCGACAGCTTGGTGACAATCTGAGTTAGACTATCCACTTGTTTTTGTTGAGCATCTAGCTGCTCCTGAAACTGATACTGCAGTTGCTCTTGAAGCGCGCGATGTTGAGCTTCACTCTGCTTCCTCTGAGCCTCCATTTGCTTAATCGGTTTCTCAATTGGGTCAGACGATGAATTCGTCTTTGAGCTATCACCCTTGGTCATTCTACAACAAAGAAATAATTCCATTAGCACTCATAAAATATTTATGGGCTTATTGTATGGAACATTATTTCATGCCAGCGCTATCGACACCATCAATCGAGAAAATTTGCATCAAGACTTTCTTTTTGAAACTTTTATTTTTTGAAATCCGAGGAAGTAAAACCGTGCTCTGATACCAACTTGTCACGCCCCGATTCGGGGAATCGCTCGCTTTGCTTCGATTCACGCCGAATCGATCGTCCTCGCTAAGGCGTAAGGCCGTACAAGTCTGGAGTTGCACTTGTACAAGGCTAGAACATGCACATTTATATCAATTCATCACATTTGAAAAATAAGCCACAGTTGCGGAAACATTGAGTAAGCGGGATAGGAAGAAAATGTTCATTTTATTGATGATTGTAGTCAGAATACAACTTTTTTCGATAGTATTTGAAATGCCTTTTCGGCTATATTGATTCATGAAAAGAAGTACAACTGATAGGCTACCATGAAATAACTTCTCGTTCCATACATCATGCCCCTTTAGTACTTTAAAATATAAGCAGCTATCTTTGAAATCTCCGCAATACTTTGTGCGTCTTTAGGGAAAATAACTTGAAAGGAAACAGCAGTTCAGAAAGCTTTAATTGTGATGTGTGTAAGCCCCTATTTTTCAAATTTCATTTTAATTAGTGTTAATTAAATTTTTATGTCATTTATAGCCTTAAATAATTATTAGAAATTTTTAGAAATTTTTCTAGAATTTTTAAATGATTTTAAATGAGTTTTAAAATACAAAAATATTGATTTATAATTTTCTAAAATGTTTTAATATCAATTTGCAATTATTAGAATTATTTTAATACTGTTTTGTAATTATTCAAATTATTTTTATATCAGTTTGCAATTTCTTAAATGTTTTAAATTGCGAAGTGCAATTTCTATTTTGCATTTGCTCACTAATAAAGCCTTTATGTAAATCCTAATTCCATGGAGACCTAATTGCTAAACTACCCAAACACCCCCCCCCCCCCCGACTAGACTCTCTCTCCTCTCACCCACTCTCGTTGACCCCGACCGATGACTGCCCGACCGCCACGTCGCCCTGACCCCGCCATTTTCGGCTGCCCCCGACCGACCTAAACCCCCTATTTAAACCCCCGCAGCCCCCCCGACCTAGCTACCACCACCACGACGCACCACCGCCCCCAACCGCCCAGTTCTTCACCAAAAACCCTAGCCCTAACCCTAACTGCGGCAGACCCCCAACGTCGCCCCCACGCCAAGCACCACCGCCCGCAACCACCATCGATAGGTTCGCCGTGACAAGGCGAGTCGAGCGCCACCGGAGCGCCGCGACGACGACGCCTCCGCCGCCGTCCAGACCTTTCGACAGCCCCCCGATCGACTGTATACGTGAGTAGCAGTGTCCTTTTTGGGTCGTGCGTGTCTCGTGTTGTGTCCATATTGTTCGGCGTGTCTTGGCGAACATGAGCGTGGAACTGGACACGTGAGACTCGTGTCGTACGTGTCAAAATCACCCCGGACACATTGATACCTGTGTCCTTAACTGTCAGGACACAGGACAGATATTTATATATTTTTTTATTATTAATCTAACCTAAACGAAATAAAACAAAACTAAACCCTAATCCTAACAAAACTGCGGGCTGACCCCCTGGCCAGCCCAACCCGACCTAACATCCCCCCCCCCCCCCCCCCCCGCTTTGTTGGCTCGGGTTCGAGCCCCCTTCCTTTCTGTTTTCTTTTTTGTTTCTTTTCTTTTCCTTTTTCAGTTATATATATATATATTTATATATATATATATGTATATATATATATATATTAGTATATATGTATATACTATTTTTTTGACAGTATTTTGTATATATGTATATATATTTTCATGTGTATATATATATTATATATATACACTATATTATTAAATGTTTTCTTAAATATATATATATATATTTGTATATATATATATATACTTTATAAATTAAGTATTTTTCCTTATATATATATATATGTACTTTTAAAACATATGTGTGTATATTTTTACTATGCATAACTTTACCATATTAAAATAATAATATTTATTTCTACCACTTTGTATTTTCTGTATATTTAAATTACTGCAACCATTTGGTGTCCAAGCCTAGCATGGGTATTTGGGCCCAAATGTGTTTCCACACATTCAAGACCTGTACAAGTCATATTGGACTTGATTCATGGCCTTGGGTCCTGTATTTGAACTTTGGTTCAAATTATATACATGGACAAAATATGCAGATAAATAAATTATTGTGTGCAATGCTGTTTTTGATTTTCTAAAAATACTTAAAGTACTGCTAAAATTATGGAAAAATAGTATTTAGATACTATGTCAAGTTATCTAATTTAGTATAATTTTTGTAGTATTTAATTTACTGTTTTGCCACTAGTTTGGCATATGAAACCAAAACTCATTTTCTGTATACTTAGGAAAACTGATTTTTATAAAATACTTGTACTGGTTAATAAATTCCAGAAAAATTATAATAAATTTCTATGATTAACAAGGATCACTTTGGTACTTTACTTTAAGAAAAACTAGGTTTTTTGTCTATCTCTAAAATTGTTAGAACACAATGGTCTTTTGATTTATTTATGGATTAATTACGACTTGTAGCTTTTTGTGTTATTTTGAGTTTTAGCTGTGTTGAACCCCACCCCTCACTAGTGTAAAGACCCTAGAAAGTTAGTTAAAGTAGTGTGTCATCCCACATTGGTCTCCTAAGCTAAAGTCATCATTTTGGCTAGGTGCCCAGTCACAAGTCGTGTTTCACCAATTAGTGTCCTAGTGTTTTAGCTTAGTGTAAAAACTAAGTTATTGTATTTACTTTTACAGTGACGAGTTACCGGACATCCATAGCACTGTTATCGCAGCTTGTTTTGCTTTGCTAGAGGCAAGTACTTTCTACGAACTTTACATACTGCTATAACAATAAACTATGATTTACCAACCATGTTAAATGCTGATCCTTGGGGTAGCAAGTTAGAACTTTACATGTTGTATTACTTTCAGTCTCTACCATGTTTATACCGTATCTCATATCTCTCACATGTTTAAATAACGGGTTAAGGGAAAACTGTTAGTATTGTACGTGAACATGACCCCCTTCTCCGTATGTATTTACCGCGCTCGGTGACATTTTATATGTGACCTTGCCGTATGTTCTGATCCCGCGTTTGTGTATGGATATACACCGATGCCGTTCGTGCACGTATGTGCACACCAGAAAAACTTGATATGTGCCGCTGTACATCCTATACTCCTATTGACCGATTCACGTACATGCTACGGTTTTAAACTTTTAAACTACATGTTGTTAATTCTAAAAAGAACTAATTAACCCATGATATGCCATGATTCCAGTTTATTACACTCCTGTTCATGCTTCGTATATTTAGTTTGCTAGAATCAGTACTTGCTCCCGTCCTGACAGGATAACGTTGTAGGTGTCCTTACCGAGGAGGAGTTACTCTGTGACACATACTATGGAGATACTGCCGAGGACCCGGCTTTGCTTTTCGAGGATGTTCCTGCGGGGAACCTCGCCTAGTTGTCTTTTATTTACTTAGACTTTTGAGAGTAGACATGTATTAGACTATATCTTTTTGTAACTGGACATGTATCCAGTTTTACTTTGCAGTTCACTTGTACTTGGACATTTTACTATATACGACGACTTTTGTGTTTGGAGCATTTATGATTCTTCTTCACTTATAGAACTGTTAGCACATTTAGTCTTATCCTGTTGTCTTTAGAACAGCTTACTACGTTTTATCTCAACGTAGGCTGGACATGCCTCGGCCTGGCCCAACAAATTGGGTAGCGGGTCGTGACATGTTTTTAGAGGTGGCCCATGCAGGTCCTGACTAAATTGTTTGGTTACGTTATTGTACCAAGCATGCCTGCAATTAGGAACTTAAGGTAACTAGACAACATTAGGAAAGACGCTTAGAACACTTAGAGGAATGCTAGGATTGCAACATAGGAAATACATCACCTGTTTGCTATTATAATTAGATTTCCTTGCATGTAATTGCTTACCTTAAATAAATCCTTATAAGTCTTTTTTTTATGTGTAATTTAGATGGTGCTTACTCGTTCATCCTAGTATGTTACCCCCGAGAATGGGGCCCTCCATATCCAGTCAGCTGACCAGTTGACTGATACACCTCCACCTACCACATTCCTCCACTCCACAAATCCACAAACCCAGATACCACAACCACCTTCCACATCCCAGTCCCAGCAGGCCCCGATACTTCCACCACCCCCTATCACTATACCCACCCAGGCTTCCGTCACATTCGACGGGAACCAGCTGCTCACACTGATTCAGGGGTTCCTAACAACCCATCAGGAGCAGACTACCCTACTCCGCCAGAGCATAGAGCGTTCTGAGGGACGTCCCGTGGTCCCACCACATGTAGAGCCACGGCAGAGAGCGGGAACGATCAAGGACTTCATGGGTCTGAATCCTAAGGAGTTCTTAGGAACTGAGGGCATAGTAGTAGCAGATGACTGGCTAGATTCGGTAGAGAGGAAGCTCCTCGGAGTCAGGATGCCGGATGACCTTCAGGTCGAGGCAGCGGGATTTCTGCTGATAGACTTAGCAGGAGTATGGTTCCGGAATGAGCCGTTGTTTGCGAGAGGTAGAGCCACTTGGGACCAGTTCAAGACCCAGTTCAAGAAGAAATTCTTCTCGACCACTGCTAGAGTAGCCATGGGGCTACGATTCCAGAACATCCAGCAGGGGAACCGTTCTGTTGATGAGTATGCGGCAGAGTTTAGTCGCCTGAGCCGTTTCGCTCCTAGTCTGGTTGCAGATCCAGAGGAGATGACCCGTAGGTTTTGCCATGGTCTAGTTCCAGACATTGGCATTCTTATAGTGGCGAACGGTACGACTGACTACTACCAGAGCCTAGAGTTGGCCCGGAGCATCGAGGAGCGTCTTCTGTCATGCAAGAGGCCGGCTTCTGTACATCATGAGGGACCGTCCAAGCGTCAGGCTTTCCAGCAGAGAGCACCGACGCCGCCCCAGCAGACTTACCGTCCCCCTACATCACATCACCCGACCCCGCCAGTTAGAGCCCCGGGGCCTCGGCAGCAGCAGCAGCCGAAGGGAGCTTTGTGTGTATACTGTAAGAGACCAGGCCACGACTCTTTCGTCTGCAGGAAGAGGTTGGGTCAGTGTTTAGCTTGTGGGTCTGCCACCCATCAGCTTCGAGAGTGCCAGTAGCGAAGACTAGAGGACCGCTTCCGACTCAGCAGTAAAGGTTTGGACAGCATCTGCAGCAGCAGAAGGGACCTCAGGGGAAGGTTTATAGCCTAGCCCTCGAGCCGGAGCCGAAGCAGGTTTCGGAGCCAGATTACTTAGCTGACGTCATCACAGGTCATGTTTATTTGCATAATTTTCTAGCTCTATGCTTGTTTGATTCTGGTGCATCTCATAGCTTCCTATCATTAGAGTTTATGCATGAACATCACTTAGTATCTACACCTACTGCGGAGATTAGTAGAGTAATGACGGGAGGAGGACCAGTGCCTATTAGAGCTAGCTATAGATGCTCTATTATGATAGCCGGGAGAGAGTTCGAGGGGCAATTCTTTGTGATGCCACTCCCCGGTTATGATATCATATTGGGGATGGACTGGCTTAGCTATGCCCATGCATCTATAGATTGTCATGAGGGTAGTATTTTGTTCAGTCCCCCAGGCACAGCACCATTCAGTGTCAGAAGGACAGGGCAGGAGATCAGCCTAGAGCCGAACTGTTGTGCGACAGTCGGGGACGTAGCACCGCCATACCCTATCATTAGAGAGTTTATGGATGTATTCCCAGAGGATCTTCCAGGACTTCCGCCAGACAGAGATGTGGAGTTCACTATAGATTTAGTGTCGGGTTCATCACCAGTATCCCGGGCTTGCTATAGAGTGAATCCCAAGGAGGCCATAGAGATGAAAGAGCAGATTGATGACCTGTTGAAAAAGGGTTTCATTCGATCCAGTGCTTCTCAATGGGGAGCACCAGTGCTCTTTGTGCCTAAGAAGGATGGTACAGTCCGGTTATGTATTGACTACCGGGCCTTGAATGCCATCACTATCAAGAACAAATATCCTCTGCCCAGGATAGATGATTTGTTCGACCAGTTGAGCGGGGCGAAGGTGTTTTCCAGGATAGACTTGAGATCCGGGTACCACCAGGTGAAGGTTAGGCTAGCAGACATCCAGAAGACGGTGTTCAACACGAAGTACGGGCAGTACGAGTTTCTGGTGATGCCATTTGGTCTCACAAATGTGCCAGCTGTCTTTATGAATTTGATGAATAAGATATTTCACCAGTATCTGGATAAGTTCGTCGTAGTGTTTATCGACGACATCCTGATATACTCGAAGACGCCAAAGGAGCATGCAGAGCACTTGCGGATAGTTTTGGGGATTCTGAGGCAGGAGAGATTGTTTGCCAAATTGCCGAAGTGCGAGTTCTTTTTAGACCGAGTAGAGTTTTTCGGCCATGTAGTCACTGGAGATGGAATCTCGGTGGATCCCAGGAAGATTGCTGCAGTTGAGACGTGGAAGGCTCCGACGTCAGTTTCAGAGATCAGGAGCTTTCTGGGTTTAGCTGGCTATTATAGAAAGTTCGTCCAGGACTTTGCTAGGATAGCTGAACCCATGACGAAGCTGACGCAGAAGGTCGCAGAATATATTTGGTCAGAGGACTGCCAGACAGCATTTGAGGAGCTGAAGAGGAGGCTGACGACCGCTCCAGTTCTGACTTTACCTTCAGGTTCTGGAGGTTTCACCATATACAGTGATGCTTCTGGGAAGGGGCTAGGATGTGTCCTACAGCAGCATGGGAAAGTGATTGCTTATGCATCTAGGCAATTGCGGACTCATGAGAGGAATTATCCTACCCATGACCTAGAGCTAGCTGCGGTGATCTTTGCACTCAAGTTATGGAAACATTACTTATACGGAGAGCGTGTTGAAATCTTTACTGACCACAAAAGCTTGAAGTATGTGTTCACGCAGAAAGAGTTGAACATAAGACAAAGACGATGGTTGGAGTTGATGAAGGACTTCGACATCGATTTACAGTATCACCCCGGGAAGGCAAATATGGTGGTGGATGTGCTGAGCAGGCATCCGATGGCATAGTACCTGATGATTGATCGGCATTTGCGGGAGGATCTGGAGAAGCTCGGTATTGAGCTAGTTCGGCCAGGATCAGTGATACAGATGATGGCACTTGACATTTAGTCAGATTTGATGGAGCAGATCCGGGAGGCACAGTCTACAGATGAGAGCCTTCGCAGACTTCGACCCCAGGCGTTAGCTGGATTGCTAGATGACTTTACGATAGCAGAGGATGGATCCCTGAGGCATGGCAGCCGATTGTGCGTGCCGAAGGGAGAGCTAGTAGAGGCAGTCTTGCACGAGGCGCACTGATCGAGTTATTCTATTCACCCGGGTGCTAACAAAATGTACCGTGACTTGCGGGAACATCTTTGGTGGCACGGGATGAAGAGGGATGTATCACGTTTTATCTCGAGATGTCTAGTTTGCCAGCAGGTCAAGGCGGAGCGCCAGAGGCCAGCTGGTTTGTTGCAGCCGTTACCTATTCCCGAGTGGAAGTGGGAACATATTACGATGGACTTCGTTTCAGGGCTTCCTCGTTCCCAAGGAGGGAAGGATGCCATCTGGGTCATCGTAGACAGGCTGACGAAGTGTGCGCACTTTATACCCTTCAAGGTGGGGCTTTCCACCGAGAAGTTGGCGGAGCTATACATGCAGCAGATAGTTCGCCTACACGGAGTGCCGGTGAGCATCGTGTCAGACAGAGACAGCAAATTTACATCCCACTACTGGAGGAGCTTACAGGAGGAGTTGGGCAGTAGGCTCAAGTTCAGTACGGCGTACCACCCGTAGACAGATGGGCAGTCCGAAAGGACGATACAGACACTGGAGGATATGCTGAGGACCTGCGTGCTGGACTTCGGAGGATCATAGGAGAGCCATCTGCACTTGGTAGAGTTTTCATACAACAACAGCTACCAAGCCAGTATCGGTATGTCTCCTTTCGAGGCGCTTTATGGACGACGATGCCGCACACCGCTCTTTTGGGATGATATCGGAGACAGAGTTATGCTTGGGCCAGAGATGATCACGGATGCAGCAGAGAAAGTCGGGATGATCAGAGACAGGCTCAGAGTAGCTCAGGATAGACAGAAACACTGGGCTGATGCTAGTCGCAGGCCGATAGAGTTCGCAGACGGTGATATGGTGCTAGTGAAGATATCACCTACTCGAGGGACGATCCGGTTCGGACGAGGAGGGAAGCTGAGCCCTAGATACATCGGGCCATTCGAGATACTTGGCAGGATCGGAGAGGTAGCTTACAGGGTTGCACTTCCACCCAACCTAGCAGGAGTTCACGATGTCTTTCACGTATCTCAGCTGAGGAGATATGTTCCAGACCCCAGTCATGTGCTAGATCATTCAGAGTTGGAGGTCGGACCGAGCCTTATAGTTTCTGAGCAGCCAGTGGAGATATTAGACAGGAGAGAGAAGAGGCTGAGAAACAAGGTTATACCCCTAGTACGAGTAGCTTGGAGCCGTCACTCCCCAGGTGAATCTACTTGGAAGAGGGAGTCGGACATGAGGGAGAGATACCCTTACTTGTTCGATCCAACCGCTGCGAGGGAACCACCCGTTCCCGCTTGATACCTTAGAGGTTAGTTTCGATCGCAGCCTTAGTCATTTTGTTGCATTGCTTGCTATGTTAGAATATTATCGGGTCTTCAATCCTTGTGAATTTCGAGGACGAAATTTTTCAAGGAGGGAAGACTTGTAAGCCCCTGTTTTTCAAATTTCATTTTAATTAGTGTTAATTAAATTTTTATGTCATTTATAGCCTTAAATAATTATTAGGAATTTTTAGGAATTTTTCTAGAATTTTTAAATGATTTTAAATAAGTTTTAAAATACAAAAATATTAATTTGTAATTTTCTAAAATGTTTTAATATCAATTTGTAATTATTAGAATTGTTTTAATACTGTTTTGTAATTATTCAAATTATTTTTATATCAGTTTGCAATTTCTTAAATGTTTTAAATTGCGAAGTGCAATTTCTATTTTGTATTTGCTCACTAATAAAGCCTTTATGTAAATCCTAATTCTATGGAGACCTAATTGCTAAACTACCCAGACACCCCCCCCCCCCCGACCAGACTCTCTCTCCTCTCACCCACTCTCGTTGACCCCGACCGACGACTGCCCGACCGCCATGCCGCCCTGACCCTGCCATTTCCGGCTGCCCCCGACCGACCTAAACCCCCTATTTAAATCCCCGTAGCCCCCCCCGACCTAGCTACCACCACCACGACGCACCACCGCCCCCAACCGCCCAGTTCTTCATCAAAAATCGTACCCCTAACCCTAACTCCGGCAGACCCCCAGCGCCGCCCCCACGCCGAGCACCACCGCCCGCAACCACCACCGATAGGTTCACCGTGACAAGGCGAGTCGAGTGCCACCGGAGCGCCGCGACGACGACGCCTCCGCCGCCGTCCAGACCCTTCGACAGCCCTCCCGATCGACTGGACACGTGAGTAGCAGTGTCCTTTTTGGGTCGTGCGTGTCTCGTGTTGTGTCCATATTGTTCGCCGTGTCTTGGCGAACATGAGCGTGGAACTGGACACGTGAGACTCGTGTCGTACGTGTCGAAATCACCCCGGACACATTGATACCTGTGTCCTTAACTGTCAGGACACAGGACAGATATTTATATTTTTATTATTATTAATCTAACCTAAACGAAATAAAACAAAACTAAACCCTAATCCTAACAAAACTACGGGCTGACCCCCTGGCCAGCCCAACCCAACCTAACATCCCCCCCCCCCCCCCCGCTTTGTTGGCTCGGGTTCGAGCCCCCTTCCTTTCTGTTTTCTTTTTGTTTCTTTTCTTTTCCTTCTTCAGTTTTATATATATATATTTATATATATATGTATATATATATATATATATATATATATATATATATATATATATATATATATATATATATATATATATATATATTAGTATATATGTATATACTATTTTTTTGACAGTATTTTGTATATATGTATATATATTTTCATGTGTATATATATTATATATATACACTATATTATTAAATGTTTTCTTAAAAAAAAATATATATATATATATATATATATATATATATATATATATATATATATATATATATATATATATATATATATATACTTTATAAATTAAGTATTTTTCCTTATATATATATGTACTTTTAAAACATATGTGTGTATATTTTCACTATGCATAACTTTACCATATTAAAATAATATTTATTTCTACCACTTTGTATTTTCTGTATATTTAAATTACTGCAACCATTTGGTGTCCAAGCCTAGCATGGGTATTTGGGCCCAAATGTGTTTCCACACATTCAAGACCTGTACAAGTCATATTGGACTTGATTCATGGCCTTGGGTCCTGTATTTGAACTTTGGTTCAAATTATATACATGGACAAAATACGCAGATAAATAAATTATTGTGTGCAATGCTGTTTTTGATTTTCTAAAAATACTTAAAGTACTGCTAAAATTATGAAAAAATAGTATTTAGATACTATGTTAAGTTAGCTAATTTAGTATAATTTTTGTAGTATTTAATTTACTGTTTTGCCACTAGTTTGGCATATGAAACCAAAACTCATTTTCTGTATACTTAGGAAAACTAATTTTTATAAAATACTTGTACTGGTTAATAAATTCCAAAAAATTATAATAAATTTCTATGATTAACAAGGATCACTTTGGTACTTTACTTTAAGAAAAACTAGGCTTTTTGTCTATCTCTAAAATTGTTAGAACACAATGGTCTTTTGATTTATTTATGGATTAATTACGACTTGTAGCTTTTTGTGTTATTTTGAGTTTTAGCTGTGTTGAACCCCACCCCTCACTAGTGTAAAGACCCTAGAAAGTTAGTTAAAGTAGTGTGTCACCCCACATTGGTCTCCTAAGCTAAAGTCATCATTTTGGCTAGGTGCCCAGTCACAAGTCGTGTTTCACCAATTGGTGTCCTAGTATTTTAGCTTAGTGTAAAAACTAAGTTATTGTATTTACTTCTACAGTGACGAGTTACCGGACATCCATAGCACTGTTATCGCAGCTTGTTTTGCTTTGCTAAAGGTAAGTACTTTCTACGAACTTTACATACTGCTATAACAATAAACTGTGATTTACCAACCATGTTAAATGCTGATCCTTGGGGTAGCAAGTTAGAACTTTACATGTTGTATTACTTTCAGTCTCTACCATGTTTATACCGTATCTCATATCTCTCACATGTTTAAATAACGGGTTAAGGGGAAACTGTTAGTATTGTACGTGAACATGACCCCCTTCTCCGTATGTATTTACCGCGCTCGGTGACATTTTATATGTGACCTTGCCGTATGTTCTGATCCCGCATTTGTGTATGGATATACACCGATGACGTTCGTGCACGTATGTGCACACCAGAAAAACTTGATATGAGCCGCTGTATATCCTATACACCTATTGACCGATTCACGTACATGCTACGGTTTTAAACTTTTAAACTACATGTTATTAATTCTAAAAAGAACTAATTAACCCATGATATGCCATGATTCCAGTTTATTACACTCCTGTTCATGCTTCGTATATTTAGTTTGCTAGAATCAGTACTTGCTCCCGTCCTGACAGGATAACGTTGTAGGTGTCCTTACTGAGGAGGAGTTACTCTGTGACACATACTATGGAGATACTGCCGAGGACCCGGCTTTGCTTTACGAGGATGTTCCTGCGGGGAACCTCGCCTAGTTGTCTTTTATTTACTTAGACTTTTGAGAGTAGACATGTATTAGACTATATCTTTTTGTAACTGGACATGTATCCAGTTTTACTTTGCAGTTCACTTGTACTTGGACATTTTACTATATACGACGACTTTTGTGTTTGGAGCATTTATGATTCTTCTTCACTTATAGAACTGTTAGCACATTTAGTCTTATCATGTTGTCTTTAGAACAGCTTACTACGTTTTATCTCAACGTAGGCTGGGCATGCCTCGGCCTGGCCCAATAAATTGGGTAGCAGGTCGTGACAATGTGTGCCCGAGCCTTCTCCAGTACATGTGGAGGAGGGGTCAGCACATTATAACAATGCGCTGGTGAGCCCCGTTGGCCCACTCAGCTAAACCAACATTTTATTAATGACAAGCATTTTAAAGATATGAACTCATTAGGGACAGGCAACATTTAGAGTAAATCACAATTCAAATGACATGGTAGTTCAAAAAAAACCATGTTTACTTTACCATTAGCCGAATCCAACTTTCCTGCATAAGATACAGGATAATAATAATATACTTACCGCCCCTGCATAAGACATTGATTAGCATACATTCCCACGATGTGACCACTGGTGTTGTTAAACCATATGGACTCTTTTCATTCATTCATCTGCATTTGGGACTTCAAGATAATGAGATGACAGCACAGTAGGGTGCTAGCCTCTATGATGCCTCGCATTACTCATGTTTCCCCAAAGCACTTCATTATTTCCTCCTAGGCCGAATCGGTACAGGCGCCCCTGTTGCGTTCGAGGAAATTATTGCTCAATCCTTGTATACAAGTTGTCCATGGTCAGGCGAATGTGTGTCCGACTCGATGTACACAGTGTGCATAGAATATTTGAAGTAATAGGCAACATGATCATTCTTAGCATTTCATAACCATCATTCTAGGCATCAATTCAATCATTTCAATGTTCAGTTCATTGCAGTGTAATCAATTCATTTCAATGTTCTATCTCTAGCATCTTAGTGGTATTGACTTGTGGCATTAGCATCTTGATATCGATCAACGGATGTTGCAAGACAATTATTTAGTTGGCATGAAGGAATAGCGAGAGGGACAATACTACCACAGAGATCCACACTCACCAAATTAGAGAATCGTCGAGAGAGAGAGGAACAATTGCACGCTTAGCCTTCCGTCACACGTCAGTCTGCATTGGCACCAAAAGTTTGGTTAATAATCCATCTCGTAGTGTTCTCTTCTCTCAGAATTCTCAAGAATGAATGCTATGCAAATCGATAAAAACGGACAAGAATCAAATCATCGAAAATCATTCAGAAAAGCATCCATCAAAACCAAGCAACAAAACCAGCAGCAAAACATCCAGAGAAAACTCTTGGACGCATTTCAAGAGAAACCGATCCATTAGTTGAAAAGGTTCTTATGCACTTGTCCGTGATCGATTCGATGCCGACGGTAAGTTTCCCCAATACTCGGTTCCCACCAAGTTAGCCAAGCCACAAGCCTTACATAGTGAACCGCTATGAGCGGGACACTACAACGGCTGTCTAGATGCATGAGGGTTTACTACAAGCCATCAGTCTCTTAAGGTCAATGACAAGCCTAGTGTCTCAATCTCATGCAACAAGTAGATATAACAAAATGGTAGATCATCAGACATACAAGGTAAGGCGTCCCATACATTACATATTCAGATGATCATGAAGCTAGTCATACAAAATACGAAGACTAGCAAGAGTTTAAGTCATACATGATCAACCCTAGGATTTGTCAATCATGTTACAGCCCGTAGGCAGACAGTAAGTAAAGTTGCAACGAGCTAACACTTGCTCGGCGGCTAAACGCCTCAAAAGAATATTTGTACAATGGAGTGGGAGAGCAAAATAAAAATCCACTCGTTGCCGGGATTCCTTCTAGTGTTCACCATCTGGCAGGAAAGTTGGGAGATCCTCGGTAGCTGCTCCAAAATCTGGCCATATAAAACCAGCTGGGACAGACCCCAGAAAGAGCAAGTGCCACAAAGGGAGCTTCACTTAAAAACTAAACCAGCATGTCAGCACATAAAGTCATAAGACATGAGTTAAAGAAAACAGGATGATAAACAATAAGATAGCTAAAGGACTATTCCGGTAACCAAGTTACAACCCGTAAACCAAACAAGGACCGGGGTTGTAACCCTTCACCTGAACAGAACTTAGCTTCGAACCAATTATCGATAAGGTAGAGCATATACAAGCATGTCCTAAAATATCCATGTACTGGGTCTAGACAAGACTAGACAAAATATGACTCCATCCATCATTCAAGGCCAAGCAAAGGGTACGGCTTGATATTTAACTAACTAGGGTTATCACAAGCTTAGTTACTAGCAAGATGCAATGAGGTACGCCTACGGCCACAAGCCCTGCAGACTATTCAGGTTATCCAGACGCAAGGTTCAAGATTAGAGTTATCATGCCTTGTTAGGTGACTTGGATGCAACACATGACAGTGTGCATAGTAATCGTTTCATGTAGTGCCCCACATAGCAGTGAGCTGGAAATGTGCCCTACTCGTCGGTAGGCTACAAGTCCATCAAGGAAGGCGCCCAGATAACGGGATTGCTTGTAGCCGGAATACCTCTCTATATGCTCTACTTGATCAATCTAGTCATTAACCTAGTCAGATTCAGTATGAATCCCTGACCGTGGTAACCAGGGATACATGTCCTAGACATGATGCGAGACAAGACTGGTTGCTTATACAAGCATATTCAATACAATCACCCACGGTGTCAAGAATTTACTTAGCATGTCAGGTTAGCTATCGTAACAGCGTATCAAGGTTATCATGTCGGGTTGCTTATCAAGATTACTTATCAAGGCAAGGATGCGTCACAATGGACCACCATCAAGAATTATCATGTCAAATTACTTGTCAAGAGTGCACCACGGCGGGTCAGTATCAAGAGTTATCCTGTAAGGTCATAATGCCATTTCGTGTTTATGCAAGTGCACCACAACGGGTCACTGATCATGCAATTCCATCACTAAGCCGTATTCAGATTAACATTCATAAATAATGTTATGATCACATCGGGTTCATGTCGAGTTTATATCAAAAGGCGTAAGGATATAAAATGGGTGCAAAAATCATAAAAAGGGGGATATGGGGACATAATGCGCCCAAGGGGGAGGAGCAAGGGGTACTATGGCCAACAAGTGGCATTAGCCAAGTTGTGCCAGGGTAACAGGTTGCGCCAAGGCAAGTAGGGTCAAGTCCAGTTGCGCCTGAATATCAGGTTGCACCTAGGCACTAGGGGTGCCAATCACTAAAATGTACAAGGTCGGGTCAAGTTGCACCAGGAAGAGTCAGGCCAAGTCATGCTGCGCCAGGCACTAGACTGCGCGAGGCTAGGTTGCGCCTGAGTCAGGTTGCGCCTGAGTCAGACTGCGCACGAGTCAGACTGCGCACGAGTCAGACTGCGCACGAGGTCAGACTGCGCACGAGTCAGACTGCGCACGAGTCAGACTGCGTACGAGTCAGACTGTGCTGCGCTAAAGAGCGCGCGCAACTCAGTGGCACAAGCTAAAAAGCTCGCGCACACTGCTCACTGTCTTTTCCAAAGCAGCAGGAATTCTATGGTTGAACCCAAGGCTTCAAAAATCCACAACTTAGTCAAAACAAGTCCAAATCCAACTTTCAAATGGTCAAAATTGGGTAGAATAAAATTCTCTACAACATGGAACCATCAAAACTTGAAAACAAAGGAGTTTGATAGATCAAAACCACCAAAATCCGAAAATGACCAATTTCTAGATCTACAAAAATCAAAGCCTCAAAATGGAAAATGACAAGTTCTAATATGTCTTAGAAACATGAGAAGAAGCTATTGGAACAATAAAAATGGGTTCTCTTGTGGAAGCAAGTTGCACTTGCCTAAGGGGTGTTCTTGGTTGGTGGTGGGTTTAATAGAGAAGGAAGGAGTAAATGAGAAAGTGGAGGAGAGAGAAAAGTTAGGTGGGTTATAAAGGGGGATGGTGGTGGGTTTAACATGATGAACCAAAGAATAAACCAAGCCAACCCAAAATAAACCAAGTTAAAACATTACATGCCATGATGAACCTAATCAAGATTAAACTAAAATTAGCTAGCCAGGCAGAAAAAATAAAAATACATGTCAGGATTCCGTATACGTATACTGGAAATACGTAGAACGAAAAACGGGGGTGACAATTACCGAGATACGGAGATGGACATGGCCAGCTTTCCCGTTTAAGGTAGGAATACGTCATACGATGATCACGACTGTCACTAGACTTGGGGGTGCTTGCTACAATCAAGTCACTTAGGATCATACAGAGCGTCTATGTCTCAATCCTTCAAACAAGAATCAACAATTAATGAGCATAAAAGACAAAGCAGTAAGGCTTCCCCGATGCTTCATCAAAATGATCATATGAGTTAGCTTTACAAATGCCAGCTAGCACAGAGAGTCAATAGTACATAACCATAGTCAGCTTCAGTCTGATTAATTACAATTATGGAGGGGTGTTAGATTATATATTATAATTAATGTAAATCTGGCCCATAAGCCCAATTGTGTAGACACTATATATATTGTAACCAGCCCCCATCAATGATAATAAAGTATTATTATTTCCTACATGGTATCAGAGCCTCCAGAAAAATCATAGCCGTCATCTTCCCCATCCTCTCTGCGGCCGATCCGCCGCCCGACCACCATCCGCGCCAGCGCCTGACCCGCCGACCCCGCGCCAGCGCCCGACCACGGCAGCGCCAGCGCCCGACCGACCGAGCCAGCGCCTGACCCGCCGACCCCGCGCCAGCGCCTGACCCGACGACCCCGTTCACCACCGGCCGGGATAGCAGCGGCCAGCGCCTGACCCGTCTGACCCGCAGACCCCGTCTGTGCCCTAGCGGAAACCGGACCACCGGTCGATCGGGATAGCAGCGGCCGTTCTGCCGTTCGTTCGGCCAATCCGTCGCTCATCCGGCTGATCCACATCTGACCCCTACGTGCCAGATTCGGCGCCCCGATCGCGGTCGATTCGCAGCCGACCTCATCCATCAAAGGCCGATTTGCCGCTCGTTCGACCGATCCGTCGTAGTTGTACAAAATTTTGTACACCCGACACCGGCCGATCGGGATAGCAGCGACCGTTCCGTCGTTCGTTCGGCCGATCCGTCGAAGTTGTACAAAATTTTGTACACCCGACATCCACGATGGCTGATGATGCTGCGTCCAACTACTCCATCGCGACTGGCGGTGGCGGTGCACACAACCCAAATTATCCTAATCCGAAGGATCCATATTTTCTGAGTTCTGCTGATCAACCAGGAAATATCATTACTCTTATTGTTTTCCGTGGACCGAACTATGCTGAGTGGTCTCGGTCGATACGTCTCTCCCTGATCTCTAGGCGAAAGATCACTTTTCTGGAAGGTACTAAAATCAAACCTGTTAATGATGCTAGTAAATTGCTTGATTGGAGATGTGTGCAAGCGCTATTGGTTCAATGGGTTCTTAATACCATTGATCCGTCTCTGAAGAAATCTTTGCCGTACTTTGAGGAGGTTTATCCATTGTGGAACTTGTTGGAGAAAAGATTTGTTGTTAGCAATGGCACTCGGAAGCAACAAATTAAGGTGGCTTTGGCTGAGTGTAAACAAACGACTTCGATGTCTATGGAAACCTACTTTAGAAATTTACAGTCTTTGTAGGATGAACAAGCTGCTTATTTCCCATTACCTAGTTGTACCTGTGGTGAACTTGTTGCAAAGCTACAGGCTATGAGGGATGAAGACCACTTTCAGGACTTTATGTATGGGTTGAATGCTGAGTTGTATGGTCATACCCGATCTAATCTTCTGGCTCAGGATCCTCAGCCAAGTTTAGATCGGACATACCAGGCAGTCCGTGAGGAGGAGGATATGCGAAAATCTTAGGTCCAATCCGCTGCTGAGGAGGTGTTGGCGCTGGCTATCAAGACTTCACCTCGTCTTTCTACTACTTCTAATAGTAGAACCCCAGATTCCAAGGATAAATAAGGTATGATCTGTACTCATTGCAAGAAAATAGGTCATGATGTTGCAACTTGCTTTGCCAAGATTGGCTATCCAGAGTGGTGGGAGACTCGTCCTCGGCGTGAGGGCGGGCGTGGTGCTGGTGGTGGCAGAGGCCCGGCACCACAGCAGAGACGTGATGGGGGACGCGGTGCTGGTGGCACAGGGGTTATTCATCATGTCGCCGCTGCTGGTCATGGTGTCCCTGCTGGTCTTGCTGGGAGTTCGGCAGATATGATGCATGGAGGGTATCCTTCACCACTCTCAGGTGAACAATGGCAGAAACTGATGAGCTTGCTGGGTAACGATAATTCCTCCAACCCTGGTTCTTCAAACTCTGATCGTCTGATGGGTAAGAATTCTTCTGTCACTTGGATATTCGATACTGGGGCTACTCTTCATGCGACAGGTTCTCGTGACTGTTTAGTTGATTGCTTTGAGGGCCCCGTCTGTCCTGTGATTTTGCCTGATGGGAGCACTATTGAGGCTGTTCTGCGAGGCAAAGTATTTTTGACTGCTTCATTGGTGTTGACGGACGTTCTTTATGTTCCGAAATTGACTTGTAATTTCATCTCTGTCTCACAATTGATTGGTGCCAGAAATTGTGATATGTTATCTACTCCTGATTTGTGTTTTGTTCAGGACCGAAGTACGAGGATGGTGATTGGAGCAGGTGAACAAAGGGGTGGACTTTACTTCTAGGGGAGGTTCCAGCTTCTTTGGCTTCGGTAATCCTGGCATGCAGAGAGAGAGTGATTCCGAGGTTTGGCATAGTAGACTGGGGCATCCTTTAGATAAAGTAATGCAGACTTTATCTTTTCTCTCTAGTAGTAGTGTGTTTTCTCATAAGGCTTGTAATATTTGTCATCAAGCTAAACAGACTCGTGATATTTTTCCTGATAGTAGTAGTCGTGCTTTGAGATGCTTTGAACTTATACACTGTGATCTGTGGGGACCATATCGTGTTCCGTCATCTAATGGAGCACGATATTTTTTGACTTTGGTGGATGATTTTTCTCGAGCTGTTTGGGTTATTTTATTGACGGATAAGTGTGCTGTTTATTCTATGTTTCTTAAATTCATTGCTATGGTGAAGCGTCAGTTTGGGGCTGATATACGTCGTATACGGAGTGACAATGGCACTAAATTTAATTGTTTATGAGATTATTTTTTCTCTCAAGGTATATTGTTCTAAACATCCTGTGTTGGGACACCTCAACAGAATGGAAGGGTGGAACGAAAACATCGACATATTTTAAATATAGCCAGGGCATTGAGATTTCAGGGTTCTCTTTCTGTGGATTTTTTGGGAAAATGTGTTCTGGGTGCATGTTATTTGATAAATAGAACACCTTCTAGTATCTTGCCTTTTAAGTCTCCTTATGAAGTTTTATATGGTTCGGCTCCTTCGTATGATCATCTACGTATTTTTCGTTGTCTATGCTAT
This sequence comes from Iris pallida, assembly GCA_029216955.1. NCBI lineage: Eukaryota > Viridiplantae > Streptophyta > Magnoliopsida > Asparagales > Iridaceae > Iris > Iris pallida. The sequence goes on from JANAVB010033017.1 coordinate 33,095,534, forward strand.
GCATATGATTTGAAATCGCGACATGATAAATTTGCTAGCAGGAGTAGAAAATGTATCTTTGTTGGGTATCCACTAGATAAAAAGGGATGGAAACTGTATGATTTGGAGACTGGTGAATTTTTTGTGTCCCGTGATGTTACTTTTTATGAAAAAGAATTTTTTGGGTGTGGCTCTGCTAGCGAGATGTCTTCTGCGACACGTCATACATCTGTTGAGGTGCCGGGAGACGATATAGAGGCTTTTGGGATGGTACCGGCCACGGTTGCTGAGGCCGGAGTTATTGCTGGCGGCTCGGCACCGAGTGGCAAGGATGCACAGGTAGCTGCAGAAGTATTGACAGGAGAGTCTGCTGGGGGTGATGCGGATACAGGGGATACAGTGTTACCAGAGGTGCCCGATGAGGTAGTATTGGAAAGAGGAATGAGAAAGAAATCACAGCCAGTGCGATTACAGGATTTTGTGACGAATGCTGTTCGAAGTAAAAGTCACCCCCTTCACCACAGTTCATCTGTTTCCGTCACTTCCTCAGGTACTTCGTATCCTCTAACACAATTTCTAAGTTATGACATATTTACTGCTGGACACAGAGATTTTCTTGCAGTTATCACTGCAGGCGTTGAGCCTACTTCATATCGCCAGGCCTCGCGAGATTCAGGCTGGCGTGCGGCTATGCAAACTGAAATACAGGCTCTGGAAGATAATGGGACATGGAGTCTTATCGATTTGCCTCCTGGGAAGAAAGCATTAGGAAGTAGATGGGTATACAAAATAAAGTACAACTCCGACGGCAGTGTTGAGTGCTTAAAGGCACGGCTGGTTGTGTTCGGTAATCATCAGGTTGAGGGGATCGACTATTCAGAGATATTTGCCCCGGTAGCTAAGATGCCTACAGTTAGGGCGTTCTTGGCTGTTGCAGCTGTGAGAGGCTAGACTTTGCACCAGATGGATGTGCACAATACTTTTCTTCATGGAGATCTGACAGAAGAAGAGTATATGAAGTTGCCGCCAGGTTTTTCGCATAGTGAACCCAACAAAGTGTGTCGCCTGCGTAAGTCTCTATATGGATTGAAACAGGCACCACGTTGTTGGTTTGCTAAGCTTGCTGCTTCTCTGATATCCTATGGATTTATTCAATCTCATTCCGATTATTCCATTTTCTCTCTTTTTAAAGGGAAGGTAGAGTTGCATGTTTTGATCGATGTGGATGATATGATTGTGACTGGTAATGACTCAGGTGCTTTAGATGCTTTCAAAAAGTACCTTAGTTCTTGCTTTCACATGAAGGACCTTGGTGTGTTGAAGTACTTTCTTGGCATAGAAGTGGCTCGGAGTACAGAAGGAATTTCCTTGTGTCAAAGGAAGTATGCTTTGGACATCATTTTAGAATACGGCTTGATGGGGTCTCGACCTGCTGGCTTTCCCATGGAGCCCAATCACAAGCTGGCAGAATCGACTAGTCCAAAGATAGCGGATGCAGAGACTTATCAGAGGCTGGTTGGGAGGTTGATTTATCTATCATTTACTCATCCTGACTTAGCTATGCTGTGCATATCTTGTCTCAATTCTTACAGGAGCCTAGACAAGATCATTGGCATGCTGCTTTGAGAGTTGTCAGATATCTCAAACATGTACCGGGACAGGGTATTCTTTTGAAAGCTGATTGTGATCTCCGTCTTTATGCTTGATGTGATTCCGACTGGGCCAGTTGTCCCTTGACTCGCCGCTCTGTTACAGGCTGGTTGGTGTTTCTGGGGGGGTCTCCTATTTCTTGGAAGACCAAGAAGCAACCAACTGTTTCTCGATCTTCCGCTGAAGCTGAATACCGATCTCTTCTTGCGCTTGTTTGTGAGTTGAAATGGTTGAAGGAGTTATTGGTGTGTTTGGGCGTTCGCCAGGAGTCTGCTATGTCGATGTATTGTGACAGTCAGTCAGCCTTGTACCTGGCTCAGAACCCGGTATTTCATGAGCGCAGTAAGCATATTGAGGTGGATTTGCATTTTGTTCGCGTTGCTATTAGGGATGGTACCGTAATAGCCTCGCATGTTCCTACTTCTTCTCAACTGGCTGACATATTCACTAAGCCCCTTGGAAAGCATGTGTTTGATTCTTTACTTCCCAAGTTGGGCATTTGTGACTTGCATGCTCCAACTTGAGGGGGGGTGTTAGATTATATATTGTAACTAATGTAAATCTGGCCCATAAGCCCAATTGTGTAGACACTATATATATTGTAACCAGCCCCCATCAATGAGAATAAGGCATTATTATTTCCTACAAGGGGAAACTAAATGTTCAGATTATTCGACTAAACAGGTGCCAGTGACCAAACGCCAAGTACAAAAAATTGAAGATATCATAGTGGCGAAGAAGAAACCCACTCGAGTCCACCGACGACTATGCTTCTAGTATGCACCATCGCTGGAAGGAAAGTTGGATCATCGGACGCTGCTACGAAATCTGGCCAAACAAAATCAGTAGGGTCAGCCCCGAATAGCAAGTACTACAAGGAAGCACATATGAAAGAGATAAAACCCAAGCAGTAAAGTAAGGCATGGGCAAAAAATTATAGGCGCTCATACCATATCTCGAGGCCATGCGTCGCCCTTACAACTAGACAAGGACAATAGGTGACACACTATTCCGCGACGAGACACTGTTCATGCTATGATCAGGTATACTTCAGGATACAGGTGCACATGTTGCAGTTGCCAAATATTGTGTACAAGAATAGTGTAGGTAAAGTACATATTCTGGAAACGGGGAGTGACATAAACTCTTTCCGAATGGAGACGAATAACTTTCTAACAAAAGTGTCGACATACAGATACTCGCTAACAATTTTAGAAAATTATTTGTTTGCTACATAGAGATTGAGACGAACATGGCTTCCATCAAAGTAATGAACCAGATCTGATTAAAGTTGTTCAGTTTGATGGCAACAATTTCACTTGCTGGCAAGACAAGATCACATTTCTTCTTACTGCTCTGGGATTGTCATATATCCCGAGTCCAGACTTGGCGCCTTTTGCTGAACCAAACAAGACGATTATGAAGACAAAGAAGACTCGTGCAAAGCGTAATGAAGATACCATGCTTTGTCGTGGTCACATTCTGAATGCTCTATTTGGTCGCCTGTGTGACTTCTACAAGGAGATGAAAACGTCATTACAAATTTGGAATGCATTGTAAAATAAATGCAAGGTACAAACAAGTTTTTCATTGCTAAATACTTTGATTTTCAAATGGAAGATAGAAAACCAAAACTTAGTCAAGTGCATAAACTACAAGACATTGTACACAAAATTAGTACTCATGACTTTAAGCTTCCTGAAGTTGGTTTTATCATAGCAAAACTTCCACCATCTTGGAGTAACTACAAGAAGTGCTTTTCCACAAAATAGAGGACTTTATATTGGAATAGATACAAAAGCATCATAGTATGGGAGAAAAATCTCACAATCATGAGAACAAAGGAATTATGTCCAGAACTGATGTCCAAGTTGTGGAGAAAAATAACAAGAAGTGTCATTTCAATGAGGCTCCCACATTCAACAAAAAGAAGAAGAAAAATGGCAAGTGCTACAATTGTAGCAAACATGGCCATTATGCAAAGAAGTGATGTGATCCAAAGAAGGGTGCAAACATGGTTGAAGAAGATCTCACGGCCATGATGACCAAGATTAATATGGCATATACTTTCGATGGGTGGTGGTTTGATTCTAGAGCAACTGTCCATGTCTGCAAGACAAGTTGCTATTCAAAACCTATGAGGCTGTCAACGATGGTCAAGAGGCTCAAATGGGAGATCATTGTCGGGCTCAAGTTGCTGGAAAATGAAGTATTGTACTGGACTTCACTTCTGGGAAAGTTATTAGTCTTGTTAATGTTCTTCATGTTCCAAACATTAGGAAGAACTTGTTCTCTGTTAACCTTGTGTGCAAGAGAGGATTCTGTGTTGTCTTTTGATTTATGGCATGATAGGTTAGCACATTTACATTACAAATCCATTACAAACATGAGTAAAGTTGGTTTAATTAACTTTAAAGGGACTTTTTGTGACAAATGTGAAATTTTTGCACAAGCCAAAATAATAATAAAACCATTTCCGAGAGTAAAAAGAAATTCTAAATTTTAGATTTGGTACATTCTGATATATGTGAATTAAATTGTGTTTTGACCCAAGGTGGAAGAAGATACTTCATTACGTTCATGATGGTTTTTCAAAGTACATTTAATCTTATGAGAAATAAAGATGAAGCTTTTAGTAAATTTCAAATTACAAAACGGAGGTCGAAAACCAATTATATAAGATTACTTTGATACATATGCACAAAATGGAGGTCGAAAACCAATTAAACCTATTAGTGGGTAAGGATTTTATACAAAAGGAAGGAATAGATAACTTTGATGCATATGCACCAGTAGCAAGAATAATATCTTTTCGAACTCTTATTGCAATATCCTCAATATGTAGTTTATACATCCATTAAATTAATATAAAAATGCCTTTTGAGTGGTGATATGAATGATAAATTGTATATGGAGCAACTGAAAGGATTTGTTCTTCCCGATAACGAAAATAATGTTTATAAATTAAATAAATCTCTATACGGTTTGAAACAAGCACCAACACAATGGCAATAAAATTTTGACTCATCCACTTTATCGTTTGTGTTTCTTCATAATAGTGTCGATTGGTGTATTTATTCTAAATTTACAAAAATAATATGGCGTAATTGTATGTTTGTATGTTGATAATATGCTTATTATTGGAATAAATATATTTGGCATTTTAGATACTTAGCTTCAATCTTTAAGATGAAAGACTTGGGTGAAGTTGATACTATCTTAGGTATTACAGTTAAGCATGATCGAGGATATGCTTTAAGCCAAACACATTACATTGAAAAATGTTATCCAAATTTAAGCATCTTAATTTAAAGAATTTAACACTTCTTTTGATTTATGTGTTAAATTGGCAAAAAATTCAGGCAGGGCAATTGCTCAACTTGAATATGAGTGCAATTGACAATCTAATTATGTATCTTATGTACTGTACTAGACCTGATATTACTTTGTTGTATGAGGACCAAAGGAATGAGTCTGCTCTGAGGTTGAGGAAAAGCTTGTAGTATCGATGCTTTTGGCGCCGCTGCCTGTCTCGAAAATGTTCCAAATATTCCTGAAAATTCTTGCTCCCATGGGACCATTTGTATCTATATACGTTAGGATTCCGATTCATGGATCGGTGTGCCAACTAAGTAGATTTACTAGCAATCAAAGTGGAGACCGTTGAAAGGCCATAAGTAAAGTGTTTGCTTATCTTAAGAAGGATATATGGATGCTAGTTGGATCACGGATATGAGAGAGAACATGTTCACGTCTGGTTCAATATTTTTCCTTGGTGGGGGTGTCATTTTATGGGTATCCAAGAAACAAACTTGTATATCTCATTCGACTATGGAGTCAAAAAATTTAGCATTGGCGGCTACGGATAAGGAGGCTGAACGAATTAGGAATTTGTTACTAGATATCAAATTGTGGCCTAAACCAATGCCTCCTATATCCATCCATTGTGATAGTCAAGCTACTTTATCAAGAGCATATAGTAGTACTTATGCAAGTCTTGACATATAAGTATATAAGTCTAAAATATGAGTTTGTGAGACAATTGATATTGGATGGAGTGATCACAATAACGTATGTGAAGACTAGTAATAATTTGGTAGATCCTTTTACTAAAGGCCTATCTAGAGAAGTTGTAAAAGGAACATCCAAAGCTACTTTATAAGAGTACATACTTAATGTAAGATTGTAAATCTATATAAGTGATTCAACCAAAATTAATTTACTGATTGGACCAATTTGATCTAACCCACTGTCCAGATCGTACCGATCTTCGATCTAATTTTTAAAACATTAATGGGAAGTAAAGAATGATACAACTTTATAACCACTCTTCTTTATAATCACTCTTTGTGAGATTTTTTTTATTTTTTATTTTTTTATGATGGTATGATAGGTGATGGGACTTGGCAGATTCCTCTCCAACTGTAAAGGCCAAAGAGAGGTACACAAAAGCAAAGATAACTTATTGACTGCTGAATAAGAGGGTTGGTGGGGAGTGATAGGAGCACCAACTTGTCAATGAGGAGGCAGTGACACTGCACTTGCCAACAATGAAGTCCAACAGAAAAAGATCAGTGGTGAACACATCAAGAAAGAAGCCCCCACCACTTCCTTTGCCTCTGCCCAGTTCCAGGGATGGAAGAAAGTGATGGCAATTAATATATGTGGTGATGGGAATGGTATTGTTGGCCATATTATAGTAGTAATAGATTAGCTTAGCATTATTGAGAGTATAGATTTAGGTCTCGTTTGGTTTGCGAAATTATAGAATTGGAGAAGAAAAATTATTAGTTTTCAGTGCCAAAAGAATTGAAGAGGAAATAAAATAATTTCTAACAAAAAAAAAATAGGAGAAAAAATGGTTTCATCCATTCGAGTAACGATTCACTTTTCCACCTTTAAGTATTCATTTTTTTTTTCCAATTTCTTTGACATTTTCAAACACCGAAAAAAAAAGGAGAATGTGAATTGTAATTTTCCAAAGAAAAAAAATATGGTTGATTTCCTTTCCTTTCATTTCCGCGAACCAAACGAGGAATACTCTTCTAGTACTGGATGAAGTGAAGTAATTAATATAACCTATGATATCATTGGCAGGTCTGTGAGTTATTAATATAACTTAGAGAAATTGAGTTGCATCATACTTGTTTTTATCATAATTCAAGATGCATTTCACTTGAAAGATAAATTTTGTACTGCATCCCACTTAATTTACCATAATGCATGAGAACTCGCACTTTTGACAGAAATCGTCAATGACTAACAACCAACTTCTTTGAAACCCCATCCACATGGACACTTTTGAGACCAAAATACCGTCACGTGAACACTTTTGAGACCAAAACTTCTTTAGTCCCAGGTAGCTGCACACTCAGATTTGCATAGATTTGGTCCCAGGTAGCTGCACACTCATATGTGCACAGATTTGATCCTAGGTAACTTCACACTCAGATGTACATAGATAGATGTCAAGTGAAAACAACTCATTTGAGAATATTTTGGTTTTCAAAAGTGTCTACGTGGAAAAGGGGTTCAAAGAAATTAACTGTTAATTATTGACAATTTTTGTTAAAATATAATCCTATACATTATGATAAAACAAGTGAAGTGCAACTTAAAAATTGTCTTTCAAATAGGATACATTTTGACTTAGGATAAAACAAGTAGCATACACCTCAAAATTTCTCTATAACCTATAATATCTTTCCTGGCCGTACATATGAAATATCATAAGGTATGCATCAACCTTCTAATTTCATTCTAACCCACATGTTGGTGGTATATCATATGTGTCTGACATTGAAACCTCCACCTCCATAAAGTGTATTTATTCGACTACAACTTTATTCGACTACAACTTTGAGGGGGAAAAAAAAAAAATTTCTCTCAACATCCAATACGTCCAACTTCACTTTCTCCTCCCATCTACATCTGTCTCCACTTCAACATATGCACGTTATGGATGAATTTTAAATTTATTTTTTTACTGATAGATGAACTTTAGGTGGAGGTGAAGACAAAGGTGGGATCAAGTACATTCTTGCCATCAACTCTGACTTAAATTTTGGAGCTTATACATCTCCATATTTGCTCCACTTAGTCTCCTTCAAATCTGCGTTGTATGTCATTTGAGCCCACTATGTCTAACTTTTATGCATACACATGCACAATTACATTTTTCCTGCGACTCAATTCTAAGACCGTCTATCTAGCCAAAAAGATTATACCTTTTCTTGCTGACCACAAGAACTAACTGAGTTCGGTACACAATTACCTTATGATATAGTTGTTTGGTTTAAATTTTTTTTTGGAGTTTCTCTCTAAATGATCAAAGTTTTTTTTTTTTTTGAGTACGATGGGGTGTTTGTTTCTCTAGTACACTTTATTTAACCAAAGGCAAGGGGAGAGACCTTACCCCCACCATTTTATCTACATGGTTATAGTTGGGGCTTTATATACATTAATAAGTTTATTGTAACTCAGGGCCGGCTCCGGGAGTTAGACCGCTCTAGCCAGAGTTAAATTTGGTTGTCCCATACACTTGACTTCCAAGGAAGATATCAATAAAATTAATGGCGAATGGGGTTGGCAACGACGTCGAAGTTTTCGATTCTGATGGTATAGTGGGACTCGGATTTCGAGTTCCTCTCTTTGAGCTACTCGAGGTCTTTCCAGTGGGAACTCAAAATAAGGACATGGTTGATTGCTATTCAACAGACATAGATGAGTTGGGTGGACCGCAGAGGCTCTATTGACGGAGAGGTAGAGACTTAGAGGTTTGGGGGTTGTCCTGACCGGAGGGATTGTTCAAGTCCGATGGCTTGTTCGGCTTACCCCAGGCCGTCCTGTTGTAACTCAATATTAATGCCCTAGCCAATTTTTAATTACCAAACATATAGAGAAGTTGTTGGAATTGTGGTGGACCAACTAGCTATGAGTAGCAAATTTGGAGTGGGAGAAAATTATAGAGAGAAGATTTGGTGAAAGAGAATAATGGAAGAGAAATTTTTTTATAATAGCACTAAGTTTCTTAATTTTTGTTGTGTACAAAATGAGGGAAGAGCACCACTTTTTATAGGGCTCTTGGAAAAGTCTACACACTTATTAAATATAGTATAAAATTATTCTAGACTCTTTTATAATTAATATTAAAATATCTCTAGAACATAGATATTTTTTATGAACATAGATATTTTTCATGAACTTTCTAGGAAAAGTTTAAGAAAAAAATCTATTGTTCATGAAAAATATGTCCAATATGTCCAACTTCACTTTCTCCTCCCATCTTCATCTGTCTCCACTTCAACATATGCACGTTATGGATGAATTTTAAATTTATTTTTTTACTTATAGATGAACTTTAGGTGGAGGTGAAGACAAAGGTGGGATCAAGTACATTCTTGCCCCCAACTCTGACTTAAATTTTGGAGCTTATACATCTCCATATTTGCTCCACTTAGTCTCCTTCAAATCTGCGTTGCATGTTATTTGAGCTCACTATGTCTAACTTTATGCATACACATGCACAATTATATTTTTCCTGCGATTCAATTCTAAATCCGTCCGTCTAGCCAAAAAAATTATACATTTTCTTGCTGACCACAAGAACCAACTGAGTTCGGTACACAATTACGTTATGATATAGTTGTTTGGTTTAAAATTTTTATTTGGAGTTTCTCTCTAAATGATCAAAGTTTTTTTTTGAGTACAAGTGTCCCTTATGGGGTGTTTGTTTCTCTAGTACACTTTATTTAACCAAAGGCAAGGGGAGAGACCTTACCCCCACCATTTTATCTACTTGGTTATAGTTGGGGCTTTATATACATTAATAAGTTTATTGTAACTCAGGGCCGGCTACGGGAGTTAGACTGCTTTAGCCAGAGTTAAATTTGGTTGTCCCATACACTTGACTTCCAAGGAAGATATCAATAAAATTAATGGTGAATGGGGTTGGCAACGACGTCGAAGTTTCCGATTCTGATGGTATAGTAGGACTCGGATTCCGAGTTCCTCTCTTTGAGCTACTCGAGGTCTTTCTAGTGGGAACTCAAAATAAGGACATGGTGGATTGCTATTCAACAGACATAGAGGAGTTGGGTGGACCGCAGAGGCTCTATTGACGGAGAGGTAGAGACTTAGAGGTTTGGGGTTTGTCCTGACCGGAGGGATTGTCCAAGTCCGATGGCTTGTTCGGCTTACCCCAGGCCGCCCTGTTGTAACTCAATATTAATGCCCTAGCCAATTTTTAATTACCAAACATATAGAGAAGTTGTTGGAATTGTGGTGGACCAACTAGCTATGAGTAGCAAATTTGGAGTGGGAGAAAATTATAGAGAGAAGATTTGGTGAAAGAGAATAATGGAAGAGAAATTTTTTTATAATAGCACTAAGCTTCTTAATTTTTGTTGTGTACAAAATGAGGGAAGAGCACCACTTTTTATAGGGCTCTTGGAAAAGTCTACACACTTATTAAATATAGTATGGAATCATTCTAGACTCTTTTATAATTAATATTAAGATATTTCTAGAACATAGATATTTTTCATGAACATAGATATTTTTCATGAACTTTCTAGGGAAAGAAGTTCCTAGAACATGGACTAAACTCAAAACTAAAATGGGCCAATGGACAAAGCCCAATGGTAGTGGATTAATTTGTTGGGCTCAAAATATTATCGCAAAATCAAGTTTATTTCCAACACTCCCCCTTAAACTTGATTTAGTGATTCCAAGTGAACTTCTTGCCATGAATAATAGTGCTTCTTTCTCGATTTGCTTGGTGAAGTTCTCGGTAGCTTACTTTTGCATTTTGACGGACTTCCTTTGCACTTGCTTTCTTATGATACGTATCTTTGGGTGGATGAACTTGCTTTTCATCATAGCCGTAGCCTTTTGTAAGTAGTCTATGCTTGTACCTCTTGACTACATCTTGAGCATTGTTCATTGGCTTGTAGATACTTTTTAATCCAATTTTATTTTGCCACTTTGAAAGTGTCTTTAGCTCCCAAGTGTCATCCTTCATGATATTCTTGATTTCTTCATCCATGGCATCTCTCCATTTCTTGTTTTGTGTCGCAGCTTCGAAACCTATTGGTTCACAATCGGCAAAAAGGCAAAAAAATGTTAGATTGTTTTGATTATTGGTTACCTCAATCTCCTCTTGCAAGCTTTTCAAGTTTGGAGCATTTCTCTCATCCAAGGATGAAGGTGGAGAATCTTCTCGAGATGGTATTGATGTCACGAGCGGAGTAACAAACTCTTGTACTTCTTCACGTGTTTGCACTTTATCCTCTTCTTCCATGAGAGAAACCGAGTCATAACTTGATTTTTGGACATCCGGTTGTGGCGAGCTTTCTTCATTGGACACAATGTTTCCACTAGTATTAATTTCTTGAATGATTTCTTTTTCATTCTTTTTTTCTTTCACCGGTGTTTCTAGATCATCTTCAAAAGTGATATAATTATCAAAGAACTCATCAAGATCCATAAAGATGTTTATGCTTCCACACATATGGTTGTTTTCCTTCAGGTGAAGATACCATGTGTTTATATCTTCTTCTTCTTTGTGTGCAAACAATAGAGTTGAGTTCTCTTGCATTTTTCTTCAACATATTGAGCTATCTCCTCAACATGTCCAACTGTGTTTCTGCATTCTGATGCATAATGTCCAAGTTTATGACAATTATAGCATTCAACTTGTGATTTATCATACCTTTGACTTCCATATCTTCTTGTGAAGCTTCTTCTTCCACGTCCTCTTGTATGATAGTTTTTGCCTCTTTCTCCATTGATGAATGTCTTGTAATGAGTTCTTTCCTCTCTTCCACGATCTCGGCCATGACTTCTTTGACTTCTTTGTGTTGGAGTGGGTGGGGTTCCCAACCTATGTGGAGAAGACCCCGGAGTACGACGAGCGCCGTCTGTGTGTCAGAGAAGCTCGGGGAGGTGACGAGGCCAGTTGGAGAAGCCGAAGAAGCTCGGGAGCTGCCAGAGGAGCTGCTGGAGAGAGGGGGGCAGAGTTCGGACCGAACTCTGCCCCAGGGGAGAGTTCTGACCGAACTCTGCCTCCCTGTTCCAGAACCTTGCTGGAAGCAGAACACAGAGTTCTGGCCGAACTCTGTGCCAAGACAGAGTTCTGGCTGAACTCTGTGTGTCGGGGCTGAAACATTTTTCAGGGTGATTTAATCACCGTTGGATCGTATCCTACGGTCCAGGTTTTGCTGCGGATTAGGAGATTTATACATGGTTATTCCTAACCCTAATTACAACACAACATTGGAGAACAAGAGAGAGAAAAGAGGCAAGAGTGCCATTACAACTTTGGAAGAGAAGACGGAGGATTGAAGATCTTTTTCGGAGGAGAATCGGATTCGGGTAATCTCTACTCGTCGTTCTTGTTCTTCGTAGCCTTGTAATCATTGTTCTAGCTTCCAAGTATTGTGGGGATCCGATTTGGATCGAGAGAAGTTTGTAGAGGGTGTAATTCTTCTATTTCATTAGTGGAGGCTTCTCAGGGTTGGACTCCGATCGTTCCGTGGTTTTTCCCGTAAGGATTTTCTACGTCAAAAATTCTTTGTGTCTGCGTGGTTTGTTTTGGTGTTTTTGGTTCGTGCGTTGTATTGCTCGGTTCTCTCGCAGGTACTCTCTAGTTTAGGGAAAGATTTTCGTATTTCTTTCCCAATAAAGTGGTATCAGAGCAAGGTTCTGGAATTCAGAAGGGTGTCAGAAGTTGACAGGAAAACTAGAAAGGAGAGATGGACGCGAAGCCGGTGCGCATGGTGAACCTGAACGGCACCAACTATCACTATTAGCGGAGCAAGATGAAAGATTTACTGTTTGTCAAGAAGCTGCATCTGCCCGTATTTGCATCCGAGAAGCCCCGTGATAAATCCGAGGAGGACTGGAAATTCGAGCATATACAGGTGTGCGGATACATCAGGCAGTTCGTTGACGAGAACGTGTATAACCACGTTGCCAATATTGAGCGCGAAGACGTTATGGGATAAGCTGGAATCTTTGTACGCGAAGAAGATCGGGGTAAACAAGTTGTTCCTGGTCTGGACGATGATGGGTTTGCGGTACAAAGATGGGGCATCTATTACGGATCACTTGAGTGATTTCCAGGGCATGGTTGACCAGCTGTCTTCGATGGGAGTCAAGTTCGACGACGAAGTTCAGGGACTATGGATGCTGTGTACATTGCCATACTCGTGGGAGACCGTACGAGTATCTATGATCGCTTCTGCTCCAGAAGGCATGGTCAGTCTAGAGTTTGCCAAGAGCGGGGTGCTGAATGAAGAGATACGGAGACGTTCTCAGGGCACTTTATCCACTGTCACGACCCACACCCACTGTGAGGGTACGAGTACGTAACAACGCCCAGCCTACGCCGCAGCGTCGCGGTAGAACGCTGTTCTAGGTCACTATCTAACCATCAACTCATGCAGTATATAATGTACTCATCATGATCAACTCCGAACGGAGGACAAGTATAAGATATTGTAACTCAATCACAGTCTAAGCACGATAAGATAACACAGAAGAAATAACTAAGAAATAGAAAGATAACTACTATAATAATAAAAAAATCTCAACAATCTCAATATAACACAAGTCTCAAATCAAATACAACAAGTCAAAAATAAGAACTAATGTAAGTCTAAAACTGTATCCCGATCACTGCTAAGTGTCGGGACCAAAGGTGGCTAATCCTTCGTCCGGTCCATAATGAGTAGAGCAAGTGTCCTCAGGACAATTATCTATAAAATTTCAACAGGTCCAGTCAGGACAGAAACGAGCACAATCTTATCTAGAAAACCCAAGTAAATGACAGAGAACTATAAAGCAGTTATCGACAGTTGTATTGATGAACATGGTAGTTTATATTCAGGTGATGGTATAGAGAGACAGATAAGGTACAAGGAAAGTAAAGTAACTAAACAAGAGAAGAATCATGGTAATAAAGACTGTAAAAATAGAAACTAGCTGAACTAGAGTAACATGGTATAAGTCCAGACAGTAAATGTAGACAAGTGTAAACTCCAATGTAAATCCAGTACAAGACGAATCTAATACAAGATGAATCCAGTACGAGACGATTCCAGTCATAGTGATCAATGATTCCAGGATGAGTCCAGCCTATACTCTAACAGTGTATTTTAAAATACCGAGATCGACATATAAACAGCTATAGGTAATCCGGCACATCACACACCTGGCCGGGTGTGAGATGGCAATCATTCCAGTTTGATTCCAGCATGAGGGTGATTCCAGAATTAGGGTATATCTACATGTCTTACTCTAGTATTTTCCCTTCCAGCAAGTGAATCCAGAAATCCGACACAAGATTCAAGATGAGTCCAGCCAGAACATGATGATACCAGTAAATGATTCCAGAATGATTCCAGTAATAGTGGCCAGACAATAAATGTGTGTCGCATACATGAATCCAGAAATATCCATGTTGACACAAAGTCACAGTCAACCAAATATTGACTACATTGACTAAATAATATCTGTATAAATTTAATACGACACACGACGTCTGTATTCAGTTCAGGACAGACAACAGCTCAGTTTTCGACTCTCAGTATATTTTTGAGTCTGTACTTTTACATTTTATTGAGTCTAGAAGTATGTACTCTGAGTTATGCTGAGCTCTTGGAACTTAGTCTATAAGCCTACCCAAAATCCCAAGCTCCACCAAAACAAAAATTGCCCACAAGTCCCACTTAGGACCACTCTGTGCTCTGGAGACAGAGTTCGGGCCGAACTCTGCCTCCACACAGAGTTCGGGCCGAACTCTGTCCCCTAGAAATCAGAAACCCTAATTTTAGGGTTAGCTGGTTGCTAGCTGTCCAACGGCCAAATTTTTAAATTTTCCTACCCGAATTCTGGCCGAATTCTGCCTCTAAAAACACTATAAATAGGGCATGAATTCTCTCATTTCAATTCACTCAATCTTCTCTTCTCTTCTCTCCTACAAGCTCAATAAGCCATACCCTTCCTATCTACTAGCCACAAGCCTCCTAAGTCTCGAGTGCTCAGCATCTCTCAGTTAGGATTCTTGTGCAAGAGTGAAGAAGTCGCTTGGACAATTCCAAGCAAATCGCCACTGCGATCCTCTGTTAGAAGTTGACGTGCTCTTCTGAAGAAAAGGCACGGGTTGTAAGCTACTATTTCACAAATAGTGGATTTAATCCTGAGCTAGAGTTCTCAGGCCTGGACTAGTCCTCCACGAGGGAAACCAGGTTAAAATTGTTGTGTTTGCGTATGCTCTTCTGCTCTTCATTTATTTTCCGCACTTTACTCTGATTTTTTATTGTTGGTGAAAGAGTTATTTTTAATTGGCTATTTTTCTATATAAACTCTATTCACCCCCCTCTAGAGTTGCCAAACTGTTCTTCAATTGGTATCAGAGCTCTGTTCTCTTTACAAGGACTAACATCCTAAGAGCTGATCCATGGCAACCACACAATCCTTGAATTCCAATCATGGTGAAGGTCAGTCCACTCATAGGCCTCCCCTATTTGATGGGACTAACTACACATATTGGAAAACAAGGATGAGCTTCTATCTTAAGTCTCTAGACTTTGACCTGTGGACTGTCGTCACTGACGGTTACAAAAAGCCCGCCAGGATAGTTGTCGATGGTGACCTCATTGAGAAACCACACGACAAATATTCTGTCGAGGAGAAGAAACATGCAAGTCTAGATGCTAGGGCTATTAATGCTTTATTCTGTGCTATAGACAGGAATGAGTTCAACAGGGTCTCTACATGCACCACTGCTCATGAAGTATGGAGACTTCTAGAAGTGACGCAGGAAGGAACCACACAGGTCAAGGAATCTAAAATAAGCCGTCTCACTCAAGAATACGAAGCCTTCAAGATGAAGCCAAGTGAGACGATCACTCAAATGATCACAAGATTCCTCGACATCATCAATCCTCTATCTTCGCTTGGAAAGCAGTACTCAAACCACGAGAAGATTCGTAAGCTGCTCAGAGGGCTACCAAAGATTTGGAACCCTAAGGTGACAGCCATCATAGAAGGAAACGATCTCACAACAATGTCAATGGAGACCTTGATGGGTAAGCTTATGACTCACGAGCTTGACCTCAAGGACTTCGAAGAGCCTGCTCCGAAGACCAGGGAGATCGCACTCAAAGCTCATCAACGAAGAGCTAATCATGATGAGACCGAAGAAGATAATTCGGATAATGAAGACCAAGCTCTCATGGTTCGCAACTTCAGGAAATTCCTTCGCTTCAATCGAAGGAAGAAGGAATCTCAAGAAGACGATGAAGAAGAACCAACTTGTTATGGTTGCAAGAAAACTGGACATGTCCGAAAAGACTGCCCATTCCTGAAGAAGAGCAACCGCTATGAGAAGCCATACAAAAAGAACTCATCAAAGAAATATGCCAACACAGGTATCTGGCATGAAAGTGAAGCGAGTGACTCTGAGGAAGAAAAGGACTCTCCTCAAGATACAGCAAATGTGTGCATGATGGCAACTTCCAACAAGGTATCTAACGAAACTCTGGATGACTTCTCTTTTGATGAACTTGGCGATGCTTTCACTGATTTACTCGATGATCATAAAAAGGTCATCGGTAAATATAAACATGCCAAGGACAAAATCAAAAGTCTAGAAGATGAGATACAAAGAATTTCTTTACTTCTTGATAATGTTAGAAACACATCACCCACAAATGACACTGATGAAGCATCCAAGCTTAAATTAAGCTTACATGATGCTGAAGCACGCATTGAGCAACAAACTCAAGAAATCACTACTCTCAATACGTTGCTTGCTGAAGAAAAGAGTAGACACAAGATTTCCATGACTAAGATTTATGGCTTAAATATTAAGGTTGATGAACTGCAAGCTGTTTCTAAAAGATTAGAAACCAAATTAGGTAAACAGGTTGTTCAACCTCAAACCCAATCACATGGGCACAATACCACTCATGCTAGTCAACCACGTCATTCTCATGCAGCACATAACCATGCTTTTATATACACAAACTTTCATAAACCACGTGCACGTAAGAACAATTCTCACTCAGTACACACTCATCATGCACAAAGACACAATCAACATCACTCCACACATAAAATTCATCATGCCATGCCATATAGACAAAATCATCATGCAATGCCATATAGACAAGGTCCTCATAAACCATATAGACAAAATCATCATGCCATGCCATCTAGACAATATCAGCATGTCACACATCATAGACAATACCATCATTCTATGCCTCATAGACACCATCAACATGCCACTTATTCCATGCATAATCATCTTCACCATGCTAACTCTTCACATCATGTCCATCCTCATCCTGTTGCTTACAGATATTATTCTCATGCTCCTAGTATAAATAAGAATGCTATCTGTACTTATTGTGGATTACATGGACACATCTCACCACAGTGCAGAGTTAGAAGACTTGTAGATAAAAGGATATATGCTTGGTTCCCAAAGACTAACTTTTCAGGACCCTCAAGAACTCGGGTACCAAAGGTCACATCTACTCTTGATGTAGGTGGACCTTCCCTCCTCAACTGAAAGTAAGTGGATTCTCGATAGTGGATGCTCGCGACATATGACGGGAGACGCAAATCTTTTTGCATCACTATCGATGAAGAGAGAAGGATACGTATCCTTCGGTAACAATCTCAAAGGGCACATTATAGGTAATGGTATCATTGGTCATCCTCCTTCTCCTGTAATAAAGGATGTCTGCCTAGTGACCGAGTTAAAGCATAACCTGCTCAGCATTAGTCATCTTGCTGATCATGGATATGATATTAACTTTGGACAAAATAGTTGCTACATCTATGATAGGTCAACAGGAGACATTGCTTTTGAAGGGAAAAGAGAGGACAACATCTATATTTTCTATCTTTCTATAAATACTAACAATGCAGGTAGATGTCTATATGCCCACAAAGACGAACGACTACTTTGGCACCAGCGTCTTGGTCATGCCAACATGGATGCTATATCCAGGCTTTCCACCAAGAAGCTAGTGAGAGGATTGCCTGAAATCACGTTCAAAAAGGACACGGTATGTGCCGAATGTGAACTAAACAAGGCAACCAAATCCTCATTTCATTCTATCAACTCTATAAGTACTACTAGACCCTTGCAACTACTTCATATGGATTTATTTGGTCCTAGTAGAATAGCTAGCCTTGGAGGCAAACTTTATACATTTGTTATTGTTGATGATTTTTCGAGATTTACATGGGTTTTCTTTCTCGCTAATAAGAGCGATGCTATTTCTGCTTTCAAAATTTTTGTAAAGAAAGTTCAAAACGAAAAAGGCTACATGATTACTCGAATCCGAAGTGATCATGGAGGCGAATTCGTAAATTATGATTTTGAAAGTTTTTGTAATGCAAATGGTTTTGATCATGAATTTTCTTGTCCTAGAACTCCTCAACAAAATGGTGTTGTGGAGCGAAAGAATAGGACTCTTGGCGATATGGCTAGAGTCATGTTGAATAAATTTTCTCTTCCGAAATATTTTTGGGCAGAGGCTGTAAGTACAGCATGCCACATTTTGAATAGGGTGCTTATTCGTCCCATTACGAAGAAAACACCCTATGAGCTTTGGTTTGGGAGAACCCCCAATGTTTCTTATTTTAAAGTTTTTGGCTGTAGATGTTTTATCCTTAACACCAAAGACAACTTAGGCAAATTTGATGCCAAAGCTGACGATGGTATCTTTCTTGGTTATGCCGCCAAGAGTAAGGGATATAGAGTTTTCAATAAACGCTCACTTATTGTGGAAGAGTCAACAAATGTGACTTTTGATGAAGATAACAGTGCAGCAAGTACTCTTGATGATGACGTTGAGCCATCAACTTCTACTCCAATGAATACTTCAACCGAAACTAATTCTCTGGAGGGTTTGCCTAAGAAATTCTCTTTCAAACCTTCTCATCCAGAAAATTTAGTTATAGGAGAAGTTTCACGTGGAGTAACTACTAGATCATCACTAAGAGACTCCGTTGCTAGCACTGCCTTCATTTCACAAGTAGAGCCTAAAAACATTTCTGAAGCTTTTAATGATGAATTTTGGATTTCTGCTATGCAAGAAGAACTCAACCAATTTGAGAGGAGCCAAGTATGGGAACTAGTTCCTAGACCGGCTAATCACTCAATAATTGGTACCAAATGGGTGTTTAGAAACAAAATAAATGAAGATGGTTCAGTCACACGTAACAAAGCTCGTCTAGTAGCTCAAGGATACAACCAAGAGGAAGGTATCGACTACGATGAGACGTATGCTCCTGTTGCTAGACTAGAATCCATTCGGATGCTTTGTGCTTTTGCTAATTTTTAAAACTTTAAATTATTTCAAATGGATGTTAAAAGTGCTTTCTTGAATGGCTTTATTAAGGAGGAAGTTTATGTCAAACAACCCCCTGGCTTTGAAAATCACAAATTTTCCGACCACGTGTTCAAGCTGAAGAAAGCGCTTTATGGCCTTAAACAAGCCCCCCGAGCTTGGTATGAAAGGCTAAGCAGTTTCTTGCTTGAGAAAGGTTTTTCTAAAGGGAAAATTGACACTACACTGTTTATCAAATCTTTTAAAGACACCATTCTATTAATTCAGATTTATGTTGATGATATTATTTTTGGGTCTACTGATGAAACTCTTTGTCAAGAATTTGCCAAGTGTATGCAGATGGAATTTGAGATGAGCATGATGGGAGAGCTCAACTACTTTCTTGGTCTGCAAGTAAAACAACTGGCTAATGGAACTTTCATCTGTCAATCGAAGTATACCAAGGACATGCTGAAGAAGTTCGATCTTGACAACATCAAACCAATCAGCACTCCAATGGCTACTTCAACCAAACTCGAACCAGATGAGAGCGGCAAACCCGTTGATCAACGTAAGTATCGAGGTATGATAGGCAGCTTACTTTATTTAACTGCTAGTCGCCCCGATATCATGTTTAGTGTTTGCCTATGTGCTAGATATCAAGCAAATCCTAAGGAATCTCACATGACCGCGGTTAAGCGTATCTTTCGATACCTTAAGGGTACGGTTACAGTGGGCCTATGGTATCCCAAGTCAACATTATTTGACCTCATCGGTTACTCTGATGCTGACTTTGCTGGATGCAAGGTCGACCGTAAAAGTACGAGCGGCACGTGTCATTTATTAGGAAAGGCTTTAGTCTCATGGTTTAGCAAGAAGCAGAACTCTGTCGCACTATCCACAACAGAAGCTGAATACATAGCAGCTGGGCGTTGTTGTGCACAAATTCTGTGGATGAAGCAAACCCTTGAAGACTATAAGTTATCTTTCATGCATATTCCTATATTCTGTGACAATACTAGTGCAATCAATTTGACTAAGAACCCTGTCTGCCACTCACGCACTAAACACATTGAGATCAGACACCACTTTTTGCGTGATCATCAGCAAAATGGCACGATTAACTTAGAATTTATTGACACTGATCATCAGCTGGCAGATTTCTTTACTAAGCCACTATCCGAAGAGCGCTTCAATTTTTTTTGTCGTGAACTTGGAATTTTAGATGAAGCAGTTATAAATTGAAACTCACCTGCATAAATATCGAGTATATTGTGATTCTTTTTCGAAGAATTTGGTATGGGTACAAGTCGAAAGGGTCCTTCTGACAACAAGGCGTAAAAGCCTAAGCGACACGGTGCACTAGTCCTCAGGACTACCGCTAGCTGGGATCCGGCCCCTGCAGCTAACCCATGGCAAATTTGGACTATTAAACCACAGTATATGTCCTTATTTATTATATGGCTCGTTTTCGATTTAATGTTGCCTAATTGAGATTTTCTAAAGTTCATTCTATTTTCTGAGTACCTCTCTATCTATTTTTTACACTCTTTGTTGTCCTCAACTATCTTTTGTTTAACTCTTAAACTTTTTCTTCATGTTCTTTGCCTGTTTTCAGTTCTGGATCATTGATCCAGAACTCGGGCCGAACTCTGCCCCTATCAGAGTTCGGGTCGAGTTCGGTTCTTAGGTTCCAGGGTCGGGATCTGGATCTGCCGTTGGATCAATTCTTATCCAATGGTCAATATTTCACCCGACCAAAGACCAAGCCCTACTTTATTTCGGGATTCCCTCTCTTTCCTCCCATATTTCCTTCTTCTCCACCTCCTCCATCTTCTTCCTTCCAAACCCTAACCCTAGTTCTTGATATAGAGGGCTCTATTTCTTCTCAAAATCAAGGGAAAGGGGTTTTTCAACATTCTCTTCAACTGTTTGGTATTCTTTTCAGGTATATCTCTCTTTTTCTATCATTTCCTAGTTCTCCTCTTTTATTTCAAATGGCATCTCGCTTGTCCAAACGAGGGAGAAGGACTCGACATGAGGGTGCTTCCTCTTCGGTTCCTCCTCCTCCGATTGAACAAGTAGTTGAACAACACCCCATTCATCCGTTGTTCAATCCGCCGCGTCCCGATGACCCTAACACTTACGACGACCGTTTATTTGTATCGCTAGAAGCCTCTAATGAATGGTTTAGCGATTTTAGAACTCGTCCGGTGTTTGGGGGCCATCCCATAAATTTCACTATTTTTTCACAATATGAGTCTTTATTCCGTGATCTTTGTTTGGATGATCTTGTTGCTTCAAATTCTGTCATCTACCATAGTGCAATTCAAATGTTTTACTGCAATTTGACTCACGATGCAACCCACATCTATTCTCGGGTTGCTGGCATTACCATTGCCTTTAATGATTCTGAGTTGGGAGACTTTCTTGCTCTCCCGGATCTTGATGTGTGGGACAAGCTTGTGGAAGCACGTCAACTTCAATTTGTTGGCAATACTTCCCTTGAAGGATTCAAGGAGGATTTATGTGCTCCTAACGTAAGTCCTCGCAAGCTAAAGGCCAAGCATCTCACCCCCTACTTTTATGAACTTCATCGCATCGTGTTCAATACTATCTTGCCCAAGGCTGGCTCAACAGATGAAGTCACTTATCTTGAGATCTCCACCTTATATCATCTCCACTATCGTATTCCATTCAACTTTCCACGGACTATGATGGATTGGATGATCAACTGTTGGAAGAAACCAAGAGCTTTGGTTTATCCTCTCTATCTTCCTTTAGTTTTTCGTGCTTTCATCATTCCTATCCATGATTGTCCGTTCCTGCCTGCACCTGCCTTTCTATCCAAAGCACGACGCCTTCAGCCTGTCGCTGCTTCTGAGTCATCTGAGCATTCTGCTGATGAGGAGCCTGATGCCCCTCCTCTTGGTCAGGATGCACCTCCTCCTCCTGCCACTCTTGAGTCTCTTCAGACTATGCTTCGCGATCGCTTTGCTATTGAGGATGATCGCTGGACGCAGCAGGATTACCGTACCACCTTGCAGATCAGTGCCCTTGGGAACTCTCTGCATGATATGCGGTATTCACTTGCTCGTCATCCTGATCTGCATGTGCCTATTGAGCGGGATCCAGATCGCGCGGGTCATCGTATAGACGATCCGTGGGTCATGAGGTATATGGATCCTGATGATGCTTTTGTGGACCCTCGTCGCTCATTCCCTGGTCCTTCAGATGTTCCAGGACCTTCTCGTGCTCCATGATGGAGATTGGCTTGATATGCTGCTGACACTGCTGATGGTCTTAGTTGCCTTTTTGATTTTAGTTATTTCAGTTTGTTATGGATTTATGTACTGGATTTATGTCTTCAAACCCTGATGATGTGCTGGTTGGTGGATAACACTTTATGCTATTTTTTGTAGTTCTACTTTATGTCAGTGACTTGTTTTATTAGTATTATACTGTTTCTTCTCTGCTTGGTGTGGTTGGATTACTTTTCATTGTCTATACTGCTATTCCCATGCTTTTCCTTATGCAGTCTATATGATCCTTTATATTGCTAACTGCCAAAAGGGGGAGAAATATGTATATTTGTGTGCTTGTGTTTGCTTTTGGGAAAATATTTTTATCAGGCCACAGGTTCTATGCATTATTTACGGGGGAGAGCTATTGATTCTAGCTCGGCACCGTTCACTGATTACGGGGGAGCTATCTTATTCTAGCTCGGCATTGTTTATGGGGGAGCTGTGTTTTAACCAACTGTGTCCAGGTATGAATATTGAAATATACATTTATTATTTTGTCAATTATCAATATGGGGGAGATTGTTGACACAAAGTCACAGTCAACCAAATATTGACTACATTGACTAAATAATATCTGTATAAATTCAATACGACACACGACGTCTGTATTCAGTTCAGGACAGACAACAGCTCAGTTTCCGACTCTCAGTGTATTTTCGAGTCTGTACTTTTACATTTTATTGAGTCTAGAAGTATGTACTCTGAGTTATGCTGAGCTCTTGGAACTTAGTCTATAAGCCTACCCAAAATCCCAAGCTCCACCAAAACAAAAATTGCCCACAAGTCCCACTTAGGACCACTCTGTGCTCTGGAGACAGAGTTCGGGCCGAACTCTGCCTCCACACAGAGTTCGGGCCGAACTCTGTTCCCTAGAAATCAGGAACCCTAATTTTAGGGTTAGCTGGTTGCTAGCTGTCCAACGGCCAAATTTTTGAATTTTCCTACCCAAATTCTGGCCGAATTCTGCCTCTAAAAATACTATAAATAGGGCATGAATTCTCTCATTTCAATTCACTCAATCTTCTCTTCTCTTCTCTCCTACAAGCTCAATAAGCCATACCCTTCCTATCTACTAGCCACAAGCCTCCTAAGTCTCGAGTGCTCAGCATCTCTCAGTTAGGATTCTTGTGCAAGAGTGAAGAAGTCGCTTGGACAATTCCAAGCAAATCGCCACTGCGATCCTCTGTTAGAAGTTGACGTGCTCTTCTGAAGAAAAGGCACGGGTTGTAAGCTACTATTTCACAAATAGTGGATTTAATCCTGAGCTAGAGTTCTCAGGCCTGGACTAGTCCTCCACGAGGGAAACCAGGTTAAAATCGTTGTGTTTGCGTATGCTCTTCTGCTCTTCATTTATTTTCTGCACTTTACTCTGATTTTTTATTGTTGGTGAAAGAGTTATTTTTAATTGGCTATTTTTCTATATAAACTCTATTCACCCCCCTCTAGAGTTGCCAAACTGTTCTTCAATCCATACGTGTTGTAACAGAGAATCACATACAACTAACTAGAATTGAAGTACAGTAATTGATAAATAAATGAGAGAACTATCAGAGAATGTACTCGCCTGATACTTTGAAAAGAGTAGTATAATATCAGATGTCTGCACCGGAGTCATAATGTCCTAAATAGAGCATTACTGGTTATAATATATTTAAAATAAGGTAAATAAAGTTTATGATGCAATCTACATGATTTCTAGGCCAACCTAGGTCAAAGTCAACTCTAAGTCAAACCTGGTCAACGGTCTAGGTCAAACTAGGTCCAAGTCAAACTTGGTCAACTTTGGGTCAACCCAAGTCAACATCTAGTCAAACCTTTGGTACTTTGTCAACATTGGTCTTAATTAGTCTAGTCTAGGGTTTTTGGGACTATTCCTTAAATTCTAGGTCAATAATTAGGTAGAGTGTGGTTGCATGAAGACTACATCTATACTCTAGATTCAACCTATACATTTCCATCCACTATACTCTAGCTATAGAACATAATACCTAACCTTCCCATTACCACATGTACATATATATATAAGGTAGCTAGTGTTAAGTTAATAGGCAATATAAGGATAACTTATTCAAGCTATACCAATAGAGAGTGAAATCTACTGGCTATTTATTCAAACTCAAGTAATGTAAATTGGGTATCTGTCATGGAACATGTAGGACATCTCATGTGGGCAGTCAACATGTGACTGAATCAAAGGTGCAGGGGTACAGAACATCTACAAGGGAACCACATAAAATCTGACTGAACAAAAGTGAAGGTAAATCAATCTGTAACATGCAGGGCCATAATGATATGGCAGATACCTCACATGTGGGGTCTGGTCTGATATCCTAAAGGACTGAACAATGAACAAACAAATACACCTATGCAGGACATGATATTTCATGGTGTGGATAGGACCATTACTGAACATACAAGGGGAAGTTAACCCAATGCAGGACAACATACACAAGGTCTGAACCAATGGGGCTCGACTGGGCAGTGGACAGGTCTGGTATGGCATATGACTGATACTAACTAACAATCTTTGCACTAAACTGAACCCATGTCCAAAGGCCATCTGTACAGAGTCAAGACTGAATACTCTCCTCTGATACACAACCCCTTGCCTGATACATAACCTATAATCTAACTGATACCCAACACCTAATCCTATATACTCTTGCAAATCCCTATTCTCCTACTGCTATTCACACATAAATGGTCTGCACCCTCCTCCCAAATACTGAACCTTAATACTAGAGACACTAACCCAACTAACTCACTAGGATATATTAGAAACAAGTTCTTAATTGACTAACCCCACTCTCCCTGACTCTCACTGATTTGAACACGACACCAACACCACTAACCTCTGCTATTGAGCAGACAATTCTAAGTCATCCCCTCACTCCCTATTCGAACACAACAAGTGAAACCCAATCATCACAGGAATTGGAAGGGGGTGGACTGGTCTCAGGTTTCAACAGCAAGTAGGGGTAAAACAAAGCAAAAGAGGGAATGCAATGTAGGGTATGCAAGGCAATTGGGTGTGTGTGAGAGTTCAAATTAGTGTGTGTGGCAAATCAGATTTTGTAGGTTCATGAATGCATGAGTGTGTGTGTAAATGTCAGGTTGTAACAATGTGAATGTGTGTAGATAGATATTCAAATCAGTGTATGTGTGCTCAGTGTTAACATAAACAGTGTATCAGTCACATTCAAATCAAAAGTCCAAATGAAAATTCGAAGCTAAAATTCCATGCAAATCAAAAACCCAACATGGTAGGCTAATCCCTGATATGAATTGGTGAACCTATATTCGAATTAAACCAACACAAATCAGTAATCCACATGACTGTTCATAATCTCAGGTTTACAGATTTCAGTGTACAATGTGTACGTGTGTGTGTAATCCAGTTAACAGTTCAAATGCTATTTCGAAGGCCAAATTTCCTGTGCCATGTGAACCCCTAACATGTTGGCTAATTCTCAGTTGCATATAGGGGAACAAAACACACCCAATTAATCATACAAAACAGTTCACTACATTAGAAAATTCAGGAAATCAAATCATAGTTTCTTGGTATCAGAAAATTAGGAAATTTTCCCATTTCAAAACCAAAAACCTAAGGAAAACCCACAATCAGGCATATGGACGTGTTCCCCATGTGTACACGTGTCTAGGGGGTCCATTCATGGCCAGGAAACTGGGCACGAAAGTGTCCAAAATCGAACTGCACACTGAATCAGTAACGTACATCCCAGTGCTCGTGCAGCGAGGACACGACCTTGTGCACGCGACACGGAGCACGATACGACTCGTGCGCATGCCCACGTGTTCGCCCCACATAGGTCTACCCTCGTGTCACCCTGCATTGTGTCCCCGTGTCCCCGTGTCGTGTCAAAACGTGCGTATTAGTATACGTCTGTGTGCGTGTGTGCGTGTGTGCAAATTCAGTACGGGTGGGATTTCTCCCAATCCGCTCGACAAAATCCCTCCAAATTTTGTGTGGGTGATGGCAGACACTAGGCCCACGTGTCCACCAAAAATTATGACCTGAGTCGCCGTGTCGTGTCCTGTGTCGACCCCGAGCAACAGGGCAGCGCACCGGGGCCTCGTACGTGCGTGTGTGTCTAAATTTGGACACGAAAACCAACCCAAATCATGCTCAGACACATACATACATAATCTACATATGATTAGCTACCCAAATATATAATTTGTTTTGAAAACCAAGAACGAAAAGTTCTAAGAGGCATTTCGTCGAACACCTATGCACATACATTGATACGTGTCCGATACGGACACAAAACGGACACGAAATCCTAGGGACAGCTAGGGGACTCCTAGATCTAGCCCTAAATGCAAAAAAAACTGAATATTAAAACAATTAGAGGTGTTTTACCTATCGATGCAAATAACAAGAAAAAGCTCCAAATGGGGGAAATCCAAATAGCAACTCCCAAGCTCCAAATTACACAAAAACTGAGATAAATCTCCACAAACAGTAAATAAAAAATAATTAGATCCTAATGCAAAAGACTTGAGTTAAAAAGGATTTGAAATGAATTTATTAGGAATTTAGAAAGGTGGGGAATTACCTTTCCTTCAAAAATCTAGGTCAAGCACAAAAGAGGCAAGAACAACTTAAGAGAATACTTATAGGCAAGGAAAAACCCTAAGTGTGGCTGGTCATGGGTGGGTTGGTTGGGTTTTTGGGCTTAAGTCGTGGGCCTATGGCTCAATTACAAGTCATGAAATTAATTCTAAGTCATAGGTCATGCACCCAATCACTAGTCTTCATATTCAAATCTTGATCCTAAGTGACCTAACTTGAGTTGACTTAAGTTAGACTAGGGTCACACCAATGTCTACCAAGTCACCATAACTAGGGTTAGCTTCTACGTTAGTCCCTTAAGTCACAACTAGCAAAAGTCAAAATTAACAATCACCAATGCAATAAATCCTAAAATAATTCAAAGAGGCCAAATGACCAAAATACCCTCTTGCTCAAAAGTAAAAATAAATCATCTTAATGACATGGTTAGGCTCTAGGTCAGACAGTCTCTAGGGTTTTACTAGCAGCACATCAAAATCACAAGTCATGACTTAAAACAAATTTTAAATTGATTAAAAATCACCAAAATTCATAATGTGATTTAAATGCAATAAATAATGATTATAAATACAAAAAACCCTCATTTTAGAAACTGGATGTTACATCCACATCCTACCACTCAGAGGCATTGGTTTCAGAGAGCCGCGGAAGGGGCAAAAGCAGGGGTCCAGGTGGTGGCAGAGACAAGAGCAGGGGGAAGTCCAAGGGTCGTTACGAGGACTCAGAGTGTTACCATTGTGGTAAGAAGGGCCACATCAAGCGGAACTGTTTCGCTTGAAAGAGAGAGAAGAAGGGCGACAAAGGGAAGCAAGAAGAGAACACTACAGCGGCGACCTCGATGCATGGAGGCGATGTGATCGTCGTAGGTGATGAGGTCATTATAAACCTCGCCTGTGATGACAATTCTTGGCTGGTGGACTCAGGAGCTTCGGCGCATGTATCTCACAATAGGGTACTATTTGCCACTTACACAACAGGCGACTGTGGAGTGTTGAAGATGGGCAATAGAGATGTGTCGAAGGCGGTTGCCGTTGGAGATGTACATTTGAGAATAAAGACGGGTGCAGTTCTTGTTCTCAAAGATGTTCGTCATGTCCCTGATATCCGTTTCAACCTGGTGTCGGTTGGAATGTTGGATGACGAAGGATTCTTCAGTCTCTTCGAGAATAGTCAGTGGAAGCTTTCCAAAGGTTCGATGGTGATTGCCAAAGGAAGTAAGAAGTCCGATCTCTACTATATGGAGGGGAGCGCACAGGGGGTGCAGGAGGTGAACGCAGTCAGTGATGCGTCTACCGAGTTGTGGCACAGACGGCTCGGCCATATCAGCGAGAAGGGGATAAGCTACTTGGTGAACAGGAAAGTGATTCCAGGGCTCAAGTCTACAAAGTTGGAGAAGTGCACGCACTGCTTAGATGGGAAGCAAAATAGGGTGTCTTTCCAAAGTCACCCAAGTTCAAGGAAGCCGGCATTGCTCGAGTTGATTCACTCGGATGTCTGCGGTCCTATGAAGGTAAAATCTATTGGTGGTACTTCTTACTTTGTAACTTTTATTGATGACTGTTCCAGGAAGGTTTGGGTCTATGCCTTAAATACCAAGGATCAGGTGCTGCCTACTTTCAAAGAGTTTCAGGCCTCTGTTAAAAGAGAGACGGGCAAGAAGTTACTGTGTGTTCGGTCCGACAATGGCGGTGAATACATCGGTCCCTTTGATGCGTATTGCAGAGAGTAAGGGATACGACACCAGAAAACTCCGCCCAAGATACCTCAGCTCAATGGTGTAGCGGAGCACATGAACAGGACACTGATGGAGAGGGTGCGGTGTTTGCTGTCAGAAGCAAACTTGCCGGGCAGTTATTGGGGTGATGCTCTTCTCACAGCTGCTTATGTTATTAATTTATTTCCTAGTGCTCATTTGCTGGGTGATGTGCCTGACAAAGTATGGTATGGCAAAGAGCCATCATATAATCACCTGCGAGTGTTTGGCTGTAAGGCCTTCGTGCATGTACCGAAGGACGAGAGTACCAAACTTGAGCCAAAGACGAGGCGATGCGTCTTTGTCGGCTACGGTCGGGATGAGTTTGGCTATAGACTCTACGACCCGGTGGGAAGAAAGCTCTACAGAAACAGAGACATGGTTTTCGTCGAGGATCAGACCATGACCAACACTCAGGATTCCGAGACGCCTTCTGAGGTTGAGGAATTGCCTGAGTTAGAGTCATTTTGCTTCGAACAGTTTCCAGAGGACATTGCAGATGATCCAATTATGGGGGAGCCAGTACATGGAGTTGCTCCCAACCTTGATCATCAGCCTGCTGATGGTGGTCAGGGTGTCCCTCAGGAGGATGAGCATGCCGTGGAGGCAGTTCCTGAAGGGGAGGAGGCTGTTGGTATACAGCCAGCACCAGTGGCTCCACTGAGAAGGAGCGACAGAGATCGTCGACCATCTATGTCACTCTCCGTTCCCAGAATACGTATTTTTATACATGTACAACTCATATATATTTATTTAATATTTATCATGTATTATCCTGTATTTAAATTCCTTTAATTTCATGTTAATTAATTATCTGCATTTTATTTCCTGCAATTTTATTCCTGTATTTTATTTTCTGTATTTTATTTTCTGCTTTTAACCTCTCTGCTTTGCTTTCGGGTTAGCCTTGGATGGATCCGAATGAACCCGACCCAATAAGACCCCACCTACCACCACCCTTCCTATTTAAAGCCCCCATCTCCTTCTCTCTCCTCATAACTCTCCTTCACCATTACTTCTTCTTCTTCCTCATCACTCTCTCCACCAACCAACAGCAGGCAAGTACATCTTGCTTCTTGCTTCCACTTGGAGAACCATTTTTATGGTTCATTTGCCGTCTTCTCATGATTCTGAGAGAGTTTAGTACTTAGCATTTTTGATTTCTTTGGCTTGTTTCTTCTAGATCTAAGTTGTTGCATTCTCGGTTGTTCATGGGTTTTGATCTCCCAATCTGGCGTGCTTTCGGAGTAGATGGTTCTTGTGGCAGAGCTTCTCCTTTTACACCATTCTGAACCATAGGAACTTCATTTCTGGCTTGGAACGAAGGATTAGTCACGCTCACGTCTTTACGTGTCAGCGTGAATTTTCAGTCACGCTCACGTCTTTGCGTGCGTGCGTGAATTTTTAGTCACGCTCACGTTCTTACGTGTTAGCGTGAATTTTTAGTCACGCTCACGTTCTTACGTATTAGCGTGAATTTTTAGTCACGCACACGTCTTTACGTGCGTGCGTGAATTTTGAGTCATGCTCACGTTCTTACGTGCCAGCATGAATTTTTAGTCACGCTCACGTTCTTACGTGCCAGCGTGATTTTTAGTCACGCTCACGTTCTTACGTGTTAGCGTGAATTTTTAGTCACGCTCACGTTCTTACGTGTTAGTGTGAATTTTGAGTCACGCTCACGTCTTTACGTGTTAGCGTGACATTCTCACGCTGTGCGTGCGTGAATTTTTTGTCACGCTCCTGCTGTGCATGCGTGGATTTCTTATCACGCTCATGTTGTGCGTGCGTGAATTTCTTATCACGCTTTTCACGCTCATACGCTCACGCTGTGCGTGCGTGAGTTACTTTTCACGCCACGTTATGAGTGCGTGAATTACCCTTCACGCTAACGCTGTGCATGCCAACGTGAACCACTTTTTACGCTCACTCCTACCTACTAGACTTGGCGTGACTTGTTGGCCTTAGCATAGACTTGTTGGCGTGACTTCCTGACCTGGGTGTTTTATTTGTTCTATAATTTATTCATTTAATGGTGGCATGATAATTCTCCTATTATATCCTTATGTCTTTTTTTATGAACTCGATAATCTTAGCATGTTAATATTTTTAATATATATGGTTGTGTAGAACGTGCCTTGTGTCTTGATTGGTTTATGGATACCCAGTAAGACTGAACTTAACCTTGAGAGTTATAGACTCGACCCCATTTAATACTACTTGACTTTCATGCCTTGTCACCATTGATAATAATGGTTATCTTGACTAAAATTGATCATGCGTTCCTAAGTTGGAACTAAGAGACTGGCTAGTCGTCTTATTGAATTGAATGAATGAGACACGTTCATGTAATGAACTATTGTAATCGACTGGCTGATCCCGAATATTGACGTACAGGCACATGCAGGCTTCAATCTATTTATTTATTTATTTAATTATTTTTCTACAAAGCAGTATGTGTACTTTATGGTCAAGGCATAATTACTCCGTGGTTAGATTTGATTGTTGCATTACGCTATGTAAGACCTACAACCTAGCCGTACGGGTATCGTTGTAGAGTTGCGCATATCGTACCCCGTACGAAAGTACTCATTTGAATGACCATGATCCACGGCATGGGATTTTAGTCAACGTAGAGACTATTAAGTTAAATAAAATAATGATTGCATGGAGAGAATGGATCCCCGAGTTCTTACATAGCAGCCCTCTTGGGACTAGTAGTGCCCGACAGGCCGGCTGGTTCCCACAGATACTGTAAACCTGCCACACGGGCAGGGAGCGGTATCTGCTTATATTATTATTGTATATTGATGACGGGCATCCCGCTGGGACTCGTCTAATTCATGATTGGCACAATTGATTGACTGGATAGACTAGCCTTGCTCGCACATAGTAAGAACTGAGGAATCCCTATTTGTATAATTCCAGGATAACTTGGGACTCACAATAGCAAGCCGTAGGAGTTGATTGGCCGTTCAAGATGATTTGTTTGTGTACTGTACCTACTCTGTTGCCTAACTGAGATGATCATAATGTCAGGACATGACGGGCCAACTTCTGTCCTTGTTTGGCTGGGAGGTTGGTTCGAAGTGTCGTGACGTTATGTGAATCCTAGTGGAAAGCAGAGATCTATTATTATATTCTCTTACTTACTGGTTTAATCCTTCATATCATGCTTCCTTGTGGTACTTGCTATTAGAGGTCTAACCTCTCTGGTTTTGCATGGCCAGATTTAGAGCCGGTTCCCGAGGATTCAGCTTACTTCCACCTCCAAGATGGTCAATACTAGAGGAATGATCGCAGGAGGACTCGAGTGGGTTCCTTACTCCACCGCTCGTTTTGTTATTTACTTTATACTTAGCCGTTTGGCACCGACATGTTAGTCGGATTATCTTGTACTTACTTTTACATAATTGTAACTAAGTCAGACTGCAGCTGATAACAATTGTGTATACTTGCTACATCATCTGGCTATGTTTTGTAAAGTCAGATCTCAAGAACATTTTGACTAAGCGTTTGGGACGCCTTACTGTTTTATCTTACATGTTCTCTATTTTTGTTTCTTGTTTGAATGATTGAGACAATAGATGTGAAGTGACCATAGTAAGACTTTCATGTAGTATGCACCCCCTCGTCTGGTTAGACATCATTGATCGTATTATACGGTATTCATCTACCCGTAATACGTAGCTGGCTGAGTCATTTCCCTGCTCTCCAGTATTCTGGTTCTGGGGCGTGACAAGGTTCTAGTGGTAGCCCATGCAGGTCTAATTTCAGACTTGTAGGGTGTTTTGATTTATAGGATGTCTCAATCACACGTGTCCCCCCTTGATCTCATGATTCGTTGTTCTCAACCCTTGCTTGACATTCCGGTATCCTTTGACTTCATTTATCCTTCATGTCCGGTTGTTTGATTGTTCTCTTGTCCCTTTTCTTAGGGGCACTTCGTCCGCATCGGTCAGGACTGGACCACAACAACAAGAGCAACATGGGCAACCTGACCATGTTGGTCAGCAACAAGGGCCAGTCTCACCTCAGGAGACTATCCAAGAAGAAGTAATAGTAGAACCAGCAGCTGAATCGCAGTATCCGGATGTTCCACCACCACCAACAGTTCCACCTACCCAAGTGGACACACCAGCCCTTTTGGAGATTATGAGAGGAATGATGGCTACTCAGCAACATCAGATGTTGGCCCAGCAACGCATGCACACTCAGCTACAAGAGCAGAATGTGTTGCTCAACCAAAGATTGCAGACGGCTTTGGAAAGAGGAGTGAGGACTGATTCAGGAGCATCAGCCAGGTTTTACAAGTACAACCCCCGCCGTTTCGAGGGCACGGAGGATGCCATCTCAGCAGATGCATGGCTTAAGGATATTGAGGCTATTCTGACAGCAGCTAAGGTACCGGCAGAAGAACGTGTGGATCTAGTGAAGTTGTTACTTCAGGATCTCGCACGTGATTGGTGGGAATCAGAGGAAGTGGGCATCAGACGTCCTGTGGCTTGGGACAATTTCACTGCAAGATTCAAGACAAAGTACTATGGAGTTGTGGCACGGTTTGAGCTACAACAGAAGTTTATCAACCTCAGGCAGGCCGGCAAGACTGTAGATGCTTATACAGCGGAGTTCTGCAGATTGAGTAGATTCGCCCCAGAGATGGTAGCAACAGAGAGCCAGAGGGCCATGAGATTTCAGCAAGGGTTTCATCTTGAACTCTTGCAATTGATAGAGGGGCACAATTACCAAACTTTTGATAAAGTATTGACGGCAACTCGAAGGCATGAGATCACCATTCAGAGGCTTGCGACAATGACTGGGGGTCAGAAGAGATCCCACAGTCAGATTAAAGGAGGAGGGGGAGCAGCGCCCCGAACAACAGCACCATCCACTGGCATTCGTATCCACGATGTGGCGATACGAGGACCAGCACCACCCAGGCAGCAGCAGCAGCAACGGAGGAAGAACCAGCAACCCCCGGCGGGCTGCACTTATTGTGGGAAGATGGGGCACACTAGAGATGTGTGTCTGACATTGAATGGACTGTGTCTGATATGTGGAAATCCAGACCATCGGGTTACCACATGTCCCATGAATTCGAGGTCAGGAGGACCAGGGTAGCAGTTTTCTGCTCTGCCAGCACCAGGGGCAGGCCAGTATCGAGGACCAGCGGTGGCAGTAAGGCCGTTGGTACAGCGTTCGTTAATGCCGTAGGCTCAGATATTTTGGCAGCAGGGGCCGCCGATGCAGCAACACCAGCATAGACCACCCCAGCATCATCAAGGAAAGGGCCAGCAACAACATCAGGCTAGGCCGTAGCATGAAAACCAGCAAGGAGGTCGAGGGTAAGCATTCACTCTGTCCTTAGAGGAGGCATTGGCATCGGGAGATGTTGTGGCAGGTAACATTCTCGTCGCCTCATATCCCGCAGTAGCATTATTTGATTCGGAAGCATCACACTCATTTATATCTGCACAATTTGCGGCACGACTAGGAACGGAGTTCGAGGCATTGCCAGGGAGGTTAAATATACTCACTGGTAATGGGCTCATAGGAGTTAGTAGAGTTATTTTAGCATGTAGCGTTGTAGTTTGCAGGCATTCTTTACCCGCCCGGTTGATAGAATTTCCTGTTGGAAATTTCGACGTTATCTTAGGCATAGACTGGCTGAAAGACAGTCATACGACAATAGATTGTCGTAGAGGGAGTGTGTCTTTTGATATTCCAGGCATGAAGCGGTTCACCTTAGTCAGAACAGGGGCAACTCAACAAGAGCAGGGAGTAGTAACGGCAATGGAAGAAGTTCAGATTCCGAAGGTAGTTGAAGAGTTTCTAGACGTATTTCCTGAAGAACTTTCAGGTCTACCACCGGTTAGGGATATTGAGTTCAGTATAGAATTGGCACCAGGAACTAAACCGATATCAGATCGAGTTTACAGAATGGCGGATTCAGAGCAGGCCAAGGTATACCAGCATATAGAGGAACTGAAGGAGAAGAAGTTCATCCAAGCTAGCGTGTCACCATGGGCAGCACCAGTGGTACTTGTAGGGAAGAAGGATGGGTCATCCAGATTGTGCATTGACTATAGGAAGCTTAACGCGGCAACATTGAAGAACAAGTACCCATTACCCAGGATCGACGACTTATTTGATCAGTTGAGCAAAGCTAGAGTTTTCTCCAAGATAGATCTTCGTTCAGGGTACCATCAGGTGAGGGTTCGGAAGGAAGATATTCCCAAGACAGCATTCAGGTCAAAGTATGGGCATTATGAATTCTTAGTAATGTCGTTTGGTTTGACCAATGCTCCAGCAATATTCATGGATTTGATGAATCGCATCTTTATGCCATACTTAGACCAGTTTGTCGTTGTATTTCTTGACGACATTCTCGTATACTCTGTTAGTGAAGAGGAGCATGAAGACCACCTCAGAAAAGTATTACAGGTTCTGTGAGAGAACCAGTTGTATGCCAAGCTCAGCAAGTGTGAGTTTTGGTCGAATCATATTTCATTTTTGGGTCACATCATATCAGAAGCTGGAGTAGCAGTAGATCCCAAGAAGATAGAAACAGTAGAAAGTTGGCCAGTACCCAAGACCGTAGCAGATGTGCGGAGCTTCTTGGGATTGGCAGGATATTACAGAAGATTTGTGTCAGACTTTGCAAAGCTTTCAGCACCCATGACCCGCTTGACCCGGAAGGATGTACCATTTGTTTGGTCGGCAGGATGTCAGGCATCATTTGAGACTTTGAAGCAGAAGTTGATATCAGCACCTATTCTTACATTGCCAGTTGGACCCGGAGGTTTTACAGTATATTGTGATGCGTCAGGTAAAGGACTTGGATGTGTCCTTATGCAACATGGGAAGGTGATAGCATATGCATCTAGGCAGCTTCGGGACCACGAGAAGAATTACCCAACTCATGATTTGGAGTTAGCGGCAGTAGTGTTTGCTCTGAAGCTATGGAGGCATTACTTATATGGTGACCGAGTGGACATGTACACAGACCATAAAAGTCTGAAGTACATTTTTACTCAGAAGGAACTAAACATGAGGCAGAGAAGATGGTTGGAGTTGATTAAAGATTATGACGTAGAGCTTCAGTATCATCCAGGCAAGGCTAATGTAGTAGCAGACGCTCTTAGCAGGAGAGGCGGCGCATTTATGTTGACAACACAGAGGCATATCTTAGAAGACCTTCAGGAGATGGGCATCAAAGTTATACTTTCTAGTGATGTAGGAGTTCTAACAAGTCTGTAAGTTCAATCCAACTTGGTAGACAGAATCAAGGCAGCTCAGGCGCAGGACCCAAGGATTCAGAAGCTTAGGACAGAATGTATACTTTATGGTCAAGGCATGATTACTCCGTGGTTAGATTTGATTGTTGCATTACGCTATATAAGACCTACAACCTAGCCACACGGGTATCGTTGTAGAGTTGCGCATATCGAACCCCGTACGAAAGTACTCATTTGAATGACCATGATCCACGGCATGGGATTTCACTCAACGTAGAGACTATTAAGTTAAATAAAATAATAATTGCATGGAGAGAATGGATCTCCGTGTTCTTACATGGCAGCCCTCTTGGGACTAGTAGTGCCCGACAGGCCGGCTGGTTCCCACAGATACTGTAAACCTACCACACGGGCAGGGAGCGGTATCTGCTTATATTATTATTATATATTGTATACTGATGATGGGCATCCCGCTGGGACTCGTCTAATTCATGATTGGCACAATTGATTGACTGGATAGACTAGCCTTGCTCGCACATAGTAAGAACTGAGGAATCCCTATTTGCATAATTTTAGGATAACTTGGGACTCACAATAGCAAGCCGTAGGAGTTGATTGGCCGTTCAAGATAATTTGTTTGTGTACTGTACCTACTCTGTTGCCTAACTGAGATGATCAGAATGTCAGGACATGACGGGCCAACTTCTGTCCTTGTTTGGTTGGGAGGTTGGTTCGAAGTGTCGTGACGTTATGTGAATCCTAGTGGAAAGCAGAGATCTATTATTATATTCTCTTACTTACTGGTTTAATCCTTCATATCGTGCTTCCTTGTGGTACTTGCTATTAGAGGTCTAATCTCTCTGGTTTTGCAAGGCCAGATTTACAGCCGGTTCCTGAGGATTCAGCTTACTTCCACCTCCAAGATGGTCAATACTAGAGGAATGATCGCAGGAGGACTCGAGTGGGTTCCTTACTCCACCGCTCGTTTTGTTATTTATTTTATACTTAGCCGTTTGGCACCGACATGTTAGTCGGATTGTCTTGTACTTACTTTTACATAATTGTAACTAAGTCAGAATGCAGCTGATAACAATTGTGTATACTTGCTACATTATCTGGCTATGTTTTGTAAAGCCAGATCTCAAGAACATTTTGACTAAGCGTTTGGGACGCCTTACTACTTTATCTTACATGTTCTCTATTTTTGCTTCTTGTTTGAATGATTGAGACAATAGATGTGAAGTGACCATAGTAAGACTTTCATGTAGTATGCACCCCCTCGTCTGGTTAGACAGCATTGATCGTATTATACGGTATTCATCTACCCGTAATACGTAGCTGGCTGAGTCATTCTCCCGCTCTCCAGTATTCTGGTTCTGGGGCGTGACAATCTACGAGATACTCACCGGATGAGTATGTGCTATTGACTGATGGGGGAGAGCCCAAAAATTTTGCAGAGGCTATGGAAGACGACCACAGGCAGGAATGGATTGAGGCCATGCAGGAGAAGATGAGTTCCTTACACGCCAATTCCACTTATGAGCTGGTGCGGTTGCCAAAGGGCAAGAAGGCTTTGAAGAATCGATGGGTGTTTAGAGTGAAGCAGACGGATGATGCTACTCGCCCTTGATACAAAGCGAGGCTGGTAGTTAAAGGCTACGGTCAGCAGAAAGGCATAGATTATGATGAGATATTTTCGTCTGTCGTCAAGCATTCGTCTATTCGGGTGGTGCTAGCATTGGCAGCCAGTCTCGACTTGGAGGTCGAGCAGATGGACGTGAAGACGGCATTCCTCCATGGTGATCTTGAGGAGGAGTTATACATGGAGCAGCCAGAGGGATTCTGTGAGAAGGGCAAGTCACATTTGGTCTGCCGGTTGAGGAAGAGCTTGTATGGTCTGAAGCAGGCTCCGAGGCAATGATACAGGAAGTTTGAGTCGTTTATGGGGGAGCATGGTTATGCACGGACGATGTCGGATCACTGTGTATTTGTGAGGTATTTTGTCGATGATGATTTTATTATTTTATTGCTCTATGTAGATGATATGCTATTAGTGGGTCGGAAAGCCACTAGGATAGCAGAGTTGAAGCACCAACTGGACGTGGCCTTCTCTATGAAGGATTTAGGCGTAGCAAAGACTATTCTTGGGATAGAGACCAGCCGAGAGAGAGAGTCCAAGCTGCTACATTTATCCCAAAAGAAGTACATTCACTGGGTACTTCAGCGTTTCGGTATGGACGGGTCGAAGAAAATGAGTTGCCCCCTTGCGGCTCACTTTAAGTTCACTGAGGAGCAGTGTCCATCTACCGAGGACGAAAAGAAAGATATGGAGCGGGTTCCATATGCTTCAGCTGTGGGGAGCCTTATGTATGCTATGGTGTGTACGAGGCCAGACATCGCTCATGCAGTTGGCACAGTTAGCAGGTATCTTTCAAATCCTGGAAGGGTACATTGGAGTACGGTCAAGTGGATTCTATGATACCTTTAGGGCACTATCGATTGGAGACTTTCTTTTGGTGGTGACGAGCCAAAATTGGTTGGATATACCGACGCTGATATGGCTGGAGATATAGACACGAGACGATCGACTTCGGGCTATGTGATGATGTTTGCCGGAGGAGCGGTATCGTGGCAGTCACGGATGCAGAAGTGTGTTGCCTTGTCGACGACGGAGGCGAAATACATTGCGACGATGGAGGCTTGCAAGGAGCTGCTATGGATGAAGAAACTGTTGCAGGAAATGGGACTGAAGCAAGAGCAATATACTTTGCTTTGCGACAGTCAGAGTGCTATTCACCTTGTGAAGAACCAGACATTTTATAGTCGGTCCAAGCACATCGAGACTCGGTATCATTGGATACGGGATGTGGTTGAGAAGAAGGACGCGGCGCTTGAGAAAGTTCATACTGATGACAATGGAGCGGACATGCTCACGAAGGATCTTCCGAGGGAGAAGTTTGAGTACTGTAGGCAGATCGTCGGAATGACGACCTCCTCCACATAGTTGTGAAGGGAAAAATTTATTGGAGTGGGTGGGGTTCCCAACATATGTGGAAAAGACCACGGAGTGCGACGAGCGTCGTCTGTGTGTCAGAGAAGCTCGGAGAGGTGACGAGGCCAGTCGGAGAAGCCGAAGAAGCTCGGGAGCTGCCAGAGGAGCTGCTGGAGAGAGGCGGGCAGAGTTCGGGCAGAACTCTGCCCCAGGAGAGAGTTCTGGCCGAACTCTGACTCCCTGTTCCAGAACCTTGCTGGAAGCAGAACACAGAGTTCTGGCCGAACTCTGTGCCAAGACAGAGTTCTGGCCGAACTCTGTGTGTCGGGGCTGAAGCATTTTTCAGGGTGATTTAATCATCATTGGATCGTATCCTACGGTCCAGGTTTTGCTGCAGATTAGGGAGTTTATACATGGTTATTTCTAACCCTAATTACAACACAACATTAGAGAACAAGAGAGAGAAAAGAGGCAAGAGTGCCATTGCAACTTTGGGAGAGAAGACGGAGGATTGAAGGTCTTTTTCGGAGGAGAATCGGATTCGGGTAATCTCTACTCGTCATTCTTGTTCTTCGTAGCCTTATAATCATTGTTCTAGCTTCCAAGTGTTGTGGGAATCCGATTTGGATCGGAAGAAGTTTGTAGAGGGTGTAATTCTTCTATTTCATTAGTGGAGGCTTCTCAGGGTTGGACTCCGATCGTCCCGTGATTTTTTTTCGCAAGGATTTTCCACGTCAAAAATTCTATGTGTTTGCGTGGTTTGTTTTGGTGTTTTTAGTTCGTGCGTTGTATTGCTTGGTTCTCTCGCAGGTACTCTCTAGTTTGGGAAAAGGTTTTCGCGTTTCTTTCCCAACACTTTGATTGGTGAAGCTTTCTTCTTTCTCCTTGAAAGTGAGCTTTGTTTGAAGGACTTGCTCCAATGTCTCTTACTTTTTCTTTTTTCTTTCTTCATTGGCTTGTAGTGAGCCCTTAAGTTGCTCAATAGTCATGGTCTCCAAGTCTTTAGTTTTTTCAATAGTTACTATGATATGCTCAAATTGTGGAAGCAAAGAGTGGAAAATTTTCTCCATCATTCGAGTGTTGGTCATGCTTTCACCATTTCTTTTCATTTGATTAACAATGGCTAAAACTCTAGCAAAGTAGTCGGAAATAATTTCGGACTCTTTCATATGTAAAGTTTCATATTCACCTTTTAAAGTTTGAAGGCGTACCTTCATCATTTTTTCCTCTCCTTTGCAAGAAATTTGAAGTTTCACCCATGCTTCTTTGGAGGTTGTTGCACTTGAAATCAACTCGAATGCATCATCATCCACGGCTTGGTAGATGATAAAGAGAGCTTTCTTATCCCTCTTTCTTGAAGATTTCAACAACTCCTTTTGAGCTTGCGATAATGAAGCCTCATCTTGTGGCTCATTATAACCTTTTTCGACGACCTCCCATGCATCTTGTGCTCCTAGCAAAACCTTCATCTTGATGCTCCAATTGGCATAGTTGCTCTTGTTGAGGACGGAAACTTGGAAGGGAGTCATCTCGCTTGCCATATTCGACCTCGAACCGCCTCGCTTTGATACCACTTTGTTGGAATTGTGGTGGACCAACTAGTAGGAGTAGCAAATTTGGAGTGGGAGAAAATTATAGAGAGAAGATTTGGTAGAAGAGAATAATGGAAGAGAAATTTTTTTATAATAGCACTAAGCTTCTTAATTTTTGTTGTGTACAAAATGAGGGGAGAGCACCCTTTTTATAGGGCTCTTGGAAGAGTCTACACACTTATTAAATATAGTATGGAATCATTCTAGACTCTTTTACAATTAATATTAAGATATCTCTAGAACATAGATATTTTTCATGAACATAGATATTTTTTATAAACTTTTTAGGTAAAGAAGTTCCTAGAATATGGACTAAACTCAAAACTAAAATAGACCTAATGTACAAAGTCCAATGATAGTGGATTAATTTGTTGGGCTCAAAATATTATCGCAAAATCAAGTTTATTTCCACCAGAAGTGTGAGCCGAAGGCGAAATGTGTTGGAATAAGACTAAGAAACAAATTTTCAACGATTACACCTGGCAAAGAGAAAACAAACAAGAAACACAGCACACAAGAATTACGTAAACAAATTTAAACTCAGGAAAAAAAAACACATATCGAGATCACTAGTATAAATAAGGTATTACAATACTTGTACAAGTTCATTTGCAGTTTTACTATCGTCCCAATACAAGAGAAATGGCGTAAGTGTTGGAGTTCAGTCTGAATTTGATAATATCATATTTATAGAATCTAAATCTGATTAAATATTTGATTTAATTTGATTTGAATGTTCATAATTAGTGGTGGGGATTCTTATTTGAGAGTTTTCTATTTAAGAGATCCTATTATAATCTAAAATAGGATATAGGATGTTGATGGACTATTTTAGGTGTAGTAGAATTCTTATTTAAGGGCTTTCTATTTAAGAAATTATATTATGACCAAAAATAGATTTTTCTCATCCTATATATATGGGGTGAGGGTAGAGGCACAAATCACAGCACAAAAGTGGAGATTCGAGGTACTCGTCACAGGAAATCTGGTTTGGTGAACGATTTCAATTGTAATCTTGGGTGTGGTGAGGGGGTTGAACCTATTAGGGCAAATGGTTCAACATTAATTTTTGTTAATTTTGTAATTTCATCTGAGTTATAGAGATATGGGATTTGTCCAGGTGACGTAGTCACCACCATATACTCGTCTTTATCTGTGCTTGTTGTCCGTTAGACATATACTCGTCTTTATCTGTGCTTGTTGTCCGTTAGACGGGGATTGATTATTTCAGGTGGGTTGGCCTAAGTTTTCGCTGCGGCAATATCTCAGACACGGTATCGGAACGCAAGATGGCGTATTCGATTCCCAACAATAAGAACAGAAAGAATGAAAAACAAAATCTCCCTTGCCTATGTGTAAGGATACAAAGACGTGCACACAAACCACAAAGAAAGAAACATGATCCCTCTACATAGAACCACACCAGGTCACACAAACATATATATATATATATATATATATATATATATATATATATATATATATATATATTATTTTTTTGAAGCAATGGGTACTTGTAGCGAACTCGCCTCCACTGAGGCTCGAACTCCCGACCACTTGGGCCGCATGCATCTCTCTTAACCACTAGGCTAGAGGTCATTTGCATATATATATATATATATATATATATATATATATATATATATATATATATATATATATATATAATTTTTTGAAGCAACGGGTACTTGTAGCGAACTCGCCTCCACTGAGGCTCGAACTCCCGACCACTTGGGCCGCATGCATCTCTCTTAACCACTAGGCTAGAGGTCATTTGCATATATATATATATATATATATATATATATATATATATATATATATATATATATATATATATATATATATATATATTTGGAATAAGATAAATTGTTTCTGGAATCGTTTCTACTGGAATTCGAACTCCTGACCACTCGGACCGCATGCATCTCTCTTAACCACTAAACTAGAGGTCATTTGCTATATATATATATATATATATATATA
The DNA here is from genome assembly GCA_029216955.1 of Iris pallida. Taxonomy (NCBI): domain Eukaryota; kingdom Viridiplantae; phylum Streptophyta; class Magnoliopsida; order Asparagales; family Iridaceae; genus Iris; species Iris pallida. The sequence continues at coordinate 33,137,983 of JANAVB010033017.1, forward strand.
TATATATATATATATATATATATATATATATATATATATATATATATATATATATATATATATATTGAATACTTACAATTTTTCAAGAAAGAGGAATTTAAAATTTTAGTCCTAACTAGAACTTCATACCTAGTAGATATTGCCTACTGTTCAATGGTGACGTTCTTCTTGATGGAATTAAGGAACTCCGATCAGTTTTCTCCTCCCATCTTGAAGAGTAAGAATCTACGAGCGAGCATGAACTCCTCATAAAAGTTGGTGAATCCTCCTTCAATCTCCTTAGCAGCATTCCTGAAGCAATCCCCTTAATTAGCCTCCATTATATAGGACTAAAAATTCCTAATTCAGATTTTAGAACATTCTAATTAGTCCAACAAATATGAACTATCAAAAATCGATCCAACGCATCCCAATGTTGCTGGAAAAGAATACACCCAGAATAGTAGATCCGCTCATAATCGGAATTCTAAATAAATTATTGTATGCCTGCATTGCTACTCTCTAGAAGACCAATAATTAATTTCGATCGTGGGAGAAATTACCCATCTACCTTTCAAAAAAGTTACTTTCATTTATGATTTGAAAAAATCAAGAATTAAATGGTAATTATATCAATCTCTACAAATAAATAAAATATAATTTTTAAAAATTTTCTTCCTCTACTTTTTGGTCATACAAACAAGTGAAAGAAAAATTAATTTTACCTTCGTTTTACTCTCCTCCATTATCTTTTTCCTCAAATTTTACTTCCCCTCCTCAAAAATGTTCCCAAACACAGTGTAATAGTTTTCTTATTGGTTATGTACACCAACAGGTCGGGAATAATAAGTGAGCCTAGACAAGGCCCACACTTGGATGAATATAAAGTGAATAATAAAGATGAATGAAAATAAATGGAGAGATGATCAAAAATGGACTTCTTTATTTTATTTAGTAGTCCCATCTTACCATGTGACAGTGGTAAGATCTTATTCTCTTCCAATAACAGTATGATATATCACTTTTGTAGTGTCGTGCTGCTTGATGATTCCGTAATATACTTATACTGTTATTCAAAAAGAGCAAGACCTTGTCAGTGTTACATGATGAGGGAACCAATATCATGTGGTGTGGCCGGACCACTGAATAATTTATCCATGGTCAATGAATAGAAAGAAGGATAAGTGGAATAGGAGATGGATAGGTGATCCAACTTGTCGATGAGGTGGCAAAGCCATGGGGGAGCCAATGAGCTTATATAGAAGGAGAAAGAAGAAGACAATGGTGGACACATCAGACAGTCCCACCACTCTCTTGCTTTCTTCTGCATGGTATTGCATGCTGATGATCATTGTACTAACTATGAAGTTTAGAATTGTTTAGAGGATTAAAGTGACAAGTAGAGTATACTAAGAAGGTAATTAGAGTTTAAGATGTATCATGTTCAATTGAAAAGTTTAGACTCTGAAATTTTTTTTCCGAACTTTTCCATTATGCCTTCCATTTTATATAGAATATTTTCATTCTCATGCATGGAGGAAGGACATAATGGAAAAAAAAAAAGACATTAAAAAAATTCAGCGTCCAAACTCTTCAAGCGGATCCGGATTTATAATTCACTGGAGGCACAATTATAAAAGGGTTTGAAGACACGCCTTCAAATTTTTTTTGAAGTATAATAATATGTTAAAAATAAAAATTTATTAGAGCCCTGCCCTATGTGGATCCGCCACTGGACATGTTAGAACTTAAATTAATTCTAAGTTGATATAAAATTCAGGGTCTAAACATTAATTAGTCCTATAATAAGCTCTCGTTAGACTGTGTGCTGTCACAATGAGGGCGGCGTGCAGCCATGGTGTTTCTTTCCTTCTTTTTTTTTTTTTTTTTTTTTTTTATTTTTTTTATTTTTTATTTTAAGAATAATGATATTTGGATGTGACCCACTATTAGTTAATCTTAATTGTACATGATATGGTTATAAAAGGTTTCCTTGATGATAGGAACTCCTAAGATTAATAAAGAAAAAAACATGTAGGGATAAGTTATAGCAAACAAACATGCATACTCTTGTCCCCTCCTCTTTGGAGGAACCTGGTGGAATTTCTCATGTTGTCCACCTCCTCTTCTAGCTTGCCACCTTACAAACAATGGTGAATTTTTTATGATGACTTCCTGTTCTAGCTTGCGATCAGGGCCGACCCAGGATAAGTCAGACAAGACTTTAGATTTGAACAACTTTGAAATTCAGCGTGATTTTAGTAGCGATCGGGGTCGAGGATGATCCTTCAGGATCAGCCCACAATAAGCAGGGTCGACCCAAGGAGTTGGGTTGCCCTAGTCGAAACTAATTTTGGTTGTCCCTTGTCATTGACTCCAAAAAGAGAGGGTACCGTGATCGGAAGTGTTTGTCCCTGGAATTGACGACGAGTGGGGTTGGCAGCGGCGTCGAAGTCTCCGATTCTGACGGCGGCGTGGAGCTCGGATTCCGAGTTCCTCTCATGACTCTTGAGCTACTCGAGGTCTTCCAAGTGTTAATTCAAAACATAGACATGTAAGATTGCCGGTTCAATTGATAATAAGGAGTTGGGGTGAACTGCAAAGGCTCTATTGACTGAGAGCTGAAGACTTGGGGACCTGAGAGGTTGCCCAAGCCAAATGGCTTGTCTGGTTTTCCCCAAGACTTAGGGACCTTGGGCCGCCCCTACTTGACATATATACAAAAAAAGTTGATTCCGGTCCCTCTAAGTTTCTTAGATGTGAAAAAGGTCCCTATTCGATTTAGACAAAAAGTTTTTTTTTTTGAAAACGAAGAAATAAAAAGGGAAAAAAAAAAGGAAGACATTTCCCTTTTGACTAAGTCGAAATTAGACGGCAGTGTGATCTACCGAATTTTTTTTAAGGAAAACGACGATGTCAAAATAGTGACACATCAAATCTGTCGCTGACTAGTGACGACCATGCAACCTACCAACGACATATTCCAAGCGAGTTACGCATGGGTCACGTCCCCGTCGTTAAAACTCGTCGCTACTTTATATACGCATGTAACCTGCAGGAACATGAGCGACTAAGTGACGACGATCATAGCGTTGCTTGTATGTAGTATGATGACGGGTAGGACATCGTCTAGGACAGAACTTAAGTTATATGTCCTTGCCTAAGTTTTAATCATCCGAAATTTTCTAATTTCATTATTCCCACACCCCCAAACCTCAATCTCCTCTACTCCGTACGCTCCAACCATAGTATTGTCGTGATTTTAGTTTGGTTTGGCAAACTTGGTGATTTGCTAGCGGTTGAATGGATGATCGAGGGTTTAGTTAGCAAGTTTATCCTAATTAATAGAGATTTGCATGAAGCAATGATGGTGTAGGATTTGGGATATTTTGGTCAAAATGACAATAATGTTAGGTTATTTGTTGATTCATGAGATTAAAAAACGTAAATTGATTGCAGAAGTGTATTTGAATATATTGTTTGGCTAGATTGATATTGTAGCGACGTCTCTTTATGCGATTTGATCTACCAACTTGGGACGACCCTTAGTGACAAAGAAGAATCCTTTGTCCCTCTCTCTCTGTTGATAGGAATGCAAAAGAGAGAAGAGAAAAAAAAAATCTCTTTTGTGGCCGAATAAGTTGGGTACTATAACTCCCATTGAACAACACACACATATATATATATATTCACACACACACACACACACACACACACACACACACACACATATATATATATATATATATATATATATATATACACAAAAAAAATATATATATATATTCTCACACACACACACACACATATATAAAAGAATTCCTTTCCTACTACTACTACTAATAATAAAGGGGGTATGCTTTGAGAAGTTATTGGCTATCAAATAAAAGAAAGTCAATAGTTGCTGGATATTTTTTGGCACTGTTGCGTTGACTGCTCTCTGATCTCGGTTTTCCGTCATATGTATATCCTCGGCATTTGCTATTGTCTCCCCTGCCATAATTCCAACTCCGCCTCCGTTTATGAGTTGGTGAGAATGTGGTTCCTTTTATGTGTGTGTGTGAATATATATATATATATATATATATATATATATATATATATATATATATATATATATATATATGTTTTAGATATTTCTAATTTGATTCATCATCAAATTAGATTTATCTCTTAGGTATCTACACACTATCTCCATGACAATTATACTATTAAGCCTTCTTCCAATTAGCTAGGTCACTTTAATTTGACTTAATTATTTAGATAGCATAACACAATTAAATTTACATATGTGGTCCCTACTTATTGGATAACTCCAACAATTTTTCACTAGGTCATATATGTAACCTTACAAATGTGTTAACGTTATGAGCTCAAAATTGTTATATTAACCTTAGGGTATATCCGGACGATCTCGCCTATTAACCATCTCGGATACGCAAACTATTTCTATGTTCCCCATCAAGGACATTCGGGGGGTCTTGTCACGATCCGATCCCAAATTATTGGGTCGAACTGGATCATGTCCAGCCTGCACCGTTGTGAGACGGCGGCAGTAAGCTGTTCTATATGCAGGTATTCACAACAACATCTAAACATTTGTCACAACTCAAAATACGAAAATTTTAAAACTTTTATTCAACATTTGAAAAGTACAACTGGAAATGAAATAAAGTGCTGAATACAAATTGACAAAACACTACCAAAATACACTCATTTAGCGACGGATTTTTAGCGACGGAATTTTTCCGTCGGTATTAGCGACGGTTTCGTGGCCGCTCAGCGACTGATTTCCGACTACACGCCTTTGCCATTTTAATTTTAATTTTAGGGAGAGGAAAGGTCGCACATCCGTCGCTAGACTGTCGGTGTTATAGCGACGGATTTACCGTCGTCGCTACACAGTCGATTATTTGGCGAGAATTGTGTAGGAAATTGGCGGAACATATTTTCGATGACTTAGCGACGGATATTCAGTCGGCACTTATCAAAAAAGGCGACTGCTGGGCGACGGTTTTTTACCAGTCGCTCGTCCGTCGCTATATATACGTCCCAGACTTTAAATGAAACGGCGGGGAAAACTTTTCGCATTCCCTCCAAATTCACTCTCTCTCCTCTCTCTCTCTCTCTCTCTCTCTCTCTTGCCGGTGTCGGCTTCGGTGATCGGCGTCGGTGTCGTCGTCGTCGGCGGCGTCCTCTCCTCTCTCTCTCCCGAAGGTAACCCCCCCTCTCTCTCTCTCTCTCTCGCGGTGTCGTATAGGGGCTGGGCGACTCGCTTGGGGCTGGGCCGTCCGGGGCTTGGCGGCTGGCTTGGGTCGGGGGCTGGGCGGTGGGCTTGGGGCGGGGGCGTCGGGGGCTGGGCGGCTGGCTTGGGGTTGGGGCGTCGGGGGCTGGGCGGCTGGCTTGGGTCGGGGTCTGGGCGGTGGGCTTGGGGCGGGGGCGTCGGGGTCTGGGAGGCGGGCTTGGGGTTGGGGCGTCGGGGGCTGGGCGGCTTGCTTGGGTCGGGGTCTGGGCGGTGGGCTTGGGGCGGGGGCGTCGGGGTCTGGAAGGCGGGCTTGGGGTTGGGGCGTCGGGGGCTGGGCGGCTTGCTTGCGTCGGGGTCTGGGCGGTGGGCTTGGGGCGGGGGCGTCGGGGTCTGGGAGGCGGGCTTGGGGTTGGGGCGTCGGGGGCTGGGCGGCTGGCTTGGGTCGGGGGCTAGGCGGTGGGCTTGGGGCGGTGGCATCGGGGGCTGGGCGGCTGGCTTGGGGCGGGGGCGTCGGGGGCTGGGCGGCTGGCTTGGGTCGGGGGCTGGGCGGTGGGCTTGGGCCGGCGGCGTCGGGGGCTGGGCGGCTGGCTTGGGGCGGGTGCGTCGGGGCTATTTGCAACCGACGCACACCCATAAGCACTCTTCATATATATGCAACCGAACTACTGGGCGGCGGGCTTGGGGCGGCAGGTGGCTTTGCTTCTCAAATTCATCTGAGTTTATATATTGGCTAAATAATGTGTTATCCATATTGGGTGTTCCATTAGTTTGGTGGTGTTTGGATTAGTAAATGTGAATATATATGGGGTTTGGATTCATGGTGTATATGTTCACTGTCTCAAGGACAGTACGAGTTCTATCAGTTGTGTGCTTCTGTATAGATGTATATATCTATACATCTAGCTGTGATATACATATGTGTATGTGACAATCTCAGTTAGCGACGGACTAGTTACCGGTTAGCGACGGATATTTCCAGCTCCATTAATTGCATTAATCTACGGTACGACATGGTGATCAGGACATAGTCCCTGCAGCCTTTCGACTGGCGAGGCAGAAACTATGTTGTCGTAGATAAAGTTGCCTGTCCTCCGACCCTCATCCCTCGGCAATGATGATACGACAACCTATCACTATATCTTATATAGTAGTAGATGATGTCTTAGTATTACATTAGTGAGTTCATCTTGATTCTGTTACGTACGTCCTTCAGATACTAGATACGATAAGGTTAACATATACTACACGATATGTATACAGAATATAGATGATTCACACTAATGTATGCTAGAATGAATCTTGGGTTGTGTTCTGAGCCATCCGTTCTCACACTTAAAACACATAGGCATTAGTAGTGTGAGAGCGCCGGAGAGAGTGAGAGCGCCGGAGGGGGAGGGGAGGAGAGAGAGAGAGAGTAAAATGGTACGACATGGTGAAGTAGTACTGTATTTTGGCTCCAGTTCCAGCTCCATTTGATCTACGGTACGACATGGTGATCAGGACATAGTACCTGCAGCCATTCGACTGGCGAGGCAGAAACTATGTAGCCGTAGATAAAGTTGACTGTCTTCCGACCCTCATCCCTCGGCAATGATGATACGACAACCTATCACTATATCTTATATAGTAGTAGATGATGTCTTAGTATTACATTATGTGAGTTCATCTTGATTCTGTTACGTTCTTCAGATACTAGATACGATAAGAACATATACTATACCATATGTACAGAACATAGATGATTCACACTAATGTATGCTTGAATGAATCTTGGGTTGTCTTCTGAGCCATTCGTTCTCACACTTGGCAAAAAATCGAATTTTTTATACTTTATCGGCTTTCAAAAATGTACTCAAATTACATAATGGTTCCTTTAGTTAGCTTGCTTATGTTACAATTATATTATTTGTGACTATCGATCTTACCAGATGGCACCCATGACCCGAGGAGCGGCACGTCGTTTGAGGAAAACAGTGAATGCTGAGGTGGCTCCTCCTACAGTTAAGGAGGAAGTGGCACCGGTTGCTAGTGAGACCGGGAGTTCTATTCATCCAGCACCGGTAGCTAGTGAGACCGAGAGGACTCTTCATGGAGTCCTTGCAATGGACGACAGCTCTCCTCGCGCCAAAAATCTCGCTTTTTCGAGGTGGTTGCGTGAACGTATCACTGAGCGTTTGCGTGAGCAGCGTGGTTCTCATTAGCTATTAGTACTTATTTGTATTGGACTATTTGTATTGGGTTATTTTTGTATTAGACTATTTGTATTGGACTACATATTGAGTTGTTTTTGTATTAGACTATTTGTACTGTCCTCCGACCCTCATCCTTCGGCAATGATGATACGACAACCAACAAGAGAGAATACTAGATCCATCTCAGTATGACGTATACTCTGAGAGATCACATTACAAGAATAATATCAGTAGTAGGATTGAGTGCTGGAGGAGATATTATCAGAGTATACGTCCTACTCAGATGGGTCTCCCACCGTTACTAATTTTTTCTGACAGCATAGTGGATGTGCTCCGTCAACAGATTCTTGCTCCGAGCCAAAACTTTGTCCCGGAGCTCAAGTAGACATCCTTTGTGTAGAGCTCGAGTAAGAGGTTCCTGACAGCATGGTGGTCTCCTTTGTCAAAGTATCCGTGCTCATCCCACATTGGTTGTGGGACGAGCACGGATACTTTGACAAAGGAGACCACCATGCTGTCAGGAACCTCTCACTCGAGCTCTACACGAAGGATGTCCACTTGAGCTCCGGGGCAAAGTTTTGGCTCGGAGCCAGAATCTGTTGACGGAGCACATCCACCATGCTGTCAGAAAAAAATAGTAACGGTGAGAGACCCATCTGAGTAGGACGTATACTCTGATAATATCCCCTCCAGCACTCAATCCCACTACTGATATCATTCTTGTAAAGGTGATCTCTCAGAGTATACGTCCTACTCAGATGGATCTCTCAGAGTATCCTCTCCGGTTGGTTGTGTTCTGAGCCATCCGTCCCAGGGATTTGATTCTGTATTTTGGTTTCTGTATTTTGGCTCCAGCTCCATTTGCATTAATCTACGGTACGACATGGTGATCAGGACATAGTCCCTGCAGCCATTCGACTGGCGAGGCAGAAACTATGTAGCCGTAGATAAAGTTGACTGTCTTCCGACCCTCATCCCTCGGCAATAATGATACGACAACCTATCACTATATCTTATATAGTAGTAGATGATGTCTTAGTATTACATTATATGAGTTCATCTTGATTCTGTTACGTTCTTCAGATACTAGATACGATAAGAACATATACTACACCATATGTACAGAACATAGATGATTCACACTAATGTATGCTAGAATGAATCTTGGCTTGTGTTCTGAGCCATCCGTTCTCACACTTGAAGATAAATCGAATTATAGCGACGGATATTAGGTTACTCTTCAGGATAATTGATGTCTATTTTATATTAATTTGGTTTGGTCTATATGATTCTTGGATAATTGGCGTGCATTAAATTCGTATGTGCATATTTGGTCTATGTGATTCTTGGATAATTGGTGTGCATTATATATTGGTTTGGTTTATGTATATTTTTGTGAACAGGAAAAGTGCTGCAATTTTTTTTTTAAAAAAAATTCTCAGTTACCGACGGACTAGTGACCGGTTAGCGACGGATATTTTCAGCTCCATTTGCATTAATCTACGGTACGACATGGTGATCAGGACATAGTCCCTGTAGCCATTCGACTGGCAAGGCAGAAACTATGTAGCCGTAGATAAAGTTGCCTGTCCTCCAACCCTCATCCCTCGGCAATGATGATACGACAACCTATCACTATATCTTATATAGTAGTAGATGATGTCTTAGTATTACATTAGTGAGTTCATCTTGATTCTGTTACGTTCTTCAGATACTAGATACGATAAGAACATATACTACACCATATGTACAGAACATAGATGATTCACACTAATGTATGCTAGAATGAATCTTGGCTTGTGTTCTGAGCCATCCGTTCTGATCAAGCATCTTCCTTCTCCTCTCCTCCACTATGGCTCTGAAGCAATCTGCTCCTCCCTACTTCCCTTCTTTTTATTTGACTCTCTCAGCCACATATGACATCCAGTTCAAGTGTAGAGTCGGGGGAGAAGAAGTGGGCAGGAAGAGGAGGGGGAAGCAGCACAGCCGGTGGCATGACCCGGAGGGTGTGCATAGGAGAACTATGAAGAAAACCTATGTACTTCCTCCGGGTCATGCCTCCGGCTGTGCTGCTTCCCCCTCCTCTTCCTGCCCACTTCTTCTCCCCCGACTCTACACTTGAGCTAGATGTCATATGTGGCTGAGAGAGTCAAATAAAAAGAAGGGAAGTAGGAAGGAGCAGATTGGTTCAGAGCCATGGTGGAGGAGAGGAGAAGGAAGATGCTTGATCAGAACGGATGGCTCAGAACACAAGCCAAGATTCATTCTAGCATACATTAGTGTGAATCATCTATGTTCTTATCGTATATAGTATCTGAAGGACGTAACAGAATCAAGATGAACTCACTAATGTATGCTAGAATGAATCTTGGGTTGTGTTCTGAGCCACTCGTTCCGATACTTGGGAATTAAGTCATTCGACTGGTGAGACAGAAACTATAAGGCTACTTGCATGTTCTTCCAACTTTAAATTACAAGATTACTACATTAGGTTACATAAATCACTAACCTCATCGCGGCCAATGTTTACAGTCTTGGTCTCAACTGTCTTCGATGCTATGATCCCATGCTTTCGGAAAATAGACAACGCAGACTCCATGGAATAGAATGGCCTTACATGCAAATCGTCTGTGATTATGTTTCTTTTCCCTCCTTTCACAAACACGCCATCCTTGTTGCCTCCATCTGCAACCCCCTCCCATGCAATATCCTCATCCATTGCCTTACCATAGGGACATCGAGCGCCAATAACCGAATATATAGACGGTGAGTCTTGGTGTAGCACTCAAATGTGGGGCACCCGTAAATTCGCCGAGGTTTTAAATCATCGACATTGAGTTTTAAACCCTCACGTAGCCTTTCTGCTTCATTTCTAGGCTCGAGCAGGATCTTCTTGCAAGCTTCGGTCTCCAGATACTTAGTGTCAAGATTCTGGACGCTTTCGTAGAGCATGTCAACGCATCCTAGCGTCAATTTCCTGTCGAGGAAATTGACGCTAGGATGCGTTGACATGCTCTACGAAAGCGTCCAGAATCTTGACACTAAGTATCTGGAGACCGAAGCTTGCAAGAAGATGCTGCTCGACCCTAGAAGTGAAGCAGAAAGGCTACGTGAGGGTTTAAAACTCAATGTCGATGATTTAAAACCTCGGCAAATTTACGGGTGCCCCACATTTGAGTGCTACACCAAGACTCACCGTGATGAGGTTAGTGATTTATTTAACCTAAGACATGGGATCATAGAATCGAAGACAGTTGAGACCAAGACTGTAAACATTATGTGAGTTCATCTTGATTCTGTTACATCCTTCAGATACTAGATACGATAAGAACATATACTACGCTATATGTACAGAATGTAGATGATTCACACTAATGTATGCTAGAATAAATTTTGGGTTGTGTTCTGAGCCATTCGTTCCCATACATGGCAATTAAGCATGTGAAATAGAACTGATTATGTTTAGTTTGTCTTACGATACAGATTTTCACATCCAAATTGAAATGGATCGTTACTTCGTTGTTCGTACATGGATGTACTAGCGAATCAACCTCCTGGATCGTAGGTACTTATAAGTATTGACCGTGTCGGATTAGTATCGATCTATCATTTTGGTATGGACCGTATCGGTTGGTATTGGTCTTAGCGAATTGGTATCGTCCTATCCGATATGTATCGGCCGTATAGCCATTAAGTCATATTGGCCTTATCGATTTGGTATCGGTCATATCCGATAGGTATCGGCGGTGTTGGATTATTATATACCATTTCGGATTAGTATCGTGGAAGGTTTAGTAACAACTGTACTGGATTTCTCTCTTCTAGAGCTAGATTACCATTGCAAGAGAGTCACGAGAGCGTAGATGGCCAGTTACAGAACATACATACTTCCTTTTCAATCTCGCTTTTTCTGATGGAAAAGGAAGTATGTATGTTACTGTAACTGGCCAATCACGATCTGGTGATTCTCTTGCAATGGTATTCTAGCTCGAGAAGAGAGAAATCCAAGTACAGTTGTTACTAAACCTTCCACGATAATAATCCGAAATAGTCTATACTAATCCAACACGGCCGATACCTATCGGATATGACCGATACCAAATCGATAAGACCAATATGAATCCTAGCTATTCGGCCGATACATGTACATATCGGATATAGGACGATACCAATTTGTTAAGGCTAATACCAATATGATACGTCCTATACCAAACCGATAGACCGATACTAATCTGATACACTAGATACTAAGTACATCTGGCCTATACCAGCGGATCCACAAATTACTGCACGATAGGCCCAACGACTCCAGTTACATCCGGTTATTGGTGAGTACATGATTACATAGTAATTCTGTTAGTCTTGTGATACAGATTTTTACTCTCTCATGCTACCAACGTCACAACTTTTCCAGTGCTGCTCCCTCTAATGATGATGAACGCAAAAAACCAACGTCACAACTTTTATAACTTGAGTAAATTTCTTTACCCTATATGAAAATTTCTGTTGTCAGAAAGATGGCTCCTTGGACTCGTCGAGGTGGTGCTGCTAGTCGAAGAAGGGGTCGAGGCAAGAAACCCTTGGAGGTCGACACGGAGGAAGTCTCCGTCGTCAAATAAGAGCCGGTGACTGTTAAGGAGAAGGTGTTACCAAAGGTCGAGGTCAAGGAAGAACCGATGACCATCAGGGAAGAGATTGCTCCCAAGCTTGAAGCTAAGGAGGAGCCACCGTCAGAGAGTAGTAGCATCGGGACCGACCCTCCTGTTCCTACAGAAGACCTCAACCAGATTGAGCCTTCGTATGCACAGTGGCTGATAGAATGGTATATGCCTCAACGCAACTATCATCCCTGGCTGTGAGGATTCATCGTCTGACTTGTGGTCTTTGTTGAGGCCAAAGTCGATTTTCCTATGTGTTTTGGAATATTTGTGAAAATTTTGGAATATTTGTGCTATGATCGGTCGTCAGGATTGGATATTAGGTTACTGTAACTGGCCAACTCTTTCCTATGTGCTTTGGAATATTTGTGAAAAATTTAGAATATTTGTGCAATGATCGGATTATAACGATGGATATTAGGTTACTCTTTCGGATAATTGATGTCTATTTTATATTAATTTGGTTTGGTCTATATGATTCTTGGATAATTGGTGTGCATTAAATTCGTATGTGCATATTTGGTCTATGTGATTCTTGGATAATTGGTGTGCATAATATATTTGGTCTATGTGATTGTTGGATAATTGGTGTGCATTATATATTGGTTTGGTTTATGCAAATTTTTACGAACAGGGAAAGCGCTGTAATTTTTTTTTCAAAATATTCTCAGTTAGCGACGGACTTGTGACCGTTTTGCGATGGTCATCACCAGTTTTCGACTACTTTTCGACGGTTATTCCGTCGCTAACTGGATATTTGAAAATTTTCCCAGGTAGCGACGGATGGTCGACGGACTATCCGTCGACATGGTATATTGTTCGACGGAAGAGCGACGACCTATCCGTTGCCCGTGTTCTGGAAATAACAAGAATTTCCAGAACAAGGTCGACGGTTAATTCGTTGCTATTCGGTCGATATATTTCGACGGCAAAGCAACGACTTATCCGTCGCCAAGTTGCTGGAGTTGCTGGAAATGACATGAATTTTCAGAAGCTGGTCGACGGCTTTTCCGTCAGAAAACCGTCGCTAATCCGTCATTTATTATCGAAGGTGTCGACGGATTAGCGACGGAACGATACGATCTGATACGCTTTTACGACGGGTTACCGACGGAAATTTACGTCGCTATTGTCTACACAGTTCAGTACTTAATAGTTGAAGTGGACGACAGTCCGTCGGAAATGTGTCGCTAATGCTTCGTATTGTGACGTCGAATATCCGTCGCTATCCCGTCATGTGACGACAACTTAGCGACGGAAGGTTATTAGCGACGAGCTGATTGCCGACGAATTTTTTTGGCCAATATCCGTCGGCAATCGGTCGCTAATAGTAATTACCGTCGTCTTAGCGACGGATGTGGCCGTCGCTAAAACAATAAATTTTGGTAGTGAAATTCTAAAACAATAAAACTAGAAACTAGAAATGACTAGCTAAGCGGTCGGCTCGTCGACCTCAGGTCCTGCATCCTCCAAGGGGGACTCCGGCAACACCACATGGTACAAAACGGGTCATAGTAGCTATTGTATAATAGCTCAGCATCCTCAATGTCACCTAAAAATGTTGTCTCCAATCAGGAAGGAGCAAGTACGAATATGTATGTCATATTTCAAATAATAATGGAAAAGTGCAGGCTAAACAGTTGAAACAATATTTTCCAGTGGTTCTACGATTAAAAACAATGTGATTTGAATGTGTAATCGTCTATGACCGGCTTGGGTTATACAATAGCGTCCTAGCGACGCGATACGGCTTATCCCCGTGTGTAAGAGGGGTAAGCTCGCACAATCCTGTAATATAGGAGGGTATTGGCCATAAACGTTATACTATTCCCCCAATCCCCACAATCAATATCAATCAATAATTGAACCCTAGGAAAGGGTTCCGTGTAGCAATGTGGTTTAAACATGCAGCTTGACAATTACTAAATAAAATACAAGAAAACATAAACGTAACTTGCCTCTATTATTTGACTGGATCGGAAAAGATGGTACCGAGGAGGATGTCAAGGTCGTCTCCGAGATCCTACAGTTGAGAACCTTGGCTTAGAAGCATAATGAAACCATTCTAGGTGTGCTAGTTACAATCTCTAGAAGTAGATCCTAGTCATATTTTAGATTATTAATTAATCTACTGGAAATCGTCTAACGTCGCAATCTACGTTCATTATTATTTTAATTAAATAAGTCGGTTATTGATTAATTAGAAAAATGGCAATTACCGGTTAATTTGGCAAAACTTTGTATTTTAAAAAAAATATATATAAAACTAGATTTTTCTTTTAGTGATAAAACATGGACTTCGTTATCTTACCAATATTTTATTCAAGTTAATTTATCGTGAAAAACTTTATTAATTTTTATACAAAATATTTAATACCCAAATTATAATTATGCGTCTAATAACGAAAACCAACTTAGAAAAGAAAGTAAAAACCTAAACTACACAATACAGGGTCACAGCAAAATAAAATAGAAAACTGGGCTTATGCCCTTTACAATTTTTTACATAAATAAATTAATCATCTAGGCGAGCTCTGAGTGCCGCGAACGGTCCAAACATTAGGCCGAAGCCCTGCACCAAAAATACTAATAGCAGTACCAGTTCTAAAAATAATTATAAATATAAATATAGTTGTAAAATACGTCTCAGACTTGGTCCAAATGTCATGTTGCTGGCTAGCGCCTCAACGTACAGGAACCCTGTAGCGTTTGCGCTTCGCCGAGGCTCATTCGATCGATATGGTCGTCGCCTAATTGGGATATGAAACTCCAAAATCTTCTTTCAAAACGACAAAACCACTTTTGTAATCCGTTTGCAAAATACCGAATTTGAAAATAGAAACCCATTTTAAAATACTTTATTTTTTGAAAACTTCTCCGAAAATTTGGGCAGCATCTCCTCTGTAATTGGGACAACCCAATCCTGGGACGGTGCCAAAAATCAACATAAACAATATCTCGAACCAGGGAAACAACCCAAACCATCCATAATAACATTCCACATAGAAATAATATCCAACCCGAAAACACATCATAATTATATATAGCCAAAACCACAGAATACTCCCGAATTAAATTCGGAAATCCCGAAATAAAGTTCGGGAAACCGGAATCCATAGAACCGAATTATTCTGAAATAGAATTCGAAAAAATCTGAAACTACAATCGCCTAAACCGAATCCCGTAACGGGATCGGGGACCGTATCATCATCGACACTAAGGTAGGGACACGGGGACACGAGATATACCTTGGGTTGCTCGGCTAGAGCTCTCAGATGCAAAAAATAGAGAAGGAAAACCACGTTCCCGCGGACTCGGAAAAGTCCCAAACTCGCGGGCAGCAGCGGAACTCGCCGGAACAACGCTGGACAGCGCTGTTGGAAGAGCGGGGCGCACGCGGGAGGCGCGCGAAGACCGGGGCGGGGTCTGACCGAAATCGCCGGAGAAAAATCGGCGGGCACCTGGGCTAGGGCACGGCAGGGAACGGCCAAAAGGCGCGGGAGGCGCTGGGGCGCAGCCGGGCACGGGGCGGTCGGGGTTGGGCGGTGCCGGGCTGGTCGGGCCGGCGGAGGGCGGCGCCGGGACGTGGCCGGGTCGGCGGTGTCGGGTGAGGCCGGCGGGATGTAGTGTCCCGCTCCTAGCGGTTCACTATGTAAGGCTTGTGGCTTGGCTAACTCGGTCGGAACCGAGTATTGGGAAACTTACCGTCGGCACCGAATCGATCACGGACAAGTGCATAAGAACCTTTCCAACTGATGGATTGGTTTCTCTTGAAATGCGTCCAAGAGTTTTCTCTGAATGTTTTGCTGCTGGTTTTGTTGCTTGGTTTTGATGGATGCTTTTCTGAATAGTTTTTGGTGATTTGATTCTTGCCCGTTTTCATCGATTTGCATAGCATTCATTCTTGAGAATTCTGAGAGAAGAGAACACAACGAGATGGGATATTAACCAAACTTTTGGTGCCAATACAGACTGACGCGTGACGGAAGGCTAAGCGTGCAAGTGTTCCTCTCTCTCTCGGTGATTCTCTAAATTGGTGAGTGTGGATCTCTGTGGTGGTATTGTCCCTCTCGCTATTCCTTCATGCCAACTAAATAATTGTCTTGCAACATCCGTTGATCGATATCAAGTTGCTAAATGCCACAAGTCAGTACCACTAAGAAGCTAGAGATGGAACATAGAACATTGAAATGAATGCTAGTACATAGAACATTGAAATGAATGCTAGTACATAGAACATTGAAATGAATGCTAGTACATAGAATATTGAAATGAATGCTAGTACATAGAACATTGAAATGAATCGATTACACTGTTAACAACAATTGAGATTATGCTTGTCCACTGAACATTGAATTGAGATGGAATTGATGCCTAGAATGATGATGAAATACTGCAAAATGAACAAGTTGTCTATTTACTTTCAAAAACTACTATGCACTGTATGCTTATCGAGTCGGTCCCGCATTCGCATGGTCATGGACAACTTGTGCACAAGGTTTGGTGGTGTGTTTCCTCAAATCGGTACTGGGGCGTCGGGACCGATTCGGCCTAGGAGGAAGCATTGGCGTGCTAATGGGAGCACGGGTATTGCGAGGCATCCTTAGGGGCTAGCTACCTACTTTGGAGTCATTGCATTACCTTGAAGTCCTATAAGGCAAAGAGATGTCCATATGGTTTAACAGCGCCAGTGGCCATGTAGTCAGGATGCATGCTAATGATCATTTTATGCAGGGGCGGTAAGTAATTTATTATTATCCTGTATCTTATGCAGGAAAGCTGGATTCGGCCAATGGTAAAGTAAACGTGGTTTATTCCATGTTACATTTATTGTGAATTTACTCTGAATGTTGCCTGTCCCTAATAAGTTCATATCTTTAAAATGCTTGTCATTAATAAAAATGTTGGTTTAGCTGAGTGGGCCAACGGGGCTCACCAGCGTATTGTTATAATGTGCTGACCCCTCCTCCACAGGTACTGGAGAAGGCTCAGGCGCACGTCCGAATTAAAGCTTTCTGAACTGCTGTTTCCTTCAAGTTGTTTTTCCTAAAAGACGCACAAAGTATTGTGGAGTTTTCAAAGATAGCTGCTTATATTTCAAAGTACTAAAGGGGCATGATGTATAGAACGGGAAATTATTTTATGGCAGCCTATCAGTTGTACTTCTTTTCATGAATTAATGTAGCCGAAATGGCATTTCAAATATTATCGAGAAAAGTTGTATTCTGACTACAATTATGAATAAAATGAGTATTTCTTCTTCCTATATTGTGTCTCAATGTTTCCGCAAATGTGACTTATTTTCAAATGTTTCTAATGATATAAATGTGCATGTTCTAGCCTTGTACAAGTGCAACTCCAGACTTGTATGACATCACGCCTTAGCGAGGACGATCGATTCGGCGTGAATCGAAGCAAAGCGAGCGATTTCCCGAATCGGGGCGTAACAAGTTGGTATCAGAGCCAGGTTTCAAATCCTCGGATTTCAAAAATATTTTCAAAAGGAAGTCTTGATGCAAATTTTCTCGATTGATGGTGTCGATAGCGCTGGCATGAAATAATGTTCCATACAATAAGCCCATAAATATTTTATGAGTGCTAATGGAATTATTTCTTTGTTGTAGAATGACTAAGGGTGATAGCTCAAAGATGAATTCATCGTCGGACCCGATTGAGAAACTGATTAAACAAATGGAGGCTCAAAGGAAGCAGAGCGAAGCTCAACATCGTGCGCTTCAGGAGCAGCTTCAGTATCAGTTTCAGGAGCAGCTGGATGATCAACAAAAGCAAGTTGATAGTCTAACTCAGATTGTCACCAAGTTGACGGCCGATTCCAATATTTCTGCAAAGGCCGCAACAACCGAGACCGTGGAAGTGCCGGCAGAGAAATCTGAGATGTCGACATTGAAGAGATCGAGCTTCAAGTTCTCTGAATTTAAGAGTTGCGACCCGCCTGAATTTAATGGAAAAGAGGAGCCAGATGAGGTGATGGGCTTCTTGAACACACTGAAGGGCTATTTCCGAATGTTAGAGATTCAGGGCAGCAAGAGAGTGGAGTGTACCGCTGTACAACTTCGTCTCAAGGCCCAAGAATGGTGGATTTCGCAGAGACAGGCACTTTGCGGAAATAGTCAGGATGTGAAGATATCTTGGGAGGCCTTCAAGCAGGCTTTTATTACCCAATTCATTCCACCCGCTGTCCGACAACAAAAAGAGAATGAGTTCATTGCACTTCGACAAGGCAGTATGTCAGTGCATGAATATGAGACAGAGTTTTTGAAAAGAGTCGAATTTGCTGGGTACATGGTACCGAATGACGATGCCAAGCGAGGAAGATTTGTGCAAGGCTTGAATGAGGGCCTGGAGCGGGATGTTCTAAGTCAAAAATGTACGTCTTACCGGGAGGCATACGAGACAGCTCTCGAAATGGAGAGATTTCATCAACCGGGTAGTCGTGGGACAACGCAGAGCAACCAAGGACTCAATAATCAAAAACGACCTTGGTCTGCAGGAAGAAATGACGCATCTAAGCGTCCGAATACGAGCAATAACAAAGGACCGTATCAGGAACTGCGTTGCAACAGGTGCAATCGGATTGGTCATCGTCGCGAGGACTGTCGCGTCGGGTGTTACAAATGTGGGGGAATGAATCACAAGGCATTTGAATGCAGAACTTGGGGAGAGAACCAGTATCCTCCTCGTGGAAATAACAACAATCACTATCGTGGGCATAACAACAATCAGAACCGGGGCCAACACAACAACCAGCATCGTGGCCAAGCGCCACCAGCCTTGCCAGCTCCAACTGGGAATGCACCAAATCAACAAGGTGGCCAAGCAAGGGTTTATGCCTTGACTCAGGCAGCGGCCCAGACCGCAGAGAATGTTATAACAGGTATGTTGCTGTACAAAGGCATACCTGCAAGAGTACTTTTTGATTCTGGCGCTACTCATTGCTTTATCTCTTCTGATTTTGCAACGAAAAATAAATTTTGTATGACTCAACTAAAGACAGCTTTGTGTGTTAGCACTCCTTCGGGAGTAGATATGCCTGCAACTTTGATTTGCAGGGACGGCTACATTCACTACAACAAAAAACCCTTTTAATGACGGCTAAAAAGCGTCATTAATGACGAACCATGACGCTTTTTTTTCCACAGCAACCGTTATGAAAACGGGTGTTATAAATGTTTTTTAAAACCGTCATAAAATAACCGTCATGAATAGTTTCTATAAAAGCGTTATGAATAGTTAATATATAGTACACAATTCAGAACAATTTCAAAACGTCATGAATAGATAATATGTATAAGCTCAATGCAGCACATTTATAACACTTTATACTATTCAAATTAGCATATTTATAATGCTCTATACTGCACAGTATATATTACATTCCAAAAACTTAACATTATATATCACCATCTTTATTACATTTCTCAAAATATAGTACATATCAACATCTTCATTACATTGAATATCCAAATACAGAATGTACCCAAAAAAAAGGAATAAATCTATCTTTTGCTAAACAAATTATTAGAAATATTTACTTAAATAGATTATGACCATGGATCTTCTCTCTGCCATCTCTTGAAGATATCGGTATCTCCAATAAAGCCTTCATCTGAGACTTCAGGACATATCCAGGGGGTAGAGCATGCCTATAGTGGCACTCTTTATTACCATTGGGACAAACCCAGAACCAGCCGTACTGTTTCTTTTCCACTGCATCCAAGAAGTGCTTACAAACCTGCATAAAACAATTAACCATAAATATGAAGCCTCATCTTTGACATCAACCTAAATAAAGCAATAAAAAGTAAGAGATGCACATACTCTTTCATGGTAGGAGTACACATTGTCTCCAACAAGGACTTCTCTAATCTGAGTATAGATATGTTCATGCAACTAGAAATTTATGGTTAATGTTTGTTTTTTTTCTTTTCTTCAGCTACGCGGAATCTCGCAGATAACTATTCAAGCCCAAATCGATCCAACGGACATGAAGAGACGGGAGAAATGGACTCTGGAACTATGTTTTTTTTTCTCAAGTAAATGTTGCATCTTGTAAGCCAGTAGATTTGGTAAAAGTTACCTTGTCAAAGATGGGATATTCGGCTTTGAAGCGTGTGCAAGCAAATTCTACGATCTCCTCGTTAGTTCCTGGTTCTTGTGATCCAAACTGGTTGCAGGGGAAAGCCAAAATCTCCAGACCTATATTGGCCAAGACATTTACACAAGGAGACGAAATAAATTAAGACACTGGCTATGAGAAGTCAGTAGATGAAACCTAAACATTCGATCACTCTTTCAAGCACCATATACTGATGTTACTATTATCTTTACTATTTGAAATATTGTGATGCCTACAACAACAATTAGTAATGTAAACAAGAAAACCAACCTCCACACAATTTTGTTGTAGTATTACAACGTGTATGGTCATCCGGTTTTCATCTACAATCATACTTGGTAATCATCTTTCAAAGACGAGTGTCATATAAAGCCCCCCCTAAAATTTGAGAAATATTTATGAAAGTTTTACTGTAGTGGCTAGAGGAATGTTTATGGCACCTAGATAGCTTATAATAGAATGCATCAAAAAAAGTTTTACTGTAGTGTTAGGGACTTCAACACAATATAATAGAATGCATCAAAAGTCTTAACACTTTTCATCCCAAGGTTTAATCTGAAATTCTGTTTAAATTTATCCCTTTTCAGCGGAAGTTAGATATCCACACAAAATGACAAAAGTTGTGCTTCCAGATAGTTATGTGATTGTCCAATATCCTTCGAATCTGAAGGAAAATTTTGAAGATAACTGGAAGACCAGCCATGCTTCATGTGATAGAAAATAGGGACAACATAGGGTGCAACCATGGCATGTTGGCTTCAGTTAAGGATAAAATGAGGGAAATTGTTATGCTTAAATATTATATATCAACCCAACTTTAAAACCAGCTAATTATTCAGTGTTTAGCATTTACGTAAACAAAAGTAAAGGCAGATACTGCTCAAATCCATTAGACCAAAGTCCATCATAGAACCCAAATATGTCATATGTCATGGTGAGACAAAATGGAGATCTAGGAGTAGCAGACACCTAAGACCTCCTCATATGGGGAAAAACACAATCAAGATTGTGTTAATTAACAATCTAAGAGCCTAAAACTACAAAACACAACTTTTTTGGGGTATTGTTTTCAAAACCCAATTTGACCAATATATGTTTTCTAAACCATGTCCCTAAAACAAGAAATAAGGAATGGTACTATTTTCTGAACCAAAGTTATCAGGGTTCTTCGGAACCCATTTTTACTAATCCCTCTACATGTTGCATATTTCCGTGTTGATCGACAAATTATACTTTACTCTGTATCCTGGTCAACCAGAATTCTGGAATTCAGGTGCACCCTGGTTGTACAAGATCAACAACCTAACTAAAAGGTAAGATACCAAAAGGCTTATAGGCATTCTATCCCTTGGCATGATGATACCCAGTCAGGATGCCAACTGTAGAGAGAGTTTGGTCAATCCTTTCATATAACAACTATTAATTTATGGCTTCCCTTGTCGAACCCACAGAGAAAAAGACAGCTAAAGAATGAAAGTGAAAAAGACAGCTAAAGAATGAAAGTGACGAAGAATTAAATGAATGAACAGAACAAAGAATTAAAATAGGGATAACAAGTAAACTTACAATGTTATAAGCAAATGCCTACCAAAGATTTTGCTTCACAGTCTTCATAGTCTGCTTACTCAATTCCAGAGCATCAGTCAACTGCAAAATATAATGGAACCTCAGCATGACATACCGGCAAACAAGCAAAGGGCAAGCACAATGGCACAAATAAAGTTTTATTATGCATAAAGAAAGTTGATGGTACAATTTACAGGATCAAAATAATATTTGTACCCTGTAGCTAAACAGTGGCGGATTGTGTAGTATACTACTTTTTTTGGTAAAGTTTTATTATGCATAAAGAAAGCTGTAGGGATATGTATACTACACAATGTTAAGACATGTTGCCTTTTTCGTGTCGTGTAGTGTCTGGAAAATGTTTTAACACTTCTTGTTAGGCACATAACAAGATTTTTGGAGTGGCCTTTCTTTCAAGCATAAGCTCTTAATTAAACGTGACCAAATTTTACTGTGGAAAACACCGTTCTTCTTCCAAGAGGAAAATATCAACAAAACTGTCGTTCCACATAGAGCATACTTTGCAGTATCTACCGATAACGACCCGATACAATTGACACCGATATAGTTTGGCATGTCCCAATCCGATATCGACCGATACCGATATTGACCGATACCGACATTGACGGTCTCTTTCCCAGTAAATTCAACAAATAAAATTGAACGAAAAAGACTAATAAGCAATGATGTAAAAGAATAGTAAGGTTGTAAAAGCATGTAAATGAACAAAACTTGTCTATCATAGATAACCCAATCATCAAGGGTGACTATTATTTCATTCACTTTGAAAACTATTGTGGAACAATAGTAGAAAAGACTTAAAATTATGCCTAAATGTCTAAAATATTTTTTCTAAATTTATGAATAATTATTTTCTTTTCGATACCAAAGAAATCGGACACTCCAATCCGAAACTACCAATACTGTCGAAACCGCCAATACTCATAGGAAGGGTCCAATACTGATTGAAGGGTCCAATAGGAAGGGTCCAATACTGATTGAAGGGTCCAATACTAATTTTGATACCGATACCTCGAACCTTGATATAGAGCATCAATGAGGTTGAAGGTGAACCACACAAATCTTGTAAAATATGAAGCCGTAACAACCATAGTACTTCACCAGAGACCAATAACATAGACTAGAACAGTAATTTTTTTAAAAAAAATCTTGCAACTACTGCATGAAGAATAACATAATACCTTGATCCTTGTATTTCTCATACACTTTGCTCAGCTCCGTGTAATTCGAATTAGTCAGACCACTGCAACAAATAACAAGGAAAACTAAGAAAAAAATAGTACAATATGTATTCAAGAAGTAAGTTGGACTAGTTATAACTAGCTCATATTTTGATCATGGCATCTAGATGATCAATTAATTAGAAGAAAGCTAAGGTCATGAAGAATGACATTACCACTGGGATGCTACATTCACAATCAGCAGCACCTTCCCCTTGTAAGTGCTGAGGTCCACATCCTTTCCCATGGCATCCTGCAAAGTTGCAACATTATATGGATCACACTATCAATAATCAAATATTACAAACCTGCATAAAACAATTAACCATACTATGCATTGCATGCACATTCTTAAGAATTAACATTGTAGTGTTAGTTTCTTTTAGAATTTATCTTTGAAGGAATTCTCTGTGATTTTGAACTACTTAGGTTTAAGCAAGAAGAGATCAAAATCCAAGCATGGGAAAATTATCAGAAAGCGAAAAGTAAAGCTGAACTAAGGAAGGTCGAGGTATACTTTGTGATACTATACCAAGGCATCAATTTTCTGTTACCCCAATAATTGATCCAGTCGAAATCCCAATTTTTGGTCTAATTTAACATATAAGGAAGAGCTCACAGTCGCGGCGGTCGGCGGAAACCTAAAATTTTTCAACAAAATCAATAAGAAGGAAAAAAATTATGAATCAAACGAGTGATGAGAGGAGGAAGAAAAGAAACCTCTCGAAATCGTCGAAGACGACAGTGTCCGGCACGATCTCGCTGAAGCTCGATACCGCGTCCAGCTCAGTGCTCAGACCTAGCGACGATCGAGAAATCAAAACGAAGAGAATACATGCAAAAAATAGGAAATGCAGGTCTGGAGAGGGGGAAAAACTTACCGGTATCGACAGAGGAGCCATTGTCGGAAGTGGAAGAGACCTTGGTGAAGGACCGGTATCGACGGAGGAGCCGGCCTGGTAGTAGCGGATGGAGGGCTTGTGCCTGGTCGCGGACTTGACGGCCTCGAGGAGGCGGAGGGAGCCGGTGGCGACGACGTCGGCAGTGTAGTCGGGGATCTCGAAGGAGACGGCAACATGGGACTGGGCGGCGAGGTTGTAGACCTCGTCGGGGAGGAGGGAGTCGACCCAGCGGCGGAGGAAGGAGGCGTCGGAGAGGTCGGCGTAGTGGAGCTTCATGCGGGCCTTGCCGAGGTTGTGGGGGTCGACGTAGAGGTGGTCGAGGCGGACGATGTTGAAGTTGGAGGAGCGGCGGATGAGGTTAGGGTTTGGGAAAATTAGAGTTTATAAAAATTTTAGGGTTCATGAAGAGAAGGGAAGAGGGGGAGGAGGGAAGCTCTGAAAAAGATCGGGTGTGAAGGGTTTTGTTGAAAGTTTATTAATTACAAGTTTGCCACCGCTCTAAAATATTAATAACGTTTTGTTTTATAAACGTTATAAAAAGTCCAGAATTAGCCCAAATCGTCATAGAAAAAAAGGTATTTCGAACTTTGATAAGCTTAGGTATCAAGCGTCATTAATACGTCTTATCGAGCGTCATTAAAAGGGTTTTTTGTTGTAGTGATTAAAATTGGAGGGAAGACTTTATCTTTGGACGTAATTGTACTCGACATCAAAGAGTACGATATCATATTGGGAATGGACTGGCTCAGCGCCTGTCATACAACAATCGACTGTGCGGATAAGAGAGTTGTGTTTCGCCTACCCGGAGAAACATAATTCTCTTACTCGTGCGGTTCAGCGTTCCAAGGACCCATGGTCATATCAGCAGTTACGGCAAGGCACATGTTGTACTCAGGGTGTGAAGGCTTTCTCTCTTCTGTCCAAGATATTCGAATAAAGAGTGTAGGCTCGAATCAGACTGAAATTGTGGCAGAGTTCCCCGATGTGTTTCCGGACGAGATACCTGGGATGCCGCCGGATAGAGAAATTGAATTCACAATTGATACATTTTCAGATACTCGTCCGATATCCAAGGCGCCATACAGGATAGCTCCGACAGAATTGAAGGAACTAAAGGTACAGCTACAAGAATTACTAGACCGGAGATACATTCGCCTAAGTGTATCTCCATAGGGAGCTCCAGTGCTATTTGTGAAGAAGAAAGATGGAACGATGCGACTGTGCATCGATTACAGAGAACTGAATAAGGCAACCATCCGTAACAAGTATCCCTTACCAAGAATAAATAATCTGTTCGATCAGCTACAAGGGGCGACCGTGTTTTCTAAAATTGATTCGTTCAGGATATCACCAATTGAAGATCAGACCCGAGGATGTCCCTAAGTCAGCATTCCGTACAAGATACGGATATTATGAGTTTTTGGTCATGCCATTCGGCTTGACCAATGCTCCAGCAGCCTTTATGGATTTAATGAATAGAGTGTTTCGACCGTTCTTAGACAAGTTCATTATCGTGTTCATCGATGACATCTTGATTTACTCAAAAGACAGGGAGACTCATGTCGAACACTTGAGGGAAGTACTTCAGACGCTGCGGGACAACCAGCTCTATGCAAAACTAAGCAAGTGCGAATTTTGGATGAACAGCGTGTCGTTCCTTGGACATGTTGTTTCGGCGGAGGGTGTTGCCGTCGACCCAAAGAAGATTGAGGCAGTTGTGGACTGGAAGCAGCCTGCATCAGCTAGTGAGATATGGAGTTTCCTTGGTTTAGCCGGGTACTACCGTAGATTTGTAAAAGACTTCTCGAGAATCGCATCTCCTTTGACTTGCCTAACTCAGAAGGGAGTCGCATTTAAGTGGACCGATGACTGTGAGAATAGTTTCTAAGAACTCAAGCAGCGGCTTGTCACAGCTCCAATTTTAGCACTTCCGGAAGGCTCCGAGGGATTTCAAATCTACAGTGACGCGTCGGGACTTGGTTTGGGATGTGTTCTCATGCAACGTGGGAAGACAATATCTTATGCATCGAGACAACTCAAACAGCATGAGAAGAATTACCCAACACATGATTTGGAACTGGCGGCGATTGTGTTCGCGTTGAAATTGTGGCGACACTATCTCTATGGTGTGTCCTGCGAGATCTTTACGGATCACAAGAGCCTGAAGTATATATTCACACAAAAGGAATTGAATTTGAGGCAGCGGCGTTGGTTAGAATTGATCAAGGACTATGACTTGACAATCTCTTACACGCCGGGTAAAGAAAATGTAGTAGCTGATGCCTTGAGTCGGAAATTTGTTGGGTCCCTAACAATAGCAAAAGAGGTACTACGAGATCTTGAAGAGATGGGCATCGAGTTCAGAATCCGTCCGCAGAATGTGCAGTTGGCTCAGTTACAACTTGAGCCGAGTCTCCAGGGAAGGATTAAGATTGCTCAAAAGGATGACCCGTTCCTGCAGAAGATACGCGAGTTGATTCTAGCAGAAAAGGCGTCAGACTTTACCGTTGAAGATGACACTATTCGTGTCAAGAGAAGATTGTGCGTCCCTAAGGATGAGGATATCAGGAAGGAAATACTGACCGAAGCTCATTTTACAAAGTATTCTTTGCATCCGGGAAGCACGAAAATGTATAAAGATCTGCGTACCACATTTTGGTGGCATGGCATGAAGAAGGATGTGGCTCTTTTTGTGTCACAATGCATGGATTGTCAGCGTGTGAAGGCCGAACATCAACGGCCGGGCGGAGAACTACAAAATTTGGCTATTCCACTGTGGAAGTGGGATAATATCTGTATAGATTTTATAGTCGGCTTGCCAAGAACTCAGAAGGGAAATGATGCGATTTGGGTTATCGTGGATAGATTAACCAAGTCGGCACATTTCATTCCAATAAAAGTTACATGGGGAGTGGAACGGTTGGCTCAGATCTACATAAATGAAATTGTTCGATTGCATGGGGTGCCAGCTTCTATTGTGTCGGATAGAGACGAAAGATTCTTGTCGCGATTTTGGATAAGTCTGCACTCGGCAATGGGCACAAATTTGAACTTCGGTACAGCTTACCATCCGCAGACTGATGGTCAGACAGAGAGAGTAAATCAGATTCTTGAAGATATGTTAAGATTGTGCATGCTCGATTCGAAGACAAATTGGGACGCACATCTCGCATTAGCAGAGTTTGCCTATAACAACAGTTATCAGGCAAGTATTCAAATGGCCCCGTACGAAGCCTTGTATGGACGGAAATGTCGATCACCGATATGCTGGAATGAAGTCGGTGAACGACAAGTGCTCGGACCAGAACTTGTGGAACAGGCCGTCGAGAGGGTTCGTTTAATTCGAGAAAGACTTAGAGTTGCTCAAAGTCGACAGAAGAGTTATGCGGACGTACATCGACGACCTTTGGAATTCACAGCAGGCGATCATGTCTTCTTGAAGGTCACACCCATGCGAGGTGTGATACGGTTTGGGATGAAAGGAAAGCTAAGCCCGAGATTCGTCGGACCATTCGAAATTTTGGAGAAGGTAGCCTCAGTGGCTTATGGACTTGCACTACCTCCGGCCTTGGCTGATGTGCACGATGTCTTCCATGTATCCCAACTGCAGAAGTACGTACATGATCCAGGCCATGTAGTGAACTTCGATCAGCTGCAGCTGAGCGCTGACCTATCCTACACTGAAGAGCCTGTCCAGATTTTGGACAGGAAAGAGAAAGTTCCGCGGAATCGGACAGTGTCTTTAGTCAACATGCTGTGGCGAAACCATGCTGTAGAGGAGTCAACATGGGAATTAGAGGAAGAGATGCGGGTGAAATACCCCTCGCTGTTTGATAATCTTGAGGTAGGACTTTTGCTTTAAGTTTCGAGGACGAAACTTTTTCTTAGTGGTATATTATGTAGTGTCCCGCTCCCAGCGGTTCACTATGTAAGGCTTGTGGCTTGGCTAACTCGGTCGGAACCAAGTATTGGGGAAACTTACCGTCGGCACCGAATCGATCACGGACAAGTGCATAAGAACCTTTCCAACTGATGGATTGGTTTCTCTTGAAATGCGTCCAAGAGTTTTCTCTGGATGTTTTGCTGCTGGTTTTGTTGCTTTGTTTTGATGGATGCTTTTCTGAATGGTTTTTGATGATTTGATTCTTGCCCGTTTTCATCGATTTGCATAGCATTCATTCTTGAGAATTCTGAGAGAAGAGAACACAACGAGATGGGATATTAACCAAACTTTTGGTGCCAATGCAGACTGACGCGTGACGGAAGGCTAAGCGTGCAAGTGTTCCTCTCTCTCTCGGCGATTCTCTAAATTGGTGAGTGTGGATCTCTGTGGTGGTATTGTCCCTCTCGCTATTCCTTCATGCCAACTAAATAATTGTCTTGCAACATCCGTTGATCGATATCAAGTTGCTAAATGCCACAAGTCAGTACCACTAAGAAGCTAGAGATGGAACATAGAACATTGAAATGAATGCTAGTACATAGAACATTGAAATGAATGCTAGTACATAGAACATTGAAATGAATGCTAGTACATAGAATATTGAAATGAATGCTAGTACATAGAACATTGAAATGAATCGATTACACTGTTAACAATAATTGAGATTATGCTTGTCCACTGAACATTGAATTGAGATGGAATTGATGCCTAGAATGATGATGAAATGCTGCAAAATGAACAAGTTGTCTATTTACTTTCAAAAACTACCATGCACTGTATGCTTATCGAGTCGGTCCCGCATTCGCATGGTCATGGACAACTTGTGCACAAGGTTTGGTGGTGTGTTTCCTCGAATCGGTACTGGGGCGCCGGGACCGATTCGGTCTAGGAGGAAGCATTGGCGTGCTAATGGGAGCACGGGTATTGCGAGGCATCCTTAGGGGCTAGCTACCTACTTTGGAGTCATTGCATTACCTTGAAGTCCTATAAGGCAAAGAGATGTCCATATGGTTTAACAGCGCCAGTGGCCATGTAGTCAGGATGCATGCTAATGATCATTTTATGCAGGGGCGGTAAGTAATTTATTATTATCCTGTATCTTATGCAGGAAAGCTGGATTCGGCCAATGGTAAAGTAAACATGGTTTATTCCATGTTACATTTATTGTGAATTTACTCTGAATGTTGCCTGTCCCTAATAAGTTCATATCTTTAAAATGCTTGTCATTAATAAAAATGTTGGTTTAGCTGAGTGGGCCAACGGGGCTCACCAGCGCATTGTTATAATGTGCTGACCCCTCCTCCACAGGTACTGGAGAAGGCTCAGGCGCACGTCCGAATTAAAGCTTTCTGAACTGCTGTTTCCTTCAAGTTGTTTTTCCTAAAAGACGCACAAGGTATTGCGGAGTTTTCAAAGATAGCTGCTTATATTTCAAAGTACTAAAGGGGCATGATGTATGGAACGGGAAATTATTTCATGGCAGCCTATCAGTTGTACTTCTTTTCATGAATCAATATAGCCGAAATGGCATTTCAAATATTATCGAAAAAAGTTGTATTCTGACTACAATTATGAATAAAATGAGTATTTCTTCTTCCTATATTGTGTCTCAATGTTTTCGCAAATGTGGCTTATTTTCAAATATTTCTAATGATATAAATGTGCATGTTCTAGCCTTGTACAAGTGCAACTCCAGATTTGTACGGCATCACGCCTTAGCGAGGACGATCGATTTGGCATGAATCGAAGCAAAGCGAGCGATTCCCCGAATTGGGGCGTGACATGGGAGACGGGGCTGGAGGCGTCGGGAGCTAGGGCATGCGGCGGGTGAGCTCGCCGAGGCTCGGGCGCGGGTGAGACTTTGGAGAAATTTGAAAGAGAGAGAAGAGAATGGAATGGGAGTGAGGGAAGTGAGCTGGTGAGTTTATAAGGGAAAAGGAAAAAGAAGTGTGGGGGTGAGCTGGGAATGAGAACGTGGAGAGGAGGGAGTGTAGGGAGAAAAATAGGGTGCTGGCTTAGTCGTGGGAGACCAAGCCAAGGGAAATTAGAAATAGGTATTTTTTTTTAAACCAACTACCATATATGTACAATATATAAATATCTGTATCTAAAAATTGAGGATTTAACAGGAACGACTAGGATGGGTTCGGAAAACGGGATTAGGGTTCAACTCGGGGTCGAACCCCGGACACGGGATCGGGGCAGGGCCATAAACAAAAATCAACGATTATTTTAAAAATATCTTTTCCTAATTCCGACTAATAAATAATAATAATAATAATAATAATAAATATAATAATTAAACAAAATTTATGCTACAATCCAATAATTCATAAATTCTAAAATTCTGGATTTCACAGGTCTCTGGCTTGGATGGGACGACACTATCAAAGCTACGGTGTCGTTCTCCTCTAACAATCTCATCCTCCTCTCCATTGATGCTTCTCATTCTCATCATGTATGGAAGTTATTATGCATTTATGGTTGTCCGAAGAAACGTGACAGAGTTAAACCATGGGCTTTCATCCAAAACCTCTCCGAAGACTTCTCTGTTCCATGGTGCTGCATTGGGGATTTCAACGAAATCCTCAAACCCGCAGATAAAGAAGGTGGCAGAGCCTTCTCACCGCGTGATGTCCGACACTTCCAACACATGGTGGATCATTGTGGTCTGATTGATCTCAGATGTATAGGCCCGGCTTTCACGTGGACAAACTCCAGACGTCCAGAGCAACACATCAAAGAGAATCGACCGTGTTCTTGCCGACACGGAGTGGTGTCGGCTTCATCCTCATGCCACTGTGTCCATCCTCCCACGCATCATTAGTGACCATGCTCCTATTCTTCTCAATTGTGATAATGTTATTATTCAAAAAAGAAGACCGTTAAGATTTGAATCTTTCTGGCTAACAAGTAATTCTTTCAGGGAGACTCTTAATTCTATTTGGAAGAAGGCGGACGAAGTGGCGGGAAACTCACTCAATCAGAAACTGCAATTCACTCTCCCTCATCTACATAAATGGAGTCGCAAGTCTCTTGGCAATTTTCGTGAGAGGCTTGCGGTGCTTCAGAAACAACTCGTCACAGTACTATCTCTTCCAGTTTCAGAGTCATCGCTCGAGGAGGAAAGGACCATCAGCAATGAGCTTAATGACCTATTGATTCTCGAGGAGTCTTATTGGAAACAGAGATCCCGATGCCAGTGGATCAATCTTGGCGATAAGAACAACAAATATTTTCACATGAAAGCTACAACGAGAAAGCAGAAAAATGAGATCCGCTCCCTGCAACTCCTTGACGGCAACTGGACTACTAATCAAGACAGAATTGCAAATACTATTTTGGGGCACTTCCAAGCTATTTTCTGTGCTGATGATTCATCTCCTTCCAATCTGTTAGATGAACTCTGTTGCAATGGGTTATCGAAAATGAGAACTCGTTACTTGGTATCGTGCCAGAGGAGGAGGAGATTCATCACACTATTATGGGGTTCGGCCCACTCAAAGCTCCGGGTCCGGACGGCTATCCAGCCGTTTTCTTTCAACGAAACTGGAGTACAGTCAGCAAGGATATTTGCACAATGGTTAGACAATTCTTCACTAATGCTATCATGCCGCCAAAGTTGAATCACACCAATATTTGGAAAATGAGATGTTCCTGTGTATTCAATAAAACAGCTCCCAACGTCCAGCAAATCATCAATCAAGCAACTCTCTTGCATTCGAGCTATACTTATAAGAATGCTAAAATCCTGGATGGAATACATGCCTTGAGGAAAGAATTCATTTCCAACACTACATGGCAGGCTCCGAGGACAGGTGAGATCAAAATAAATGTGGATGGGGCTACCTTTTCTACGACAATTACGGTGGCAGCAGTTGTCCGAGATGCACAGGGAAGTTTTGTGACAGGCAAGACATGGACGACGGCTCACTTCTTTGGAGCAGATTGTAGTTTATGGGCTGAACTACAGGCCATTCATCATGGAGTGCTATTGGCGCGAGGGGTCAGCGCAGATGCGATCTCCATCGAAAGCGACTTTTTGACGGCGGTTAGGATTATGAATGGCGAGACGGACCTCCTGCCTTGGCGTATGCAAGATCTGCTCATCTCCATTCGTGAGCAGATTACTCCCCTGCCAAAGCAACCCACCTTCATTTTCGCTAGAAGAGAATGTAACAAAGTAGCTCACTCTTTAGCTACTTTTGCTGTCAAAAATCTTGACAACTCCATTTTTTCAAGTCCTCCGGATTTCATTGTCCCAATCTTGGAGAATGATTGTATTAATGCAGTTCATACTGCTCTGAATTAGCAATAAAATCTGCGTATTCTCTTCAAAAAAAACCATATCAATATAGGAGCAAAGCGGTCTTCGTCATATTTAGCATAACTAAACTATCAATGGTCACATATACAAATATAGCTAAACGACGCAGATCATTCATGGATGAGTAGTATGGAAATTATACGTAATATGATCAACCATGTTTATTTTCAACTGATCCTCCTTTACTTTAATGAGGTTAATACTTTAACAAAATAAAAATAGAATGAACTGAATTTTCCATATATCTGATCAGAAAAATGTCCAAATATTTAAATGTGTATAAATCTAAATATATAGCACCAAAATACATAAAACAAAAACTCCCACTTTACTGCCATATCCTCAAAAAAGACAACACCCATATGAGCAATGTGGTCATGAAAGACCTTGGGTGGTAACACTTTTTTGAGCGGATTTGCTAACATGGAATTTGTCCAAAATGTTCTATATGGACACTTGACTATTCTGAATTATTTCCTTCACAAATAGGAACTTTATGTTAATATATTTTGACTTATACGAGCTCATGTTGTTATTGAAATATAATATTACTGATTTATTGTCATACTATAATTTGAGTGATCTCTCAACACCCTCCTTTGTATGCAGTCCTATGACAAAATTTTGCAACCATATTTCATGGTTGGATGCCTCACAATATGCAATAAATTCTACTGCCATGGTGGAAGAAGCTATGAGTGTTTGTTTAACAATCTTCCAAGATATATCTCCACCAACCAACATGTAAACATAACCTGATGTGGATCTCCTGCAGTCTTGGCATCCAACAAAATTGGAGTCAGAATACTTTATTATCTCTAAATTATCCGATCTCCTAAATAAAGAGCATATAATCATTTGTTCTCTATAAATTACTTAAGTAACATGTTTGACTGCTTTTACTGATCCATCCTAGGGTTGCTATCTGCCTAACATTCCAAATGTGTATGCAATATCCGAACACGTGCACACTTAAACATACATCAAACTTTCTACAACTGATGAACATAAAATCTATTACATTTCTTTAGTTTTAAGGCAATTCTTAGGGCACTGATTGAGACTAAACTTATCTTTTTTAGCAACGGGTGTCACCTGGTTTGCATTCGTGCATGCCAAATCTTTTAAGTACTTTATCGATATAGCTCGGTTGTGATAATCCAAGAATACCTCGAGAACGATCTTGGTATATCTTGATTCCTAATACAAAAGAGACGTCACCAAGATATTTCATTTGAAAGTTATTTGACAAATTTTTTAGTGTCGTACAACATGTCTATATTATTTTTGGCAAGTAGTATATCATCAACATACACAACCATAAAATTATGTCTACTTCCACTGAACTTATTATACACACGACAGTGTTTACCTCAAAA
Organism: Iris pallida; assembly: GCA_029216955.1. Taxonomy (NCBI): domain Eukaryota; kingdom Viridiplantae; phylum Streptophyta; class Magnoliopsida; order Asparagales; family Iridaceae; genus Iris; species Iris pallida. The sequence continues at coordinate 33,171,552 of JANAVB010033017.1, forward strand.
TCAATGAGGTAACCACATATTAAAATTTATAGTACCATTGTCGAGAAACTTGTTTGAGTCCATAAATGAATTTTGTCAGTTTGCAAACCATTTCTTTGGGTCTCTCGAATTTTTTTTTTTTGGCTACGCCATATAAATTATTTTGTCAATGTTACCATTGAAAATTGTCGTTTTCACATTTACTTGATGTAACTCAAGATCAAAATGTGCAACAAGTGTCATGATTGTTCTAAAAGAGTCTTTCGAAGAAACCAAATAGAAAGTCTCTTTGAAATCAATTCCTTGATTTTGTGTAAAGCCTTTAGCTACAAGACATGCTTTATACCTCTCCACATTATCCTTCGAATCCTTCTTGGTTTTAAATATCCATTTGCAACCAATGTGATCCGTACCTTTTGGTAATGGGACAAGTTTTCAAACTTTATTGTCTTGTATAGATGTATACTCATTCATTGTCTCAATCTACTTTTGAGAGTTTGAACTTTCTATGGCCTTACGGAAGTTGATTGAATCATCTTCCAGTATTTCACAGTCCTCCATGGCCTAACTCTGAATTTGTTCTCGCACTTCCGTGTTGCTGTGTCCCGCATAGTATTGTTATTGGTTTGGCAAAATTGGTGTTTTGCTAGAGGTGAATGGATGATCAAGGGTTTAATTTGCATGTTGCTCCTAATCAATAGAGATTTGCATGAACTAATGATGGTTGTAGGATTTGGGGATATTTTGGTCAAAATTACAAGAACACCATTTGCAATAACGTAAGACAATGAGATACACGTACAAATATTCTCTTTTGTGCTCTCTTGTGTGTTGGGCTCATTTTGTTGCAAGTAGGCTCATCTTGTTCTCTATGTTGATTTGGACAGTGTAGGCTCTTTTGTTGGGCTCATTTTGTTACAAGTAGCCGTTAGTGTCTTCTGCAGCGTTTGTGCATGGATTAGGAGGGAATCTGGTCTTGAATATGGCTCCCACCACTCATTCTCGTCCGTTCAATATAGAATTGTTTCACAAGTTAAAACTGAAGCCATGGGCTGATCCATTAAGGACCCTGAGAGGGCTCAAGCCTCCTCGAATTTTGGTAAAAATAATTAGTATATATATGTGTGTCAAAGTCTCTTGGTTTTAGTGGTCAGAAGGTGAAGACATATAGAAAACATATATATTGAAAATGATAATTAGTTTTCGAAATCACTCCCAATGGAATTCGAATTCCACCCACAAGGACCACATGCCTCCACACTAACCACTTGGGCTACCGGTCGTTGACTCTCTCTCTCTCTCTCTCTATCTATCTATATATATATATATATATATATATATATATATATATATATTTTTTCTCTCTCTCTCTCTCCCCCCTCTCTCTCTCTCTCTCTCTCTCTCTCTCTCTCTCTCTATATATATATATATATATATATATATATATATATATATATATATATATATATATATATATTGAAGCAATGGGTAATTGTGACGAACTCGCCTCCACAGGGGCTCGAACTCCGACCACTTGGGCCGCACGTCTCTCTCTCTCTCTCTCTCTCTCTCTCTATATATATATATATATATATATATATATATATATATATATATATATAGAGAGAGAGAGAGAGAGAGAGAGAGAAAATATATATAGAGAGAGAGAGAGAGAAATATATATAATTATATATATATATTCTCTCTCTCTCTCTATATATAATTATATATATAGAAATATATATAATTATATTTCTAATAGTTTTTTTTTTTTGAAATCCCACACACACACACAATTGGAGGACTCGAACCTTGCCGGTCTCTCCGGGTGTCCGCTCTAATACCACTAGGCTAGAGAGCTCGGACATATTTCTAATAGTTCAAACCATACACCCTCTAGCAGAACCAGATGCTTAAGCACTCATAATCCCAACATCGCCCTCTATATTTTTTTACAATGCCAATAAATGGCGTATTCCGTCCCTAAAAAATGCATAAATTTATTTTTCGCCAACCGCAGCCGCAAGCCTGATCCGCGCCTCCTGGAACCAAGCTACTCCTCTCTTCTTACGCCTCAAGATACTCCCAATGATCTCCTTCAAATCACTCTCTTCTCGTACGTAACTGAAGTTTCTCTTCTCGTTGCACCCATATCCTCCAAGTAGTCGGATACTGAAACAATAAGTGTCGAATTGACTCCATTTCTCCCTGACAAAAATTGTAAGAAGTGTCCGGTACCGAGACTCCAAACCGCACCAATTGATCCTTGGTTAGTAACCTACCAAGTAAAGCTTTGTACATGCATAACCGCATTTTGCTTGCTGCCCTGCTTACCCAAATGAATTCTTGGTAAGGCATTTGTTGTGTGCGACTTCTAAACCGTTCATACGCTGACTTAAAGTCAAACTTTCCCGTACTTGAAGCCTCCCATGTCCATATATATCTTTGTCCAGCTCCTTATCAATTGGCACACGACTAATAACCTCCTGGAATTGTCTTCCCATAGGATGATCCTCAAGAGCCCACACTCCATTCCGTATCAGCCAAGATATATATATATATATATATATATATATATATATATATATATATATATATATATATATATATATATATATATATATATATATATCAAATGACCTCTAGTCTAGTGGTTAAGAGAGATGCATGCGGCCCAAGTGGTCAGGAGTTCGAACCTCAGTGGAGGCGAGTTCACCACAATTACCCATTACTTCAAATATATATGTGCGGGGCGGGGCTCCCAATATTAATGGGCTCCGAGTTGTTGCATTCTAAGCTTTAAGACCTTTCTTCAGCACTTTAGGGCATTTCACAAGCCAAAACTGAGCATTTTCGTGTACTGGCATCAAGAACTAACTCCCTATAAATAGCCTCAAAGTAACCTTCCATCTCAACCCCTGCATTATTAACTGTATCTAGACGGTCTAGCTTTTGGTGGTTCATTGGCTTCTAAGATGATATCATGGATTGGTGAGTGATCACTAAATGTTGCTGCAAGCCCCTTCGCCCTCATATTTGGATAGTTAGCAAACCAATTCCCAAGAGCTCGATCCAACTGGCAAACAATTTTGTTTGTAGATGCCTTATTGCTCCAGGAACATATGTGTAAGGAAAATTTGATTTCATAAGTAACTGCCATTTCGGGTTAGCAATCATGAAGGGTTGAACTAAATTACCATCATCACTCTTAGAGGAAGTTCCTTGGAGATATATCTATATATGAGATTTCTTACAAAGTTTGTTATGATCCGACGCATATATCATTGGAAGAATTTGTTAGCTTTGATGACACCCGTTTTTGTTGTTACTAGTTTGTGTCTAGATGCTTGAAAGATAACTAAATAAGAACTATCTGTGTAATACCCCACTGTTTCACGTCCCGATTCCGTAGGACTGAAAGTCGCTGCTAGGTGTGATGCCATACAAACCTAAATCGACTTGTACAAGACAAACACCAAAATGGCCGATTAAATGACTAAGTAATAGAGTCATTCAATCAAGCTCTAATGCCTCAATGCTTCCAAGCAAACTCCATCCTACACAGATCTGGTGGGGTGTTAGTACAAAAGTACAGGTAAGTGGCCTCCCGACCACTCAACCAAAATCAACACGTACATTAAGTGAGAGCATGCAATATTTGTTGTCTATCTAATCTTGCCTTACGATAAGTTGCACGTTATAGCATAATTGTGTAATACATAATTGTATCACGCAACAGAGTAACTGGATTCAACTTACCAATACTTACGATCTGTCTTCCCTGCTCAAGAAACGTAACATATTCATAAGCATAATACCAATAAAATGATACCAATCAGATTGCATAAAGAGAGTGTCACAATACGTATCCCTGCATAAGATACTCGTTAGCCATCATGAAATTTTAATCGTGCTAGGTGCTCAATCTATATCTTGTACTAGGCCTGTAAGCATATAACGTTAGCATACAGTCTAACTCTATATGAAAGTCACTGGAACCACAAGCTATCATGGACTCATGGTTAGATGACGATCCATCCAGTTCGGGTAGCTAGTCCTACTAAAGATCCCAATCACCTAGTGCTGCAGCACTCCTGTTTCCCCTACTTTGACAAGATTATGATGTCTTGGCAACCGTTCGAAGAACATGCCCTTGTGCACAAGTTGTCCATAACCATGCAATACTCGAGAACCATTAATCTATGATATATGCATGGCATAATTCTACGAATATGAAATAACTCTATATCCATCTCTACTAATCATGGACAATGAAACATCTTTCTACTCTACAATATACCTCGAGCCATCGCTCTAGTCCAACTTCCCAAAACAAGGATTTCCATACTTATGTAGTTCCCAGTCCAGAGATACTGCCTTGGCGCCCAACGGTACTCCCAATTCTTCCATGTTTATATACTCGAAATCACATCATACTACCTCACGCATTACCTCCTGCAGTAATATAATCAATATGATAACGAATAACTGAGTATACTAAAGAAGATATACATGTCACGACCCGCTCTCGAATATTCAGATACGAGTCGGACACGCCCAGCCTTCGTCGATGGACACGACGAAGTAAGCTGTATAAACTAAGGAAAACTCCAAGATACATTATAATGAAGCCAACCACAACATCTATAAACGTCCCAGAAAGATCGCCATAATCCATCAATCAATTTATACAATGTTATCTGGAGACAAATTCGGTAAAATAAAATACAATAATGAAATAAAAAAGATACAATGTCCAGAAAATAAAATACTAGCGATAAACTAAATCCTGCAATCCCTTTGATAACTCCAGCTCAATGGTCTCAAGCTCACTTGCAACGTATCCTATCAGAAAAAGAGCAATGCACAACCCCGACAAGAAACAGTCTACGATGTAATCTGAAATACAGGATACAATATGGACTATAATATGAAATAATGTACAAGAACTGAAATATGAAACTGAAGTACAGGAATGGAATAATGAATACGACAATCAATATGAACAAGACAATGAACACGACAATCAATGCAAGTGTAAAGTTTGATATATTAAACTAATGTGTGACCGGATGGGGACCACAATCCACAATCCACATGTTACGACCCACACCCATTTTTTTTCTTCGGATACGAGACGTGTCCAAGCCAGCCTACGCCGCAGAGTCGACGGTAGAACGCTGTCACGGCCATGATGATCAAAGTCACAAATAATGCTCATTCACAAATTAATTTAATTTACAATATTCACAAGTTTTACATTTGCAGAAAATATAAACTCGTACAAATAATAGAATGACTACAACTCATCTATCTAGCTAGTCTCTAGGCTTTTCGTCTGCATGTACACCCGAACTTCCCATGCTAAGTGAATCCACGGCTAACCTGAAAAATATTGGTTTTCAGTCAGGAATGAAACGAGTACAAATCACTGAATGCAGTTTCAATATATAAAAATGACTATACGACAGAGGCTAGCCTTTAGACATATGATTCATAAAATAAAATGAAGAAAGACAGAATAAAACTGAATACTAAGAACAGAAAACGAAATACAATAAAAATACTCACCAACTGACTGACTGAAGTACCTTTGATATGCGATCGGTCTCGGGACAATTATGCGACACAGTCTACACGGTCTACAAGAAATAAATACAATAATAAACATGGTCTACACGGTCTAAAGTTACACGGTCTACAAGAAATAAAGCAATAATGAAATACTGTCTACACTATATAAAGCAATAATGATCATGGTCTACACTGTATAAAGCAATAATAATCACGGTCTACACGGTCTAAAGCAATAATAATCACGGTCTACACGATCTAAAGTCAGATCACACTTCGTTGGTACTTTACCCTCTCGACACAACAAGGAACAAAATCAACATAAAACTAAAATCACATATCTATCGACTAAATACTGATGCATAGTAAAGATCAATACTGAAAGTAAATAATAAACTGTACTCGCCTGTGGTCCTCTGCTTGTGAAATCGATAGTCCAAACCACTCAGTGTGCCACAAAAGTCAAACCCATACAACAGTCTCCAGATACTGAAATAGACATTACCAATGTTCTCAGAATAGTCAAATTAGCTAGGATTGCCTGTTCTTAAGTCCAATTCTGGACACAGGGGCAAAACAGTAATTTTTGGTCAAAACGGTATCCGCCGTTGGACCCGCTTTGCACCGAAAATCGTGCCAGAGTCAATGGTAGCTAAAGTCGTCAAACTATATGTCTATAAATTTATTTCGATGATACGAACCCAACGGTATGTCCAATTTTGGATTCCAGAGAGCTGTGCACAAAATCGTCCATTGAATCGGACCGTAGGGCCCACAAAACGGCGATCCGATCAACTGTCACAGAATTGGACCAAACTTGGTATGCAGGACCAGAAAAATGATACGGTCTTGTTGGCGTAAGTTTCGTCTCGATCTGGTGAACATGCACAAAGTAATTAAAAAATTTGTACAGAGGCCGATACGGTAAATTTCGACGGATACACATCAAATTCGTTGCGCACACGCGACCAATTTGAATTCCATCAAAGCCCACACGTCCACAAAGCCATTACGCACCTTTCGATGCTTTCGGTTCGCGACCATGTCGCCCGGATTGGCGGGACGCACGTCGTATCGGAGGTTTTTCGTAAATTTTACAATTTTAAAAACAGGTTTTTATCCGTTTTGGACGTCCGATTTCTCGACGTCCAGTCGACGAAATCCGATACTACAAGAAGGGATTCAAAGCCCTATAGGTTGTCTAGGATTTCTATAAATTAGTTTTCGATGTTGCTTAATGCTCTGACCTACAACTGTCTTCTAAAACGGGGGTTTAATACATAAAACTGTTCTGTTTTGAACAAGTTTTCCGTCGATGTTTGGATTCAAAATCCTGTCGAATTATGCTCGTTCCTATTCAACTAACTGACAGATATTTGAGAGGGTCAGGTTCGGAGTTTACCTGTACGATTGGTTCGACAAACGGCGAACCGTGGCGTCAGAAATCTAGCTGCGAACAGGGCTCCGCCGCTGCCTTTACTGTGACTGCCGTGGTGCCTCGCGCTCGGTTCGACCGAGCCATGGTCGGCCTCCGACGGCCTACACGACCACGCGCGGCAGTCCGGGGGTGCGTCGACGTCGGAACTGGTAGTGGTGGCGGTGAACATGGATGATAGGGTCTCCAGAACTCTCCAATACTCTCTCGACATGCACAACGCAGGGGCAGGGTCGGGTCCCTGTGGGGTTGTTCTGTTTCGGTTTTGGGCTGCTTGGTTTCGGCTGGAACTTATTAGTACTGCTATTGCTCACCTTAATCTATCATATGATATATCTATCCCTATATTTATTTATCTATATCTATATGTTTATTTATCTATATCTGAATACTTATTTATCTATATATATATTTATCTATATCTATATATTTATTTATCTATATCTTCATATATAGACTCATATAGTATCTCCAAAAATCTAAATAGAACCCCAATATTATCTATTCTTAGTGTAGGCCCTATATATATATATATATATATATATATATATATATATATATATATATATATATATATATATATATATATATATATATGACTATATAAATAATATTTAATTGACAAAATACTATAACCAATAACAATAAAATAATATTATATGTATAATAACCTCAATAAAATAATAATAAATATAACAAAATTCAATAAAACAATAATGGTGCATATATACCATTATGCGCAATCTAATAATCCCCAAAATACACAAAGACCCATTTTATACAAATGTCACTGAATATCACTAATAATAATATTTATAATATTTAATTACGAATACTAGAAAATATTCATTAAATCCTTAAAATGAAATACAACCCCTCATATCAAATTCCATCAACACGAATGTCATTGGACGTGCCGCATGACTACATGGGCTCGGGCTCAGTTCGGGTCCAGTCCGGACTAAAATGGTATAACCGGTTTCAATAATATAATTAATAAATAAATAAATCTTCGGTAAAGGTCGTAACTTGGCCTAGTTTCCTAGTTAGGACATCACTATGGCTCAGCCTTCCCTACCAGGGCTAATACATTAGTCAAAGAACGCTATTGTACTATCCGTGCCACGATTTCTAGTTACCATGCACTCCAAAACTCCATTATGGCTAAAATCATCTACCGTAATAATTAACTAAATAATTATTTATAAAAACTCTAAAAATCACCATTTAATTCAAATAAATAAATAAAAATATTATCAAAATTCCAGAAAGAGGGTTTACAAATCTACCCACCTTAAAAATAATTTCGTCCTCGAAATTCTAATTCATAACTATTCCTTAAATTTTAAAAAAAAATCTACCATTACCTTAATCTCCTCGAATTTTTAATTCCTCAAAAACAGTTTATATCCTCCTCCTAGCCATTTTGTAACTACGAAACTTCGAGGACTTCTACCCACCTTTGGTCACACTACTCCCTCAAATCTCATGTCACTAAAACTTTAAAATCACCCAACTACTTGCTAAAATTTCTACCAATAGATATCTACTGCTTATGGTATCTATAATCCTCTCCTATCTATCAAGCAACCCAAAATTTTACAAGCAACAAATTTATACAAGTAGCCAAGAAATATTGGTAAATTCTAATAAGCATGACCATCGTCGCTCCGAAATAGGAAGGACATGAAGATAAGGAAGAACAATCGAGAGTAAAAATAAAGTTTCAAGAGCAGTAGCGGTATCCAATGATACAGCTAGAAAGAAAATTCATGAACCATTGACTTATTTGCTAGATTAGGCTACTCTAGTCCAGTCACTTGCTAACTCGAAGAACCCTTCATTTCTCAGAGGGGCTTGCAATCCGTGCAATATAGAAGTTCCGTTCTCGAAATTTATCTAACAAGGTTCCATAATATAACCGAATTTGAGAAATCAAGGTTGTGATCTTTTCCGTGGTTATTTAAACACACGAGCAAGGGATAAAATACAATACAAGATCGTATCGCAACTTCCAGGTAGATGGAATAAGGGTTACGAATGACTTCACATTCTAAGAGATGGAGGCTACATAATCGGTATAGGGACCTATCTCAAATAGTTCGGTTTTATATATTCCAAAAATGGTGGTTTGTATGTATGGGTTTTACTGGATCTTAATAGGTTCCTGATGGGATATCAATCGTTGGTTGGATGAAACCTGGATTTCAATCTCTATGGACTGGACAAGATCTCAATGGTAAAACTATTTCTACTAGGTTAGGGTAACCTAGAATAGATTTCAACCCAAGTGGTTGAGCTAGTTGCCAGTCGGGTTGGTCCGCTAGGTTCCTAAAGCCCAAAATGCGTCTTTCGTGACTTTTGTGTTTAAGTAGCACGAGAAGACACAATTGAGTGGCATACTAGTGACATGTGCGTAGTGGGCTTCGAGTAGATCACAACCATATATTGGGTCGAAAGGTTCGAGTCGAGGTTGAGACTCTAGTGGAAGTCGGGAAGTATACCAGTATGGTAAGGGTTATAGCAAGTCCTTTCGTCCTGAAAGTCGTACCATAAAAATAGAGTACAAGGGGACGCGTTTGAGTGGGACATGATATACCTAGTTGAAGGTGGACTCACCTAGATCTTGTATATGAAATTTGTTGGAAGGTAACCGCTGGTCTCGCGCTCTGATTATTAATGACACGACCGGGGACACAAAATGATCTAGATGGAAAGTGGGAGTCCATGAGACACTAATTATCATCCTAATGTCAATCATTCTAATCAATCGGTAATTCTCGTATATCCTAAAATTTTAAAAGGCTTACAGTCTTACCCCCTTAGAAGCTAGGACATGGTCTTAGGAATAATGAGGTTAAAAGAATTTCAAAGTCAGGATATTGTACCTCGACTCTTGTTAATAAAGAATCAGGCATGGCGTAACGGAGTGTAATGACCCGTTCCGCCCTAGCGGAACACCGATTCAAACGACAAGTGCAACGACTCAAACGAGCCGTCGACCCGAAGAGTTGGCATCGACCTGAAGAAGAATCGATGCGAGGCTTACATTGGCCCGTCAAAGATGAATCCAGACTTAGACTTTCAAAGGCGCGCTCGGAGTATCGCTCGGCCGATACGAACATCGCTAAGGTGGGTGGCTCCGATGAACTCGTTTTTGCTTAGCCTAGACACATAACAATACGGACACTATCGCGAGAATCGCTAGGCGATAACCCCGTGCATGCTAATAAAGGACTCAACGCACCTAGCTAAGGGAATAATCCCATCTTGTATACTTGTATAGAATATGGAAAAGAACATGGAAAATGTTGGATCTCTCGCACCGCGCTCTACGCTCGTGCTAAGGCACAAGCTTACGTTCATGTTCCTTATGTGTTCAAACAATGAAACAATGAATGGGTTACAACAATGAAACGGGAAGACTATCAATATAGTCGTTCCGAGTAGAGTATAGCAACATTGAAAGACTATGGGACCGATGGGTCGCCAAGGCGACTCCCGCATGGAGAGTTGCATAATGAATGAATGATTGAAAATGTGAATGAACCAACGAATGAAAGAATGAATAAAAGATAAGAAAGAAAAGAATGGTTAGCGACAGGTGTGACGGGCACGTGCAACGGGGCTCGCTACCCGCGCTGCACGAACGCCAACCTGGTCGATAACGTAAGAAGGCTAAGGGTTAGCCTACAGCTCAGAGACAGCCGTTAAGTTAAAAAGACAAGTTAATACGAAATGGTCGTGGACAAACGGCACGGGCGAGGGGTGGCGATGCCGTGGCCGTAAAGAAAAAGGGATTCCGCGGCATGATCAAAGGAGGGATATGCCGGCCTAGGCGAAATAAAAGGGGGATTACGGGCTGCCTGGGGGGGGCTTGGCTACCCGGGGGACGTAAGTGCAGGGTATTTCAAGACACTATCAACGTGTACCAGTCGCACGCTCTGAATAGTTGCAAAATACCAAGGGAAAAAGGGTCCAAAATGGCTTATGATGCCAGCGACCGATGCATATAGAGTTAAGTGGGCTTTGCTGGTGGCAATCCACGTACAAGTCCTTGCATTGAAATCAAAGTAGTCTAAGTTAACTAAATGAAGTGCCTTCTGAACAGGCTTGAATATGACACACCAAATAATCGAGAGTACTTCGGCAAAGGAGTTAGAAAACACGCCTACGACGTGCTAGGACCCGAGGCAGGGACACGCCCTTGACATTGAAAGTTCACATGAATTACGTAAAGTCATTTCATATAAATTATTGACTAACTTGGTTTACTTTGGACAGGAAAGGCCGGACGGTAAGTATAGGTAAGTCATGCATATATTTCCATGCGACACTTGTATTCAGCAACACGAGATAGGCTATGATATATGCCATGAAACTGATTCTAAGGTAAGATTAGAAAGACAATAAATGATAGACGGTGCACAAAAGTAAATAGAACGTATTTGGTAATGATAGCATTGTGGACGAGCTAGCCTCCCCACCAGTGCATAACAATGTACTGATAACCCCACAGTCTGCTTACAGGATGCAGGAGACGCCGGCGGGTGCGGAGCTTCCATCGAACGTGTTAAGGCGCGGAGCCAACTCTGGGGCCTTGGAACGTTGTAAGAAGCTGAAGCACCCTATACAGGACATAATGTATTGGAACATCGCCATGAATCATTCCATCTTGTAAGCCACTTGGCACGCCTTTTATATTTCAGAGAGAGAGCTCGAGCGACTTGTAATATCAGCCTAGCGCCGCTTGTAACCTTCTTGAATATCAATAAAGAGTTTGAATTCGCTTCTACTTGTGTTTATTTACTTTTCGCTGCAATGGGGACACTCTGTGCGACTCTGTGGCCTAGCTCAAATCGGCCGTTTCTGGACTTGGCCTTGTACGGGCGCAACCTAGGCCCGTACGGCATCACGCCTTAGCGAGGACGATCGCTCCTACGGGAGCGGGGCGTGACAGATTGGTATCAGAGCACGGCTTCACGTCCTTGGACTTCACGTCGATTTCTCAATTTTGAAAGCTCGTTGGAAATAAAGAAGTATACGCTCTCTCTCGTTGTGTCCTGGGATGTTCCATACAATAAGTCTAATATTTTCAAAAGCTCGTACGAGTACTCGGTTGGACGGGATCGATAGGCGAAGGCCTTTGTGCCACCACGACGGACTTGAGTTGGAAGGAACCGATGCTAAGAGTTAGCAAACATAGTGCGTGCTTGAATGAGCTTATGCTGACAGCAAACAAGTACACGAGACCAAAGTATAGTTCGAACGGGATGGCTATGCACACGGCCTTCTGGCTAAGTTGTGCCGCGTGTCGCGCACCTCGACTTTTGGGTGCAATCGGCTTGCGAGCGATATCAAGTATCGCTCGATCGAGAACAGAGATACACTTTGAGTGTCTATCGATAGGAACGCTATCGAGTTAACGCTTAGGCGTACCCAAAAGATTGGCTTGGATTTTGAGGATTAGTGCGAATGACTTAGTACGTCGAGGCGACGTGAGCGATTATGCTAGAAATTCATCGAACGAATCTGAAGGATGTCTTAGCGCATGACGCGAACGTGATTGAGGACTAGATCGTATAGCTTGAATCCGAGTGGTGTATGTGATAGGTTCGGAGAAAAATAAAAAATAAGTGTCGACGACTAGTCGAGTGGCTCGAACCCTGAGTGGTGTATGGACGTCATAGAAATTGTTCGAGCGAGACTAAAGGAGTTACGGATCGTACGAGTATGTCGGCATACGATGCGATCGTGCAAAGCCTTAGAACGTGTCATGCTTAGTTGGTCGTGACTTCAAAAGTCCCGAACGAGATGTCGCTGGACAACTTGTCAATGGGCAACGCGAGTTAGAAAATGGTTCGGAATGATGAATGAAAATGAATGGTCTTGATCGAAGAAACTTAGAGGATCGTGCATACAATTTTGGATTGATTCAAATGAATTGTGACTTGAGTTTGGACAACGATCTTGAAACTAGCTTGAGGAATAGCAGTTAAACTTGATCTTGAATATTAAATGAAATTTTGGAATATCCAACTCGGACAACGGCATCAACGCACGACTCGAAATCGGTTACAAAGAAAGATCGTCAGGTTACGCATATCGTCGATGGTATTGAGGCGTATCAAAGATCGATATACGATAACTCGGGGGTACTCTGACTCGACGAATGACGTTCGTGCAAATGTCATTGTTCCGTTGGATGATATACTTGTGATGTTAAAAATATGTCGAGGAAAAGATAGACTTGGCTCGAGGATTTTCAAGTTGAACGCATGACGGTCAGACTGTCAAAATTGATTTGGCTTTGATGAAAATAAGAATGCTTGGATTTGCTTCGTTGACAACCACAACGTTGACATTCTTGTCTTATGCGAGTGCAACTCCAGCCTCGCACATGCGTTGTACCGGATTAGGACGATCACTCCGCGTGAGCGCTGATATGGTGATTCATACAGCGGGAGTGATTGAACTTGGATGGCATGGCAATTTGATTGCTTCGACTTGTGGTTTGACGCGAAGGTAAACTTGAGAAAGACTTGGTGTGCTTGATGATTTAACTTGAGGATTAAGTAGGTCCAATCCGCGTATCGAGAATGAGTTAGTCTAAACTCAAACAAGAGTTACGCCCCGATGAGAATGATTATTCCACGGAAGCGTTGCATGGTGATTCATGAACCACCGTGGATAATCGGACTCGCATGAGATTGGGATGCAATGTATTGTCGAGCTGGATGACCTCGTGATCGAATACATGAATTGGTTAGAATGGATATGTGAAGTATGTCGATTGGGTGATTTGAATGGATTCGAATATGTGCAACGAATACATTGATACGAATAGGTGATCGTGCTCGATGTTTAGAAATCTGAGTGACGCGAGCTTGGATAGAAAATTATGTACTACCGACTTTGGTTTGACCCTAGGATTGGGGTCAGTGTTGGTATTATTGTTTGGGAACTATGATTCAAATCCTGATATTGACTTAACCTTGAAAAAAAAATAGCCTAGCGGATAGGCGGACGACCCTATGCCGAGTGATTGAACCTGTGTTGTTTATGTTATCGTCTGGACGGACGATAGACTTGGGGCAACAAGACTTAGAGTAAGGACGTCGAACTGGGGGTGTGCGTAAACGACGGCGAGATTGGCCCAAACGAAGGAAATGATAGAAATGGATGATACGCAAAGTAAAGTTGGTATAGCAAATCGAATCATCTCGAGGACCGAGATAAACGATATGTGACGCACACATGAGTTCGATTTTAATTCGAAGTTAGCAAACGATCGACAAATCAAAACTATCACGAGTAGCTTGTCCGACTTCGCTAATCGCTAAGCTTGGTTGAAATGTACGTATTCGGGGGACGCCTTGAATATGTGCACGATCCAAACTCAGCGATGTGATGAACTCGAATGCAGCTGCGAGTGGATGTTGCGAAGCGCATGGATGATGGAGTGAGTTTGCCTCAGCCTACGACCCTCGTGTTTGATGAATTTCGACGTGCCTCGTGTGACTATTACAGCCCCATAACAAGGCACAATAGCAACCAAGTCGAAGAAATGCTTGAATTGAATAAGTACCATCAACTCTAAAATAAATGAAAAGTTATTCAATAAAAATCGACCAAACGTATGCGACACGGAACTTGGAAAGGTACCGAGCATGGTTCGATGCCATCGAACGATAAAGCCATTCGATAAGGATTGTCTAAGAAACGTGACGACACGAGTCAAGGAACGGTAGGATGACCTGCACTCAGGAAGTCTCGAGGACAAGACTTGTTTTGAGTGGTGTATTATGTAATGACCCGCTCCGCCCTAGCGGAACGTCGATTCAAACGACAAGTGCAACGACTCAAACGAGCCGTCGACCCGAAGAGTTGGCATCGACCTGAAGAAGAATCGATGCGAGGCTTACATTGGCCCGTCAAAGATGAATCCAGACTTAGACTTTCAAAGGCGCGCTCGGAGTATCGCTCGGCCGATGCGAACATCGCTAAGGTGGGTGGCTCCGATGAACTCGTCTTTGCTTAGCCTAGACACATAACAATACGGACACTATCGCGAGAATCGCTAGGCGATAACCCGTGCATGCTAATAAAGGACTCAACGCACCTAGCTAAGAGAATAATCCTATCTTGTATGCTTGTATAGAATATGGAAAAGAACATAGAAAATGTGAGATCTTTTGTACCGCGCTCTACGCTCGTGCTAAGGCACAAGCTTACGTTTATGTTCCTTATGTATTCAAACAATAAAACAATGAATGGGTTACAACAATGAAACGGGAAGACTATCAATATAGTCATTCCGAGTAGAGTATAGCAACATTGAAAGACTATGGGACCGATGGGTCGCCAAGGCGACTCCCGTACGGGGAGTTGCATAATGAATGAATGATTGAAAATGTGAATGTACCAACGAATGAAAGAATGAATAAAAGATAAGAAAAAAAAGAATGGTTAGCGGCAGGTGTGACGGGCACGTGCAACGGGGCTCGCTACCCGCGCTGCACGGACGCCAACCTGGTCGATAACGTAAGAAGGCTAAGGGTTAGCCTACGGCTCAAAGACAGCCGTTAAGTTAAAAAGACAAGTTAATACGAAATGGTCGTAGACAAACGGCACGGGCGAGGGGTGGCGATGCCGTGACCGTGAAGAAAAAGAGATTCCGCGGCATGATCAAAGGGGGGATATGCCGGCCTAGGCAGAATCAAAGGGGGCTTACGGGCTGCCTGGGGGGGGCTTGGCTACCCGGGGGACGTAAGTGCAGGGTATTTCAAGATACTATCAACGTGTACCAGCCGCACGCTCTGAATAGTTGCAAAATACCAAGGGAAAAAGGGTGTCACGACCCGTTACCCAAATTGTTGGGCCGGGCCGAGCCATGTCCAGCCTACGCTTAAGATAAAGCGCAGTAAGCTGTTCTAGAGATAACAAGATAAGACTAAATGTGCTAACAGTTCTATAAGTGAAGAAGAATCATAAATGCTCCAAACACAAAAGTCGTCGTATATAGTAAAATATCCAAGTACAAGTAAACTGAAATATAAAACTGGATACATGTCCAGTTACAAAATGATATAGTCTAATACATGTCTACTCTCAAAAAGTCTAAGTAAACAAAAGACAACTAGGCGAGGTTCCCCGCAGGAACATCCTCGTAAAGCAGAGCCGGGTCCTCGGCAGTGACTCCATAATACGAATCACAGAGCAACTCTTCCTCAGTAAGTATACCTACAACGTTATCCTGTCAGGATGGGAGCAAGTACAACCTCTACAACTAAAGTACTGAACATATAATGAAAGAGATGTACAACAAGAAACATGGTGTGATAAGTCTATAAAACAGAAAATACTGGGAACATGGCCTCATGGTACAACTGGGATCACAATATCATAGTAACACAGGGAACATGGCATATCTCATAGTCTATCATGGCAAGGACACATATGTCATAGAGACAGATGCATATGTAATGTTTAAAACTGTAGCAGGTACGTGATCGATCAAATAGATGTACAATGTACTGTGGCACATAATAAAATGTACTTCCGTACAAGTGATAGGGCGAAAGATGTACATACGCACAAATCTGCCTTGATATAAAGCCTACGGCAAGGTATGCATATAAAATGCGACCTCGCTCGCTACTATGAGGGGGGGGGTCATGATCACGTACTCAACCGTCAGTTTCCCCATAACCCATATATATAACATGTGAGAGATACGAGAACGATATAGAACATGTGAGATATACTGGAATCGGTATAAAGCACGATAGGTACTGATAGCAGTGTAAAGCATAGTGAAACATGTACTGAGAACCAGTAAGATGCATGTGAAGATATAAGAACTGTCCTAAGCATGGCAGATACTGAATGTAATACAACATGTGAAGATATAACTTGCCACCTCAAGGATCAGTATTCTAACAGGGTTAATACATGTTCTAGCATTAAAAGACAGTAAATGAGCTTGTAGATGTACTTGCCTCTAGCAAAACAAGCTACGATAAATGTGCTATGAATGTTCGGTAACTCGTCACTGTAGAAATACATACATAAACTTAGCTTTTACACTAAGCTAAAACACTAGGACACTAAACTGGTAAAACACGACTTGTGATTGGGCACCTAGCCAAAATGATGACTTGGCATAGGAGACCAATGTGGGGTGACACACTATGTTAACTAACTTTCTAGGGTCTTTACACTAGTGAGGGTTGGGGTTCAACACGACTAAAACTCCAAATAACACAAAAGCTACAAGTCGTAATTAATCAATAAATAAATCAAAAGATCATTGTGTTCTAACAATTTTAGAGATAGACAAAAAGCCTAGTTTTGCACAAAACAAAGTACCAAAACGATCCTTGCTAACTATAGAAATTTATTATAATTTTTCTGGAATTTATTAACCAGTACAAATATTTTATAAAAATCAGTTTTCCTAAGTATACAGAAAATGACTTTTGGTTTCATATGCCAACCTAGTGGCAAAACAGTAAATTAAATACTACAAAAATTATACTAAATTAGCTAACTTAACATAGTATCTAAAAACTATTTTTCCATAATTTTAGCAATACTTTAAGTATTTTTAGAAAATCAAAAATAGCAATGCACACAATAATTAATTATCTGCGTATTTTGTCCATGTATTTAATTTGAACCAAAGTTCAAATACAGGACCCAAGGCCATGAATCAAGTCCAATATGACTTGTACAGGTCTTGAATGTGTGAAAACACATTTGAGCCCAAATACCCATGCTAGGCTTGGACACCAAATGGTTGCAGTAATTTAAATATACAGAAAATACTAGGTGATAGGACTGCAAAATAAATATTAATATTTTAATAAGGTAAAGTTTTATATAGTAACTATGAAAGTATGAACATTATTTTATATAAATAATTTACACTAAGCTAAGTAAAACACACATAGGAACTAATATATATATATATAAATATAGGGATATTTATATATATAGGAAAATGCTCAACTATATATTATATATATATATATATACAAATATATGTATATATACATACATATAAGAAAATACTCAACTATATAATATATATATATATATATATATATATATATATATATATATATATATATATATATAATATATATATATATATATATATATATATATATATATATATATATATATATATATATATATATATATACAAAATTAATGTATACATATACATATAATAGTATATATATGATAATATATATACACAAAGAAATATATATATATAAATATATATGTGTACATAAGACATATATATATATATATATATATATATATATATATATATATATATATATATATATATATATATATATATATATATATATATATATATAAAAAAAAAAAAATTATATATATATATATATATATATATATATATATATATATATATATATATATATATATATATATATATATATATATATATATACTTTATTATTTTATGTATGTATATATATATATATATATATATATATATATATATATATATATATATATATATATATATATATATATATATATATATATATATATATATATACATAAAATAATAAAGTATATATATATATATATATATATATATATATATATATATATATATATATATATATATATATATATATATATATATATAAAACAGCAACTATATATACCTAAATATAGTATATATATTATACAAAAATATATACAAAAATATGTATATACATATATATATATATAAATATACCTAAATAACAAAAAAAGAAAAAGGAAAAAGAAAAGAAAAAGAAAAGGAAAACAGCAGGGGGGCTCGAACTCGAGCTGCGCAGAGGGGGATTTTAACACTGCAGCCGCTGGCCAGTGGGCCAGTTGGCCCGTTTGTTAGGATTAGGGTTTTAATACATTTATTTAGGTTAGAATTAATTAAACATAATAAAAAAATATAAACCATCCTGTGTCCTGACAGTTAAGGACACAGGGTTTTCTCGTGTCCGTGCTTCGCACGACACGCACAAGCTTCGATTTGCGTGTCCAAGTACTGGACTAAGGTCCCAGTGTCCTGGCGAGTCTCGTGCGTGAAAACGAGACACGCACGACACGAAATAAAGCTGACACTTACGTGTCCGGCCGTCAAAGTGGGTTTCGGGGGTGCTGACGGGCGGAGGAGACGTCGTGGCGGTGGCGGAGTGGTGGCGCTGGGGTCGGAGTGACAGGGCGAGTCGAATGGTGGTGGTGGTTGGCGGTGGTGCTCGGCGTAGGGGCGGCACTGGGGGTCGCCGGAGTTAGGGTTAGGTTTAGGGGTTCGTCGGGGAAGAGCGGGGCAGCGGTTAGTCGTGGAGGAGATTTAGGGTTAGGGTTTAGTTCAGGGGGAGAGGAGGAGTTTATATAGGGTCTTTAGGGCGGTGGGGGCAGCCGGATTCGGCGGGGGCAGCGGCGTGGGTCGGTCGGGGCAGCGGTCAACGGGAGCGGGTGAGAGGTGGAGGAGAGAGAGAGAGTCGTGTGAGAGAGGGGGGGCGTAGGTTTACACTTAGGCCCTTAGTTTTTAGGATAATTACAAATAGGTCCTCCCAGTATGTAAATGCAATAAATAAATTGCATTCCACATATCAAAACAATTCAATAATTTCATAATGACATTAAAACATTTAAATAAATTGCAAAACGATATTAAAATAATTTAGAAAAATTGCAAACCAATATTTTTGTATTTAAAAACTCATTTAAAATTCATTTAAAAATTCTAGAAAATTCCTAAAATCATATTAAATTATTTTAAAACCAATAATGACATTTAATAATTAATTAACACTAGTTTAAAAATTTTTGAAAATCAGGGGCTTACAAAGGGTCCAAAATGGCTTATGATGCCAGCGACCGATGCATATAGAGTTAAGTGGGCTTTGCTGGTGGCAATCCACGTGCAAGTCCTTGCATTGAAATCAAAGTAGTCTAAGTTAACTAAATGAAGTGCCTTCTGAACAGGCTTGAATATGACACACCAAATAATCGAGAGTACTTCGACAAAGGAGTTAGAAAACACGCCTACGACGTGCTAGGACCCGAGGCAGGAACACGCCCTTGACATTGAAAGTTCACATGAATTACGTAAAGTCATTTCATATAAATTATTGACTAACTTGGTTTACTTTGGACAGGGAAGGCCGGACGGTAAGTATGGGTAAGTCATGCATATATTTCCATGCGACACTTGTATTCAGCAACACGAGATAGGCTATGATATATGCCATGAAACTGATTCTAAGGCAAGATTAGAAAGATAATGAATGATAGACGGTGCACAAAAGTAAATAGAACGTGTTTGGTAATGATAGCATTGTGGGCGAGCTAGCCTCCCCACCAGTGCATAATAATGTACTGATAACCTTACAGTCTGCTTGTAGGATGCAGGAGACGCCGGCGGGTGCGGAGCTTCCATCGAACGTATTAAGGCGCGGAGCCAACTCTGGGGCCTTGGAACGTTGCAAGAAGCTGAAGCACCCTATACAGGACATAATATATTGGAACATCGCCATGAATCATTCCATCTTGTAAGCCACTTGGCACGCCTTTTATATTTCAGAGAGAGAGCTCGAGCGACTTGTAATATCGGCCTAGCGTCGCTTGTAACCTTCTTGAATATCAATAAAGAGTTTGAATTCGCTTCTACTTGTGTTTATTTACTTTTCGCTGCAATGGGGACACTCTGTGCGACTCTGTGGCCTAACTCAAATCGGCCGTTTCTGGACTTGGCCTTGCACGGGCGTAACCTAGGCCCGTGCGGCATCACGCCTTAGCGAGGACGATCGCTCCTACGGGAGCGAGGCGTGATACGGGGTACGGTAGATATAAGTCAAGTCAAGGATCGTTTCTCAATAAATGGAAAATGAGTGTGTACAACGACACATGGTCGATAAAATGGAATGACCTACTCGTCCACAGTATACAAGAGTTATCGACGGGGTAACCAGCTCTAAGACACATCTTATGAAAAGATTCTAACAACTGAGTCGTGAATTTCTATTTGTGTCAAGCCTGTCAGACTATTGTCACAAGGGTTGTAGTGATCATGTATTGTTGTTGACCACTGGTTGATCATAATATGACAGAGTATTTAAGCTATGGTATTGGCTAAACTAGTGACTGTGGTATTCCAACACTAGTTAGGTCTTAATAATAAAATTTACATAACTAGGACAATACTTGTTGGAAACCACTCTCGGGATGAGTGTCTACCATAGTCACGATAAATGATTGTCCTTTCCTTTGTCCACTCATCTCATGTCTAACTGTGGGCTTTGGTCGAGGAAGGGTTGGGTTAAGGCTCAAGAGTTTCTAGTTAAGTCAAGCTTCAAGCAAATAATTTGAGGCTCGCAACATTTGATTTCTTGAGAATAGATCGTCTCCTAGGTTGTCATTTTGACTAAGGGTAAAACCTTAATCATTCTCAAATTCAAATGGCTAGAGGGTTCCAATAGTAGTTTGAGGGTCGAGAGGAGAATAAGTAACTCAAGACAAGGTTCTAGTCACATGGCTGGCCGATGGTAGCTACACTTGTGTATAAAACTATCGTAGCCACGGGGATACTATGTACCTCTCTACCAATCACGAGCTTTCGTCTTTCCAAATCAGTGGAAGACAAAAACAATAAAGAGTTCAAGAAGGATGTCACTGAATACAATTACGTGATTTAAAGGCGAATGTATCATTCAAAAAGAATTGTCAATAAGTCGCGAATGAGATCTTAGAGACATCTACATCTCAATCCACGTAGGTTAATCAGAGGGATAGCGAACCGAGTGAGCTACGGTTGATCAGACCGTAATACATCGATTCTGATTAGATAATATGTTAGTAGACGTCCCCACTAAACATATGTCTTGAATCAAGCTCGAGAACAGAGTGAGCTTGCAAAACTAGGCTGTAATAGCAGCATTGGTCAAGATAGTCAAAATACGAGTACGCGAGATTTTGAAAGGAGTTACAAGTAGTTCAAGTTTTGTGAGAATCAAAAATTTACCAGGTGTTCTTGCTTATACGGTCATTCTACTATCCTCTTACTCATAAGACCTTGGTCAACTAATAGGTTATGGACCTCTAAATTCTATATTCTAGGTAAACCTATTAGTGTCAATTAATTTCCTCGTCAATAGATCACAAGGACTACGGAATGCTAGGTCGGGAGACATGCTATCCAACTTACAAACTTCCACTAATATTGGCTTTGGATCTTATGGAACATACATAGCATTGTCCTATCCTCCATAGTATCCTAAACTCGTAATCACGTCTGAAATCATTTCACCGAGGATTATGCCTCGCCCGTATACTCTGGCTGTGGTAAACCCTTGGTTTCGTGATTCAGATGTGATATGCTACCAGATACTCTACCTTATATTGACACAAGGGTGACTACGATCAAAGAAGACCTCTAGCCCTAGTTTTTTAGTAACATTCTATAACCTATATTTCCTTAAACAAATTTTAACTCTAGGGGTCGTATCTCGCCAGTGCGCTGCTGGCTGCAGTGAATCCATAGTCTCCATAATAAATGGCGACAGTGCGCTGCTGTCCTGCCATTATGAGTTAACTAACATTCCTTTAACTATATTTGTAAAAATTCTTGAGCTTCTAGAGATTCACATAGGTTGACTATGAGATAAAGCGTAGGTATCTACCAATCACAACCCTTAAAATAAAAGATGAACATGGAGGAAATAACTGAAGACAAAGAAATACAAACAGTCTAACTATTCCATGTGTATTCAAGCCTTTGAGGAAAACTTGAATCGAACTAACTCGAGGCCCGTATATGGATAACCTATAAAAATAATAATTCTTAGGACAAAATAGGAACTGAATAGGCAATCCGGACTAAGATATGAGGATGATATCTAAAGGGCAAAGAGAAAAAATTGAACAATTTATCAAGGTTAGATCATTAACTCTATGAAGCCCTGTCTCACCAAGTGAATAATCTATCCACATTGGATCGTATCGTCATATCAAGAGGTAATAATGTACCTATGGTGATCTGGCAATCTATCAAAATTAATAACTCCTCATCTAAATTTCATGGCCTAGACTACCCATCGGTAATTTGTATAAGGGACTCCTAATCCTAGTCATTCTCTTAAATTAAATTAATCCTAACTCGTGAATGAGCATCTCCTAGTCGCAGGCTCGCAATAGTACGACTAACTTAAGTACTATCACAAGTTTGCATGATTTGCGAAAACAGACCTGCATGGGCCACCACAAAAACTTGTCACGACCCGCACCCCTTTTTTTTTCTTCGGATACGAGACGTGTCCAAGCCAGCCTACGTCGCAGAGTCGGCGGTAGAACGCTGTCACGGCCATGATGATCAAAGTCACAAATAATGCTCATTCACAAATTAATTTAATTTACAATATTCACAAGTTTTACATTTGCAAAAAATATAAACTCGTGCAAATAATGGAATGACTACAACTCATCTATCTAGCTAGTCTCTAGGCTTTTCGTCTGCATGTACACCCGAATTCCACATGCTAAGTGAATCTACGGCTAACCTGAATAATATTGGTTTCCAGTCAGGAATGGAACGAGTACAATTCACTGAATGCAGTTTCAATATATGAAAATGACTATACGACAGAGGTTAGCCTTTAGACATATGATTCATAAAATAAAATGAAGAAAGACAGAATAAAACTGAATACTAAGAACAAAAAACGAAATACAATAAAAATACTCACCAACTGACCGACTGAAGTACCTTTGATATGCGATCGGTCTCGGGACAATTATACGACACGGTCTACACGGTCTACACGGTCTAAAGTTACATGGTCTACAAGAAATAAATACAATAATAAACACTGTCTACACGGTCTAAAGTTACACGGTCTACAAGAAATAAAGTAATAATAAAATACTGTCTACACTGTATAAAGCAATAATAATCACGGTCTACACTGTATAAAGCAATAATAATCACGGTCTATACGGTCTAAAGCAATAATAATCACGGTCTACACGGTCTAAAGTCAGATCACACATCGTTGGTACTTCACCCTCTCGACACAACAAGGAACAAAATCAACATAAAAATAAAATCACATATCTATCGACTAAATGCTGATGCATAGTAAAGATCAATACTGAAAACAAATAATAAACTGTACTCGCCTGTGGTCCTCTGCTGGTGAAATCGATCGTCCAAACCACTCAGTGTGCCACAAAAGTCAAAACCCGTACAACAGTCTCCAGATGCTGAAATAGATATTACTAATATTCTCAGAATAGTCAAATTAGCTATAATTGCCTATCCTTAAGTCCAATTCTGGACACAGGGGCAAAACGGTAATTTTGGGTCAAAACGGTGTTCGCCGTTGGACCCGCTTTGCACCAAAAAGTGTGCCAGGGTCAATGGTCTCTAAAGTCGTCAAACTATATATCTACGAATTCGTTTTGATGATACAAACCCAACGGTATGTCCAATTTTGGATTCCGGTGGGCTGTGCACAAAATCGCCCGTTGAATCGGACCGTGGGGCCTGCAAAACGGTGATCCGATCAACTGTCTCAGAATTAGACCAAACTTGGCATGCAGGACCAGAAAAATGATACGGTCCTGTTGGCACAAGTTTCGTCTCGATCGGGCGAACGTGCACAAAGTAATTAGAAAATTTGTACAGAGGTCGATGCGGTGAATTTTGACGGATACGCATCAAATTCGTCGCGCACACGCGACCAATTTGAATTCCGTCAAAGCCCACACGTCCACGAAGCCATTACGCACCTTTAGATGCTTTTGGTTCGCGACTACGTCGCCCGGATTGGCGGGACACACGTCGTATTAGAGGTTTTTCGTAAATTTTACAATTTTAAAAACAGGTTTTTATCCGTTTTGGACGTCCGATTTCTCGACGCCCAGTCGACGAAATCCGATACTACAAGAAGGGATTCGAAGCCCTATAGGTTGTCTAGGATTTCTGTAAATTAGTTTTCGATGTTGCGTAATGCTCTGACCTACAACTGGCTTCTAAAATATGGGTTTAATACATAAAACTGTTCTATTTTGAACAGGTTTTCCGTCGATGTTTGGATTCGAAATCCTGTCGAATTATGCTCGTTCCTATTCAACTAACTGACAGATATTTGAGAGGGTCAGGTTGGGAGTTTACCTGAACGATTAGTTCTGTTAGCCCATTGGTCATGGTCAAACATAATTTTAATAATTGATCAAACTCTGTCTCGATATAAATGCAAGTCAATTCAGATGTTTACCTACAACATTTTGGACACTGCTCAATGATGGATATCTACGATATTCAAGACTGAAGTTGTTTGCCATTCAGAATGTATTTCCTTCAAAGCAATGTAATTTTTCATTTTATTGAGTCTAGGAATACATTGTACACCAAGTCGTACTGGCAAATAGGCTGTCCGGAATTGTTTTTCAAAACTGACCTATCTCTTTAAAAATGACCTATGTTTTTGAAAAATATCTTTTTTACAAAAAGCTTCTGAAGGACTTTTCAAAAAGCCAAATTGATTTTTCTCAAAAATGAACTGGCAGAATCCTAGCAGAACTTGGCCAGAGTTCGGCCAAAGTTCGGCCAGAGTTCGGCCAAGATGAACGTTAGTGAACGTTTGATTTTGAACTTGGTTACCCTTCAGTTGCGGTTTGTTACAAAGAGTTCTGTCCGAATTCTGCCCGAATTCTGTCAGAGTTCTGTCTTTGGAAAAACTATAAATAGAGAAGTATTTCGTTCATTTCAAATCACCAATTCACTTTCAATCTCTTCTCTTCTAAAGCTTATATTTTCTCCAAAGAGTTCTCAAAAGCTTACATTTTCAAATCCCAAGCCAGTTACAATCCTCTAGTCGATTTGCCAGTGCGGTACGGTCTAAAAGTTTCAGAGCGATTGTAATCAGAGGCTTGATAGAAGATACAACTCTTCACAATTGAAGTTGGTCGAGTTCTTCGTATCAAAGCTCGCGTCTGTAGAAGTTGCAAGGACTTCGTATGAACACTTGCAGAATTTTCCAATAGTGGATTCAACTGGAAGCTAGAGTTCTTCCGACTGGACTAGTCCTCACAAGAGGAAAACCAGTATAAATCTCGGTGTTTGCGTTTGCCTTCTGATCACTTTTTATTTCTGTCATTTACTTTGTGATTATTTTTATATCTATGATCTAACTGCTAATAAGTTTTTTAATTAGCAATATTCCGCTGCCTACTCTATTCACCCCCCCTCTAGAGTATTCTGCTTTACGATTTCGTTCCTAAAATTGGTATCAGAGCAGGCACTCCATCTAGAGGTATTATATTCTGATCCCAATTGTTCCTACAATTAGTATCAAAGTGGGTTATACAGGTAAAGCAAGGTAAAATTGTATTTATATTCAATTTTTATATAGATCACAGCATTACACATGGCAACTGTAAAATTCATAAGTGAAGGCCAAGCCACAAACAGACCTCCACTGTTTGACGACACTAATTACACTTATTGGAAAATACGTATGAGTTTCTTTTTAAAATCTCTTGATTTTGACTTATGGTCTGTAGTTATTGATGGCTATAAAAAGCCTTCTCGTATTAATGTTGATGGTATTTTAGTTGAAAAACCCCATGACAAATATATAGAGGAGGAAAAAAAAAAGGCCAGTCTTGACGCACGTGCTATTAACGCTTTATTTTGTGCTTTAGACAGAACTGAATTCAACAGGGTGTCTATTTACACAACATCAAATGAAGTGTGGAAACTTTTCGAAGTAACCCACGAAGGAACAACACAAGTCAAGGAGTCAAAGATCAGCAGACTTACTCAGGAGTACGAGGCGTTCAAAATGAAGCCAAGTGAATCAGTTACTCAGATGTTTACAAGATTCTTGGATATTGTAAATCCTTTGTCTTTACTAGGCAAGGATTGCAGTAACCATGAGAAGATTCGCAAACTTCTACGAGCCCTTACAAAGAACTGGATTCCAAAGGCTACAACAATCATTGAAGGGAACGACCTCTCAATAATGTCTCTAGAAACACTCATGGGTAAGCTACTCACTCACGAGTTAGAACTTCAAGACTTTGAAGATGCTACACCAAAGGAGAAGTCAGAGAAGACGATCGCTCTCAAGGCTCAACATAGAAGAACCATCGAAGATGATTCTAATGACAGCGACTCCGACTCTGAAGATCAAGCTCTTCTGGTAAGAAAATTTAAGAAGTTCATGAGATTTAACATGAGAACAAAAGACAGCAATAATAACAACGAGGAAGATCCTATTTGCTACGGATGCAAGAAGAAAGGACACATGAAGAAAGACTGTCCAACAACATCATCATCAAAGAAAAGCAGCAAATATGACAAAGGTTACCTGAAGAAATCTACATCAAGAAAGTACGCCAACACAAGCATATGGCATGAAAGTGAAGCCAGCGACTCAGAAGACAAACAATCAGATGACACTGCAAATGTATGCTTGATGGCTTGCGATCAGGTAATCACTAATCCTCTATTTGACCCTTATGATGATTTCACCTTTGAGCAACTAGGAGAGGCTTTCGGTGACCTGCTAAATGATTACAGGAAACTACGTAGTAAATATAAAACCTCTAAAAAGGTACTCAAAAGTACAAAGGTGAAATAGGAAGACTTACCGACCTACTAGATCATGTTAGAGATAATGACTCTTCAAATGAGTCTGGTGAGCTTTCATCTATTAAGTTGTTGTTACACGAGACTGTTAAACTATCCGAAGAAAAAGACCAAACTATTATCCAGTTAAAGGAAGACCTATCTAAGGAGAGAAAGAGTCTTCAGTGTGCACAGGTCAGATTAGAATCACTCACATCTGACTATACTAGATTGTATGACACTTCCAAAAAGTTAAAAATTAGTTTAGGAAAACGGTCTGAAGTTGCTGCTTCCTATTCTAACATGTGTCAATTACCGAATCATCGGAACACGCCCAACACTGTCAGACCAAACCATACCAAAACTATGCCCAAGAAGACTAATAGGCATGCATTCTTCTATACTAGAAAACCAAAACCTATCAATCATGCACCTCACACTACTTTCAACACTCAACATGCTAAATGTCATTATTGTGGCCTCATTGATCATATATCTTCTGCATGTAGAATCAGAAAGTTAGTAGATTTAAATGTTTATGCATGGATACTGAAAACTAACCAGTCAGGACCCTACAAGAAATGGGTACCAAGAGTTTCATCTGCAAATGGTTTTGTAGGTGGGACGCCCTTCACATGCTAGGAGCAAATGGATCCTCGACAGCGGTTGCTCACGGCACATGACCGGTGACGCTTCATTATTTGCAACACTGTCGAAGAGAAATAAAGAAGGATACGTCTCCTTCGGTAATAATTTAAGAGGGTACATAATCGGTATCGGTGACATTGGTAAGGCTCCCTATCCAGTGATTAAAGATGTTTGTCTAGTTACCGAGTTAAAACATAATCTGCTCAGCATAAGCCATATAGCTGATCACGATTTTGGTATTAACTTCGTAAAAGATAAATGTACTATAGTTGATAGTTCAAATAGTAGTACTATATTTGAAGGTATTAGGGAAGACTAAGCCTGTCAATGGTAACTTATTGGTCGGATATTGGCATTACCATATCCGAACCATTAACTATCGGATATATCCGATAACTATCCGATATCCGATCGGATAGATGTTTTGGCTACCATATTCGTTACCGATAATGCTAACAGATATCGGATAATATCCGAACCAATAAGATTACTAAAAAATATATTAAAAAGGGAATATAAAAAATTAGTTTTAGTAACTAGTACGTTTTATTCCACACTTATTTTTAGTAAAATTACCTCCAATTTTTTGGCCAGGTGTACATAATTTGATAATACCATTCTGTAACTACTTACTGGCCAGGGATTAGTTCTTTGGTGAAAGACTCAGTTTTTCTGAAACAATGCTAATTATAATAGAAAGTGAAGCATACATCAGTAATATAGCTATCTAAATAGCATTGACAAGAGGCTTTAATATTACATGTCACTCCTATATAGTATTCTTTATAGAGAGGTACTCCACAAATTTCAGAGTTCTACAAGTAAGTTCTCGGATTCAAAATACAACAGAAGTCAGAATATTTAGATTTTAGGGTTCCTCCTCCGGGCCAGGACGGGCTGCTCACTGCTGGGCTCATGGACTGGCTGAATCATTAAATTCCTGAAAGTCCAATATATTTTAAATTTATTGAAAAACTTAAATATTATTGGTTCTGATTTTATTGGTTCGGATATGGCACTTACCGTATCCACATCCGATATTCGATAAATATCCGATAAGATATCCGAATCCGTATCTGTATCCAAAATTTCGGATATTTTTGGTTCGAATACGGATCAGATACGAATTTTCGGTCAACCATTGACAGGCCTAGGGAAGACAACATATATGTTTTCTATTTGTTGGAAGATGCTAACAAAGCATATAGATGTTTGATGGCCAAAAGCATTGAGAGTCAACTATGGCATATGAGACTCGGTCATGCAAACATGGATACAATTTCAAGACTATCTACAAAGAATTTGGTACGCGGCTTACCGGATATTTCTTTCAAGAAGGATACGGTATGTAGTGAATGTGAAAAGAACAAAGCTACCAAATCCGCATTCAAATCCAAGAATGCTGTAAGTACCACTAGACCTTTACAACTGTTGCATATGGACTTATTTGGACCAAGTAGAATTGCTAGTCTAGGTGGTAAGTTATATGCATTTGTTATTGTAGATAATTTTTCTAGATATACAGGGTTTATTTTCTTGCACGCAAGAACGATGCATTATCAGAATTCGTCACCTTTTGTAAGAAAGTACAGAATGAAAAAGGGTTCATGATTACTCGCATTCGTAGTGATCATGGCGGCAAATTTGAGAATGCAGAATTCAAGCAATTTTGTGACACACACGGTTATCTGCATGAATTCTCTTGCCCTATGACTCCGCAACAAAATAGAGTTGTGGAACGTAAGAACAGAACTCTATCTGAAATGGCTAGAGTAATGTTAAACCAGTTTAGTCTACCTAGATACTTATGGGCTGAAGCTGTAATTACAGCATGCTATAATCTCAATAGGATTCTAATTTGTAAAACCCCTAAATTTCTACTATTTTTTTATTATTAAATTTGGTTCTGATTTAAAATTTTGTATTGTACATCGCACAGTCGTATTGTGCGTCGCGCACGAAATTTTATTTTACGAATATGCTCGACGAGTGCGATTATGTGCGAGCATACATATTTCTAGAAAAATACTTTTCTATTTTTTATATAGTTCAAATAATATATATAATAATTATTTATATTTTACTTAAAGTTTATTTTATGCAAATAGAGATACATTAATTTGAATTTATATATATAATTCCATTTCCAAATTTATTAATATTAATATTTTATTATTCAAAAAGATATTTAAAAATATTTGTTATTTTCGAAATTATTATTATTGGTATTTTGAAAAATATATATGGAAGTTATTGTGGCCATTTAAATTATGATTTAATCTTTGGATTTATTTAAATATATTAACTTAATACAAATAATTGAGATTTGATTTATTTAAATTGATTTAAACTATAGGGATATAATTTAATTAGATTTAAATGGGATTTATATTTGGATTTGGATTTGAATAAAGTAGAGAATTATCTAACGGGGTTTTTAAACTACTCATAATCCTATCCAAATGGGAATTCCCACATCCTATAAATAGGCAGGTACTCCTCCATATTATTGTCTCCACAATTCATCATCCACAAATTTTCTACCAGATGATGTGCATCGTGTCCGTGCCCATCTTTTTTCCTTCCACTATTTTCTTTTGGTACATCTACAAATTTCTTCTTGTGTCCACATGTGAAACCCGTAAATTTCTAGACTACAATTTCTATTTGCTAATTAAATTTTTCTAAGTAATGTTATCAATTTGAAGTTGTGAATTATCAATTTAATATTAGTAATTATTTTAATTATTTTAAATAATGTGTTGTAAATTTATAAAATAATATTATGTAAGAGTTTAGAAAAAAAAAATATTCTTTTCAAAATTGTTAAACAAGGAATTTTGATTGACAGTCCAGACCCGAACCCGGTTAGAATCCTAAGACATAAATCAATTTTAGATTAAATAAAGATTTAAAATTATGTTGTAAATTTTCTAAAAAAAAAAAAAAGAAATTATGATTTTGTAAGCCCAAATATTAACCCTTTTAATCTTTAGGCCCAAGCCTTTAGGCCCAATAGCCAAATCAATTAATTGGGCCAAACCCAACTGTTCAAAACCAATCCTTACCAAGCCTTTAGTTTTTGAGTTTAAGCTCTAAAAGCTTGCTGTGGGAAAGCTTTGGAATTAATTTCCTTAGTTTTAGAGCTTAAAAGCTCTGAAGGGATTCATTTCCAAACCCAAGCCTCTTTAAGCCCATTAGCCTTTTAAGACTAAACTTAATATATGAGAGAGAGAGAAGTTGAGAACTAAAATTCTCATTAGTTGTCCTGTTGGTTTCTTTTTGGAATCGAAGACGCTTGGTCCTCTCGGTTAGCCACCCGACGCCGACCCCTAGCCTCCCCGACCGGCCGAACGGCCAACTCCTTCTCTCCCATTCCGGTAACTGCACCCCCTTCCTATTTAAGCTCTCCTCCTCCATCTATTTTCCCTCATCACCATCACTCCTCACTCCCGTGCCCTAACTCCCAATTTTCCGGCGAACTCCGACCCGAGCCCCGTGGCCCCTTACCGGGCCATCCGACCGGCGCACTCCAGCCGTCCGATCGCCGGCGTTCAACCCCGCGCGCCCCTCTGCTGTTCCGATCTACTCCCCGGCGCTGACCGCGTGGTTCGGTACGTGCTGACGGTGTCTCCGTCTCCGTTTCTGCACTGTGACGGTTCCGTTCCGCTTCGGTTTCGGTACACTCTGACCCGATAAATTCTTTTACTGTCTATGATGATATTGGTCCAACCCAATTCCTGTGGGAATTCGGGATTTCGGTTTCGTTCCGTTCCGTTTTTGGTTTCGAAATTTTCCGACGGATTCGGAATTTCTTTCAGTAGATTCTTTCTCTTTAGGAAAATATTGATGTGGATTTTCTGTGGGTTTTTCCGATGATTTCGGGATTTCCGTTTCATTCTCGGGTTTTCCGAGAATTTGCGGGATAATTTGGAAATCTGATTTTTATACGTAAAACATATGGAGGTTCTGTTCTCTGATTCAGAGTTTCGGATTTATATACATATATATATACTGGGTTCTTTGCTATGAGAATAAAGTTTGGATAATGGTATGAAGTTTTTCTTTAGGTTCTGTTGGAGTTTTTGGTTTTATACTTGTGATGGAAATATTTTTCCTCTTGGAAAGATGGTTTCTGTTGGGTTGGTTTATTGGGTTCCTTAGTACTATTTGGTTATTCGGTTACATATAAATGCTGGATTGGCTTTGGAAAAGTATTTCTATATGGATGGTTATATAAATATCGGGTTTGGGATTATTTTGCAGGTTAACGGAAGCACTCCCAGTTCTTGGGTTGACCGAAAACAAAGAGAATGCTGCCGAAATTTTCGGAAAAAAATTAATAAAATGGTTTTAAAATGATTTTGGTATTTTGGGCGACAACCATAATTGGTTACTGGGCCCCAACGAAATGCAAACGCACCGATTCGACCGGACGTTGAGGCAGAGTAGTTGAAAATGAAGTTGGACCAGAGTCTGAGACTTATAATTTTTAAATAATATTTTGGAAATTTACTTTTGTTAAATTGTAGGTAATTTTTCGGACTAACCAGTTTCTTTTCTTATTTCAATTTATTGTAATTGTAAGGGGCATAAGCCCAGGCCTGTAATAAGTAGGAAATAATTTTATTTTATGTTCTGGGTTTGTGGAAAGCGTAGGAAAATTAAAGATATTATAAACTCATGATTTTCTCATTTTTAAGGAAAAGAAAATTTATTCTTTATATTTTAAGTCAAAGTTTTCAAATGAATATATACCAAGTTTTGTACGTAATTTGATAAAATACAAGTTTTCTCGAAAAACCAAAGTAATTTTGACTTTCTAAAACAACGCACTAGTAAACGTTGTGGTTAACTAAAATTGACTAGGAAAGACAAATAGAGATTGTAACAAGATAACTTGTGATTGCTTCTGAAATAAGTTTCCGGAATGTAGGGTTCGAGGAGGTTTCTGACTGTTAACCCCGAAGTACCGACTCTCCAGTTTGATCAAGTTTAAGGCAAGTACAGTTGTTATTGTTTGCAACTTAATTAGTAATAGTAATCTTGCATGCTTAAACCACATTTATACACGGAACTCTCTCCTAGAGTATTGATTGTTATTATCTCATTGCCTCATTGAATCTAATTGACTCGGAATATTGGGGGAGTAGTGTAGCGTCTATGACTAATACCCCTCATTGAATCTAATTGTACGAGCTTACCCCTCTCACACACGGGGATAGGCCGGACCATATCAGTGAATCATCCCAAACCGGTCATAGTCGTTACTTACTCAAATCACATGTTTTCAATTGTAGAACTGTTGGAAAATATTGCATTTCTAAATTGTTCATAATTGCAAATTACTAATTATTAGTTGAATTGTAGATTTTCATAATTGTACTTTGCTCCCTCCTGACTGGAGACCAACATTTTTAGGTTACACTGAGGATGACCTATTCCAGAGTATCTGAGGACTCAGAGCTATTGTTCAACAATCCTGACTTGTACCCGGCGGTACTACCTGACGATGATGGCACGACGTCTCCTTAGATGCTGTTGGTGTTAGTTAGATTTACTTCAGTTTATGGTCTTTAAACTTTTGTACTTGACAAGTTTTTATTATCGAATAAATGTTATTGTGGCAATTTTAGTCTTAAATGTTGTTGAATAACCTGCACATGGATTACAGCTTACTGCCGCCGTCTCATCAACGGTGCAGGCTGGGTATGATCCGATTCGACCCAAGTATTTGGGGACCGGGTCGTGACATATTTTTAGTGGTGGCCCATGCAGGTCTAAATCAATCAATAACTTAGGAAAACCTAAGAAAACAGTTAGAATACTAGAACACCAAGTTGCCACAATTTAGGACCGATTATATATATGATAAATATTTTGATTATAGACTGGTAGGATACCTTGCTTATGTTTGCATCCTAAACCTTCCAGAGCATGACCATTGACAAAACCAACTTTGATGGCGATGTGGTGTCATCTCCGGATCGAACCCCGCCTCTTCAACCAAGTTCGAGCTTTACACCCCACCAGTTCATTGATCATTCCTACAAATCATCCAGTAAAGTTTTCACTACACTGTCGAATCCTACCTCTTCTCAAACTGGGTTATTTTTCCTTGAGAAAATACCCACTCCTGTTGTTTTACCAGTATCAGCGATGGTTGCCCTATTTCAAGAAATCCTGGAGTGCCAGAAGATTCAAACTGAACAGATGGATATCACGAGAGAAGTCATGAAGAATATCATCGATGCAACTTTAGTCATTTTTAAACCAAGTTGGAATGGAACCTCATCCTAGGAGGGATACCCATGAATCTAGAAGATATTTGGGCCCTGTCCGGCAATCATATTGCAAGAAGCTTTTGACTTGTGCCTACTGCAAAAGGCCTGGTCACCAAGCCAATATTTGTCGCAAGAGATTTGGAAAATGTTTGGTATGTGGATCTGCCGAACATCGAGTAAAGGGCTGCCCCTTATCTTTTCATTGTACCAGAGCGTCTATAATGTCAACCTCAGGACTCTATCCAAAAGACCATAGGAAGGCATAAAGCCGATTCAAGGATCATAGAAGTTGAAGCAGTTGGAGACTGCTCATACAAGAGCCAGAGCCATGAAGATTAGTACCTAAGACCACTGTGTAGCAATATCTATTAAGAAGCTGTAACAAGATGTTCTTAGAACAATCATGAGAGTTATTTTGCTGTAATTCTCCATATGAATAAAATTCTTAGTTACACCTTCATGGTAGATGTTTTCTCATAGTCTTCTTGGGTTACCCTAGATAAAGACATAGAATTCACCATTGACCTAGTTCTCGGCTCTTTTTCTATCTCTAAGGGATGCTATAGAATCAACCTGAAGGAAGCCAAGAAGATGAAGGATCAGATCAATGGACTAAAGACTTTAAGATTCATTCAAGACGGAGCTTCACCCTAGGGAGCACTTGTGTCCAAGAAGGATGGAATAGTACGGATGTGCATCGACTATCGGGCACTGAAGAACAAGTACCCTTTTTTCCAGATTGATAATCTGTTTGAATCAGTTTGAGTGAACTTTAGGTGTTGTCCAAGATCGACCTCAGATCTGACTACCAACAGATCAAGGTCAGGAAAGAGGACAATTCCCATAACGGCATTCAATTATGGATAGTTGTTGGTCATGTCGTTTGGACTGACAAATGCTCCTGTTGTGTTCATGAATCTCATGAACGAAGTCTTTTATGAGTATTTGAATCAGTTTGTTATCTTCTCCATAGATGACATTCCGATATACTCGAAGACTGAAGAAGAGCATGAAGAGTATATGAGAAAAGTTTTGGAAAGAAGAAAAGCTAACTAAAAGTGAATTTTCTTAGACAAGGTGGTTTTGCCCATATTGTCACAAGAGAAGAATTTCGAAGAATCTCAAGAAGATAGCCACTGTGGAGAAATGGTATACCAAGATTCAGTAGCTGAAGTTACGGCTGACTAATACCGGAAGTTGTGAAGGAATTCGCCAAGATTGCTGAACCTATGACGAAGCTGACTCGGAAAAATGAAGAGTTCATCTGGACGGAGGACTGCCAAGCAGCATTCGAGGAGCTGAAAAAGAGGTTTATCACTGCACTAATCCTTGCGCTACCGCAGGAAACGGTGATTTCTTAATCTACAGTAATATTTCTAAAAAAGGTTTGGGTTGCGTTATTCAACAACATGGGAAAATAATTGCTTATGTATCTAAGCAATTACGGACTCATGAGAAGAACTATCCCACACTTAATTTGGAACTTGCTGTAATTATCTTTGCTTTGAAGCTGTGGAAGTATTATTTTATGGAAAGAGAGTGAAAATATATACGGACTACAAAAGTCTGAAATATGTCTTCATTCAGAGAGAGTTGAACATTAGGCAACGAAGATGTCAGAAGCTGATGAAGGATTTCAATATCGATCTACAATACCGATTATATGTGGTAGCTGATACCGATGGCGAAGTTTTTAAACAAGGAGAGGCATCTGCTAAAAGATATCAAGAAGTTTTGACTGGAGATTATGCTGTCTGGAAATAGAAGGACGGAGTTGGATAATGATTTAGTGCTAATAAAGTTGCAAGTGAGCTCGACTCTGATGGACAAGATCAAGGAGACTCAGTTTCAAGAAGAGGCACTTTACAAGCCGAGAGATCAAGTGTTGGCGAAAACACTTGAGGGTTTCTTAATAACCAAGGATGGAGCTCTGAAGAATGGTACGAGGCTTTGTGTACCATCTGACAAACTAAGAAACGAACTAATAAAGGAAATGCACCAGTCACAGTATTCCATACAATGTATCGGGATATGTGTACCATTAATTGGTGTTATGGAATGAAGGAGGACAAATTCCAAGTATGGAGTTAGATAATTGTCAACATGAGGAATTTAGCGGAGAGATTTCTACAGTCGCTGGACAATTTGGAGTGGAAGTAGAAGCACATAACGATGGATTCAGTGTCAGGATTGTTTTGTTTCCAAGAAGGGAAGTACATCAATTGGAGTAATGTGGACTGACTGACTAAGTCAGCTCACTTCATTCCCTTAAAATTTGTTTAACTATTAAGAAGGTGGCAGTATTGTACGAGAGGCACACTTACTGGACTTATGGAGTATAAACCGGCAGACAATCAAAGAAGATAATCCAGACGTTTGAAGATATGTTAGATTAGATTTTGCGTCTTGAAATTTGGAGGGTCTTGGGAAAGATCATTTATCTTTGTACACTACTTGCATGAGACGATGTAGGCGACTGACGCAGTAGAGTTAGAGACAAGCTCAGGATTGCCAAGATAGACAGAAGCATTGGGATGGCGTCTTTGCGAAGATTTTTGAATCCGAGTAATGTTTTGGATCATTCGGAGCTAGAGAGAAGATTAAGTCTTACAGTGCCAGAGAGACCAGTAGCAAGAGTAGTCAGAGGTGAGAAGAAGATCAGAAAATTTGAGCCATCTTAATTCCTATTTTCCTTCAATCTTTATTTTTTTCGTTTTGAACTTGACATATGTTGCTAGTTAGCCTAGTTTTGCAAGGTATTTCTTTCTCGAGCTTGATCATGACAGTATCTTATTGGAGGCCTCCATTAAAAATATTGTCTAATCAGAACCGGTGCATGATGGTCTGATCAACCTCATACACTTTGGTTCGCTTTTATCTTTTATTTTTGTGGTTTGTGACATAATTAAAGTTGTCCCTAAACCGTCTCATCCACGATTACATTGGAAATTCTTATTGTTTGAATTTGAGTTACGAGCGTAGTATCGTACCTGCTTAATTATAGTAAACTGTATTCCTATCATACCCAACTCTTTAAATTTCGAGGACGAAATTTTCTAAGGAGGGAAGGTTGTGAAACCCGTAAATTTCTAGACTACAATTTCTATTTGCTAATTAAATTTTTCTAAGTAATGTTATCAATTTAAAGTTGTGAATTATCAATTTAATATTAGTAATTATTTTAATCATTTTAAATAATGTGTTGTAAATTTATAAAATAATATTATGTAAGAGTTTAGAAAAAAAAATATATTCTTTTCAAAATTGTTAAACAAGGAATTTTGATTGACAGTCCAGACCCGAACCCGGTTAGAATCCTAAGACATAAATCAATTTTAGATTAATTAAAGATTTAAAATTATGTTGTAAATTTTCTATAAAAAAAAAGAAAAAGAAATTATGATTTTGTAAGCCCAAATATTAACCCTTTTAATCTTTAGGCCCAAGCCTTTAGGCCCAATAGCCAAATCAATTAATTGGGCCAAACCCAATTGTTCAAAACCAATCCTTACCAAGCCTTTAGTTTTTGAGTTTAAGCTCTAAAAGCTTGTTGTGGGAAAGCTTTGGAATTAATTTCCTTAGTTTTAGAGCTTAAAAGCTCTGAAGGGATTCATTTCCAAACCCAAGCCTCTTTAAGCCCATTAGCCTTTTAAGACTAAACTTAATATATGAGAGAGAGAGAAGTTGAGAACTAAAATTCTCATTAGTTGTCCTGTTGGTTTCTTTTTGGAATCGAAGACGCTTGGTCCTCTCGGTTAGCCACCCGACGCCGACCCCTAGCCTCCCCGACCGGCCGAACGGCCAACTCCTCCTCTCCCATTCCGGTAACTGCACCCCCTTCCTATTTAAGCTCTCCTCCTCCATTTATTTTCCCTCATCACCATCACTCCTCACTCCCGTGCCCTAACCCCCAATTTTCCGGCGAACTCCGACCCGAGCCCCGCGGCCCCTTACCGGGCCGTCCGACCGGCGCACCCCAGCCGTCCGATCGCCGGCGTTCAACCCCGCGTGCCCCTCTGCTGTTCCGATCTACTCCCCTGCGCTGACCGCGTGGTTCGGTACGTGCTGACGGTGTCTCCGTCTCCGTTTCCGCACTGTGACGGTTCCGTTCCGCTTCGGTTTCGGTACACTCTGACCCGATAAATTCTTTTACTGTCTATGATGATATTGGTCCAACCCAATTCCTGTGGGAATTCGGGATTTCGGTTTCGTTCCGTTCCGTTTTTGGTTTCGGAATTTTCCGACGGATTCGGAATTTCTTTCAGTAGATTCTTCCTCTTTAGGAAAATATTGATGTGGATTTTCTGTGGGTTTTTCCGATGATTTCGGGATTTTCGTTTCATTCTCGGGTTTTCCGAGAATTTGCGGGATAATTTGGAAATCTGATTTTTATACGTAAAACATATGGAGGTTCTGTTCTCTGATTCAGAGTTTCGGATTTATATACATATATATATACTGGGTTCTTTGCTATGAGAATAAAGTTTGGATAATGGTATGAAGTTTTTCTTTAGGTTCTGTTGGAGTTTTTGGTTTTATACTTGTGATGGAAATATTTTTCCTCTTGGAAAGATGGTTTCTGTTGGGTTGGTTTATTGGGTTCCTTAGTACTATTTGGTTATTCGGTTACATATAAATGCTGGATTGGCTTTGGAAAAGTATTTCTATATGGATGGTTATATAAATATCGGGTTTGGGATTATTTTGCAGGTTAACGGAAGCACTCCCAGTTCTTGGGTTGACCGAAAACAAAGTGAATGCTGCCGAAATTTTCGGAAAAAAATTAATAAAATAGTTTTAAAATGATTTTGGTATTTTGGGCGACAACCATAATTGGTTACTGGGCCCCAACGAAATGCAAACGCACCGATTCGACCGGACGTTGAGGCAGAGTAGTTGAAAATGAAGTTGGACCAGAGTCTGAGACTTATAATTTTTAAATAATATTTTGGAAATTTACTTTTGTTAAATTGTAGGTAATTTTTCGGACTAACCAGTTTCTTTTCTTATTTCAATTTATTGTAATTGTAAGGGGCATAAGCCCAGGCCTGTAATAAGTAGGAAATAATTTTATTTTATGTTCTGGGTTTGTGGAAAGCGTAGGAAAATTAAAGATATTATAAACTCATGATTTTCTCATTTTTAAGGAAAAGAAAATTTATTCTTTATATTTTAAGTCAAAGTTTTCAAATGAATATATACCAAGTTTTGTACGTAATTTGATAAAATACAAGTTTTCTCGAAAAACCAAAGTAATTTTGACTTTCTAAAACAACGCACTAGTAAACGTTGTGGTTAACTAAAATTGACTAGGAAAGACAAATAGAGATTGTAACAAGATAACTTGTGATTGCTTCTGAAATAAGTTTCCGGAATGTAGGGTTCGAGGAGGTTTCTGACTGTTAACCCCGAAGTACCGACTCTCCAGTTTGATCAAGTTTAAGGCAAGTACAGTTGTGATTGTTTGCAACTTAATTAGTAATAGTAATCTTGCATGCTTAAACCACATTTATACACGGAACTCTCTCCTAGAGTATTGATTGTTATTATCTCATTGCCTCATTGAATCTAATTGACTCAGGATATTGGGGGAGTAGTGTAGCGTCTATATACCCCTCATTGAATCTAATTGAATCTAATTGTACGAGCTTACCCCTCTCACACACGGGGATAGGCCGGACCATATCAGTGAATCATCCCAAACCGGTCATAGTCGTTACTTACTCAAATCACATGTTTTCAATTGTAGAACTGTTGGAAAATATTGCATTTCTAAATTGTTCATAATTGCAAATTGCTAATTATTAGTTGAATTGTAGATTTTCATAATTGTACTTTGCTTCCTCCTGACTGGAGACCAACATTTTTAGGTTACACTGAGGATGACCTATTCCAGAGTATCTGAGGACTCAGAGCTATTGTTCAACAATCCTGACTTGTACCCGGCGGTACTACCTGACGATGATGGCACGGCGTCTCCTTAGATGATGTTGGTGTTAGTTAGATTTACTTCAGTTTATGGTCTTTAAACTTTTGTACTGGACAAGTTTTTATTATCGAATAAATGTTATTGTGGCAATTTTAGTCTTAAATGTTGTTGAATAACCTGCACATGGATTACAGCTTACTGCCGCCGTCTCATCAACGGTGCAGGCTGGGCATGATCCGATTCGACCCAAGTATTTGGGGACCGGGTCGTGACACCACATACCGGACACGGCCTCAACCCATAGCCTGTCTCGCATGACACATTTTCCTCACGCTAACCATCCCCGAAATGACTCGTAAAATTCCTAATCCTACTCTAAAACCCCCGCTCAGCACCGTCAATTTCGACACCCACCATAGTCAGCCCCAAAACTGACCACCTATGACTTCACGTCCCCCTGCCTTCTTTTCCGACAGAAACCCACCAGGACCACCGCCACAACCGGCCAACGGCTCTCCACCGCAACCATCAGCATACCCGCACCACCGTAGTCCTCACCTCCACCCGGCCGAGAACCACCCGGCCACCCGCCAAGACCCCGTCACCGTCATCACCACCTCCGCCACCAAAAGAATCACCGCTACCACCGTCGCCAATACCACCACCGCCACCCCACTTCTCCTCCGGCCACTTTCCGGCCGCCTCCAAACCAAAACTCAACCAAAATCCAAACATAAAACCCTAAAACCCACGATCTACTAACCTCGACGAACCCTCCGCGCCGGACTGCCTCGATGCCGAGCCTCCGCTCGTGACCAGGCCGGTGAGCGCCCCGCTCTTGCCATCCCTCCTCCCGCAACGCCGCCTCCACCGTTCTCCTCTGACCCCACTCTGGAACCCGTCCCCCCTCGATCTCCTTCCTTCGC
Source organism: Iris pallida (assembly GCA_029216955.1). Classification (NCBI taxonomy): domain Eukaryota; kingdom Viridiplantae; phylum Streptophyta; class Magnoliopsida; order Asparagales; family Iridaceae; genus Iris; species Iris pallida. Next base: position 33,212,992 of record JANAVB010033017.1, read on the forward strand.
CGTGCTCTCGTCGCGCCACCCGAATCCGCTCAGCCCAGCATCGCCATCGACGAGATCTTTTCCAGCCGCCGGCGCGAATTCGAAAAGCCACCACCGCTGTGGTGTCTGGCCAGTTCTAGTGACCGGGCTGCCCCTTTTCCTCGACGTCTGGCCAGAACACCCACTCCAGTCGCCGGCGCCGCCCCTTTCCGCCCTTTCCGCCCGACTCCTCCGCCGACTTCCCCCAAACCCCACTTGACCGTCGGCCGCCTCCACCGCGGGCGCTCGGCCAGCGCCCCGCTCGGCCCACGACCCCGGCGAGGCCGCAATCAGCACCGACCGAGAACCCAGCTCTCACCGCTCCCCTTTGTCCCTTTTTATTTTATTTTTTTCTCTCTCATTCTCTCTCTCCCTTACTGTAGCAATTGGGAAAGGGGAGATTAGTTTTTAAAGGTGGTTTTATTTTCATTATCATTATCATTAATATTATTATTATTATTATTATTATTACTATTATTATTATTATTGTATATTAGTTTATAATTAAAATGTGTATATATATAAATATATTGGAGTATATACATATATATCTATACCATAATTTTCTTACTGTTATATATTATTATTATTCTTCTTATAAATTATTTATTATTTATTATTATTATTATTATTATTATTATTATTATTATTATTATTATTATTATTAGTATTTTACTACCAATTATTTATTCATTTATTTTATTATATTATTCTGTTTATTTTAAGTAGAAAGATAATAAATATTTTGACAAATGAAAAGTTAGTTTTTACAAACATTCATATATTTTTACGAACTTAAATTCTAGTCTAAAAAAGATTTTAGTATTCTTTAATTTATTTTTAGACATATAGCGTACTAATAAAAATGTATTTTCAAATAACTATCCAAAGTATTTTACTAACAAAATATAGTTCTTATCTAAAAACCTACGTTGACAACTTAGAGTTTTTGCCTAAAATGACTTTTGACTTTTCGAGCATTTATTTAAGAGTATATTTTGACTAACAATATTTTAGTATTATAAATGATTTCCTAAAAATCGTGTATATATTATTTAATCAACTTCTTCGATTTTCTTCCATCCTATGACTAATTCCGACATTTCCAATTCATCTCCAATTCTGCACTTCATTATGTCAAACCTAACTAAGTTGACCGTCTGGACCCGATGGAATACTCCGTGTCGTCAACAGAGGCTTCCTTACATAGTTGTTGCACCGAAGGCGATCTTGTGCCACCTTTATTGTAGCACACCAGGCAGCTCACCAGACGTCGCAACAGGCAAGTATACCTTGCTAATTAACTGTCAATTATTTATTTTCTGTATTATTTATTTTGTTCATATTGTTAGTTTCCTTTGTTATAAACTGTGCGTCCAATCCATACTTGGGTGCAAGCGACTTTATTAGTCGTTACTTTATTTTATGCATGTTGACTTAGTGTTAGCGGACTACCTTTTTGTTGGAGGATATCCTTATATCTTTCTTTGGCTGTGACACTCACACTACACGGTTGAGACATGTTATTAGGGGCACGACTTATTGACTAGCTATCTCTAAAGTCGTGTGACGGATAGATATTCGTAACTGCTATGACTAGGGTTTTAGAGACTCAAGCAGTTATAAAACTGGACGAGCCATGGACATGACTTGAACAGTGTGGGAAATATTGGGGGAGGACAGTCGCTAGTGCGTATGGGAAGCCAAACAGGTAACCCATAGTTTTCGAAAGGAACTATGGCGATATATTTGCAGATACCCTCTGACGTTTTGGACGTTACGGCCGGATACGGATCACTAGATGCCAGTTACGTACTTATAGCCAAAAATCCCACCCATGCGCATGAAAGTTGTCCTCTAAATTGCACGTTAGGCGGTTGGAATCTCCTTTACATATTTGTGTCTAGAATAGTCTTTTATATATTATTTATTATTCTGACAGTTCATATTAGCTTGTTCTTCCTGTATATTGCTACGTCCGTCTGAGGACCTGGTTTTTCCCAGGTGTGTGTTCATGTCTTCCGCAGGTATTCTAGCCAAGGTCGTGGTCTTCTCCATTCCTTCGAAGACAATTGCGCTTGGTTCGTCTTGCCCTTTTTATCGCTCGATTTATTGTACATTTCTTTTATTTGGATAGTTGGTAGTGGACTTTGTCTCCGCCCAACGATTGTATCATAAATATTCGAGTTGATATTTATATTATTATTCTTTTTATTGTGGATGAGATTTAGTTTGTCTTGGATTACTACATTTTACAGCTTATGTATTTATACGAGGCCTACGTACTTCGTATGAATACAGCTGGCATGTCTACGTACTTAGTCCTACGTATTTTGGGACTGGGGCATTACATGTTTTTGTGGTGGCCCATGCAGGTCAGCTAAATTGTTTGGTTACTTTACCGTACCAAGCAAGCCTGCGTATAGGATTAGAGTCTAGGATCTCATCCACATACTTGACCGCCTTCTCGTTTGACTCCTCAAGTTGCATCTTGCTTGATCCCTTCTATCGTGATTCGTGCCCTTCTTTCGTGCTTGATAGAGATTAATAAGGTAGCCCATACTAGGTGGACATGACCCATTGTTCCATCATCCTACTAGTTTAACTCTTGTAAGTTGGGTAGAATGCCTTATGACCTAACAACCCCTTTGTCCTTGTGATCTATATTAGCAAGTTCACTTAGGTCCTAGAATTTAGAGAACCCTAACCCATCTAGTCAACCAAAGCCTTAGACAAGGAGACAATAGGTCGACTGTATAGGCACCAAATAAGACTTAGATTCTTAAGTAGTTCAAACTAATTCTAGTCTCTTTCAATAATAATCTCACGTATCTATATTTTACCATCTTGACTAAATGTTGCTACTATAACCTAGTTTTGCAAGTTTAACCGTTATCAAACTTGTTCAAGACACGTGCTATTGAGCGCGCGCTCACTAACATATTGTCTAGTCAGAACCGGTACATGATGGTCTGATCAACCGAGTGCTCTTTGGTTCGCTTTTATTTATCGTTATACGTGGGTAGAGATATAGTTAAGCTTGCTCCCTAAAATCTCATCCACGTCTGCCTTGGCAATTCTCTTTAAATTTATTCAGTCGTCTTTGAACCACGTGTTCGTATTCAATAAACATCTCCTTCGAACTCATATTCATTTTGTTCTTCACTTAATTTGGAAGGACAGAACACTCGTACTTGATAGATAGAAACCAAGTGTTCCCCTATGACCATGATAGTTATAGTTAGCCATCAACCAAGCCTTGTGTTTACAATCTCGTCTCGAGTTATTCGACCTACCCTTCGACTCTTGATCATGATCTCTAATCATTTGATATTTAAAAATGACTAGAATTACTTCCTTAACACCCCTAAAACATAGACGAGTATGTTCCCCTAGGAAACCACCTGTCCTTGATCTTAAATCAATTTACCACCCTCTATTGACCATTAATCTTTGTCTCTTCTTGCGTTAACACGCGACCATCAATTACACCCTAAATTAAATTCGTGATTTATTTCCGAAGTTATCGAAGTCACGATTTTCTAATACATGTTTTGAACGTAGTGATTTGATTGTTTCTCATTGATATACCCTTGTACCCTCTCAAGCCTCCTGCTTATTTTTAATTTCGAGGACGAAATTCTTGTAAGTTGGGTAGGATGTAAAACCCCTAAATTTCTACTATTTTTTTATTATTAAATTTGGTTCTGATTTAAAATTTTGTATTGTACATCGCACAGTCGTATTGTGCGTCGCGCACGAAATTTTATTTTACGAATATGCTCGACGAGTGCGATTATGTGCGAGCATACATATTTATAGAAAAATATTTTTCTATTTTTTATATAGTTCAAATAATATATATAATAATTATTTATATTTTACTTAAAGTTTATTTTATGCAAATAGAGATACATTAATTTGAATTTATATATATAATTCCATTTTCAAAATTTATTAATATTAATATTTTATTATTCAAAAAGATATTTAAAAATATTTGTTATTTTTGAAATTATTATTATTGGTATTTTGAAAAATATATATGAAAGTTATTGTGGCCATTTAAATTATGATTTAATCTTTGGATTTATTTAAATATATTAACTTAATACAAATAATTGAGATTTGATTTATTTAAATTGATTTTAAACTATAGGGATATAATTTAATTAGATTTAAATGGGATTTATATTTGGATTTGGATTTGAATAAAGTAGAGAATTATCTAACGGGGTTTTTAAACTACTCCTAATCCTATCTAAATGGGAATTCCCACATCTTATAAATAGGCAGGTACTCCTCCATATTATTGTCTCCACAATTCATCATCCACAAATTTTCTACCAGATGATGTGCATCGTGTCCGTGCCCATCTTTTTCCCTTCCACTATTTTCTTTTGGTACATCTACAAATTTCTTCTCGTGTCCACATACCGGACACGGCCTCAACCCATAGCATGTGTCTCGCAGGACACATTTTCCTCACGCTAACCATCCCCGAAACGACTCGTAAAATTCCTAATCCTATTCTAAAACCCCCGCTCAGCACCGTCGATTTCGACACCCACCATAGTCAGCCCCAGAACCGACCACCCATGACTTCACGTCCCCTTGCCTTCTTCCCCAGCAGAAACCCACCAGGACCACCGCCACAACCGGCCAACGGCTCTCCACCGCAACCATCAGCATACCCGCACCACCGAAGTCCTCACCACCACCCGGCCGAGAACCACCCGACCACCCGCCAAGACACCGTCACCGACATCACCACCTCCGCCACCAAAAGAATCACCGCCACCACCGTCGCCAATACCACCACCGCCACCCACTTCTCCTCCGGCCACTTTTCGGCCGCCCCCAAACCAAAACTCAACCAAAATCCAAACATAAAACCCTAAAACCCACGATCTACTAACCTCGACGAACCCTCCGCGTCGGACCGCCTCGATGCCGAGCCTCCGCTCGTGACCAGGCCAGTGAGCGCCCCGCTCTCGCCATCCCTCCTCCCGCAACGCCGCCTCCACCGTTCTCCTCTGACCCCACTCCGGAACCCGTCCCCCCTCGATCTTCCTCCTTCGCCGTGCTCTCGTCGCGCCACCCGAATCCGCTCAGCCCAGCATCGCCATCGACGAGATCTTTCCCAGCCGCTGGCGCAAATTCGAAATGCCACCACCGCTGTGGAGTCTGGCCAGCTCTAGTGACCGGGCTGCCCTTTTCCTCGACGTCTGGCCGGAACACCCACTCCAGCCGCCGGCGCCGCCCCTTTCCGCCCTTTCCGCCCGACTCCTCCGCCGACTTCCCCCAAACCCCACTTGACCGCCGGCCGCCTCCACCGCGGGCGCTCGGCCAGCGCCCCGCTCGGCCCACGACCCCGGCGAGGCCGCAATCAGCACCGACCGAGAACCCAGCTCTCACCGCTCCCCCTCTTCCCTTTTCATTTTATTTTTTTCTCTCTCATTCTCTCTCTCCCTTACTGTATCAATTGGGAAAGGGGAGATTAGTTTTTAAAGGTGGTTTTATTTTCATTATCATTATTATTATTATTATTATTATTATTATTATTATTATTATTATTATTATTATTATTATTATTATTATTATTATTATTATTATTATTATTATTGTATATCAGTTTATAATTAAAATGTGTATATATATAAATATATTGGAGTATATACATATATATCTATACCATAATTTTCTTACTGTTATATATTATTATTATTCTTCTTATAAATTATTATAAATTATTTATTATTTATTATTATTATTATTATTACTACTAATATTAGTATTTTACTACCAATTATTTATTCATTTATTTTATTATATTATTCTGTTTATTTTAAGTAGAAAGATAATAAATATTTTGACAAATGAAAAGTTAGTTTTTACAAACATTCGCATATTTTTACGAACTTAAAATCTAGTCTAAAAATGATTTTATTATTCTTTAATTTATTTTTAGACATATAGCGTACTAATAAAAATGTATTTTCAAATAACTATCCAAAGTATTTTACTAACAAAATATAGTTCTTATCTAAAAACCTACGTTGACAACTTAGAGTTTTTGCCTAAAATGACTTTTGACATTTCGAGCATTTATTTAAGAGTATATTTTAACTAACAATATTTTAGTATTATAAATGATTTCCTAAAAATCGTGTATATATTATTTAATCAACTTCTTCGATTTTCTTCCATCCCATGACTAATTCCGACATTTCCAATTCATCTCCAATTCTGTACTTCATTATGTCAAACCTAACTAAGTTGACCGTCTGGACCCGATGGAATACTCCGTGTCGTCAACAGAGGCTCCCTTACATAGTTGTTGCACCGAAGGCGATCTTGTGCCACCTTTATTGTAGCACAACAGGCAGCTCACCAGACGTCGCAACAGGCAAGTATACCTTGCTAATTAACTGTCAATTATTTATTTTCTGTATTATTTATTTTATTCATATTGTTAGTTTCCTTTGTTATAAACTGCGCGTCCAAGCCATACTTGGGTGCAAGCGACTTTATTAGTCGTTACTTTATTTTATGCATGTTGACTTAGTGTTAGCGGACTACCTTTTTGTTAGGGGATATCCTTATATCTTTCTTTGGCTGTGACACTCACACTACACGGTTGAGACATGTTATTAGGGGCACGACTTATTGACTAGCTATCTCTAAAGTCGTGTGACGGATAGATATTCGTAACTGCTATGACTAGGGTTTTAGAGACTCAAGTAGTTACAAAACTGGACGAGCCATGGACATGACTTGAACAGTGTGGGAAATATTGGGGGAGGACAGTCGCTAGTACGTATGGGAAGCCAAACAGGTAACCCATAGTTTTCGAAAGGAACTATGGCGAGCACATTTTTTGTACAAACGCAACTTAGGCTTGTACAACATCACGTCCGGTGGTGACTTATAGATTCAGCGGAATCAGACCATGACATTCCCAAGATATATGGAAAATATCCTAGAGTGCGATGAACGTCATCCGTGTGTCGAAAAGGCTCAGAGAGTTGAAGGCATCCAAGGCGGAGTTCAAAGTTGCTTTTATTTTAGAAAATAGAGCAACAACGGTATACCACCGGTACACTGCAGTATACCGCCAATATATCGTTGCTGTGGCTAATTGGCTTCAATTTGATTACAAGTCCGCATTCAACGACATTCGTCGAATCGGTGCACCGACGATGCACTATAGTATACCACTAGTATATCGGTCTGTAGAAAATTTAGTTTCCAATTCTTTATTCGTCCATATTCGCCGATAAATTACACTGTCGATAGACTGCAGTATACCGACGATATACCAGTCTGTCGGGTTGAACCCGAATTTGATAGCTTTTCACACCATTGGGTCGTATGAGCGATCTAGATCTGTTGCTGGATTGAGGGGGATATATGGGTTTTTTCTAACCCTAATCCATGCAAGGAAGAACGTAATTAAGTCTTTGCAACTTTTGGAGAGAGGAAAAGATATCGACGGCTACTTTGAAGAAGAGATTGTTTCAAGTAGTTTTTCTCGTTATCTTTTGTTCTTCGGATGTCTATAATCTATTTTTATCGTCCAAGTAGTTGTGGCGATCCGGTTGGATCGATAGAAAAATTTGTAGATGATTCTCTAATTCATTAGTGAAAACTTTTTCAGTGTTAGACTCTGATCGTTACATGATTTTTTTCGTAAAAATTTTCATGTAAAAAATTACTGTGTTTACATTTTGGCTCTCGTGTGACTTTAGTGGTGGCCCATGCAGGTCTTGTAAATCAAGATATGTGAGGGTTTACCGAATAGATGTCTCAATCAGTATCTGCCTTTGATCTTTGCTCGTATCATCTGAATCCCTGGATTCTTGTCCTGATCATATGCTTGTATCGTTGATCTGTCCTAGTCCTTCCTTATTGTTTCCCCATGTCGTCTTCTTCAGCGACATTGTTCGTGGTCCTGCCGATCAGCAAGGCGGAGCACCTTCCGTGGATTAGCAGCAACCCGGATATCAAGCCCAGCATTCCGGAGTAGCCTCCAGAGTTGTGCCTTCTGATGGAGAGCCACCAGTCCATCCAGTTCAGCCTGCCGAGCCTGATGATGGCACCTTGGTAGGTCTCGTCAGGGCCTTGATAGCTTCCCAAGATCGTCGAGGAGATGCCTTGTACCAGGCCGTGACGGATGCTTTGACCAGAGGAAGTCATCAGGGTAACAGCGCAGCCAACAGCTTCAAGCGCTTGAACCCTCCCTTCTTCGACGGTAGTGAAGATGCGATCGCCGCAGATGCTTGACTTCAGGACACAGAGGTAATTCTAGAAGCAGCCAGGATACCAGAGAATGAGAAGGTAGCCGTGGTGCGCCTGCAGTTGCTAGATCTTGCCCGCAGCTGGTGGACAGCTCAGGCCGTTGGATTAGCAGCACCCATTGCTTGGGCGGTGTTTAGAGAAAGATTCTAGACCAAGTATTTTGATGCTGTAGCTCGGTATAATCTACAGACCCGGTTCACCAACTTGAAGCAAGGAGGCAGAACGGTCGACGGATATGCGGCCGAGTTTTCGAGACTCAGTCAGTTTGCTCCCACCTTGGTGGCAACCAAGTATGATAGAGCCCAGCGATTTCAGCAGGGGCTTCACTTGGAGATTCTATTGGCAGTTGAGCAGTTTGAGCATCAGACTTTTGATGCAGTCTTGAGAGCAGCTAGGAGGCATGAGTATACCTCCCAGAGGATCGTGGATAGGGCTGGAGGTCGTAAGAGATCTCACGGCCAGATGAATCAGTCTTCAGCCCCAGCCCCAGCAGCCAGGGCTTTGACTATTGGAGCTCCGAGGTGAGCGGCCTCAGTAATGTCGGTCCAGCATTCAACCCCGACGTACCCTCAGTAGCAGCAGAAGCAGTCTTCCGCAGTGGGATGTTCTCATTGTGGGAAGCCAGGCCATGTAGTGGCAGAGTGTCGTAGGGCACAGAGATTGTGTCTGGCTTGTGGAGCAGCAGACCATAGGGTTGGATCTTGTCCGAATAGGGGTGGCTCATCATCATCCAACCTTTTTAGCTCTTCGGTGAGAGGACCAGCACCGGTCCAGCAGCAGCAGCAGTATCCGTTGCCGAGGCCCTTGCCGCCTCAGTCCCATGTATTCCAGCAGCAGAACCCCCCAGCAGTATGTACAAGTCCAAGCCCAGAGTCAGAGCAGGCAGCGAGGATTTCAGCAGAGGGGACCAGCACCCCGAGGGCACGGTCAGGCTATGGTGATGACCGTGGAGGAAGAATTGGCACCAGGAGAGGTAGTGGCAGGTACTATTCTCGTCAACTCCTTTCCAGCTTCAGCTTTATTTGATTCTGGTGCATCGCATTCTTTTATGTTTGCACGATTCGCGACACGGGTAGGATTGGAGCCCGAGTCATTATCAGTAAGGCTTAATATACTTACTGGTAACGGACTTGTGGGAGTCGATAGAGTGTTTTCCTCGTATCGGATCGTAGTTAGCGGTAGAGAATTCTCCGCTAGATTGATAGAGTTCCCGATGGCCGATTATGATATGGTCCTAGGGATGGATTGGTTGAGGAACCAATATGCTAGAATAGACTGCCACATTGGTAGGGTTATTTTTAGCATTCCAGGCGAGCCAGAGTTTTCCTTTTCCAGAGGAGCGGTTGAGCCTTCTTCTCCAGTATTGCGGATGGCAGTAGCGGCAGTTCAGTTACCCAGGATAGTGGATGAGTTCCCAGATGTTTTTCCAGAAGAACTTCCAGGTATGCCTCCGGAGCGAAAGATCGAGTTCACTATAGACTTGATTCCCGGGACAGCCCCAGTGTCAGAGAGAGTCTACAGGATGGCACCGTCAGAGTTGGAGATCTTGTACAAGATGATTGAAGAACTTCGAGCCAAGGGATTCATTCGTGCAAGTGGATCGCCTTGGGGAGCCCCGATGCTTCTTATGAAAAAGAAGGATGGTACGTCCAGGTTATGTGTTGATTATCGTACCTTGAACTCAGTGACAATCAAGAACAGATACCCTCTTCCGAGGATAGATGACTTGTTTGATCAGCTCAAAGGGGCATTAGTATTCTCGAAGATCGACTTGCACTCAGGATATCATCAGATCAGAGTCAGAGAGCAGGACATCCCGAAGACAGCTTTTAGGTCGAGATACGGGCATTGGGAGTTCCTTGTTATACCTTTTGGAGCAACCAATGCGCCGGCAGTATTCATGGACCTCATGAATCGCATTTTCATGCCCTACTTGGATCAGTTTGTGATCGTATTCTTGGATGACATCTTGGTCTACAGCAAGAGTGAGGCGGAGCATGAGCAGCATCTCAGAGTTGTTCTTCAGATTCTCAGGGAGCACCAGTTGTATGCCAAGTTCAGTAAATGGGAGTTCTGGCTCGATCGCATTTTGTACTTGGGTCATATCATCACCAGAGGTGGAGTAGAAATAGATCCCCAGAAGATTGTGGCTATTGAGTCATGGCCAGTGCCCAGCACAGTTGCAGAAGTTCGCAGTTTTCTTGGATTGGCCGGCTACTACCAGCGGTTTGTTTCAGATTTTGCTCGGATTTCGGCGCCATTGACCCAGTTGACCCGTAAGGATGCACAGTTTGCTTGGACAGCAGAGTGTCAGGAATCATTTGAGAAGTTGAAGCGAGGCCTGATAACAGCTCCTATTCTCACGCTTCCAGATGGGACCGGAAGATTTTCAGTGTACTGTGATGCTTCAGACAGAGGTTTAGGATGTGTTCTGATGCAGCATAGGAAAGTAATAGCTTATGCGTCACGACAACTTCGTGATCATGAGAGGAATTATCCAACCCATGACTTGGAGCTGGCAGCAGTGGTGTTTGCACTTAAGTTGTTAAGGCACTACTTGTACGGAGATAGGGTGGAGATTTTCACCGACCATAAGAGCCTGAAGTATGTTTTCACCCAGAAGGATCTTAACATGCGTCAGAGAAGGTGGCTGGAGCTTCTTGTGGATTATGATGTCAACTTGCAGTATCATCCCGGGAAGGCCAACGTCGTTGTAGATGCATTGAGCAGGAGAGCCGGAGCTTATTTCCTAACAGCGCAACCGGAGCTGTTAGCAGATCTTCAGAAGATGGGAATAGAAGTTGTTCTCCCTTCCAGTGTGGCATTGATGGCCAGTATGCAAGTTCAGTCCACTATAGTCGAGAGGATCCGGATGGCGCAGTCGACAGATTCCAAGCTTCAGCGACTCAGAGCAGAGTGTGAGGCCGGCCGACGACCGGAGTTATGCATTCATGAAGATGGTACACTTCGACATGGTAATCGTCTTTGTGTACCCGGTGGAGATATCCGACAGGAGATCATGTCAGAGGCTCACAGTTCTCAGTATTCCATCCATCCTGGCAGTACGAAGATGTACCGTGATATCCGTCAGCACTTTTGGTGGAATAGCATGAAGCGGAAGATAGCTCGGTTTGTCTCTCGGTGTTTGGTTTGCCAACAAGTTAAAGCCGAACATCAGAGGCCCGCTGGACTTCTTCAGCCCTTGCCGATTCCAGAATGGAAATAGAAGCATGTGACCATGGATTTTGTGACCGGATTACCTAGATCCCCAGCTGGTAGAGATGCTATCTGGGTTATAGTTGATCGGCTTACGAAGGTGGCTCACTTTCTTCCATTTAGAATTGGCCAGTCGACGGCACAGCTAGCGGAGATGTACCTCAGGAAGATCGTCAGATTGCACGGTGTTCCAGTCAGTATCACCTCGGACCGAGATTCAAGATTCACGTCGTACTTTTGGCGTAGCCTGCAGGAGAGTTTGGGAACTCGTCTTCAGTTCAGCTCAGCGTATCATCCGCAGACAGATGGTCAGTCGGAGCGCACGATCCAGACTCTTGAAGATATGTTGAGATCTTGCACACTTGACTTCGGTGGTTCGTAGGAAGATCACCTGCACCTGGTGGAGTTCTCATACAATAATAGTTTCTAGGCCAGCATCCAGATGACACCGTTCGAGGCACTGTATGGTAGGAAGTGCAGATCCCCGCTAGCCTGGGATGATGTTGGAGAGAGGCAGATGCTCGGTCCAGAAATGATTGCCCAGACAGTTGAAGTGGTCAGGCGAGTCAGAGATCATCTTCGAGTTGCCCAAGATCGCCAGCACCATTGGGCCGATTCTCATCGGCGCCCTCTCGAGTTTTTAGTCGGCGACCATATATTCCTGAGGATTTCGCCTAACCGTGGCGTCATTCGTTTCGGCGTACGGGGCAAGCTTAGTCCTAGGTATATAGGGCCGTTCGATATTCTGGAGCGAGTAGGAGATGTATCCTATCGTCTCGCTCTTTCGTCGTCGCTAAACGAGGTGCATGACGTGTTCCATGTATCCCAATTACGATGGTATATCCCGGACCCGAGCCATATCCTGGATTATTCGGAATTGGTTGTTGGTACCAACCTTTCGTATGAGGAGAGGCCCGTGTCTATATTGGACCGGAGAGAGAAGATCCTCAAGAACAAGACTATCAAGTTAGTCCGAGTTGCTTGGGATCATCACTCTTTGGATAAGTCAACGTGGGAGCGTGAGGATGATATCCGATCGCGATATCCTGACTTGTTTGACTCGTGAGGTATAATGTCTTTCTTATGCCTCATGCCTTCGATTCCTTGCTTGCATGATTGATTGATTGCCTAGTATAACTCGCTCGTTATTAGTGTAGCTTGTCATTGCTCCTCTAGCCTCTTGATTAAATTCCGAGGACGGAATTCTTTTAAGGAGGGTAGAGTTGTAATGCCTGTTGTTCGTATTACGTATTTGGAATACGTGTACGTATTTTATTCTTGTATTGCCTGATTTCCTTGCTTAGCTTTCCTTCATGGCTCGGTTATTCTTGGTTCGGGTTGGCTTGGTTCGGTTTGGGATTGCTATTTGGTTCATCATGAACCAAGGGGTGAACCCCCTACCTACCACCACCTTTGGTATTTATTACCATTCTTCTTTCTCTCTCTTCATTACTCATCTTCTTCTTCCTCATTTACTTCTTAACTACCAGAGAGAGAGAGAGAGGTCTAGGCAAGTGCAACTTGCTTCATGGAGGAACTCTGATTTTATTACTCCATTCTCTTCTTTACTACATTCTAAAGCACTTTAGAACTTGGCATTTTCATTTTCCATGGCTAGATTCTTGTAGATCTATGTTTACATTATTTTCAGATTTTTTGGGTTTTGATCTACTTAATCTTGTTATTTCTGAGTTTTGATGGTTCTATGTTGTAGAGAATTTCATTCTACCCCATTTTGACCTGTGGAAGTTCGGATTTAGGCTCCGGATGATGGAGTTATGGAGCTTGAGGACTTGGCTCTCATGGTGTTCTCTTCTCCGAAATTTTGGAGAAGATGAACAGTGCTTGACTTGACCGCATGAATACTTCATGCGGCAAGTGTTCTATTTCAGCCGCATGACTGGAAGTTCTTGAGCCGCATGAGAGTCGAACCTATTTCAGCCGCATAACTCGCTCAATTCCCAGCCGCATAAGTTCTGAACTCCCTTAGCCGCATGCAGCCCCTTCATTTCCTGGCCGCATGGGCCCGTGACCAGTCTGGCCGCATAGGCATTGCTCCCCGAGCCGCATATGCGCCCATCTTCTTGAGCCGCATGAACTTGCATTTCTTTCTAGCCGCATGAGCTTGCCTTCCCCTCCAGCCGCATGAAGCCACTCTTTCGCTGGCCGCATGAGGCCCAACATCTTGGAGCCGCATGCGCCATCACCTTCCTGGCCGCATGCGCCCCATTTCTTCCTGGCCGCATGAGGATTAGTTTCCTGGCCGCATGTGCCCTTGCACTTCCAGCCGCATGGACTTTTTCTAGCCTAGCCGCATGGACTTTTCCTAGCCTAGCCGCATGGGTTGTTAACCTTCCAGCTGTATGAGACCCATTTCTTTTGGAACCGCATGCGCCCTCCTGAACTTGGCCGCATGAGATCCAGCGGCCCTGGCCGCATGCGCTCTCATATTTGAGCTGCATGTGTCTTATCCTCTCCTGGCCGCATATGCCTTAGCCGTATGGCTCTTCTATGGCCCTGTATATTGATATTTCATTAGATATTTTACGCCCATTTTATATCCTTACGCCTTTTGTCATGAACTTAATTTTTTACTTATTATGTTTGGAATGACTATTGTATATGACATGGTATGACAAGAAACTAGCATAACACGATGGTGACCCGTAGTGGTGCACTCCTGATAAGTGACCTGGCATGACATGATAGTGGCCCGTCGTGGCGCACTTCTGACAAGTACACCTGACATGATTATCTTGAACAGCTGTTGCGACGGCTACCTGACATGATATGACCTGTATAATTAATCTGGACACCGTGGGCGATTGTGCTTGTACAAATAAACCAGTCTTGTCTTGCATCATGTCTAGGAGGGGACTCCTGAGTACCACGGTCAGGAGTACCTACTAAAATGGACTAAGGCTAATAACTAGATTAATACATTAGTCATGAAGAGATCTCCCAGCTACAGGCAATTCCGTTACCTGGGCACGCCTTGGGATCTGTAGCCTGCCGTCGAGTAGGGCACATTTCCAGCACACTGTCATGTGTTGCACCCTTCAAGCTACCTAAGGGTACATTCATTTCCTGGACGATGTACCCACCTGAATTCAACTCTAAATCTTTTAACCCGGGTAACCTGGATGGTCTGCAGGGCTTGTGGCTGTGGAGTAATCTCACTGCATCTTGCTAGTAATTAGGCCTGTGATAACCCTAGTTAGTTAAAGTATCAAGCCATAATTCTTGCTTGGCCGTGAAATGATTGGATGGAGTCTAACCAGTCTAGTCTTGTCCTTATCCTGTTCCAGATTACTACATGACCTGAATGCCTGTATTTATTTTACCGATAAATGGTGAGAATTCCAAGCTCTGTTCAGACGAAGGGTTACAACCCCGGTCCTTGTTTGGTTTACGGGTTGTAACCTGGTTATCTGAATAGTTCCATGGTTATCTCGTCGTATATCATCCTGATGTATTTACTTTAATTCCAGTTTTTACTTTATTTTATACTCTTGTGCTGATTGCTAGTTTTAGTTCCTAAGTGAAGCTTTCTTTGTGGCACTTGCTCTTTCTGGGATCTGACCCAGCTGGTTTTGTATGGCCAGATTTCGGAGCAGCTCCAGAGGATCTACCGCTTTTCCAGCCCGATGGTGAACACCAGGCGTAACCAGGGCAACGAGTGGGTTATTTTTGGCTCTCCCACTCTATTGTAAAAATATTTTTTTGAGGCGTTTAGCCGACGAGCACCTGTTTAGCTCGATTGCACTTACTTATTGTCTGCCTACGGGCTGTAACATGATTGACAGATCCTAGGGTTGATCATGTATGACTAAACTCTTGCTAGTTCTAACATTTTGTAACGACTAGCTTCATGATCAGCTGAATATGTAATATTTGGGATGCCTTATTATTGTATATTTAATGATCATACATCTTGTAACATCTATTTACTTGCTTGTGATTGAGACACTAGGCTTGTTCATGACCATAGGAGACTGTTGGCTTGTAGTAAACCCTCATGTATCTAGACAGCCGTGACCGTATAGCGAGATGGATTCCATTTCATATACGTAGCTGGCTATGTCTGCCCCCGCTCTCCAGTATTCTGGTTCTGGGGCGTGACAACTTTTGATTAGACCTGTCAATTGGGCCGGGCCGGGCCAGCCCAACACGAGCCCGGCCCGAAAAATTGGCCCATGTGTCGGCCCGACCCGATTAATCGTGGGCCCGGGCTGGCCCGGCCCCGTATATTGGGTTGTGCCAGGCCACGTATATTGGCCCATAATATAGACACGGCCCGGCCCGAAGCCCAAGCCCGACCCGGCTCGGCCCAGTCCGAGGCCCGGCCCGAAGCTCGACCCGGTTGCAACATCCCCTGCTCAATCTCTTTGATTTGTCCCAAATCCTACCAGCTAACAGCAGTGTTATCACTTTCACAAGGAAAAGAAAAGAAAATTATGTACACAACAAACACACTGCTATCCAAATATAACCACTGCCTAAAGCAACAAGTGCAAGTGGTGGTGCCTCTGTTATTATTATGATTATATTTTGTAGTAGTGAATTGAATTTAAATGAAATGAATGTTTGAGCTGAACTGAACTGAATTGAACTGAAATTCAATTCAATTCATTTCAATATATATTAGTTGCAAGTTGCTGCAACATATATATGGCCAACCGTAGAGCCATTTATACAAAAACTATTGATTGATCAATGAAATAAAAACCCATGAATGATATATGTATATACTGAACTGAACTGAATTAAAATGATGGCCTCCAGTGCGACCCGGCTCAGTCCCTTATATTGGTCGCGTCCGGCACGACCCGACCCGAAGTCTACCGTGCCGTGGGTCATGTGCCTGGCTGAGCTTAAAATTTACATCCATAGCCCGGCCCGGCCGGCCCGCTACAGTTCATGGGCTCAAGAGGCCCGGCCCGAGCCCGGTCCGGCCCACTCAAATTTGTGAGCTCTACTTTTGTGATCGACATTTGGTTTTCTGTGTCCTTCTTCCACTTTCTCGTAGTTTCTTTAGCTTGGGAGAATGATTTTCGTACTTCGGTCCCAACATTATTTTTTCGTGCAGCAATGCTATGCCTACAACCAAAGTTTACAACCCGCCACGTGTCGGGTTTCGATTGGAGGAGGGGAGGAAGTGTTTGGGTCGGGTGGAGCCCATGTGGCAGGGGTAGAGAGTGGTGGTGGGACCCGGTGGAACTCATGTGTAAGAGGTGGGAGAGAGAGAGAGAGAGGTTGTAGGAAGGTTGTAAGAATTTGGTAGTAAACATAGAATTTTCCTTTTCCGTGTCCATACAGCTCAGCTCATCGTGTACAGTTCAGCTATACTTTTGTTAATACTTTTTGGTTGATCTACAACCTATTTATTTAGAGGAAATTTCATATAGAGTGATGAAATTTAGCATATTTATATAAAAGAGGAGAAGTTTTCGATATTTATAGGAAAAGTAATGTGGCGCCATCTTAGATGGCGCCCAACTTTTTTCTTTCTTTTTTAGAGTGTGGCGCCATATAAGATGGCGCCGAATTTTTTTTTTCTTCCTATATGGTGATTACGTGAGAAAGTTAGAATTTATCATCTTAAATAAATTTAACTCTTTATATACAATTTTATCTTTTTTTTAAAATCTTAGATATTTATTTAAACTTAATATTAGAAAAAAATATCTTTAAAAAATAATTCAAAATCTTAAATATTTTTTTCTCAAATCTTAGATATAACTTGAAATCATAATAATTTTATCAAACAATTTTAAAAATATCTCTAGAAAAAATTTAATATTAGAAAAAATATGTATTTATTTAAATTTAATATTTTAAATGTTAGGTATTTATTTAAATTAAATATTAGAAAAAATATGTTTAAAAAATAATTCAAAATCTTAAATATTAGATTTTTAAATCTAATATTACCAAAAATATGTTTAAAAAAATAATTGTAAAAATTAAATAAATTTATCTTTAACGTGAGAAAATTGATTTATTCGTCCGTAAATAAATTTAACTTCTTATATACAATTTATTTTTAATTTGTTTCCAAATCTTAGATATTCGTTTAAATCTAATATTTAAAAAATATGTTTGAAAAAATCACTTAAATCTAATATTAAAAAAAAATATGTTAAAGATAAGTTAAAATTAATAATTTAAAATCTTAAATATTGTTTCTCAAATCTTAGATATAATTTGAGATCGTACATAGTTTTTTTCTACGAAAATTGATCTCTTTCTATTGGTTTGACGATTTATTTTAAATTTAGCTTAAATTGACATAATTTTCAAAGATAGAAAATAAAGATATGAGAATAAAGCATAAAAGATTATATTTGATACTTAATTATAAAATATTTTAATAAATTATGAATAATTTTATATCCTCATCTGATAACTTATAATATATTTTTATATTCATATCTTATAAATTATGAGTTATTTTTTTCTCACCAAATATAATATTTTATGTTTGAAAACATATCCAAGAACTTACCTCTAGAGAGATTTTAAAAATTGTTTGATAAAATTATTACGATGATAAGTTATATCTAAGATTTGTGAAAAAATATTTAAGATTTTGAATTATTTTTAAACATATTTTTTCTAATATTAAGTTTAAATAAATATCTAAGATTTTTTAAAAAAAGATAAAATTGTATATAAAGAGTTAAATTTATTTAAGAAGATAAAATCAAACTTTCTCACGTAACCATCAAATAAAAAAAGTTACGAAAAAAAAAAAGAAGATTGTGCGCTATCTTAGATGACGCCACACTCTAAAAAAAGAAAAAAAAAAAGTTGGGCGCCATCTAAGATGACGCCACATTACTTTCCTATAAATATCGAAAACTTCTCCTCTTTTATATAAATATGCTAAATTTTATCACTCTATATGAAATTTCCTCATTTATTTATGGTAGATGTAACTCTCTTCCATAATGGGGTCTAAGCTTTCAAGTGAGACACAATGATGTACGTCACTAACAGCAGAGGAATAGGGTCCAGTTTGTCACTTGTGTTGGTTTTTTGTTGTGACTTTGACATTATATAAAGTTGATTTGGACATCACATCCATAACCCACCAACTCAATTCTTTATTTTTCCAGTATTAATGGTAGCTTTTTCTATCAAGTGGGAAGTTGTTCAATAGTACTTTTAGCAAGTATCAATTATTTTGATAGAGTTATCAGTTATAATGGAGTTTGTATGTTTGTTTTTTTTTTAATGTTCTTTTTATTACATTATTGGAGTAATCTTCTATTGTAACTTGTTTTGATAATTATTTTTTTACCTCACTTTTTTATGCTTTTATCTCATAAAAGTTTATTTGCAATCATCAGAAGATAAGAGAAGAACCTTTGCATAACATTAGAAATGAAAGGAGAGAGAAAAAGGAAAGAGTGCCATTCAAAGTGTAGTAGTCATCATCCTAGATTAATAGGTGTAACATAATTGTACTACATGGAGCAAGTTCACTAATAAATATTACAAGATAAGGCTTTCCGAAAGAGTGATGCTATATGCACCTCCTAAAATTTTTCTCCATGTTTCTCCGTTACGTGGTACTTCTTTATTGACCGAAACAAATATGGAGGAGTTGGGAAAGACATGAACGAATAGGAAAGGACCACGTGACGGAGGGACGGAGATTTTGGAGGTATATAAAACTTTTTTTTTTTTTTGAAAATTTGTATCAACTAGCGGAGTCCACTTGGACTTCTTTGATTGGAGGCTTCTCCGGCCCAAAAGAGAGAATAATATTGAAAGCTTTTGAAGAGAGTCCCTTGATCATGAGTGGAAACATCTTGATAGATTCTTGTGTTTCTTTCTTTCCAAACACACCAAATCAAAGTCAAGGAGACACAATACATATGTACTTCCTTTTCTTGATGGCTATGTTGCACGAGTACAAGACATGGATACGGATGAGGGACACGATATAGATACGGAATACATATTTTTTTTCAAATAGGTATGAAAGTAGTCCGGGTACGTACACATTACGGATACGGAGACCATTTTGTTGTGGCCTTGCAATATAGCTTGATTCAAACATAAATTTAAATCAGGTATGTTCAGTGCCAAGAGTGCTCTTTAGGAAGTAAAGGCTTCTTATCATATTTGAATTTTTGTCCTATATTTACACAGAGCTGCGTATGGAGGTTACTAAATTCTTGTTATCCTGATCACTTGCTTCTACTACTTGCATTATATCCCCAAAATTCTTTCACAAACTTTTTTATTTTGTGATGTCCGGCGTAACGCACGGAACTTTGTACAAGGACTTTGTACAAGCTGCATTGCATGTCTTTTAGGCTCACTGTTTCCAATTTTCACACACACACCCACATCTTCCCTGCAGTTCGATCCCGAGACCGTCCGTCTATCCAGGGAGGTTATACCTCTCCTCGCTGACCACAAGAGCCAGCTGAGTTCGACTTCTTCTATACAATACAGAGCATAGGTGGTTGTTGGGACATGCAAAAGAAATTATTGCTATGGCGACAATAATTTCAATTTAGACTAACAACAGTATACCTACACCAATTTCCACAGTTCCCATTTAGACTAATAACATCACCTAGGAGTTAACTAATGTAATCTTAAAGATTAGGAACTCGCAACCTTATATATTAAACCTTTTTTGTCCTTTTGAAAGAGTTTACCCTTTTGAATTATCTGCTTTTCATGAGAGTCGAGTGAAACAAAAAGACTACCAAAGTACTTCTATGCTGCACGAATACAGATAAGGACACGATACGGATATGAGATACATACGCTTTTGATATGTACAATATAGTCACCTGTGTTGCATGAGCTCGCGGTGTAACATAGATTCCTAGTTTAACGAAATACTTTCATAATTTCCATAATCAGATGAATCTATAAATCACTAGAGATGCCCCATTTCGTTTTTTTTTTCTTAATGGTTAGAAATATATATTTGTTTCTTTTTTACTGGATTTGCAATGAATTTCAGTGTTTTGGTTCTGAATGGAGTCTCCAACAATACCTAGGCCATTTTCCTTTTTTTTTTTTCGAGATAACTAGGTCATTTTCTCTGTTAGGAACGGGCAAACATTCAATATTCAGCACTTCTACCTTGCCCGCACACGGGCCAGCCCGCCGGCACGTGGCACCTTCCCATTGGCAGGTCAACCGGCGTGGGACCCATGCAAATAGAAGGACGGGGGGCAATGGGGTGGCGCCACGCAGGCGGGCGGGCCAGCCCGCCTGCGGGCAAAATACCTTTTCCATTCAATATTAAACCCTAATTAACACCTCTCTCAACATGGGGGGGGGGGGGGGGGGGGGGGGGGGGGGGTGATGATTACGAGAACCTGGGTCGTACTCGCACGTGGATGAGCCTAGAGCTGAAACCATCTTAGTTAACCAATGTTCATAAAAACTCGAGATGTTATAACTCAAGATAAAAACTGTCGATGAACTCCTACCTATATTACACATATATGTATAGAGATACGAATATTCAACTATGTTGAACTATGCAGGGCCGGCCCTGGCCCAGAGCGACCGCCCAGGGCCCCATGAAATTTGGGGGCCCAAAAAAATTAATTTAAATGTATATATATATTAGTAATCTTATATTTAAAATAGAACTAATATATAATATGATCATCTTTTATCATAAAACATTTGTGGTGTAGTGGTAGTTTGTTATACTTGTAAACAAGAGGTCCTAGGTTCTAGCCTTGTCTGTATCATTTTTTAGTTCAATTTTTTTATATTATATATGGGTCCCATTTTAAAAATTTGCCTAGGGTCCCCATTAACTCAGGGCCGGCCCTGGAACTATGTTGCACGAGTACGGATATGGATACAGATACGGTGCGGACACAATATCGACACCATTTTTTTTTTTTTCATTTTTCGTGCAACATACTCCTAATTATTAGAGAAATATATTTGATTTTTTTACTTGGTTTGCAATGAGTTCCATTATTTACCTCTTGAATGGATCTCTCCAACAATATCCTAATGGTGGTACACCATGATATGGAAAAAGAAAAGTTTGGAAAGTGATGTTGCACCTAATTCGATTCCAAAGTAATCTTCCAAAAATTCCATTGATACAAGAACTTCAAAACTAGTACAGTTCACAAGCACCTCTCTCCTTCTTCTTTTTCCTTTCTTTCTCGGCCTTGGTGTGCATCAATGGGGAAGATGTGCTGCCACGAGACGGACGACGGCGGCGGCGACGGGGGCATCGGCTTTCTTGGGTTCTTGATTGCGGTGTGCATCGCGTTGGCGCTCATGATGCTCTGCAGCCAGCCGAAGCGACGCACCGTATGTTATGTACACCATCACTGATCTTTCATCACAGGTTTTAAGACATGAACTCGGGAGTATGTTATCTTGTTCTCTATGTGATCTCTTTTCTGTGACAACAACTGTGTATGTTCTCTTGTTACTGATGATTCCAAGTGTTTCTTTCTGTTTAAATTTGGTTGAACACAAGAAAATATTGTCAGCAATGAGCAATAAGTTTATGGAGACAAAAGAGATTATTATGTGGCTAGTAAATACACGTGATTTGCACGTATAATAACGTATAATAAGGATATTATTCAATTATAGTCAAATATTTCTTCTAACTCATGTGGTTAAGGTGTGATGAAATTTTCTTGTTTGTTTGAGTTTGATTCCTCTTGTTGACAAATTTAAACTTTTTTCAATAATTTTTTACACAATTTTTAAAAAAAAAAGTAAAATGGACCGTGATATAATGACGGCTCAAATTGAGCCGTTTTGAAGCCTCATTATATAATAGAAGATAAGAATAACTTGGATCATCTTAAAAACATCTTTGTATTGTTTGATTTTTTTGGGCCATAAAATCCCTGTTCTTAACCCCCAAACTTCTCCTTCCCATACCCAAGATCACACTAGTATTGTCCTATGTTGGACACGGATAAGACACGGCACGTTTTGGACATCGTCACATGGATTCGGGTCATTCGACATTTTTTTTCTATTTCGGTGTGTCCTCGTGTATTTTGGTTCGTTTATGTTGTGCACCAAATAAGTGTCCTGTTAATGGATCAAATAAATTACAAGTTCAACATTCAAGCTTGTCAATTCAAACCTCCAACTTATCCATATCAATCATCATGGATAAGGAGGATATTTCTTGATTATATTATTGTTATTTTAGTTTACTTTGTTCTATCTTTATTGTTACTAAATTTTTTTATAAATAAGAAGACCAACAATGTAATTGGTGTGGTTGAGGTTTTTAACCCACCTCCATATGTTGATTATGAAATTTCCATCTACATGTTTTTCTTTTTTTTGTTTTTTTCTTCTTGTCCGACACAATGCAACACGGACAACGTGTGCATTTTTGGAGTATCCATGCTTCGTAGGTATTATCCTTCCAAGTTTTCCTTTCGGTTTCATTTTTTCAAGGCCATCAATGTCTTAAGTTTCTGGAGTTGTCATTCTTTCACTCTTGGCGTAAGTAAATATAGTAAATTGTATCATCTTACCTCTTCATCTAGACTTTATAATCTAGCTAGGAGAACTTGGAGGCCGTTCCTTAGTTGCATGCATGAGTTTAAATTGCAATCCAAAATGTATGTCTAATTATCTGTCAACTGGCCACCTAGATACCATTTCTCTTGTCTTGTTCCATTAATGATGTTACCGAAAAAACAAAAGGTATTACAATCCCAAGCAACAACCATTAAGCAAATAATTCAAAACATAAGAGGGTCAAGATAGCATTCAACTACGTGCCGCTCATGTCAAGTGATCATTGTCATAGTTCTTCTCTACTACAAATTTTGATGTTAGACGAGATTTTCGGAGCCAGTTGGATTGTGGTGTTGTGCTTTCGGCTAAAGATCCTATTGTTCATCTCCAACCACACATCCCAACAAATTCCTACTGGATAACCTCGCTAAGAAAACAATTTTGTAGGTTTTAATACTTGTTATCTTTGCAATAACCATAGAGAAATGGTTGAAAAATACATTTACTCCAATGCAAATGTTTTGTCATTAAGAGGTTTATAGAGGGATAAAAGAGTTAACAGTGTTGACATGCAATCCGGTTTATTAGTAGCAAGAGGAACTTTAGGAATTTCATATTCGGAACCACACTCTAAAGTAATACCTAGGAAGCAAGAACATTCCAAAAACTAATGTCGTGTCATGTCGGACACCTACTGGCTAGAAGCAGATACTCCAAAATATGTTCAATATCCTTGTCTTGGTCATGTAGCTATATTGTGTCGTGTCGTAACTTAACCTCTTTTAATAATGTTAAAGAGATATTTGTTCGCTGAAAAATAATCTGCATTTCAATGTGCCAACACTTAAACCGAGTTTATATTGGATATGGTTTTAGTTTGAGTATCAGTGGTTTTCATTGAGTTTTAGGTTTGTATCCGTCAAATTACTTGGATAATTGTTGTTGTTGTTGTTGTTTTAATGAATGGTTCTTCTTTATGGTGGAACTGAATCACCCTCGTTCGTGGAAGTAGACAACTTGGCCGAACCACGTTTTCTCTAAGGTATTTTCTGATTTCTTGGATTTATTTTCACTGTGCCGCAACACTTTCTCTTTGAGAGCTGGAAGACAAGTACCATTAGCAATTTTGTTAGATCTTAGGATGTGAGGATATGCCACCTTCTTTCTTACTTTGTTGTTGTTGTTGTTGGGTATTTCTTATTTTGGGATTTTGAGGATGGATAATATTGGATATGTAATTCTTACTTCTCTTGTTGTTGGTAAGAGAGCTCGAGCCATTCCATTAATTTTTCCCATATTTGGATTTCATATGTATTTATGATTTATTTTCTCTTTTCTGTTTATCCATCTTCTCTGTTCGGGACTATGATGAGATTTGCTCTGCTATGTGTCATTTTGGAGTACATAATTGGATTTCATATCAGAATGAAGCTTCATTTCCTAAGTAATATGACATCTTCTGATGAATGTCTCCAAATTTCGGAACCTGTGGGCTGTTGATGAGGTAACATAGTTTCGGGTCGTTACGCCTTATTAGAATGATAATTTTTACCTAAGAAATTCAAGTTTGAAATGATACACTGAAGAACCTTTTTTTTGGTGGGATGAAAGACTTTCTTTTTCAGTGCTATTTGACAGGATATATGGAAATAGTTTTCGTTTGTGGAACTGGAAAATTGTATTTATGATGACGGAAATGATTTTTCGGTTCAAATTTGGTTTAGAAATAGTGGTTCAAACGGAAATGCTACACTGGGAGTCCTAATTTTTCATATGAACGTCGGTATATTAATTGTTGGTGTTTTTGCCTTTGGACTAGAAAAGATAGTCCCACATCGGCTACACCAAATGGTGAGTATCTCAATATAATGCATTGCTTGTGTTGAGGTGTGCATATGTGGTGTAGTGGGGCACAAGTTTGTGCCATGTGGAAGTATTTTCCTAGAAGGAAAAAGGATTAAATCCAACAAGGATGCAAGTTAATTTTTATTGTGCGGACTCGGACTCGGACACGGACTCCAGGATGTCTCGTGCATGCACGGGAGTGTTCGGGGGATAGGCGTGGACTGGCACACTTCTATGCTGATTGTGGGATGATCTAAAATATCAAACTCTATTTTTGAGTATTGGTATTTTAGTCCCACATCGGATAGGAGAAGAGGTGAAGTCTCAACTCCACTCTATAAATAGAGCCCCTTGGCCTCCTTTGAAAGATGCACTAAGAAGAGAGTTGAGGGAGTCTGTTAAGTCCAGGAAGCCCGTTCAAGTCTCAAATATTGACTTACGAGCGTTCCAGAAGTTCTTCGTGAACTTGCTGGTTCCTGGAAGCTGTTCGTGCTCGTGTGGGGCGAATAAAGCTTTGAGTAACGGTGGTTCATTCACCCCAGCAGGAGTTATCTCACCACTGGAGCGAAAGGTCACTTTAAATCTTCAACTCGTGAATGTTGATCACGTGCTGTCAGAAGAAGAACCGATCGTTCCCACCACTGGATCTGCTGCGGCTATAGCCGCTGCTACGACCAAGCAAGCGAAGTGGAAGAGAGAAAACAGTATATGTAAACTACTGATACTCAATTCCATGGAAAGCTCTCTGGCAGAGTCCTACTCCAAGAAGACATCTGCCAAAGAGATATGGGACTCCTTGGGAAAGCTCTATGAAGATGACGAGAACCGGTCCAAGATCTTCATGGTAGAAAAATACCACAAGTGGACCTTCGAGGACTACGAAGGCGATCTTCTTGGGGTATGCCGAGAAGAGTGATGCTCGGAGATTCCTTGATATCGAGTCAAACCATATCATCGAATCTCGCGATGCTGAATACTTTGAAGACAAGTTTGCAAAACACAAGAATATTGTTCTCGCGGATCTTCCGGAGAATGATGAGGGTACAAAGCAGACAGAAGTCTTTAATGTACCAGTAGTCCAAGATGAAGCTGTCGTCAAGGAGACACCAGCTGAACCAGAACTCGCTGAGCCGTCAACTAAGCGAACGAGGAGGCCGAAAGACTTCGGAGATGACTTCGTCACCTATCATGTGGAAGCAGATCCGCTTACCTATGATGAGGCGATGAAGACCAGAGATGCTGTATTCTGGAATGAGGCGATAGACAACGAGATTGACTCAATCACCTCCAACAAAACATGGGTATTGGTTGACCTGCCAGAAGGAGCAAGACACATCGGATGCAAATGGATCTTCAAGAAGAAGATGAAAGCAGATGGAACCATTGACAAGTTCAAGGCCAGGCTAGTGGCCAAGGGGTTTGCTCAGAAGCAGGGGATCGACTACTTTGACACTTATGCTCCAGTAGCTCGGATGACAACCATTAGATTGTTAATTGCTCTAGCCGCAATACACAAGCTGGTGATACATCA
The DNA here is from genome assembly GCA_029216955.1 of Iris pallida. NCBI lineage: Eukaryota > Viridiplantae > Streptophyta > Magnoliopsida > Asparagales > Iridaceae > Iris > Iris pallida. The sequence goes on from JANAVB010033017.1 coordinate 33,239,414, forward strand.
GATGAATGTGAAAACGGCATTCCTTAATGGCGAGCTGACCGAAGAGATCTATATGCAACAACCAGAAGGTTTTGTCATCAGAGGTCTGGAAGACAAAGTCTGCAAGTTGATGAAGTCTCTGTATGGTTTGAAACAAGCTCCCAAAATGTGGCATGAGAAGTTTGACAAAGTAATAAGGTCAAATGGCTACAGGGTCAGTGAAACAGACAAGTGTGTCTATACGAAGTTTGCTGACGGAAGAGGAGTAATCGTATGTCTTTACGTGGACGACATGCTAATCCTAGGTACGGATTTAAGCTGCGTCACAGAGACAAAGAAATTCCTCTCGACCAAGTTCAGTATGATGGACTTGGGGGATGCCGACGTAATCTTGGGGCTCAAGATCATCCGGACAGGCACTGGAATAGCGCTGTCACAATCTCATTATATTGAGAAGATGCTCACTCGCTACGGGTATCAAGATCTTCCTTTTATTGATACACCGTACCGGAGTGATCAGAAGCTGGAGCCAAATTCGAGGGAAAGCGTCAGACAATTGGAGTACGCTAGCGTCATCGGAAGCTTGATGTACGCTACTACTGCCACAAGGCCTGACATAGCTTTTGCAGTGGTAATGCTGAGTCGGTTCACTAGCAATCCAGGTGTTGAGCACTGGAAAGCTGTGAAGCGTGTTATGAGATATCTCAAGAAAACTTAGACATATGCACTTTTCTACAGCGGAGATCCGTCAGTAGTGGAAGGCTTCAGTAATGCTAGCTGGTGTTCAGATATTGAGAGCGAGTATTCTACAGGTGGATTCGTATTCGCCATGGGCGGAGCTGCTATATCGTGAAAGTCGAAGAAGCAGACTATGTTATCTCGCTCCTCCATGGAATCTAAATTCTTTGCATTGGATACTGCTGCAGATGAAGCAGAGTGGCTTCGGGAGCTCATGTATGATCTTCCGGTAGTTGGGGCTCAGATACCGGTAATACCGATATACTGTGACAACCAGGCGGCAGCAGCAGTGGCATCAAATAAACTCTTCAACGGGAAGAAGAGAACGGTGCGGTTGAAGCACAGAGCAGTACACGATCTTATCAAGAGAGGTGTTATTGCAGTGATTGATGTTCGGAGTCAGGAGAACCTGGCGGATCCGTTCACCAAGGGCCTCAAGCGCCAGCTGGTCGATGACACAGCTTGTAAAATGGGCTTGAAGGCATTCTGATATTGTGTTATTACATTCCTACCATAAAGTTTTATGCTATTAGTTCAAAAAAAATCTACTAGGCATCTAGCTTTTGGTTCAAGGGAGGACTATTAACCAGAAGAATATCAGGAACGGTAGGTACTTGTCCTATGTGACATGGAGAGGTTACGGACCTACAACCACTGTTGTCTACTGTTGTTTTCTGCGAAAAACGGATGCTGTGGGATGGTTGGCTTAAATGCCTTAATGAGTTCTCAGGCAGAGTGAATGCCTAGAGTGCTTTACAGGAAGCACGGTTAGCGCAGCACTACAAGGAGTGTAACTCCATGCTACAGTGGGGTGACTCCACCATGAGGTTCCCAGGTAGGGGTAATGCCTCGGCTTTGCAAGCCAAGTCACAGCGGAGTAGCACCGCAAATAGGCAGGTAGCCTAATGTTGTATGATAATCGTAATAAAGAGAGGTAGACAGCACTACAAAGAGGACGATGTCCTCATGTTATAGTGGCATGACACCACGAAGAGGTACCAGGTAGGATAAAGCCTCGGCTTTGCGAGCCATGTCATAGCGGCGTAACACCGCACGGAAGCGCAAGGCTTCATGCTGGGTAGTTTGGCACTACAAAGAGGCCTGTGACCTCATGCTACAGTAGTATGACACTACGATGAGGTATCCAGGTGGGGTAAAGCCTCGGCTTTAAGCCATGTCATAGCGACGTAGCACCGCAAAGAAGCGCAATGCTTCATGCCATGACTCTTTATAAAGAACTCACCTATAGTGTATGGACAGAGATATCAGGCCGTCTCTTGAGGGTAAACTTATAGACGCCCAAAAATTATACACTGAAACCAGGCTGGCACAAGGCCTTCAATGTGCAGCCAGAAGCACAGTTGATGTCATTATGTGAGTAGAAAGAATTGCAGTTATGATGCAGAATTCAAGGCGTAGTCCATTCTTGTATCATGCTGTTATTTAACCTATGCGGGAAGATTCAAGTCGTAGCGACATCTCTCCTAATACATGATGGGCAGTCACTGTGGGGAACGCTCAACCCATATATTGAGATATGTGGGGAATTGTTGGTGTTTTTGCCTTTGGACTAGAAAAGATAGTCCCACATCGGCTACACCAAATGGTGAGTATCTCAATATAATGCATTGCTTGTGTTGAGGTGTGCACATGTGGTGTAGTGGGGCACAAGTTTGTGCCATGTGGAAGTATTTTCCTAGAAGGAAAAAGGATTAAATCCAACAAGGATGCAAGTTAATTTTTGTTGTGCGGACTCGGACTCGGACACGGACTCCAGGATGTCTTGTGCATGCACCGGAGTGTTCGGGGGGTAGGCGTGGACTGGCACACTTCTATGCTGATTGTGGGATGATCTAAAATATCAAACTCTATTTTTGAGTATTGGTATTTTAGTCCCACATCGGATAGGAGAAGAGGTGAAGTCTCAACTCCACTCTATAAATAGAGCCCCTTGGCCTCCTTTGAAAAATGCACTAAGAAGAGAGTTGAGGGAGTCTGTTAAGTCCAGGAAGCCCGTTCAAGTCTCAAATATTGACTTACGAGCGTTCCAGAAGTTCTTCGCGAACTTGCTGGTTCCTGGAAGCTGTTCGTGCTCGTGTGGGGCGAATAAAGCTTTGAGCAACGGTGGTTCATTCACCCCAGCAGGAGTTATCTCATCTTCGCCAGTCATCTTCTTTGTTGGTTCTGTCAGGATTCTATTAACGCACCTTCGGTGAAGTGTTTGCGTTGATATTATCAGAATTCTGTTTGTGCACCTTCTGTGAAGGGTAGTACTTGTGGAATTTCTCTTACGTACCTTCTGTGAAGTGTTACGTTCTGTGCACCTTCTGTGAAGGGTAGCACTTGTGGGATTTTACTACGTACCTTCGGTGAAGTGTTACGTAATAACGATTGTTTGTACAATTGTTACGATATTTCAGTTATCCATCGAAATTGTGCCTCGACACTAACATTAATTACATTTCAATATTATCTGAGCCCCAAATTGAAGTTGGCAATTTATTTTGGTCGATTTTACGGTACTCATTCAATGTTACATTGTTGTTTTTCTTAGAGGATTCAGTAGTAAGGCTACTTGGATTTCAGATCCTGATACTATTTCGTATGAATATCAGTATTTTTCAACCATGTTGTTTGTGAGAGACCTTCGTGTGGCAACTTTGTGTCTTGTAATGGTAAATTTCAACAACTTCTGAAAATTGATTACATGAATGTTACTATGATACACTTGTAACTGGATTATTATTCCAGAAAATTCTTTTATTTTTATTTTTGTGATTATTTGTGTGGACAAATTCGTACTTCTTAATTACTTCTCTCACTTTCAGAACATCCAAACAAACCAACTCCATAAACCCCCACTTCCATCTTTCATACTTAAGTATCCAAACAAAAAACAATGAAAGTCGAAAGTTATGAAATGTAATGCATATGCAAATCTCCACTTTTCGCTCTTTTCACACTTTTCTACACTTTCAAACAACCAAACAGCCCTTAAGTGCATGCATCCAAATTGTTCAATCAAGTGACTTTTTTCATAGTCGTAAATTTAATTACACTGGGAGAATTCACGTAGGGAGTAATAACCAACCAATACTACTTTTTTGCCACTTATTCGAGGTGAATTCTTTTTGTTATGGTTAATCAAGAACAAAGAGTTCTTGGTCCAAACATATATGATTTCATATTGTGCTTGAAATTGTTTTCTGGAATCATCATGGAATTTGGATATCTAAAACCAAATACCTTTCAGCCTGACATAACCTTCTTCTTCTTGAGACTTGAAAATCTCATAAATGTGAGCCAAGACGATTTAGTTAGGATTCAAGACATTCCAACATTCTCCGTGTTGTCCAGCACGCGGAAGCAACAAACAAATAACTAGCTTTTCAAAAACGAGAATAACAAGGCGCAATATTCTAAAAAATAGAATCAACAACAACCATGTAAACACAGAATATTAACGTGGTTCAGTCACGCACGACCAACTCCATGGGATAAGGAAAAAAAAATTGAACCGACAAGAAAACTTTACAAGGATTACTCGCACAATACTGTAATGTGAAATCTTCTCTCATTGAGATCTCCAAAGAGTTCTCTCCTTACTCTTGATTACTCTCTTAATTACCTTCAAGAACTCTCTCTTGCAAGCTTCTTTTTCTTTCAGGCCAACCAGCCCTAGGGCTCAAGGAGACACATAGGGTTCCGACCTTTCGAAAGTCGGCAGCAATCTGAATTTTCGAAGCTAGCTCCGGCCTGAACCAGAGTCAAAGGTATACCTACGATATGCTAACGATATATTGTTGGTATACTTAGTGAGCACAAAATTTTTTATACCAAAGATCCACCTTTGTCAACCTTGCTTTCAGCTTTCTCATACATGAGCTTGTTGCAGTCTTGTTTGTAATTATCCCACTAGCCCCAGTTATAGCAGTCATCCTTGTGATTCACCCTCGTAAGATTCCGAGAACTTTTCCATGTTCTCGCTTTGACATGGGTCTTCCCTTCATATCAGAAGCAACCAGAGTAGACTCCTGCAATGATTCTTGTTGCTTACATCGAATCTCCTTGTTTAACATGCTATCTTTTGATTGACTCCATTGTGAGAACTCCATTTGGGGCTGAGTTTCTCACTGATACCACCAAAGTCTCCTAATTGTACAACAAAGCCTAAACCTCATCATTGATCACCAACTTATTGCAAACAACTAATTGATGATCCCATGAACCTTGTTAGATGTTATGCCACTGGACGTCTTCCATGTACTTCGAGTTGACGAGTTGGAGAATAACGAATTACTTGTTCCTAGCCATCTTTCGTTCGTACAAAGAGTAAAGCTTCACCCATAATGCATTCATAGAATTCTCCATGGAAAAATTATAAAACATCGAATTGTCAAACAATTAGCGGATGAATCCAATAGTCATTCGATTGTCCTTCTTTTGGTCATCAATAGTGTTGTCCATTGGCTTGGTGGCATCGCCCTTCAACGGACCATGCAAGTCCATGCATCAGAGTAGATCTCTGTCATTGGCTTTCAGATGACCCAATTTTTTCTTGTGAGGGTAATCATACGTGAGTTGATTCTCTCTGAAGCCATGGTTGTACCTTTATGCTCTAGAACTAAACTCTGATACCACTTTGTTGAAATTTAGAGCATGTACGTAGCGGATACTTTGAAGCATCGACCACCTATCCCACAAAGAAAGCAAAAAATCATACCTGATACCGAGAATTAAGATAGATCACTCTCATAATATATGGTGACTCTTCGACCACTTAGACAATCGCAAGCTTTATATATGATAACAAGATTGCAGACAATGTACATGTATTGGTTCTTTTACCCAAAGAGCCGATCCCATACAACTTCTCAAGAAGGAGATACATTAAATTGTAATAACGTAACCCTAACAAGAATTTTTACCAAGTAAGTGATGCCCACCGAACCAATAAGTGGCTCAGCCTCAAATCTGCTGGATACCCAACACAAGTTCACAAGTTGGTCTTTCAGGAAAGTTCAATCAGTTGGCCAATTTTTCATTCTATTACAAATTTGAAAAAATGGCTAAATTATAACTTGATACCCTCAACTATCACTGTTTTTCAACTTGATAGCCTCAACTTTTATAGGTACTAACTTAATACCCTGAAAAAAAATGGGACCAAATTGTCCCTTCTCTTCTCCCCCCAACCCTCCACCCTCCTCTCCAACTGTGGGTGGCAAAGGACGGCGGGCACGACGACGCTGGGGGCGTGACGAGCGGCCGCGCTGGGCAGCGCGCGAGCGGATGAGGAAAAGAACGCGGCGGCGTGCGGGGGCGCGGCGGCACTCGGGGCAGCTCGCGGGGGTGCACGCGAGCGGGAGTGCAGGCTCGGGGACGGGTGGGGGGATTGCCGCCGGAGGGGGGGAGGGGGTGGGGGAAGTAGCAGCCGGGGGAGGGTAGTTTAGGAATAAAAAAATAATTAGATATCAAGTTAAAATATAAGTTGAGATTGTGTATTAAGTTGGCACCTATAAAAGTTAAAGGCATTAAGTTGAAAAACAGTGATAGTCGAGGGTTTCAAATTACAATTTAGCCTTGAAAAAAAAAGTTTTTGAATGAGAAAAACCCATCCAACAAACCTAGTCTATATACGCCCCTACTAAAAGTTTGCGCTGAACCCTTTACAAACTTCAGGAACTCTTTACAAACTTTGGTTTTAATTTGTAATTTCCAAAGTTCTGCCAATCTGACTTAAAATTTCCTTTTGTCCTCGCTTGCGCCTCGACATTTTTCCAACACCTTCTTGGTTGTCGCTCTCGACAACACGAACGGACGATTGAATCATAGAAGGAATGCTCAAGAAACACTTGATATAAGTAGGGCTGGTCAGGTGGTTGAGTTGTCCCGAATCGGAGTTTATTTTGGTTGTCTCTCGATCTTTGTTGCTGGCTGGTTCGGGAGGATTTTTTGTGCCTCCCGACTTCTTGTAGATCATGTTGGATCTGGAAAGTTATCCAAGTCCGAAATCTTTAACGACGAGCACATTCCTTAGTCGAAATTGTCCATTTTTATGAGTTGAGGCCTGAATCCTCGTGAGTTTAATAATCTGTAAAAATTTCTTAAAATATTTGTCAGAGAGATTTAGTGTCTGCTTGGCAATTATAGGGGTAGCGGTTATGAGGTATTTTTAGAGTACCGATTATGAGTGGTTATGAGAGATCCGGTTTTGGATGGTTTTTAACTAGCGACTTTTAAACGTCCAATACATGCTTGGTAATTCACTAACGAGCAGTTCTGAAAGTTTTTTACACGAATAAAATTAAGTAAGGAAGGGTATCAGTAGTTATAATTATATATTTCTTGTGAGGATATAAATAGAATAAAATAATAAAGCCGTTCAAAACCCATAGATTTGGGGTGTTTATAAAGCCACCCAAAAGTACATTACACCGGTTTTGAAGAATTTTTGAGCAGACCAAAATCAGTGCCTCAAAAAATTAACAAACAAGAGTTTTGATAAACGGTCGGTTCAAACATATCCCAAAATTGGTGAAAATACCGTTACCAAGCAGACCCTTAAAACTTGGATTGCAAAACGTAATGTTATTCAAATGGAAGTTGAACGTTCACGACATCTTTTGTTTTTTAAAACTCAAGGATAAGGTGCATCATGATCATGATTGCAACCATCGATGGCAAAGGCCAGAAGTGAGAATTGCAAGGATAGGATAGGATTGATGATCGAAAGGACAATGTGAAGTAGGCATGGATATCCATCCATCCAAGGAAGGAGCTACAGCTATAGGTCACCGATTGTATCACGCAACATATTATTGGCATCATATATAATTTTCAAGTAGTTGGGGTTCCTCCCGCTATACTTACAACCAATTTTGATTGTAAGTTTTACAACCGTCTACACGACATCCATTGGCATCATATATAATTTTCAAGTAGTTGGGGTTCCTCCCGGAAAAATGCTATACTTACAACCAATTTTGATTGTAAGTTTTACAACCGTCTACACGACATCCATTGATTTGGAACCATGTAAGCAGGGGGTGGATGTGGGTTGTAAGAAAGTTGTAAATATTTGGTAGTAAACTTAGCATTTTTCATTCTTCAACCTCGTGTAAGTCATACATCAATGCACGCCTATACTGTAGGAAATAATAATGCCTTGTGATTACTAATGGGGACTGTTTACAATATATAGTGTCTACACCTTTGGGCTTATGGGTCATATTTACATTACAAATATAATCTAACACCGCCCCTCAAGTTGGAGCATGCAAGTCACAAATGCCCAACTTGGGAAGTAAAGAATCAAACACATGCTTTCCAAGGGGCTTGGTGAAGATGTCAGCCAGTTGAGAAGAAGTAGGAACATGCGAGGCTATTACGGTGCCATCTCGAATAGCATCGCGAACAAAATACAAATCCACCTCAATATGCTTACTGCGCTCATGAAATACCGGGTTCTGAGCCAGGTGCAGGGCTGACTGACTGTCACAATACACCGACATAGCAGACTCCTGGCGAACGTCCAAACACACCAATAATTCCTTCAACCATTTCAACTCACAAACAAGCGCAGCAAGAGATCGGTATTCAGCTTCAGCGGAAGATCGGAAAACAGTTGGTTGCTTCTTGGTCTTCCAAGAAATAGGAGACCCTCCCAGAAATACCAACCAGCCTGTAACAGAGCGGCGAGTCAAGGGACAACTTGCCCAGTCAGAATCACACCAACCAGAAAGACGGAGATCACAATCAGCTTTCAAAAGAATATCCTGTCCCGGTGCATGTTTGAGATATCTGACAACTCTCAAAGCAGCATGCCAATGATCTTGTCGAGGCTCTTATAAGAATTGAGACAAGATATGCACAGCATAGGCTAAGTCAGGGCGAGTAAATGATAGATAAATCAACCTCCCAACCAGCCTCCGATAAGTCTCTGCATCCGCCAACTTTGGACTAGTCGATTCGGCCAGCTTGTGATTGGGCTCCATAGGAAAACCAGCAGGTCGAGACCCCATCAAGCCGCATTTTGAAATGATGTCCAAAGCATACTTCCTTTGACACAAGAAAATTCCTTCTGCACTCCGAGCCACCTCTATGCCAAGAAAGGACTTCAGCATACCAAGGTCCTTCATGTGAAAGCAAGAACTAAGGTACTTTTTGAAAGCATCTAAAGCACCTGAGTCATTACCAGACACAATCATATCATCCACATAGATCAAAACATGCAACTCTACCTTCCCTTTAAAAAGAGAGAAAAGGGAATAATCGAAATGAGATTGAATAAATCCATAGGATATCAGAGAGGCAGCAAGCTTAGCAAACCAACAACGTGGTGCCTGTTTCAATCCATATAGAGACTTACGCAGGCGACACATTTTGTTGGGTTCACTATGCGAAAAACCTGTCGGCAACTTCATATACACTTCTTCTGTCAGTTCTCCATGAAGAAAAACATTGTGCACATCCATCTGGTACAAAGTCCAGCTTCTCACATCTGCAACAGCCAAGAACGTTCGAAATGTAGGCATCTTAGTTAACGGGGCAAAAGTCTCTGAATAGTCGATCCCCTCAACCTGATGATTACCGAACACAACCAGCCACGCCTTTAAGCGCTCAACACTTCCGTCTGAGTTGTACTTAATTTTGTACACCCATCTACTTTCCAATGCTTTCTTCCCAGGAGGCAAATCGACAAGACTCCATGTCCCATTATCTTCCAGAGCCTGTATTTCAGTTTGCATAGCCGCGCGCCAGCCTGAATCTCGCGAGGCCTGACGATATGAAGTAGGCTCAACACCTGCAGTGATAGATGCAAGAAAATCTCTGTGTCCAGCAGTAAATATGTCATAACTTAGAAATTGTGTTAGAGGATACGAAGTACCTGAGAAAGTGACGGGAACAGATGAACTGTGGTGAAGGGGAGGACTTTTACTTCTAACAGCATTCGTCACAAAATCCTGTAATCGCACTGGCTGTGATTTCTTTCTCATTCCTCTTCCCAATACTACTTCCTCGGGCACCTCTGGCAACACTGTATCCCCTTTATCATCCGTAATATCCGCATCACCCCCAGCGAACTCTCCTGTCAATACTTCTGCAGCTTCCGGTGCATCCTCGCCACTCGGTGCCGAGCCGCCAGTAACCACTCCGGCCTCAGCAACCGTAGCCGGCACCATCCCAACAGCCTCTATATCGTCTCCTGGCACCTCAACAGATATATGACATGTCGCAGAAGACATCTCGCTAGCAGAGCCACACCCAGGAAATTCTTTCTCATAAAAAGTAACATCACGGGACACAAAAAATTCACCGGTCTCCAAATCATACAGTTTACATCCCTTTTTATCAAGTGGATACCCAACGAAGATATATTTTCTACTCCTACTAGCAAATTTATCATGTCGAGATTTCAAATCATACGCATAGCACAGACCACCAAAAATATGTAGATGATCATACGAAGGAGCCGAACCATATAAAACTTCATAAGGAGACTTAAAATGTATGATACTAGAAGGTGTTCTATTTATCAAATAACATGCACCCAGAACACATTTCCTCCAAAAATCCACAGAAAGAGAACCCTGAAATCTCAATGCCCTGGCTACATTTAAAATATGTCGATGTTTTATTTCCACCCGTCCATTCTGTTGAGGTGTCCCAACATAGGATGTTTGGAACAATATGCCTTGAGATAAAAAATAATCTCGTAAACAATTAAATTCAGTGCCGTTGTCACTCCGCACACGACGTACATCGGCCCCAAACTAACGCTTCACCATAGCAATGAATTTATGAAACATAGAATAAACAGCACACTTATCCGTCAATAAAATAACCAAACAGCTCTAGAAAAATCATCCACCAAAGTCAAAAAATATCGTGCCCCATTAGATGATGGAACACGATATGGTTCCCACATATCACAGCGTATAAGTTCAAAGCATCTCAAAGCACGACTACTACTATCAGGAAAAGCATCACGAGTCTGTTTAGCTTGATGACAAATATCACAAGCCTTATGAGAAAACACACTACTACCAGAAAGAAAAGGTAAAATTTGTATTACTTTATCTGAAGGATGTCCCAATCTACTATGCCAAACCTCGGAATCACTCTCTCTGCATGCCAGGATCACCGAAGACAAAGAAGCTGGAACCTCCCCCAAGAAGTAAAGTCTACCCCTTTGTTCACCTGCTCCAATCACCATCCTCGTACTTCGGTCCTGAACAAAACATAAATCAGGAGTAAATAACATATCACAATTTCTGGTACCAATCAATTATGAGACAGAGATCAAGTTGCAAGTCAATGTCGGAACATAAAGAACATCCGTCAATACCAATGAAGCAGTCAAGAATACTTTGCCTCTCAGAATAGCCTCAATAGTGCTCCCATCAGGCAAAATCATAGGACAGATAGGGCCCTCAAAGCAATCAACTAAACAGTCACAAGAACCTGTCGCATGAAGAGTAGCCCCAGTATCGAATATCCAAGTGACAGAAGAATTCTTACCCATCAGACGATCAGAGTTTGAAGACCAGGGTTGGAAGGATTGTCGTTACCCAGCAAGCTCATCAGTTTCTGCCATTGTTCACCTGAGGGTGGTGAAGGATACCCTCCATGCATCATATCCGTCGAACTTCCAGCAAGACCAACAGGGATACCATGTCCCACAGCGGCGACATAATGAACAACCCCTGCGCCACCAGCACCGCGTCCTCCATCACGTCTCTGCTGTGGTTGTCACGACCCGCTCCCGAATAATCGGATACGAGTCGGACATGCCCAGCCTTTGTCGTTAGACACGACAAAGTAAGCTGTACCAATCTACGAAAAACTAACCAGATATCAAGACAAGTATGAAAACACAGCATCTATAAATGTATCCCAGAAAAGAAGTACATGTCTAAGTATTTTATTACATTCCAGCAATGAAAGTAAGTCTACTAGTCTCATGTACAAAGTAAAACTGTAAAGTGCTAAGGTAAGCTCTAGGCTTCTGCAGCCTCTAGGTCCAACACAGCTCCAGCTGGCTCAGCAAGAATAACAATATCATGTCCATAATAGGTGTCGCACATGGCCTCCAACTCACCTACAATATATCATATTCAGGAGCGGAACAAAGTACAGTTCTAGGTAATGAAACATGAACATGATATAAAAAGAGTACAGGGGTACAGGAAAAAGATATACAGGAATGAATAGAAAAGTACAGGAAAATAGTACAAAAAATGAGTACAGGAACTATAGTACATGAATGTAAGGTACAGGAGCATGTAAAGTACAGGAAATATAATGTACAGGAATGAAACTATAATCCTGTAGTACCAGACATAATAAGTGCACAATATCGAAATACATCTAGTCCATGTGACCGGCTGGGGTGAGAACATGCACAGGATTACATGAATATGGTACGACTTAGGACCCGCGTACACGATGCGAGGCCTAAGCTAGGCACATGAATATAGTAACCGGGATTGGCCACACGGCTAGTGTATTTTCCTACCCGACACTAATAAGTACAAGAACAAGGGTATAGGAATACAGGAGTACATGATATCGTGCCATGACGTGTCACCAGAAAGAGTACAAGAATGTAAATGCACAAAACCGTAGAAAAGTACTTGCCTTGCTCCAGGAAAGTATGGGTAGTAAATGGAGCTGGATGTCCTCCTGTATTTAATAATGTGTACAAGTTGATTAATTTCTATATAAGCTCTAAATTAGTATCTTGTAGTTCAAATCATGCCTAGCTACAATTATTACATTAGGTTAAGCCCAAATATTAACTACTCAAAATTAAACTCTCTACAACTATACTTAAAACCATTAGTTATACTATTCACCAAAATGTAAAGGTAACTAATATGGTTTAAAATAGAGACCTACCCTGTTGACCATACTATTTCCTATCCTCAAATTAGTCTAAAGGAATACTTATTCCATGCATGTGCATTCACATAAGATTATTCCATCTGTCATGTACTCCCTACCCCACATCACTTATTAAACCTGCTCTCAAGATACCCTATGACTGTTGTTACTATAAGGTTATAAAGAAAGCATAACCTATGTTCTAGACTAACCTTGAAACTGATCAGCAAAATACAACATTGCATGTACTTCTCAGTTTTAACTTGAACTTCATTTCAGGTTTAATCTGAGATTTCAATTCAGGTTAAATCTGAACTTCATTCTCAGGTTAAATCTGAACTTTATTCTCAGGTTTAAATAAGGCTTCATTCTCAGATTCAACTTGATACATGGAAACTCTAATATATACATTAGCCCAAGATAATGAATGATTCTTCAGGTTAAATCTTAACCAAACATTTCACAAATATTCTCAGGTTTCTTTAACATTCTGCATTGATCCCCTGCTGCCAGGAATTCAGTATCAACATGAGGGGAAAGGCAGGTATTCAAACTAACTAACCCAACATTTCTCACGTTCAGAATACATTACAAAGCTCCCAGCAGTATATACCTATATATACACAGATTTTCCCAAAACTAACACTACTACACAACTTGGTTCTATGTAATCAACAAGGACTGAATTTCCCTGTGTCAAATCAGGATACACATTCCAGTCCATTCCCAAGTTCAATAACCCTACAGTATTGCATATGTAACTCTCAGGTTTTTTCTGAGATTTCTCTCAAGTTTTTCCTGAGATATGCAATCCCTGGTTCTTCAAAACAGTACACATAATTCTCAAGTTCAGAATCAGCACTACATTGGTTCAATTATCAAACCAATCAATCCAATCCCATCCCCTGTTACCAGGATCAGTTGGCTGATACTGCATTCAACAGTTCAGACTGACCAATCCTGTATTTACATTTCCAAATACACTCAATCCAACTTCTGATTGCATATGAACTTTCCTCAGTTGAAGATATCACATATGGAAACCTTTAGTTAAAATATAAATGAACATCACTCTCAAGTTCAGTAGATGAGTCACTCTCAAGACAGCTGAGTTAACTCTCAGGAAACTGAGTTAACTCTCAGGAAACTGAGCTAACCCTCAGTGTAAACTGAGTTATCATGTTCAACCTCATCAATGGCATATGCCAATTCAGATCCATTTGACTGAATCAATCCAACATCATGTTGGTGTTTTCCATAAATAAATTTCTTTATTTATTGTGTATCTGGGAAAATTACAACTGTAGGAATCTGATCTAGAAGACGATCACTTTATCCCTTGGACTGTACGAAGAAGAAAAACTCTCGAAATTTTGACAGTAGATAACTATGTATCTGTACCATAAATGAGAAAAAGAACTCTATTTATAGAGTCAAAAATAATAACTGAAAAGATAACTGTCTTTACAGCCTGTGCTTAGTTGAAAATCACACAGGATTTATCATACGCAAGACTGTGAGCAGTTACTGGACGTGGCCTGTAACTGTTGGACACATGGCGATCATGCATGAGTCGTGTGCAAGTTACAGGACACGCAGGCGAGAGATCAGTGGCATGGCTGCCACGTACTCCAATTTGATGAAATCCATGCAGACTTGTTGAAGACGAAATCCACGCAGACTCGGGGTAGAAAGCTTCAAAATCCACGCAAACTTGGGGCAGGAAGCTTCAGAATCTACGCAGATTTGGTGAAAAAAACTTCAGAATCCACGCAGACTTGAGGAAGAAAACTTCAGAATCCACGCAGATTTGAGGGAAAGCTCAAAATACACGCAGACTTGAGATAGGACTGCCAGCTGTCTTGATTCAGCGTGCCTCGACTGATACAAAATCTCTGACAGTGATTGCTTTTGTCAGTCGCATTAAATGACAAGAAGCTCTTTTGGTACGCCAACTTGACGAAGGTTGAGTCTTGCTGAAGAAGATTTTGAAAATCACGCAATAGACGGCTGTGATCTCTCGAATTCTGTGCATACGTGGCATACGAAGAGACATTCTTCGACTGTTGTGCTGTCAGTCATAATTACTCTCTGACAAATGATGAGTTGTCTCCTCAGCGTGATTTGTAAATATTGTCCTGATCAACTGAGCGTGACTTTTGACTCTGTCCTGATCAACTCAGCGTGACTGTCATTTTTAAAGGCCTACAAGGCCCCCTTCAAAGTTTTCGAAAAAAAGACTTCAAAATTTTCGAAATACTTTGAAAATAAGATGATAAAATGAAATCAGTCACGCTGAGATGACTTCAAAAAAAAAAAATTTTGGAAGTCGAAAAGACTTCGAAGTTCTTTAAAAACATCCAAATGAACTTATTAAATGTCATAATGACTCTTCGTTCTCCGAGACTGATTGTATCCAATTCATAGTGGAATATGAACCGCCGGCGAGCTCTGTTATATAAACAGGGAGATGATTCATTTAATCTTTATCTTACGTCAACATGACACCAAAGGAGAAAGCTGAGGAAGAAGCACGCAAGTTGGGCTTTTGTTCCCATGGTGATCCCACTTTTGAGGGTAAAGAACCGGAGCCTCTGGTTTTCGAGTTCAAAGACGATCCCATGCAATTAGCCAAGAATTTCTTGAGCTATTTTGGCTTGGATGGCTCGTCTTCTTCTGATGGACGTAGCCTTGCAGAGCAGCGTGAAATGTTGAAGGCTCTGTTACACCGTATGGGGGTCAAGAGCGTAGAAGAACTAGGCGCCAAGCTCAGCCGCTCTGCAAAATAGAGCGTGTCTTTTATGCTTTTGTCTTCTTTTGGAAATGTTGCACTTCTTCTTTTGTCTTTTGTAAGGCCATCAGTGCCTGTCTTGAAGAATGTAGTACAACTTTTGTGTTTGAACAGCGTGCATTTAATGAAGAATGTTAATTAGCACTCTTTGACTGTTTCTAATGTTGCGATGTCTTCCAAAGTACACGTGTCATTCATTCCATGGTTTACGAGCACTATTTACGCGGATCTTTTCCAAGAATAAGCTTGTACTTTGTCCTTTAAATAGATAGCTGAATTTCAAAGATACTCATCTCTCATTCTTCTTCTTCTTCTCTGAGCATGAAATTTTTGGGAGATTTCATTCTCAAACAGGACAGCAATATTTTCAAATGTTCGATCTCTGCACACTGTATCAAACGTGGGTTTGCCAATCCTTAGCACCAAACTTGATGGTAAGTCCGCGTACCATTTTTGTTGCTATTGAAGATAGGCTTTTATGTTTCTGACTGAAAAATGCACGCTTGACTAGCCATTGTGTGCTAAATGACATTTCTGTTGATTAATTCTCTTCTTCCTTGCTGTTCTCTGCAGAAGCTCGGTTGAAAATTTTCTTCAGAACTGGCATTGGTGATGTAGATACTGTGGAGAATATCTTGTTGACATCTACATCAGGGAGCTCATACGCTTTTGACACGTACATCAGACAACTCAGAACCCTTCGTGGGATAGAAGGGTCTTCCTCAGATGGTAGGAAGAGCCTTTATACACGAGAGTTGGATGATGGAGTCAACTCTACCCCGAGAAATCGGGTAGTAGAGTTCCTTTCAAGGCAGAACTAGGAATTGTATCCCAAGGTTTGGATACATTCCTGTCTCTTCTGAAAGGTCGCTCCTAATCCACCAGTTGTATTGGCAGCACCACGACTTCGGGCTGCCATACTCTGTGGTTCTCCTCTCGTCTGAGAGAGAAGACCAGAGTTTGATTCCTGCTGATCTGGTCGTGACTGGGACCCAGACAGTCAGGAACTACCACCAACAACGAACCTGACGGAGAAGGTCCGACGGAGAAGATCCAAAGAAGAAGATAGATCTCTATTAGGTTATTGTTGTGGTGTAGAATGAAAATCCAAGATTTGTAATAGATTTCCATTATGATTTATAAGAAAGTCTAAGAAAATGTAATAGACTTTTTGTGGTGAAATGAGAATGGAAATGATAATTCTTCTATGCTCAAAGATTTGTATTTATGGATCAATTGTGGACATGATAGATAATGAAATCTTCTTTTCTGTTTTAGAGTATATGATATTATCAGAGGTATTATGGACGTGATAATATGTAGAAACTCAAAAGAAAATAGATTAATTTCTATGCAGAGGTCAAAAATGACAAACGAGCAAGTAGATTCGGAATTGATTCAGGGGTTATGAAAACATGATCAATAACGAATCCCCACTTAATAAATTGATAGAAGATTATGAACGGACGAACCGTTTAGGAAATAATGAACGGATGAACCGTCGAATGAATGTAATAAATGAACGGATGAACCGTCAAGTATTAATGAATGTATGAATCGTCGGATGAATGTGACGCTTCATTATTTGAGGAACTTCTGCCTATAAATATAGCAAAAATCTGACAAGAACGAACGCTTCTTCTTTCAAACATAAAAATGTCGTCTGAAGAAGCATCCAAGAAAGCTGGAATTGCCATGAAGATTCAGAAAGATACTGAAGAACACCCTGCTGATCCAGTTCAATCGAAGAAGGAGGAAGCAGACGAAGGTTCGTCTGCACCCAAGCCACCAAGGGATATTCTGGACTTCCTGCTCGAACCAGGAAGGACTGAAGAAGAAGAAGCTATGAGAATGGCCGCTTGCAAGTTCCTCGTGGGTTCCAGCAAGGAGGTCCTCGGTTCTTTTGCTGATCATGTTTTCGAGAAGGATGGCAGTGGTCCACGTCCAAATGTAGAAAAGGATGATAGTGATCTTCCTTAATATCATGTATCATCATTCATGATTAAAATTAAATAAAAATTTTATTTCTAAACATGAAACTGTCTGATGATTACAAGCATTTACATTTATACATGGTACTTTTTAAGGAATTTGCCATTAATAGGCATCAAAACTTTTTGACCATCCAATTCTGAGAGTTGATAAGCTCCATTTGAGAAAACTCTGCTCACAATATAGGGTCCTTCCCACTTTGCGTCAAATTTGCCCTTGCTCATATGAGTCATAGTCATAGGACGTCTGACTGTTAGAACAAGCTCTCCTTTTTGATACGATCGAACTCTGACTTTCTTATTAAAAGCTCTTGAAATTCTAGCTTGATAGAATTCAATATTCTGTTGAGCAGATAATCGCTTTTCATCCAGAGCTTCTAATTCTTCAAGTCGAAGACGATCATTATTTTCTGCAGTGAGTTCATTAGCGATTGCTATCCTTAAAGAAGGAATTTGAATCTCTAATGGAAGAACAGCTTCGCAACCATACACCAGAGAGAAGGGTGTACATTTAGTAGCATTACGAACTATAGTGCGATAAGCCCACAAATATTCACCGAGCTTCTCACTCCAATTACGTTTGTTAGTAGAGACAAACTTCTTTAGGAGTTTGATGATGGTCTTGTTGAAAGCTTCTGCTAATCCGTTAGCTGCCGAATTATATGCGGTAGAAGCCACATTGTTGATCCGATGATCGTCACAGAATCGAGTAAACTTCTGACTAATGAACTGTGGTCCGTTATCATGAATATTGCGTCGAGGAACACCAAATCTGTAGATGACGTGGTGCTTAATAAAGCTGATGACATTAGACGTCTTAACTTCAGACAAAGGAATGGCTTTGGCCCATTTGGAGAAGTAATCGGTTATTGCAAGAATAAACCGATGACCCTTGGATGACGGCGGATTGATCGGGCCGATAATGTCCATGCCCCAAGCTTCGAAGGGCCATAATGCTGTCGTCGGATGTAGAAATTCCGAAGGTTAATGAATAAAATCTGCATGGATTTTGACAAGCTTTATACTTCTTTGCATATTCGATGGCGTCTGATACCATAGTGGGCCAATAATAACCCATACGTCGAATACGGTCTTGAAGTTTTGGTCCAGGCTGATGTGCTCCACAAATTCTATCATGTGCTTCGCGAATAATTTGTTGAGCCTCGTCACCGGCAACACATCGAAGAAGTAAACCATCATAGGCTCGACGATATAAGGCCTTTGTTGTATGATTATAATAGAATCGGAGTGATCGTCGTCTGATAGATGCTGCCTCACTCGGATCATCCGGAAGAATATCATACAATACGAAATCTAAGAAAGGAAGTCTCCAATCCGTATCCGTATTTTGATTCTCGACCGAATTACTGAAGATGAATTCCATGCTGGAATCAGATAAAGATGATAAAGATTTACGACTAAATCCAAATTCTCTTGTTGTGTTGACGTCATGAGATGTTTATTCTTCAATGTCAACTGGAAGTCCTAGGGTCAGGTTATTTTTAAGATGAAATAATTCTCGATTGTGAACAATAATCATTTGTTGTCGTCTAATTGGGATAGCCAACACCACTGCAAGATTAGCTAGAGCATCAGCTTCTGTGTTACATGCTCGCCTAACATGTTCAATGAAGAATTCTTCAAACGAAGAAGCCATAGTTATAGCTGATCTATGATAAGGAACCAGATCTTGATGATGGACTTCATAAGTACCCCTTATCTGATTAACAATGAGTTTAGAGTCTCCGTACGCCTCCAAATGTTGAATATTTAGATGTTTAGCGAGTTGAAGACCAATGAGTAATGCATTGTACTCAGCTATATTGTTTGAACACGGCTGATCGAGAGAATGAGCTCTTTGGATAGCAAGACCTTCTGGCGATACAAGAACGATTCTAACTCCAGCGACAATATCACCATTAGGACCTATCCTTGAAGCTCCATCAAAGAATAGACGCCAAGTAGGATCTTCTTCAGCAATTTGGTTTGAATCTAGGACTTCATCTGGAATTTCGTCATAGAGTTTTGAATCTTCTGGAATTGAATGAGCAGCTAGAAAATCAGCTAAAGCTTATCCTTTGACTGACTTCTGAGGAATATAATGCATGTCATACTGAGCAAGTAGGATTCCCCAGTTAGCTAATCGAAAATTCAAAACACTGGGTTTCTTCATCATGATCCATATAGGATTGATCCTGGAGTTGACATGAATAGTCTGGCCAATGATATAATGTCGTATCTTTTGAACAGCGAACATCAAGGCTAGACATTCTTTTTCGACCGGTGAATATCGAGGTTCAGCTCCGGTCATAGTACGACTGAGATAGTAGATGGCTTGTTCATGACCATTTTGATTCTTTTGAGTGAGTAATGCACCCAATGAATGACTCATTGCTCGAGTATATAGGAGAAATAGAATTCCTGAAACGGGAGGTACCAATACTGGAGGGCTCATCAGATATTGTTTTATATCATCGAATGCTTTCTGACATTCATCATTCCAGACAAAAGAAACACCTTTCTTCATAAGTTTGTTGAATGGTCTGCAGCGTCCTGATAAATTAGAGATGAATCTCCTGATATAAGCGATCCTTCCTTGAAATCCTCGTAGCTCTTTTAAGGTGCGTGGAGGACGCATCTCTTGGATGGTTTTGATCTTCTCGGGATCCACGTGTATACCTTTAGAGGTAATGATGAAGCCGAGAAATTTACCACTAGAGACGCCTAAGAAGGACTTAGTAGGGTTCATCTTTAATTGATGCTTACGCATTAGATCAAATATAGTCTTCAAATCTTGGATATGATCCTCCTTTTGTCGACTTTTGACTGCAATATCATCAACATAGCATTCGACTATTTTTCGCAAATATTTACAGAATATAGTGCTCATAGCTCGTTGATAAGTTGCTCCTGCATTCTTGAGACCGAATGGCATAACTGTATAACAGTATGTACCGATCGGCGTTCTGAAAGAAGTGTGCTTCTCGTCGTCTGGAAACATTTTAATCTGATTGTACCCAGAATACCCGTCCATGAATGACATCCGTTCAAATCCACAGGTATTATCAATCATGACATCAGTGATTGGTAGAGGGAATTCGTCTTTAGGGCATGCCGCATTGAGATCGCAGAAGTCTATGCATACTCTGATCTTGCCAGTCTTTTTAAGGATAGGAACTATGTTAGCCACCCAATCAGGATGTTGTTCCTCTCTAATAAACCCGGAGGTTATGAGTTTATTGACTTCAGCTTCAATTGCATCCATAATGTCTGGACGAAATCGTCGCTGTTGTTGTTTGACCGGTTTAGCATTCGGCAAGATATTGAGCTTGTGAGTTGCAATTTGTGGATCAAGTCCTGGCATATCTTCATAACTTCAAGCGAAGACGTCGATGTAGTCACGAATGAGTTTGATCATGTCTTGTTTATCAGTTTCTGAAAGACTTTTGCTGATGAATATTGGTTTGGGAGATCCCTCTTCACCAACATCTATTTGAACAAGTTTGTCTTCAGTCGGAGGTTCTTTTTGCTCGAAATGGAACTCCCATTGATTATCTAATCTTTGGGCCCATTGTTCTGATTCAGGTGAGATTTCAAACTCTTCTTCGTCTTCATCGCTTTCTTCAGAATGGTTAATGGAAACCATGTTGGAAGACAGAATGTTGTAGTAGAAGTCACCGATACTCGTATAGGAATCCCAAGAAGTGGTACTAGAAAAATCAGATCTCTTATCTTTGTCAGACTCGGGATCTTCATGGATAATATTGATAAAAGGAGTAGGAGCTGTATAGCCCAATCCGCATTTAGTCCTTCCATATTTCAGAGGAGGAATACGAACAGGCATTCTTCTTCCTTTTCCACTATTGAGGCCAGTCCTGAAGTCATAGCCCATATTTTTGATGATGTCTTTAGATTGCTGACTATAATGACGTAGTTGTAATCTTCCAGTATCATCATTTTTGTCTTCATCTTCTAAATCAGAAGGACTTTGGGGCCCTTTGTAGAAGAATATTGGAATGTCTCCTGGCTTTCTGCTGGGAACTAGAAAGTATGAAGATTGTACATGTTCTAGGGATACATCTGTATGAACAGTCTGTACAACCCCTATGGTTATTGTGTTCAAGTCATCTAACAATTGTAAATAATTATGAACATAATTATACACATCAACATACTGCAAAGATGGAGACTTTTTATTAAATGTAAAAGCAGCAGTATTTACATTGGAAGAAGGCTGAGCCTTAGAGATTTTAGCCAAGTCAATGACTAAAGGGGGAGAAGTAGAACGAGAAGAAGCGTTGTTTCGATTAAGATCGATAACAAATGGCTCAGAAGAGGTAAGCTCCCTTGAAGCTTGAGATGGAAGAATAATCCGCCCTCCAACTGGAATTAGCAGAGTATCCTGTTTCATATGTGGAGATACAGGAATTGCAGTACGCCCACTGACAGGAATAATCATTGTGTCTTGAGCAAACGACTGAGATAACGGAGAAATTCGTCCAGTCACCGGAATGATGAAAGAACCTTCTTCAGAGAGTTTGGGAGATTGTTGCTGAGTAGTTCGACCTTTAACAGGAATTATTAAGGTCTCACTTTGTGCATCCTCTTTCTCCATAGCTTGTATGACCCTTGTATACTCTTCTTTGTACATTCGGGAATCATTGAAATAGGCTTCAACCCCATGGAAGGGATTTATGTCAGCAACTTCTTTTTGTACTCTTCCATTGCTATCAATGTATTTAAAACACTGATAAAGAGTAGAAGACACCACATTATTTTCATGAAGAAAGGGCCTCCCCAGAAGAAGATTATAGGATCCGATGATCTCGATCACATAGAAAGTGACTTTGGATCTGAAATCACCTATTTGAAGCTTCAGATGAATCTTTCCCAAAGGTTCGCTTCGGCTTTGATTGAATCCCAAGATAGTAGTAACCGTCTTGGAGAGTTTGTGAAGAGGGATTTTTAGTTCATCCAATAAACTCTTTGGCATGATACTTATAGCAGACCCTGGATCAATGAGGATACGATCTATCTTCATTGTATCGATATAACCGGTGTAGTAGAGAGGCCGATCATGTCGATTATCCTCCAGTAGCATGTTGTCTTGTGTAAAAGTGATATTTGGGATAATCTCCAGTACACTATTGTAATGTAAGCAAGTGGTAGGTTCCACATCTGGCTTCTTCAATTGTACAAGACAAGAGTCAGCCTGTAGAAGTGCTTCACTTAACGTCTCCCGAGTCTCTTTGGAAAGACGTAGAAGTTCAAAGAGGGACATTCTAGCTGGAGTATTAGCAAACTGAGCTAAAATATCGAAATTATAAGGCTTCTGAAGTCCAAGAGGAGAGGACTTCTTGATTGGCTTATCGAACCGAGCCTGTTGTTTGCCTTTCTCCAGAGCTGTAGGCTTGGGAGGAACAGGTTCAACCGGTGTAGTTGAAGGAACAGGTACAGTGGATGATTCTTCTTCAGGAGGAACATTAGGAGCATCTTTATCAGCTGGAGGGATATCAGGAGTATCCTCAGGATTCTTGGAATAATCCTTTAGATAAGGTTTCCCCGTTCGAGTGGCACTAACAAGTGCTTCTTCTTTCTCTTTTGGCTCTGTGTCAGATGTAGACCCAAGAGATGTCATATGACATGACTTAATCTTACCAGCCTTCTTGGACTTTCGAGAAGTAGTCTTTTGAGGAGATTCAAAATCTACCACTAGATCAGGATGAATCCACATAATTTCCCCTGTTTCCAAAGTGACTGGCACTAATCCTTCAGATTGCGGAGGAGGAATATTTACTATTTCAAGAATTGCCTTGGGAATAGGGACAATCCCACTTTCAAGGAGTTGAGGAGGGAAATCTCCGAATTGCATAGAGACGACGTTGGAGGTGACGGTCTTCTCTTTTGGAGTAAGAGAGATAGCTCCAGATTTAATCATTTCTTAGATCTTTCCTTTCAGTACATAACATGTACGAATTGTATGACCCAGCATTCTGTGATATGGGCAGTATTTGGGATGATCTGTTTTACCAGCTTCATCAGGTTTCTTGATCTCAGGTAATTGTATCTTATTACCTTTCAGCAGACATTCAAAGATACCAAGGACATCGTCGTCATCGAAAGAGTATTCTTCTTTAGGGCGAGGTGTTCTTGGTTGTTGAGTTGTAAGAGTTTGAACAGTTGATGCATCTTTGCTCTGAAGATTAACTTCAAGAGTTTCTTTTCCCTTGCGAGCATTGTTTTTATTGTTAGTACCTTGACCTGTTTCTTTAGGAGTCATCTGCACTCCTAAACCTTTGAAGGTTTCAGCACTAATTTCTGCGGCCTTGGCACTAACTATGAAAGAAGGCCAGTCTTGGAATTGGGTGGATCCTGTCCACATGTTGATGATTGGCAACAAGTTTGATTTGCATGTGTCGATGGTGACAGCATTAGGGGTTCCAAGCGGCATCTTCAGAGC
This sequence comes from Iris pallida, assembly GCA_029216955.1. Lineage (NCBI taxonomy): Eukaryota > Viridiplantae > Streptophyta > Magnoliopsida > Asparagales > Iridaceae > Iris > Iris pallida. The sequence goes on from JANAVB010033017.1 coordinate 33,263,262, forward strand.
TTCTCTTCGAAACCGTTCAATGTACTCTTCTGTAGTTTCATTATTTTTCTGCTTGATTCTAATAAGAGCAGACATAGTCATGTCATTGAGCCCTTCATAGAACCGTTCAAGAAACATCTGTTTGAAACCGGCAAATGAGGTAATGCTCCCATCTGGGAGACTTCTATACCATTCATAAGTCGTTCCCTTGAGACATCCAACAAATACCCGAGTAAGGAGGGCGTCACTTGGTTGCAGTTGATCAGTCATCACTTCAAAGTGATTAATAAACTGACTTGGAGAAGTGGTTCCATCATAGAATGAGATAGTGGGAGGCTTGTATTTAGGAGGATACGATACTTGCTTCCATTCTATCGGATAAGGTTGCTTGATGCCTAACCTTTGTAAACCATCCTTCTGTTTGAATGCCTCGAATTGAGTTTTGAGATTCCTCAATTCTTCATTAACAACTCCGGAAGATTGTGGAGTTATAACTTGTAGAGAATAGTTGGGAGGAGGAACAGCATTGTAAGCACTACCCCCAGCTCCAGAGAGACTAGGATTTGGTTGAGCTTGTCCAGGAGTATTGGATTGTACTGCTGGAGGAACTTGTACTGGACTCATATCAGTGTCGGTTGGTATAACATCTGGTACAGTCTGTCGATTTTGCATCTGTGTTGCCATGAGTTCATACATCGACTTCATAGTATCAGCCATAGACTTCATTTGCTGTTCCAAAGAAGAAATCCTTTGATCTTGAGGAGTCACCGAAGAGGAAGGTTCATTGTTCAATTCAGTATTTCCATCCACCATATAAGTTATGACTGTACGAGGGATTATTGATGAACTGGTAGATGTTGTTTGTTCTGAATCATTGCTTTGTGCATCAAAGTCAATTATAGGAGAACTACCCCCAGTAGGAAGAGGTGGGAAGTTAGATTCTTCAAGGAATTCAGAATCATCTTCAGAGATCAAATTTCTTTGACTAGAAGCTAAGGCTCTTGCTCTGGTATTTCTATATACTCCATATGGACTATCAACTCTACCTCCAGCATCCCGAGAGGTCATATTGACACAAGCAAACAAAGGCTCATCTTCATCAGGCATAGGTTCACACTGAATCCGATTGAAGACAGATTGTCGTTTAGTTTGACATCTGCATTGCATTGTGACTCTTGGCTGGAAGTCACATTCATGATCAACATGGTCATGAGCCATTGATTGACATCTGCATTGAATTATGACTCTTGGATAGAAGTCACATTCAGCATGGTCCTTTGTCACTGAATTACTCCTTCTCTTCTGTTGAAGATGTTCTCGTAAATCTATTTGTGAAGATTGAGGAGTATATTTTCTGTTCTTGGGTCTTGATGGCTCTTGATTATATAGAGAATGATTAATATGAGCCACATAGTTTCTTGCATACTCTGCATCTGGATCTCTTATCCTTGTTTCCAACTGGTATGGTTTCTTAACACTAGAAGTGTTTAGTTTTGTTCTTAGATCAGTTGGAGGTAACACATTAGTTTTGGAAACATAGAGTTTTCCTTCCATTGATCTGGATATTTGCAGAGAAGGAAAAGTTGAACCACCCCCTTGATTAGGAGTTGGTAACAGACCTTCTCTAGACAAATTCTGTGCCCAATTCGAAGAAGTCATAGAAGAAGACATTAAGGAATGTTTCTTCTTAGACTCATTCAAGTTTTGAGACATAGAATGTCCAGAAGGAAGAGTAGTCAAAAGACCATCTCCTTTTCTTTGACTAACAAAATTGTCAGTCAAAGCAGTTCCTGAAGTAAAAACTACAGGAGCAGAAGAAACAACTAAAGAGTTATTCCTTTTCGAAGGGACTTTGTGTGGAAGACCACTCCCAGTTCTAGTAGAACTTGGCAAAGAAGAAGAGATAGCTAAAGAGCTATTCTTCTTAGATGAAATACACGCTGAAACAGGCTTGGTTAAAGAACCAGTGCTGTTGGCGTGACTTTTGATTTTGGAAATACACGCTGGAACAGATTTGGCTAAGGAACCAGTGCTGTCAGCGTGATTGTTGATTTTAGAATTATACACTGGAACAGACTTGGCTAAGGAACCAGTGCTGTCAGTGTGACTTTTGGGGTTGAAATTGTACGCTGGAACAGATTTGGCTAAGGAGCCAGTACTGTCAGCGTAACTTTTGGGGTTGAAATTGCACGCTGGAACAGATTTGGCTAAGGAGCCAGTACTGTCAGCGTGACTTTTAATTTTGGAGACACACACTGGAACAGATTTGGCTAAGGAGCCAGTACTGTTAGCGTGATCTTTGATTGCTGTCATCTTCGAGTGCACAAGAGTGTGCGTGCTTGCAGTAGAGTTCTTGCCAGTGTTAGGAGTAGACACTGTGGCAGAGACTTCACCATTGGCTGCCAATTGATTCTTAGGGACATAGACAGAGTATCCCTTCGACTTGGCAGTGATGATGGAGGCTGTAGTGAGCTTACCACTCTTAGCCTGCTGCATTTCTTCATAGGCGAGTTGATCGAATTTGATCGTCATCACCTTCTTCGTCGAGCCGATTGACGAAGTGTCGTATTGAGTTGTTGCCATCTCAGAAGAGGAGATGGTTTTCCCCAGCAGAGTCGCCAATTTATTTTCCATAAATAAATTCCTTTATTTATTGTGTATCTGGGAAAATTACAACTGTAGAAATCTGATCTAGAAGACGATCACTTTATCCCTTGGACTATGCGAAGAAGAAAAACTCTTAAAATTTTGACAGTAGATAACTATGTATCTGTACCATGAATGAGAAAAAGAACTCTATTTATAGAGTCAAAAATAATAATTGAAAAGATAACTGTCTTCACAGCCTGTGCTTAGTTGAAAATCACGCAGGATTTATCATACGCAAGACTGTGAGCAGTTACTGGACGTGGCCTGTAACTGTTGGACACATGGCGATCATGCATGAGTCGTGTGCAAGTTACAGGACACGCAGGCGAGAGATCAGTGGCATGGCTGCCACGTACTCCAATTTGATGAAATCCATACAGACTTGTTGAAGACGAAATCCACGCAGACTCGGGGTAGAAAGCTTCAAAATCTACGCAAACTTGGGGCAGGAAGCTTCAGAATCTACACAGATTTGGTGAAGAAAACTTCAGAATCCACGCAGACTTGAGGAAGAAAACTTCAGAATCCACGCAGATTTGAGAGAAAGCTCAAAATACACGCAGACTTGAGATAGGACTGCCAGCTGTCTTGATTCAGCGTGCCTCGACTGACACAAAATCTCTGACAGTGATTGCTTTTGTCAGTCGCATTAAATGACAAGAAGCTCTTTTGGTACGCCAACTTGACGAAGGTTGAGTCTTGCTGAAGAAGATTTCGAAAATCACGCAATAGACGGCTGTGATCTCTCGAATTCTGTGCATACGTGGCATACGAAGAGACATTCTTCGACTGTTGTGCTGTCAGTCATAATTGCTCTCTGGCAAATGATGAGTTGTCTCCTCAGCGTGATTTGTAAATATTGTCCTGATCAACTGAGCGTGACTTTTGACTCTGTTCTGATCAACTCAGCGTGACTGTCATTTTTAAAGGCCTACAGTTGGTTTCAGGTTTTTTCCTGAATTAAACCAAACTGATATAAAATCGAATTCAGTGAAATGAGTCAAATATTGGTATAGGTAAACATTTCAACATTTGCATTGAACACCATAGGAGTGTCTCGGCTCATACATTCAACCAAAAATAGGAAATGAAATATAGCCCCAGATCCAACAATAATTCATCTTGCCATAAGTAAATCCCATAGTTTAATAAGATGAAACCACATTGAGGTGAGCAACCTAGTTCAATAAAATACCCCAACACTGGTATAAGCAATCTCAGATTATTCAATGCTCTTACTACCAATTGAAGACTGAAATTAGAATAGGAAATTCTATGCACATAAACTCTGAGTATTGATACAGAGATTAGGACCATCACTATACTGTGGACTGGTTCAGCAGTTACCTGAGATGAGATTTTACTGATACTTGGTGTCAGCCTTAAATTGACACGAGTCCCAGGTTCAGCTGGAATTTAACAATCTGGATAAACATAGGATAGATCTCAGGGAACTCCCTAGTCTTAAAATTACTCATGACAAAATGCTCAAATCAAGACTTACCCCAACGTTCTATGAAGATAATAATTATCGATCAATTGATTCTCAATGGAAACTCCTGATCTACGAGAAAGCAAATCGTTTTCACAGAGTTACTCTCAAGATCCAGAACAATTGAAAAGGGTTCCTTCGACTTACCAAAAATGTATAGAACAGGCAATTAGTGCCGATCTCACAGTTTCGTTGGCAACATCATGAATGAAGAGTGATTCAACCTCCAAGAGAAAATTAGAAACAAAATGAACTCACTACAACTAAAATCCCAAATTGGAAAGAAATTAAGATCTATTTCCTTACCTCCTCGTCGTCGATCTACTGAAATGGAAATGAGGGATCAAGTTGACATCATCCATCTTCCAAAAGAGACCTCAGCCATCAGTGCCATTTTTGGCCAGAGTTGGTGATGAAGGAGATTGGGGAAGAATGAGATCGAGAGAAATTGTTCCTAACCAAAATTTCCTTTGATAAAAACAATGGGAGAGGAGAGCTTAAATAGATGTAGATCGCAGGGTGCGTAGGGATCAAGCTACTACTCGGCGGGAATAATCGATTCTTCAATCTGCCAAAACGGTTAGAGAGAAAAGTTTGTTAAGGAAGAATGAATTGAATTTCAAGATTTAAAATAAAGAGCCGAGGAATTAGAGAATAAGTGGGCTGTTGGTTTAGTCTTAGTGTTCAGGACCAAACTAATGGGCTAATCCAATGGGCTAACTAATGGGCTTAGGATTTAACACAATCAAAGCTTAACATTTGATTTAAGAATACCAAAATATTTATTGGACTAATAGTTTATAATAATAATAAAAAAAGTCTCGAGAATAGGGAAAATGGAGTTACAAATATCCTCTCCCTTAAAAGAATTTTGCCCTCAAAATTTTAGGAACAAAATGAGTTCTCAAAACAAAATCCCGACAAAATGTTTAAACACAGTCATTTATTGAATTAAGAAAATCTCAAACCAAGCAATACAGTCAAGCAAACAAATTGGGATATCGCTCCCGCATCTTGTCTTCGCGCTCCCATGTGGACTCTCCCGGAGAGTGGTGTCTCCACATGACACGGACAAGTAAAATAGTCTGATTCCGCATGTACTTCTTCCTCCGATCCAGGATCTCCACTGGCTGCTCCTCATAGGTCAAGCTCGGACCCACCTCTAGCTCTGAATAGTCTACTACATGGCTCGGATCTGGAATGTAGCGTCGAAGCTGGAATACTTGGAAAACGTCGTGCACTCTCTCCAAGCTAGCTGGAAGTGCTAGTCGGTATGCCACCTCGCCAATCTGTACCGTCACATCGAAAGGCCCGATGAATCTCGGACTGAGCTTTCCACCTCTGCCAAATCTGATGACACCCCTAGTCGGTGAGATCTTTAGGAACACTCTATCTCCAACCGCAAACTCCAGTGGCCGTCTGCTGCTGTCCGCCCAGTGCTTCTGCCGATCCTGTGCAACTCTGAGATGCTCTCTGATCAGTCTGACTTTCTCAGCTGAGTCTACCACCATCTCTGGCCCAAGCAAAGCTCTCTCGCCAACGTCGTCCCAAGATAAAGGCGTACGACATCTCCGCCCATATAGCGCCTCGAACGGGGTCATCTCGATGCTAGCCTGATAACTGTTGTTATAGGCAAACTCTACTAGATGCAAATGATCCTCCCACGAACCACCGAAATCAAGTGCGTAAACCCGTAGCATGTCCTCCAGCGTCTGAATGGTCCTCTCGGACTGCCCGTCCGTCTGTGGATGATAGGCGGTGCTGAACTTCAACTGTGATCCCAAGCTCAGCTGTAAACTCCTCCAGAAGTATGATGTGAAGCGGCTGTCTCTGTCTGAAATGATGCTCATCGGTACCCTGTGAATCCTCATGATCTGACGTATGTAGAGGTCTACAAGCTTCTCGGTCGACAGCCCTACCTTGAACGGAATGAAATAAGCAGATTTTGTCAATCTATCCACAATCACCCAAATAGCATCCTTGCCACTGGGAGTACGCGGTAATCCAGAGACGAAGTCCATGGTGATATGCTCCCACTTCCATTCCGGAATAGGTAAAGGCTGGAGTAATCCCGCTGGTCTCTGGCGCTCTGCCTTGACTTGCTGGCACACAAGGCATCTGGAAACAAATCTGGCCACCTCTCTTCATCCTATACCACCAAACATACTCTCGCAGATTCTTGTACATCTTGGTAGACCCAGGATGAATAGAATACTGCGATTGGTGGGCCTCCTGCATCACTTCCTTCTGCAGATCCTTGGGCACACACAACTGGTTCCCGTGCCTCAGGGTTCCATCCTCTGCAATAGTGAAGTCGTCGAGCAATCCTGCCTTCGCCTGAGCTCTAAGACATCGGAGTCCCTCATCAAAAAACTGGGTCTCCTTGATCTTCTCTAACAGTCCTGACTGTATCTGCATGTGCATCAGCTGCCCTCCTACTCCTGGTAGTACAATTACGATCCCCAGACTCTCGAGATCCTCCAAAAGATGTCGATCCATAGTAACATAGCAACAAGATATCGACTAAGAGAATCTGCTACTACATTCGCCTTCCTGGGGTGGTACTGCAGACTGATGTCGAAATCTTTTATGAGTTCCAGCCATCTGCGCTGCCTTATATTCAGCTCCTTCTGAGTGAAAACATACTTCAGGCTTTTGTGGTCCGTGAAGATGTCTACTCTCTCCACATACAAATAGTGCTTCCACAGTTTTAAAGAAAATATGACTGCTGTAAGCTCCAAGTCATTGTGGGATAATTTTTATCATGGGGCCTCGACTGTCTAGAAGCATAAGCAATGACCCTCTTGTTCTGCTCAAGCACACATCCCAAGCCTTTCCCTAAAGCATCGCTGTATATGACGAATCCTCCCGATCCTGATGGCAAAGCTAGAACTGGCGTTGTCATGAGTCTTCTCTTTAATTCTTTAAATGCTGACTGGCAGGCGTCGCTTCAGATGAACTCCTCGTCCTTCCGCGTAAGCTTGGTCATCGGCTCTGCTATCCTGGCAAAATCCTTCACGAACTTCCTGTAGTATCCTGCTAGACCCAGAAAACTACGAATCTCTGCTACTGACTTGGGAGGTGCCCATGCTTCCACTGCTTCAATCTTCTTGAGATCCACAAAAATTCCCTCTCCAGTCACCACATGCCCCAAAAACTCCACCCGGTCCAAGAAAAACTCACATTTTGAGAGTTTTCCGTACAGCTTCTCTTTTTGCAAAATATCTAGAACAATCCGCAGGTGCTCCACATTCTCCTCCTCGGTCTTCGAATAGATCAGAATGTCGTCAATGAAAACTACAACAAACTTGTACAGATACTTGTGAAAAACTTTATTCATCAAGTTCATAAATATCGCTGGGGCATTGGTGAGTCCGAACGGCTTCACCAGGAACTCATACTGGCCGTATCGGGTGTTGAAAGCTGTCTTCGGAATATTCTACTCCTGTACCTTCATCTGGTGATATCCCGACCGAAGATCAATCTTGGAAAAGACCTTCGCTCCACTAAGCTGGTCAAACAGCTCATCAATCTGCGACAAAGGGTATCTATTCTTTATGGTGATGTTATTGAGTGTATGGTAATCAATACACATCCTCACCGTCCTATCCTTCTTGGACACGAAGAGTACCTGTGCTTCCCAGGGTGAAGCACTGGACCGAATAAAACCCTTGCCCTCAAGCTTATCAATCTGGGCCTTCAACTCTGCAGTTTCCCTCGGGTTGATCTTGTAGCAATGCTGGGACTTCGGCGCTGATCCGGGCAATAGGTTGATGCTGAACTCCACATCTCGATCTGACGGTAATCCTGGCAACTCCTCGGGGAAGACGTCGAGATACTCTGTAATAAGTGGATGCAGCAACTCCTGGTCCTCTGTAACAGCTCCAAAATAAACTCCTTCTGGCCTCTCTGCAACTCGCCTGCTGATCTCGAACGGTGGAACTCCTGGCGGGCTGAAGATCACCTTCCCCTCATGGCAGTCTATTACGGCAAACTGCTCGCTCATCCAGTCGATGCCGAGGACTATATCAAATCCGGGCAATGGCATCACCAGAAGTCGAGCCCTAATCTCCCTCCCAACAATAGTGATAGGGCAATCCACCATCTCACTGACTGGCACTACCCCTCCTCCTGTCATAATCCGACAGTTCTTCCTAGTGGGCTTGGACGTAAAGCTGTATCTATGCAGAAACTCATATGATACAAAGCTATGTGCGGCTCCAGAATCAAACAATATAATGGCAGGGAAGAAATTTAAAAGTATAGAACCTATGATCACATCTGGTACTGCCTCATCCTCCTCAACTGCCGCCATGACGTAAGTACGTCCCTACTGCGGTCCTCCCCTTTGCTGATGCTGTGCAAACTGCTGCTGCTGAGTGGGTAAAGCCGGTCCTCTCTGTGGTACAGCTGGTAGAGCTCTGGGTGGTACAGGTGGTGATCCTCCAGCTCCTCTAGGTCCTCCTGTCAGTCGAACTGCAGCCTGTGGGTAATCCCTCATCTAGTGTGCGTCTGATCCGCAGAATAAGCAGAGTCCGAGCCTCTTGCGACACTCGTCGAAACGGTATCCTGGCCGGTAGCAGAATGTGTAAGTAACTGCCTGCTGCTACCTCTGGTGCTGATGTGCAGGAGCTCTGGCTGGACGGTGATGCTGCTGCTGCTGCTGCTGAGGCCTCGCCTGAATCTGAGTCTGGACCCTCTTCGCTGGTGCCTAGAAACTTCTGCTGTCGATGTTTCGATCCCTCTTCAGCTTCAGGTCTGCCTCCTTCTCTACAGCCTGAGCAATCTTAAGGATGCTCGCATAGGTCGTCGCCTGACTAATCGCCACCGTGTGTCGTAGCTCCCTGGTGAGACCCTTCTTGAATCTCCATGCTCTATCCTCCGGCGCCCTGACTAGGTTCTCCGCGAACCTGCTGAGCCTAATAAACTCTGAAGTGTACTGCGTGACCGTCATCGTCCCCTGCTGCAGCGCCTCGAACTGTATCCTCAGCTCATCCCTCTCCACTTCTGGGAAAAACTTCTTCTTGAACAGAGTTTTGAAATCTGTCCAAGTCACTTGGGGCTCCGCCAACTGGGGCTCCTCTCGGTACCAAGCTTTGGCCAAGTCGAAGAGTCGCATGCTAGCCACCTCCACCTTCAGGTTCTCCGGAATCTGTGCCATCTTCAAGGTCCTCTCCGCATTCTCCAGCCACTCATCCGTATAGATGATCCCCTCGTTGCCCCAGAAGTCCATCGGGCAGAGGTTCTGGTACTCCTTGGCCGTCCCTGGTCTCGGTGCTGCTGGTGCTGCACGTGCTACTGGAGCTGGTGCTGCCGTCTCTCTGGTCCTGAGTGCGTCGACGACAATCGCTCTGAACTGTACGGCCTGCTGACTCTGAGCCTCCATGAACTGCGCAGTCTGGTGATTCTGGGCCTCCATAAACTGCTGGAACATCGCCATCACCTGAGCGTCATCAAACATCATCGTCGAGGGTAGCGGCGGAAAGATCAGAGACGGTGGTGGAAGCTGATCTGTTGGAACGTCCGATGCAGTCTGCTGATCTGAACTGCCTGCGACTCCGGGCTGATCCACGGTCTTTCTCGTAGTGACCATCCTGTAATAGACAAAAAACTTCGTGATTGATAAAAACCTAACCTACCACAAAAATGTAAATATTTATATAATAACCATATGTACCCGATGTACCCATTTTCTTATGCTGTGATTCAAGTTTCCCTAGTATAAATCAAGTCCCCCAATAGTACGCTAAGACCTGGGTACCATTAGGATAGACCTGCATGGGCCACCACTAAAAATATATCACGACCCGCTTCCGAATAATCGGACACGAGTCAGACACGTCCAGCCTTTGTCGTTAGACACGACAAAGTAAGCTGTACCAATCTAGGGAAAACTAACAAGATATCAAGACTAGTATGAAAACACATCATCTATAAACGTATCCCAGAAAAGAAGTACATATCTAAGTATTTTATTACATTCCAGCAATGAAAGTAAGTCTACTAGTCTCAAGTACAAAGTAAAACTGTAAAGTGCTAAGGTAAGCTCTAGGCTTCTGCATCCACTAGGTCCAACACAGCTCCAGCTGGCTCAGCAAGAATAGCAATATCCTGTCCATAATAGGTGTCGCACAGGGCCTCCAACTCACCTGTAACATATCCTATTCAGGAGCGGAGCAAAGTACAGTTCTAGGTAATGAAACATAAACATGATATGAAAAGAGTACAGGGGTACAGGAAAAAGATATACAGGAATGAATAGGAAAGTACATGAAAATAGTACAGGAAATGAGTACAGGAACTATACACTACAACAAAAAGACCTATTAATGATGCTTGATAAGTGGATTTCATGACGGCTGATAAAGAAGCGTCATCAAAGTTCAACAAGACTATAATCTATGACTGTTTTCTATATAAGCGTTATTGATTGTCTCTCAGTGATACGAGCGTTATGAAAAAACACCAAATTTTAAGTCGAAATCTCGACTCTCCCGTACTTACTCCCACACTTAAGTCGAAAAGTCTAAACCCTTCCCTTCTCCCGTACTTACCCTCTTTCTTCTCCCGCTCCCCAACTTCCTTCAGCCCGCTCCCCGCTCCCGAACTCCCCTCAGCCCGTTCCCCGTGCCCCAACTCCCCTCAGCCCGCTCCCCGCTCCCCAAGGTTTGTCCTTGTAAAACCCCTAAATTTCTACTATATATATTTTTTTATTAATATTTGTACGGATTTAAAATTTTGTATTTGTACGTCGCGTAGTCGTATTTTACGTCGCGCACGAAATTTTATTTTTCTTGCCCCGAATATGTGCGAGCGTACATATTTTAGAAAAACATTTTTATTATATTATACGCTTTCAAAATATTATATAATTATTATTCTTGCTATAAAAAGCCTTTTTGTTTTTAGCAGTTATTAATCATAAATAATATTTTATTGTATACTAAAAAAAAGCATAGTCATGTATGCATTATTCGTGCATACATATATTTGCGTAATTATTTATTAGTCTATTTTAAATAAAAATATAATTTTCGAGATTTATTAATATTAATATTTTATTATTCAAAAAGATATTTAAAAGTATTTATTATTTTCGAAATTATTATTATTGGTATTTTGAAAAATATATTTGGAAGTTATTATGGCCATTTAAATCTTGATTTAAATTTATGTATTTATTTAAATAGTTAAATAATTGAAATTTGAATTATTGATTTGATTTTAAACTAAGGGATTTAAATTTGATTTGATTTGGATTTGGATTTGAATTTGATTGCTTTTAAATTAAATTAGGAAATATCTAAATTGGGTTTAAAGGAATCCTAATTCTTATCTAATTGGGAATTCTCACATCCTATAAATAGGCAGGTACTCCTCCAACTTTTTATTAATTCCTCCATAATTTTCTCCACCACAACGTGCGTGCTCGTGTCGGTGTTTCATCCATCCTCGTATCAGCCGTAACGGCCTCGGGTCCGACCTCGGTGACTATCTTATTCCATTCTTTGTACATGTATAATTTTTGCCCGTGTCGGACACTTCCCCGACACAATAATAATTTCTAATCCTAAACCTAACCACCTCTCTACTCTCCTATTCTCACCACCCTGACCATCCTTCCAGCAACCCAGCCACTGTCACCACGAACAGCCGACTACCATCACCAGCCTCCTCACCAAACTTCACCGCAGCCCCGGCCAAACTCCGGCCACCCATCCTGGCCACCCCCGACTCTGACAAAACCATCTGAACCACCACCCAGCCTAATTTCGACCACCAGAACGCCACCATCACCATCACCGACCGACACTAACCCAAAACTCGACTTTGGCCACCTCACCGAGACTCCGTACCACCGGCCGTTCCCTCCAGACCACCACCAAACAAGGAAAGGAAAAAAAAATACAGAAATCTAAGCCCTGACCTATCCTCGTCGTGGCCGTGCCGATCGCACATTGCTGCGCCACAGCGAAACTCCGACGAACCTCCGCCACGTGCCGTACTTTCGGAGCCCTCGCCTCCAGCGTGCCACCGCGCTTGCCGCGACCACCTGGTGGATCCGGCATCGTGACCGCCGTTCCCGGCCGCCTCCCGGTGCCGCCGCTCTGCAGCGCCTCCCGGGCCGCCGTAACCCTCGATCGGCCACCCTCCTTGCCGAGTCTTCCCTTCCGTCAGCCGTCCTCTTCCTCCATCGAACTCCGTCGTAGCCCTGCGGCCGACCGCCGACCGTCGACTCGCAAAACCCTCTCCCTCCGCCTCCACGAACAGCCTCCGCCGCGCCAAGCCGCCGGCGTGGATCTCACCGCCTATACCCCTTCGCCTCCGCCGCTCCGCACAACCCTCCGTCGCGAGCTCCGCCGACAAACCCGCTCTTTCCGCTCACCTCCGCGCCGCCCGACCGGGCAGCTCTCTCCGCGCCACTCGCCGACGAACTCGGACGAGTCTTCCGCCGCCCTTCTTCCCTTTCTCCTCCTTCCCGTCCTCCGCAGCGCCTCGCCGCCCCGAGCTCATCCGCCCCCTCTCCAGCCTCTCTCTCTCTCTCCAGGCTCACTCTCTCTCCAGCCTCTCTCACTCGCTCCGAACTTCTCTTTCTCTCTCTCGTTTAATCTCTTTCTCTCTCTCTCGCTGGCATTATTTAAGAGTACTTACTCTTGTGTAATAACTTAGTAAAGGTGGGTCTCCTCGAGAAGAGGAGAACCCTTTGCTGTCTGTTTTTTTTAGTTTCATCTATTTAATTATTTATTTATTTGTTTTGCTAAATATGATGTTACTTTGAGAAGAAGAGAATAGCAGTACATGTACTGTACTGTAGCAATTATTATTATTATTATTATTATTATTATTATTATTATTATTATTATTATTAGTTTATTTTCTATTACTGTCATTATTATTACTTATTTTTATTAGTACTATTCGTATTCTATTATTGGTTAAAATATTAATAAATTATATTTCCAAAATGTTTGGTGACAAAGGGGGTTTAAGATCCACATATTTTTAAAGTTAGTTTTAACACTAGAATATTCTTCTAGATTATATGTACTACCTATATATATATATATTTTTGACAAAGTTATAGTTTTTGATCTAAATATTTAGTAATATTTTTATATTTTAAATTGTGAAATATAGTATTCTACCTAAAGTTATATTTTTAGAGTTTTGCCTTAAAAATGACTTTTGATTTTTAGTATTTATTTGAAAGTATATTTTGCTAATAAATTATATTCAAATATTATAAGTATTTTCTAAAAACAGATATATGATTATTCTAATTCCTTCGATATTCACCGTGACCACGACTAATTCTCCAGTTCTATTCCCCTGCCAATTCTATAATTCCTTCTATCGTCCCTAACCAAACTGACCGTTCTGGACCCGATGCACCAGTCTGTACCACCGTCAGAAGTCACCTTGTATAGTTGTTGCACCGAAGTCGCAGTTCATGCCACCTTGATCATCGCAGCACACCAAGCGTATTACCAGGCAAGACACCTTGCCATTCGCTGTTTAATTATTTTAGCTCATATTTCATGCATTATTTATTTTCTTTATGCAAAATAAACTGTGATACATGGCATAACTGTTAGAACTTACTGTTCATTTATATTTCCTGCTATGTATTATTTTTCTCATATTAAACCTAGATTTAAGGAACCACCTTGTGTGTTGCATTCATTGGCCTTGATACGTTGTAACACGAAGTTGTGTGTCGCATGTAGGACACGGAAGTGCGTGATTGGCTGGCCACCAGTACGTACAAGCCGTGCGATAGGAATAACCGCTAATAGAAATTGCATGCTAGTTTGACTTAGCGGTTATAGTGGTTTGTGTTGTGGATACAACACAGTAGGCATTGGGCGGGGAGGACAATTCCTTAGCGTATGGGCTTCGATGTACTTTCCCTTGTGACCCGGATTCTCCGCTGAAGATACGGGATTGATGACCCATGATTACTGACGGCCACTGACGATTCTGCGGAACGTCATGCTCTTACTGATGGGGCCTCTGGTGCCCAAGGGGGGACCATGCCGATCCTATTCAGCCAGGGCCCATGCGTTGGAATGATTGTTCTTAACTACATATCACTTAGAACGGTCGACTACCTTTATCCGTTAGGTACGAGTACTTTTGGTTTGGGTACTTATATCTGACCGTGACTTGGAACAATAACTTGTCGCGGATTAGTTCGTCACATCTTATCATTGTTTGGTTGTAGGTGTAACTTACTACTTTGATGAGAAGGTATTGAACCTTGTTGGGGTCCGGATACCAAATTGGATTCTTAGCATGAAAAGATACGTCGCCGTGAATTAGTTTACCATCTCCTGTCCTTGTTTGGTTGGGGGGATGGTACGCTCGTTCAGTATGCACGTATTGGACCATGTTATAAATTCAATTGACTTATTTATTTGAGCAGTATTTATTCAGTTTATATGGCATGATATTATGTGTCTTGTTACGTCCCTCTGAGGACCTGGTTATCTCTCCAGGTGTGTGCTATTGTCTTTCGCAGGTGCTTTAGCTTTAGCCGTGATCATCGCTACTTCTTCGAGGATGATTGCATTTGGATCGTCTTCGCTTCGCTCGCCACTCATTTCATTTCTATGTACTTTTTCTTATTTTGTTGGTAGTGGATTTGTCTCCGCCCAACATATTGTATCAAGACAATTTATTCTCATTATATGACATCTTCTATTCATTTATTTTGTGTGGATGAGATTAGTTGTGGTTTTACTGCATTTTACAGCTTATGTATTTATACGAGGCTTCCATATATTGGAGTATACTTCGTATGAATACAGCTGGCATGTCTATGTTCCTAGTCCTACGAATTTTGGGACTGGGGCGTTACAGTCCTAAATTATTTCTTATTTTGTGCCCTAATTTCTGCCTCGACATGATTTTAGTAAAATGCCCTAATTTTTGACCTATTTTCTATTTCCTAGTTTTCGAAAGATGGCTGAAATCTTTGAATGCATGTTTGGAAACCTTTAAATGAATTTTCTTTTTTTTTACTAATTTGTGAGCCATAATGGCTTAATCGTCCCGGCGGACTCGTCGTCCCGCACGTCCTGGGACTGCGGAGGAGACTCGTCGTCATCCTGGGACTGCGGAGGAGAACCCGCCGCCAAGCCCCAGTTCCCCGCGGGGCTACGGGTGCTCGTCGTCGACGACGACCCCATCTGCCTCCGGATCATCGAGCAGATGCTCAAGACTTGTCAATACCAAGGTTAGATGCACGCTTCTCTCTTCTCGATTATTTTGTTGTTTAGCCCATTTACAGACAAAATATATGGTTGTACCTATCCAATTTGGAATTGGATATTTTAATGATCTTGCAATAACAACAAATCTAATCCTAATTTTAGCAAAATTTCAATTTTTCCAATTCTAACAAGCAGCAAGCAATATAGTCTTAGTCCTACCAAATTTCTAATTTTAACAAGGTTTCAGAAAAAAAAAAAATTAAATTTGACTTGAGTTGACTGTAGCATGTTGATTTTGGGCCAATTTTCTAATTTTAACAATGTTTCAGAAGGAAAAAACAAACAAACTATTCAATTTGGAATTGGATATTTTAATGATCTTGCAATAACAACAAATCTAATCCTAATTTTAGCAAAATTCCAATTTTACCAATTCTAACAAGCAGCAAGCAATATAGTCCTAGTCCTACCAAATTTTTAATTTTAACATGGTTTCAGGAAAAAAAAAACTAAATTTGACTTGAGTTGACTGTAGCATATTGATTTTGGGCCAAATTTCTAATTTTAACAATGTTTCAGGAGGAAAAAACAAACAAACTATTCAATTTGGAAACAGATATTTTAATGATCTTGCAATAACAACAACTATAATCCTAATTTTAGCAAAATTCCAATTTTACCTATTCTAACAAGCAAGCAATATAGTCCTAGTCCTACCAAATTTCTAATTTTAACATGGTTTCAGAAGAAAAAAACTAAATTTGACTTGAGTTGACTGTAGCATGTTGATTTTGGGACAAATTTTTAATTTTAACAATGTTTCAGAAAGAAAAAAAACTAAATTTGACTCGAGTTGACTGTAGCATGCTGATTTTGAGCAGTTACTGTTTGTAACCGGGCTAAGGGTGCACTGGAAATCCTTCGCCAGAAGAAAGATGGGTTCGATCTCGTCCTCAGCGATCTGCACATGCCGGATATGGATGGATTCAAGCTCCTGGAACACATTGGTTTGGAGATGGACCTACCTGTTATCAGTAAGTAACATGTAAGACTTGGATCCTCTTATCGTAGGTAAAAATCATGTAAGTAACATGCAAGATGTTGTGTGTCACTTGGTTATTTTGTATGTCACTCCCATCTATAATTATTACTATTATTTTGTTGTTGCTGTTCTTGATGAACATCCAGTGATGTCGGCGGACGATGCAAAGGATGTAGTCATGAAAGGTGTTACTCATGGAGAGTGCGATTACCTGATCTACATAAACGGTTTGTTGCCGCTGTAGAACAACTGGGAGTCGACAGTAAGAGCTTAATAATAACTCTGTTTGTGTTATATTTAGTTTGTAGTGGTAATATTGTCAAACCTTGTAGTCTAGATCACCTTTGTACAAGAAACACAATTACAAATGAATCTAGAACCAGCACGAAATATTCTATCGAGGTCTTCTTACTTTATAAATATGGTAACCATTAATTTTTTTTTACAATTGTATAACGCTATCTAGTATTTATCACAATGCAGAAGCTGTTCCCAAGAAAATACTTGAGTTGATGAATGTACCAGGGATAACAAGGGAGAATGTTGTGAGTCACCTTCAGGTATAGGCACAAACACTCCATACTTAATTTATTTACATGTACTCATGGTTTTAGTTGTATAGCTTTTGGACTTTTTGTAACAACTATGAGAAACTTCTGTGCACAAGTAGTGTATCATAAGCCTTTTTCATCCTTTATTTTTTTCAATAACACACCGAATTGGAAAATAGGGGTCTCAAGTGTGGCACTGCCCTTCTCATGCCCCCTGCATCTTATAATCGCATACTAGAATGAAAAGATGTCCCTTCGTTAATCAAATATAGAAAATGTGATGCAATCCTAAAACGTATTGATTTCTTAATTGACAAGGAATCATCCTATTCTTCCTTTTAGTATCCTTAATTGTGTCCTTTAATTTACTTTCTTAATTGTCTTCTCCTTAATTTAGGATTTCTAATTTATGTTATTCTCTTAGTAGCTAACATCAGTAGGCTGTCACCCTCGGAGTGATTATTGGTGTCCCACCCTCTCAAAGTGATTACTGGAGGCATGAGCCCGTTGAAACTGTCACCTTAGACTCCTTTATTCTTTATTACATTCTACGATATGACTGGATTTATATCAAAATGAAACCAGCTTAATCTGTCATCATTCATAAAGTCACCCTGGAAGATGTTATGTTTTCATGCATGGAATTAGGATCGTTAGTGAAACTTATGGTTCTCTTGATTAACATTCTAGTGTTGTTGTCAGTTATTGTAAAGTTGTCTTTGTAATAACTTCATTACTACTGTACTTCCTTTTTGGTATTGCGCCAGGGACCTGAGATTCGCATTGGATTCCTTAAAGATACAAAGCCAGTCCAACTTAAGGAGGGCAAAGAAATTACAATCAGCACTGACTACAGCCTCAAGGGAGATGAAAAGACGATCACAATGAGCTACAAGAAACTTCCTATAGATCTAAAGCCAGGAAACACAATCTTGTGTGATGATGGTACCATAATGCTGACTGTTCTGTCATGTGATCCAGCCGCTGGAACAGTTAGATGCCGCTGCGAGAATACCGCAGTTCTGGGTGAGAAGAAGAATGTCAATCTACCAGGTGTCGTGGTGGATCTTCCCACTCTAACCGAAAAGGACAAGGAAGACATATTGGAATGGGGGGTCCCTAATAAGATTGATATGATTGCGCTCTCTTTTGTCCGCAAGGGGTCCGACTTGTCAATGTCTGCCAGGTTCTTGGGCAGCATGCAAAACGTATACAGCTGATGTCAAAGGTATGTTCATGCCTTGATAGGTAATTAGTGTACTGGTATTGCCTCTCTTGCAAAAATTTCTATTTTATTGAAATTAAATGTGCAATGTTCCTGCTCATCTTTATGTGATACTGGACTTCTATGTTGACATTAAATCAATAGATGGACTACTATATCAGGTTAACTGTGCATTACTCCTTCTCATTGTTCTGTGATACTAGACCTCTATATTGATATTTAAATCAATAGATGCAGTACTAAATTAGGTTAACTGTGCATTGTTCCTGCTCATCGTTCTGTCATACTATATTCGATATTTATATTAAATCAGAATAAATTACTCTATTTTATCCATTTTGTCTTCACTTCAAACTAAACTGAAAGCTAGTTACACTTTCTGACCTTGGAACCGAGTTCTTGCTCATCTCATTCATGTTGTAGCAGCACATCTTTTAATTTATTCTCAGGGCCTATTTCATTGGAATGAATTAGAATTCCACAACTTGCTAGCATTCATGGAATTGAGACTCATAAGATTCCAGTTCATTCTTTTTGGTTGATACCTGTAAGTCCCCTGAATTTCCGAAATTATTTTCGAATTTTCTAAATGAATTATTTTCGATAATTCATTTTGATTTAATTAATTCTAATCTTTAAATGCTCTTTACCGTGACTTGGATTTCTAGAGCATCAGGGATGCTGTAACACCCAGTTTTCCAGATGAGGGTATTTTTAAAATTTTGTAATTATAATTATTATTTATTGATATTTATTTCATATTATAATTTTTGGTGATTTTTAATTATTTTTAAACTATTTAAAAACTGATTTAAGTCATGGCTTGTGATTTTGGTGTGCAGCTAGTGAAACCATAGAGACTGCATGACCTAGAGCCTAACCATGTCATTAGGATGATTTAATTATCATTTTTAGCCTAGGGATATTTTGGTCATTTTGACTTATTTGAATTATTTGATGATTTAGTAAATTGGTGAATTCTAGTTTGACCTTGACTTGTTGAGACCTAGTGAACTATCCTAGAACCTAACCCTAGCTATGGTAACCCTAGTCTAACTTGAGTTAACCTATTTTAGTCATTAGAGAATAGTTTTAGAATGAGGGGATTTGGTTTAGTAAATTTAAGTCATGGCTTGTGGTTTCATGAAATGACTTATGGCTTAATGATTTATTTGATCATGACTTGGCCCATGGCCCATAACTAGAAGCCCTAACCCTAACCAAACCCTAAATGACCAGCCATAGGGATCCCCACCCTATATAAACATTTATTCTCTAGGACTTGCCTCTTTCTTTCATTCATTTCAACATTGGAAAAGAAAGGTATTTGTCCCCCTTCCAAAAATCCCCATAAATCTATTTTAATTCTAGTTTCTTGCATTAGAACCTAATACTCTCCTATTTTCTGATTTTGGAGATTAATCCCAGCTTTGGGTCAATTTGGAGCTTTTGCCATCAAGAGGAGGAATCCCCCATTTGAAGCTTTTCTAAGCTTTTTGCACATATAGGTAAAACCCTTTAAATTGATTTAAATTTTAGTTTTCTTTGCATGTAGGGCTAGATCTAGGAGTCCCCTAGGTGTCCCTAAAATTTGGGTGGATTTCGTGTCCGTTTGGTGCCCGTATCGGACACGTGTCGTATTGTTTTGTAGGTGTTTGATTAAATGCCTCTAAGGATTTTATTTTCGATTTTTGTAAAACTAATTATATGAATTTGTTGCTCTATATGTGTATATAAAATTTTGTGAAGACTGATTGGATTTTCGTGTCTTTTTTGTGTCCAAAAGGGACACGGACACGCAGCACGAGACCCCCGTGCTGTGTCCTGCTGCTCGACACTGATTGCGGACACGACACGCAATGGTTTGAAACGAAACTTCATGGACACATGGACCTAGTGACTGACATCACACCCATAAAATTTCATACGACCTTGATGTGTGTGCACGAAGTAAATCGACCCGCACTGTTTTCCTCACTGTTGCACACACGCACAGACACTCGACTGACACGGGCTCATAACTTGGACACGACACGACGTGGACCTGTTGCAGGCTATGGGACACGTCCCCCTAGTCTAGACGTACACGTGTACACGGCCACGTGTCACCACGTGGCCTGTGTCGTGCACTGGACACACGTGCACGTGTGCACGAGGACTGGGAAACCCTGTATCCAGACACAATTTCAAATTGGATTTGGACACCCCGTGTCCTGATTCTTGGACTCGTGGGTGTCCCATTGGACTCATGGGACATGTCCCTATGACTATACTCGTGTCTTGCTATTTTTTTTAATTCAATTTTGTGTGAGTTCTCATTGGGCTCGAAATGGGATTTTCAGAGTATCACTGTTTTCTGAGATTTAATGTGATTACAACTGTTTTTCTTTTTCCAATGATTATTTGCAGTAATTGATGCACCTACATGTATCTAGGTTATTAGCCTACATATTATTGATCATATTAGCATTCTCTTAGCATTTGAATTCGATTCCATTTTATCACTGATACATTGTTTTTTTTAAAAATGTTTTCAACGATTCATTCGATTTCAATATGAGTTCATACCTCTACCTGAGTTTGATGTTAATATCAATTTTGGGTTTTAGGTTGTATCCATAGGTATGGCTGAACTGATTTCAAGTTCTAGTTAATGACAATTGATAGTGTTTAACATGTGTTGTGTGGGATTATTGAGATATTGATATGGGGTTTGTATTGTGTTGGAAGTATTGGTTTTGAATGAGCCTTGAACACACAACTGAAATACCATAACTGTCATTGACACTCTTGACACCCTAAAATCTGAGAGCACATGACTGTAATGGTGCACTGTTATATGCTATGTTAATTTCTGAGTTTGTTTACTTTGGACTGTCACATGTTGCCACTACTTAGTTTAAACCCATTTTATGTATCAGAGGGTTGTCCTTGGCTTTAACTCAGTTTCTTGGGTTAGTTCAGACCTATACTTATATTGGTGTTCAGAGGTCGTGAGAATGTTTGGGTGGCTGAGTGCCTGGGTGAGATAATCTGCATTGGCAGCAGCAGGCTTGGGCAGCAGCATTGCAGTAGTAGCAAGCAAGGGGATTGCCTTGCAATGCAGGCTCGGGCAGCAGCTGCAGTGGCCATGCTTGGCATGGCACTTGCAATGCAGAGGAGTGATTTAGCTTGGGCCATAGGCCCTTTGACTTATGAGTTTAGGAGAATAAGAGAGTGTAGTTTAGAGTTCAATATAACATATGAGAGTGCCAAGCCATGTACTAGTGAGTGTCAGGGTTGGGTTGGCTAGAAACAGTGGTAGATACATGTGTTCATACCAGATTGTATCCTAAGTTATTGTTGGTTAGGTAGTGTGGAGTTGAGGTTATGTTCATTAGAGCCTACACCCTGTCCTGTTAGTCATTCCAGACCACTACTCTAATATGGTGAATGAATGAGAGAATAGGGGAGGGTCCATATCAGATGGGTGTGAGTCTAGAGAGAGTTGAGAGAGTTGATAAGTGTAGAGTTGAGTGAGGATAAGGTTGCCCCTGTGTGTGTGTCTATCTATAGATATGTATAGGTATATGGGTTATAAGGTATTGTGAGGTGTGTGAGTGTGCCATGTGAGAATTTGAGTGGGTATGCTAGGGTATGTTGTATATGAGATATATGTCTATATAGGAGCTTGAGTATACATATGTAATATGTAGGGTTAGTTGAAGTAAGGTTGATATATGTGAGAGTGTAATGGATATAGATATTGGTTATGTGGGTAGCCTTAAGTACATGTAATAGGATTACCTAGGTGATATGTAATAGGGTATTGGGTGCTAAGGTATTAGCTTACATTTATGGTAAGGTATAGGTTGATACATAGGATGTTGATCTAGTATGACCTAGAAAGAGCCTAGTTAACCTTGTTTGACTCTTAGTTGACTAAAGGTTGACTAGTTGACCAAGGTTTGACAATTTAGCTAGCTATTGACTTGGTTTGACCCAAAGTTGACCAAGAGTTGACTTTGACCTAGATTGACCTAGAAATCATGTAGATTGTATCATAAACTCCATTTATCTTATTTTAAACACATTGTAACCTGTACTGCTCTATTTAGGACATTGTGACTCCGGTGCAGACATCTGATATTACACTACTCTTTTCAGAGTATCAGGCGAGTACATTCTCTGATAGTTCTCTCATTTACTTGTCAATTACTGTACTTCAGTTCTAGTTAGTTGTATGCGATTCTCTATTACAACACGTATGGATATTTCTAGATTCATGTATACGACACACATTTATTATCTGGCCTCTATTACTGGAATCATTCTGGAATCATTTACTGGTATCTTCATATTACTGGCTGGACTCATCTTGAATCATTGTGTCAGAATTCTGGATTCACTTGCTGGGAGGGGAAATACTAGAGTAAGACATGTAGACATACCCCATTTCTGGAATCACCCTTTGCTGGAATCAAACTGGAATGATAGCCATCTCACACCCGGCCAGGTGTGTGATGTGCCAGATTACCTATAGTCGTTTACATGTCGATCTCGGTATTTTAAAACACACTACTAGTATATAGTGTAGTGCCCCGACCCGCAAGATGCCTTATGATGGATGGTTGGTTCGATGAAGCCTTGTTGGACTTGGGATTATGCGAAGGATCGCTTGGAAGACTATGCGATCGTGGCGGGAATCGTCCTATGAATGTGAGTAGTGTTGAACCCTTCAAAGATCCTTTAGCTTCACGCTTAAAATAAGGATAGTATGCTATGTTTCTTGTTGAATTGCTCAATAACACCTTGCATGGAATTTGGAAAGATAATGAAAGATAATAATCACATGAACGTAAACTGTTGTGGCTAAATGAATTGTATGCTTGTACGCTGTTGCGATGAATTACATGACAGGTGAAGGCAAAGTCCCAAATACTTGGGCAGTGAGTATATCGAGCTTTGGCTCAATGAATAGATGGCAAAACAGATGTTAAGACCCAAGAACTGGGCAGTGAGTATGCTTGAATTGCATTCAAATGAATGAATGCTAAACATATGCTAAGTCCCAGGAACTGGGCGGTAAGTACATTGAGTTGGTTGGAAAGAGGTATGATATCAAAGATGTGGCAAAGAGATTGGAAAACAACATTCTATTATCCTGTGCCGATGTAGAATGTTGGTTTCACTAAGACCCTGGATGGGCAGATGATAATGTGAGCATTGGCTCAAGGCAAGATGGCTAGATGGCAAGATGGATGAGAATGATGGTTTTGCTTAGTTTTCCTTATCATGTATTATATGTTTTCTTCTTAGATAAGTTGCATATAGTTGCATGGTCATGGACAACTTGTCGACAAGGTTTCGTTCCTCGAACGGTATTCCTGGGCCATGGAACCCGGTTCGTCCTAGGGGGAACAAGGATGGTGTCGATGTACTGACATCGGGATTGCAGGACTTACAGTGGGGGCTTGCTACCGCCCACTGAAAGGACGCTGAAATCCTATGGTGCTGAAGTAGTAGCACGGTGTTTCGGAAACCTCCCATAGATTCGCACCCCATTTGGAGTTAGCCGTTCACCAGAAGATGATCCAAGATGGCGTGTCGCCAGTGACCTTCATATAGATAGGTCAGGTGCTAATGTTGTCTTATGCAGGCAGAGTAAGTTATTACTCAAATACAGGAAAGGATGTCGGCTGTTGGTAAGAATCACCTGAACGGTGATATTCATATTGAATCATGATATTGTTCCTAACAATGTCTTGTGCAGGCAGAGTAAGTATTATAAATATACAGGGATGGCTACACGACCGTGGGTAAGAATCACCAAAGGGTGATAACTGCATGCTTTAAAATTATGTTGGCTATGAGATTTGCATGCTTCACTTCTTGTCGGCTATAACATGAAACTGACCCTAAGGCAACGAGAAAGACCATTAATAATAATGTTCTGTAACATGATTACTTAGTGTTGTCTTCTTAGGTGAGTTGGGCCAGCACCGCTCGCCAGTACATTGATGATGTACTGACCCACGTTGTGGGCAATATTACAGGTGTTTGCTTGGGGAAATCCTGTGAATCAGTGCTTGGCATCAATGAATCGGATGGGTGTGCAGAAGCTCTTCTTTCAAGATGATGTCTTCTGCTATACGGGACATAATGTATGGAACATGGAAACTCAGTTGTACCAGTGAGATTGTAGCCATATTGGCAAGTTCATTGTAAAGAAGTCGGTATATTCATTTGTAGCCTAAAGGACAAGTGTATACATTCAGTTGGCTATTCAAAAGTCTTGTAAACAGTTGTAAACTCTGTATTCCGCTGCGAGTCTTGTAAACAGTTGTAAACTCTGTATTCCGCTGCGAGTCTTGTAAACAGTTGTAAACTCTGTATTCTGCTGCAAGTCTTGTAATCTATTTTGATTATCAATAAAGAGATATATTTCTTCATAAATTGTGTGACTTCAATTTATCTGCTTGGTTCCGCTGCATTGTCGATGTTTTCTGAGAATTACCAGGAACTGTAATAGTTTTGCCTTGTACAAGTGCAATCTAGACTTGTACGGCATCACGCCCAGTGGCTAGTTTTCGATCCTCCGGGATCGGGGCGTGACATAATGGTATCAGAGCACGGCTTTACATCCTTGGATTCCTATTCGATTTGTTTCGAATCAATGTTGCTACTAAGATGATTCTAAGCTGCTTCCGCGATGATTCAAAGATTGCTTCCGCGATTATTCAAAGTTGCTTCCGCAATGAATCAAAGTTGCTTCTGCGAATACTTAAAGTTGCTTCCGCGATGAAATCAAAGTTGCCTCTATGATGATTCATAGTGCTTCTGCGATTGTTCTGTGTTGCTTCCAAACTATTCTATGTTGTTCCCTTGACTAAAAGTTCGTTGATCATTCTAACCTCTCACTGGGTGTTCCATACAATAAGTCTAAATATATGGGCTATGATATGTGTGCTTTGTTAAATTTCTAAAAGATACCAAAAAAAGAATAACAATGATGCGATGCATAAGTTTGTGATGTATGCTGGATGTCTTATGTGTGGGATTCTTTGAATCGATTGTTATGCAGCAATCGACAGTGGGTGATGGCATGGTATGTTGGAACAGAATGTGCATAGATTTCAGTGAATGGGAATCGACAGAATCTTGAGTTGATATTTGTGGTCAGCATAACCACTGCAGGATGGATTGTCCATGTTGGACGTTGGTTTGATGCGAAGGAATATTGTGTTTGGAATGGCTTGAGCTCTGGGTGGTATATTACATATACCCTTATCGTGATAAGATGTCCCTTGACCCTTGATGTGTCTATGATTTTGTGATTGCTTTACCTATAAGGTAGTGGGTGGTATCGAATCGTAGCTGAGCTTATGATTGATACATGTTGGCTAGGGGTGTTCCTTGATTGTTAAGTTGGATGACCGTTGTGAGATTTTGATGTGTTCAGATGAACCATCGCTAGACCTTGTCGGTTAGCATTAAGTTGGGTAATAAGAGAATTGAGAATATGAAATGATGCCTTGGTTGGGAAAGAAAAGAATTTCAGATTCAGGCGAGTACTTGAATCAGTAGGTAGAAGGATTGTAGGCTTGGTAACGATAGTGTGGTGTTGCTATCGAATGATTTTGCGAGAATAACTATGGACCGAATATTGAACGATGTTGGAATTGAGTTAAAGAAATTGCATGTTGGATATCGATAGAACTGATGGTAATGTTAGACGCTTATCGGGATGTTGCGAATGATTTAGAAGATGCAGAGAGTTGCATCGACGACCGAAAAGTTAGAGAATGGGCTTGTGGAATAGATGATCTTAGCACGTGGTGCAGTATGCTTGAAGGAAATTGATGTCCCAAATTAACAAGTTATGACCCTTGACTATTTTGAGGCATAGAGAATGGGTACCTGTCCCTTGACGTACGAAAGAGTAGATGTTCCTTACGAGAGTCGAATGGCTGGAACACAAATAAGTATCGAGGTGCAGCGATATGTAATAGACCATGTCGGTAGATGATGTTGTCGCTTGAATAACAAGTTTGGTGGAATATAGAATTGTTGGATTATGACTTAGCCGATGAGTTATGTTATGTCCACTAAGATGACCGATATATGATGCGAGATGATTGGTGCTATAGAGATTGGATTGGTGCATGAATAGTAAATCTTCTTATGGAATCAGAAGGAGATGATACAAAACTAATATTGATGGTTAACGTGAATTGCTAAGAGATGTCCGTGTTGGTGTTAGAAAATTTATAAATGATGCCTCGGAAGAAATATGATTATAGTTGCCTAATTTTTGTTGGTTAAAAGAGTACGGACCGTATCGATGATCTAAGAATGTGGGAAACGATTATGTCGCGAAGAGACCGTAGGAAGAGATCATAAGTGATAAAGTATTGAAATAACAATGTCCGATGATGATTCAGAATAGTTGACCCGATTGAATAGACATATAAGTACGATATGAGGATGCAAGTCGAATTGAACAAGTGATGCTATGTCTATGCAAATGGAAATTGAAAGTTGAATATTCTATTGAGGAGTTTTATATGATAGCTTCGAGATTGACCCATAGAATTGTGGGATAGAATTGTTGGATAGATTGTCGGATAGATTTTGTCGGTTGCGGGTAAGTCTAGAATGAGACTTCGTTGGGTATGACCCGAGTATGAGTACGGGTAGAAAGACTTGGCCCTAGATTGTCGGCTAGTTGCCTAGATTGTCGGTTGGTTGCCTAGACTGTTGGCTAGTTGCCTAGATTATCGGTTGGTTGCCTAGATTGTTGGCTGGTTGCCTAGAGTGTCAGCTTGTTGCCTAGATTGTTGGTTGCTTGCTTAAGTCTCAGATTGGTTGGCTATGTTCTTCAGTTGTCCGTGTTGGGTATAAGTTCATAAGATTGGGGTGGCGTCCCATGTCCCTAAGTTGGTCAGACCATAGAGTTGCCCTATGTTGAGAATTGGTTGCCTCTAAGATAAGAGATAAGTATGTCCCTGATAGCTACTCATCTCATATGGGTTAGCTGAATGTCTGGTTTAGCTTAGATTAGCTGACCGTAGAGACTTGATTGTATGCTAAGTTGACTATTGGAAAACCGTAGGATGTCCCTATTGGTGTTGCGTGAGTATAGTTGGAATGAATAAGATGTGTTGGAAGGTAGGCTTTGGAATGGAATAGATATTTAGGAAATTTTGATGTTATAATGTTGGATGGGATGACGGATCATGTTGATTTCGGAAATTGAGTTGCCTTGGTTGAAATGTTGGGAATTGTTAGAACTGGTTGGGTTGGTTGATTAATATTGAGCTGCGAAAATTGTTGGTAGTGCTTTGAGATAATTGGAATAATTTCATTGACCGGATCAAGATTGAGGATAAGTGTAATGACGGAATTGGATAGTGCATGTAGCCGAGATCGGCGAATGTGAATATGAATGACCCTCAGAATTAATGTTGCTGGAATATGATAGTTGCCTATACGAGAGGATAAATATGTTGGCTTGATCAATACGAGAAAATGTTGGAGGACAGCAAGAAATATTACTAGAGTGGGATGATGGTACAATTTGATGGATGAATCAGGATCGAGAGAATTTATGAGTTACAAACAATGTGTATGGATGCGATCGATGATGAGTACAAGATTTGACCGATGAGAATCGGGGTATCGAAATAAAATGTTGCTATAGGAATTATCAACTTTGGTGGCATGGATGACAATGAACTTGAAAGGAATACTTGATACATCTAAGTTTGAATATTTTGAAATGTTGGATCGGTTGAGGAAAATTTATCGAATTGGAATTGGCGACATCTATCGTCTTAGTAATTGGTTGGAATATTGAATAAACAAAGTGGGATTATACGAGATGCTTAAAAAGAATTACTGATGTTCGAAAAGGAAGGTACACCGTAGCTCGTTCGTTTTCTCTATCACTGAACTTGGCTGAAGTGCATGTATTTCGGGGACGCCTAAAATATGTGTATGATTCCGACTAAGTGGTATGCTGAATTCAAACAAAGCCACGGGAAGGATTATCATGTGCTAAGAATTTGCACGAGTGTCGGAGGAAAGATCAAAGATGGTAAACTATGTTGAATTAATTGGGATGCTGTAACGAGATGGCACATTACTTGAAATTAATCGAGAGATTGCAGAAGAATTTAAATGGTGCAAGTTGATTGTTGAGAAGTTTCATGAAAAGCTTGGTTGAAGTTTTGGGGATGAGTTTTGTTTTAAGTTTCGAGGACGAAACTTTTTCTGGGTGGTATATATTGTAGTGCCCCGACCCGCAAGATGCCTTATGATGGATGGTTGGTTCGATGAAGCCTTGTTGGACTTGGGATTATGCGAAGGATCGCTTGGAAGACTATGCGATCGTGGCGGGAATCGTCCTATGAATGTGAGTAGTGTTGAACCCTTCAAAGATCCTTTAGCTTCACGCTTAAAATGAGGATAGTATGCTATGTTTCTTGTTGAATTGCTCAATAACACCTTGCATGGAATTTGGAAAGATAATGAAAGATAATAATCACATGAACGTAAACTGTTGTGGCTAAATGAATTGTATGCTTGTACGCTGTTGCGATGAATTACATGACAGGTGAAGGCAAAGTCCCAAATACTTGGGCAGTGAGTATATCGAGCTTTGGCTCAATGAATAGATGGCAAAACAGATGTTAAGACCCAAGAACTGGGCAGTGAGTATGCTTGAATTGCATTCAAATGAATGAATGCTAAACATATGCTAAGTCCCAGGAACTGGGCGGTAAGTACATTGAGTTGGTTGGAAAGAGGTATGATATCAAAGATGTGGCAAAGAGATTGGAAAACAACATTCTATTATCCTGTGCCGATGTAGAATGTTGGTTTCACTAAGACCCTGGATGGGCAGATGATAATGTGAGCATTGGCTCAAGGCAAGATGGCTAGATGGCAAGATGGATGAGAATGATGGTTTTGCTTAGTTTTCCTTATCATGCATTATATGTTTTCTTCTTAGATAAGTTGCATATAGTTGCATGGTCATGGACAACTTGTCGACAAGGTTTCGTTCCTCGAACGGTATTCCTGGGCCATGGAACCCGGTTCGTCCTAGGGGGAACAAGGATGGTGTCGATGTACTGACATCGGGATTGTAGGACTTGCAGTGGGGCTTGCTACCGCCCACTGAAAGGACGCTGAAATCCCATGGTGCTGAAGTAGTAGCACGGTGTTTCGGAAACCTCCCATGGATTCGCACCCCATTTGGAGTTAGCCGTTCACCAGAAGATGATCCAAGATGGCGTGTCGCCAGTGACCTTCATATAGATAGGTCAGGTGCTAATGTTGTCTTATGCAGGCAGAGTAAGTTATTACTCAAATACAGGAAAGGATGTCGGCTGTTGGTAAGAATCACCTGAACGGTGATATTCATATTGAATCATGATATTGTTCCTAACAATGTCTTGTGCAGGCAGAGTAAGTATTATAAATATACAGGGATGGCTACACGACCGTGGGTAAGAATCACCAAAGGGTGATAACTGCATGCTTTAAAATTATGTTGGCTATGAGATTTGCATGCTTCACTTCTTGTCGGCTATAACATGAAACTGACCCTAAGGCAACGAGAAAGACCATTAATAATAATGTTCTGTAACATGATTACTTAGTGTTATCTTCTTAGGTGAGTTGGGCCAGCACCGCTCGCCAGTACATTGATGATGTACTGACCCACGTTGTGGGCAATATTACAGGTGTTTGCTTGGGGAAATCCTGTGAATCAGTGCTTGGCATCGATGAATCGGATGGGTGTGCAGAAGCTCTTCTTTCAAGATGATGTCTTCTGCTATACGGGACATAATGTATGGAACATGGGAACTCAGTTGTACCAGTGAGATTGTAGCCATATTGGCAAGTTCATTATAAAGAAGTCGGTATATTCATTTATAGCCTAAAGGGCAAGTGTATACATTCAGTTGGCTATTCAAAAGTCTTGTAAACAGTTGTAAACTCTGTATTCCGCTGCGAGTCTTGTAAACAGTTGTAAACTCTGTATTCCGCTGCGAGTCTTGTAAACAGTTGTAAACTCTGTATTCTGCTGCAAGTCTTGTAATCTATTTTGATTATCAATAAAGAGAGATATTTCTTCATAAATTGTGTGACTTCAATTTATCTGCTTGGTTCCGCTGCATTGTCGATGTTTTCTGAGAATTACCAGGAACTGTAATGGTTTTGCCTTGTACAAGTGCAATCTAGACTTGTACGACATCACGCCCAGTGGCTAGTTTTCGATCCTCCGGGATCGGGGCGTGACATATAGGCTTGACTCACCCTGGAATCATTGATCACTATAACTGGAATCGTCCCTTACCGGATTCATCTTGTATTAGATTTATCTTGTACTGGACTTACATTGAGTTACACTGGTCTACATTGCTGTCTGGACTTTATATCATATTACCCTGGTTTAGCTAGTTCTATTTTTACAGTCTTCGTTGCTATGATTCTTCTCTTGTTTAGTTATTTACTTTCCTTGCACTTTATCTGTCTTTCTTACCATCACCTGAATATAAACTGCCATTTTCATCAATACAACTGTCTATAACTGCTTTATAGTTCTCTGTCATTTACTTGGGTTTTCTAGAAGAGATGTGCTCGTTCCTGTCTTGACTGGACCTGTTATAAATTTTATAGATGATTGCCCTGAGGATACATGCCCTACATGTTACAGACCAGGAGATGGCTTAGCTACCTATGGTGTCACGACCCGCACCCTGATTAGGGGAACGAGAACGTGGGTACGTCCAGCCTACGCCGCAGTGTCGGCGGTAGAACGCTGTATAGGTCATCTATAACATCTAACATCTAACAATAAGATATATAAACCTATCATCTCCGCACGGAGGTATAACATAACATCTCAACTCTATATCTCAACACAAGTCTAGGAAAGATAAAGATAGAACATGATATGGAATCAGACGAAAGAAAGGAACTGAAATATAAATAGAGTTATCATACTACACAAAGTAGATGTTCAACACAAATAAGTACAAAACCTGAAATATAACTAAGTCACAACTAACAATCGGAACAATCCGATACAAAATGAAAACTATAAACACTAGACTAGACTAGGCACCCTCTACTGAGCTAGATGCTCCTCAGGCTCCTGAAGGTCACCCTCATGTGTCCCATAGAAGGTAGGACAGTCACCATCATCATCTGTAATATTTTCAACAGGTCCAGTCAGGACAGGAACGAGCACAATACATCTCACGCAGTTCATATCATGTTGGGAAATGTAAAGCATGCATAGAGTAAGATACATGGACTGTAAAGAATATATGTAAAAACGAGAGAGATTTGATAACTGGAAATATCTATATATATGATAAGTAAGAACTGTAGGTAACCTGTGATTTAGAGCATGATATGGTTATATAAACGGGTTTAGGACATATACAAGATTTCACAAGATTTCACAAGAATTTGTACAAGATAGGATTTGATCACATAACCATTTCCTACTCACCCTCCCCAATCAATACACAAGGATCCAGTCAATTTACGTTACTTTATACAAGAGGTTTTTATCATGTTTGCTCACGTGATCATGAGAGTACAAGATTGTACAAGAGTATACATGAAAGCGGTTTACATGAAATACAAGATGTTCGTGAAAAGCACATGACAACTGTATCTGATGCACCCCAAGGGAGATAACATCGCATGACAAGATCCATATAGTACCAATCCATGATAATGACGTGACAGCATCATGTAAGGTATTCTAGAGCAAGAATATAAATCCTAACAAGTATGAAAAGATCAGAGAATGTACTCGCCTGTCACCCTGTATGACTGATATGAATAGATGTCCGAACTGGTGTCACAGAGTCCTATTTAGAGTAAAACAGGTCACAATATATCCACAATGGTAAAATTAGAGTATACAATGCATACTACATGATTCTAGGTCAATCTGGTCAAAAGTCAACTCTTGGTCAACTCTAAAAGTCAAACTAGGTCAAACTAGTCAAATACTAGCCAACATGATCAAGCTAGGTCAAGTCTAGGTCGAACTTAGACTAGTCAACAAGGTAATTAGGTCAATCTTGGTCAGACTAGTTAAACTAGTCATTTTTAGGTCAAGTAGGTCATGGTTTGACCAATAGTTGACTTGATCAACAATGGTCAACATTTTGGTCAACCTAGGTCTAGTAGGCCTAATGGTCTATCCTAACTCATTGGCCATAGGCTAGTCTTATAAGTTTTCATATAAACCTATACCTTAGCAAGTTATACATATATATATATATATATATATATATATATATATATATATATATATATATATATATATATATATATATATATATATATACACTATCTATCTACTACCCAAATACCAATATGTAAATACTCTATATAATACAACCCACCCTCACATATATATATATAATGACATAATGGGATCTAATACAAAATGTATATATATCATTTATATATATATATATATATATATATATATATATATATATATATATATAAAAAATATATATATATATATATATATATATTTATATATATATATATATATATATATATATATATATATATATATATATATATATATAAAATATATATATATATATATATATATATATCAACTTATATATATTACATATATATAGAGAGAAAGTGAGAGAGGGACATAGAGTGAGAGAGAGAGTGAATGAGAGAAGAGAACAGTGAGAGAGAGAGCTTCTGTACAGCAGGGGGGGTTTCCAGTATTCCTGGAACCAGGAAATAGCCCCCAACCAATGTACAAAACACACACACACACAGTGCACATATACACATACATGTGTATACACACACCACTACAAATATACACAACCATTTATCCTCAAAACTCACCTACACTCACACATACATATATACTACGTATATATATACTAAAAACATACCATTACATGTATAATTCATATCAAAAATAGGTTTAAAACTCGAATTTGCAAAACTGGAATTTATCCCAAAACTGGAAAATAGGGACTGTTTACTCGAAACTAGGTAATCCCAAAAACACACACAAAACTGAGCTATGGCACGAATCAATTGGTTGGTAACTGAGTCCCATAGTGTACCCTAGTGTCCTAGGTACCTGACACGACACCACGACACGGATTTATGTGTCCAAACACACAAAAACTCCACTCGGGTAAATTCCAGATACGCAACGCGTGCACAGCGTCGTGCACGCGTTCCACACGCTCGTGGACACACCACGAGACACGACACGTCTCGTGGTCATGCACACGTGTAGCCCACCTATAGGGCTACACGATGGACACACTGACACTCGTGTCCACGACACTCGTGGACACGATACGAGCCCCGTATCAGTCGTGAAAAACACGACTGATATACGAGTCCAGACCGCGTCGTGCACGCGGTTGCACGCCTCGTGCTCGCGACACAGGACACGACGCATCTCGTGCTCATGTCCTCGTGTATGCCACGTATAGGGCTACACGCTCGTGTCATCACTAGACACCCAAGTGTCGTGCCCACGCGACACGACACGCTCGAAGTTGCCCCCGCGCGCGTGTGCGCTGACAGCGCGTGTCCAGTGCGAGTGAGATTTCTCAATCGACACAACACGATGCGACCCCAAACTTTGGAGGCATGTTCGCAGACATTGCCCCCGTGTCTGTGTCAATTTGCTCGTGTCCTAGTGCCCTGTGCAGTACGCACGAAGGGTGGGGTAGCATGGCATGCGCACGCGTGCTCGTGCAGCGGGTTCGTGTCCATTTTGGACACGGACACAGCACGAAAATGTGCTCAGTCAAGTTGTTATGTGACCTACATGTCTACGGATACATGATCATGCAATTTGTTTTACATTTTAACAAAATCGAATCCTCTGTGGCATTTCACCAAATAAGGGTTTCTAGCTTAGGATACGTGTCCGATACGGATACCAAACCAACTCTAATTTTCACCAAATTTTACCCACAGTTATGGTAGGCCTATATGAATGCATTTATGGAGAAAAAACAGAGTTTTAACTATGTTTGAGGGAATTTACCTATTTGTGTAATTCCAAGGAAAATCAATGAAAAGGGGGGTGTGTGTCCTTCAACTTGGTGATGTCCAAAGCTCCCAAATTCTTGATTGCTAGCTTCCCTTAGCACCCTTGATGTTGTAGGGTCCCAATGCAAAAGACTAGAGTGAAATTGGATCAATATTGATCAAGTTGTGTAGGTTTGAAGAAGTGGGATTTTTCTAGGATTAAAATTCATGTAAAAATATTCATGAATGATGCAATGGGACTATATAGCAATGTGTGGCTGCTAGGGGGGTGCCCTTGGCCGGCCATGGCATGGGGGGGTGTCCTTGGCCTTTCTTCTAGGTTAAGGTAAGACTTTTGTGTAAAGGGGTGAGATATTTGGAGGGTTTTAAGCAAAATATCAATAAAGGTAATATCTAGATATTTAACTTGCTTTAACCCATGACTAAATATCCATTCTAAAGCTTCTAGGTTAGTGGCTAACCTCTAGATTAGGGTAGGATAGGTTAGGGACTAATCATGGTACTTAACCATGATTAAATAATATTAAAATTACATAATTCAATAATTTCAAATAAATCCTAGAAAATTACCAAAATACCCTTTAGGCTAAAAAGCCCTAATTTGATGTTCTAAGCCTATGGCTAGGCTCACATGGTCATGGCAACTTCTAGGTTAAGGAAAACTAGGGTTTACACTAAGGTTTTGCTAGTAAGCCACAAAGTCATAAGTCATGACTTAGAAAATGGTTTTAATTACACTAATAA
Source organism: Iris pallida (assembly GCA_029216955.1). Lineage (NCBI taxonomy): Eukaryota > Viridiplantae > Streptophyta > Magnoliopsida > Asparagales > Iridaceae > Iris > Iris pallida. The sequence goes on from JANAVB010033017.1 coordinate 33,298,237, forward strand.
TCACCAAAAATCATATCATGACTAAAATACTATAAATTAATAATAAAAATAATAAATTTTCAAAAATACCCCAATTTCAGAAAACTGGGTGCTATAAGTCTACCCTCCTTAGAAAATTTCGTCCTCGAAATTAGAATGGTCATACTCCTTCTAGGTCAAACACCCCAACAATCACAGTCTCCAATACACAGTCCGATAATCATATGCGTCTGTCCGAAATCATGATATTCGGAATCTTCGTCATGCTAGTGAGCAAGGCTACGATATTCACAGATTCCTCGACTAAGGTACATACCTCTAGAATCATGGTATTTAAAATTTTCGTATTGCCGCATGCCTGGCCGCGAAAACCTTAAATTCCCACATCCGAGAAATACGTCCAAAATCCGACTATATGTCCTCACTATGCCAGCTAACATGACTATAGAAGACTCTAGATCCCATGATCGAGATGACCTAGCCCATACGACTTATCTCAGAAGAAAATAATTCACAATGAAATATCCGAACAAAATTTATCAACTATAAGGAACAGATAGAATCGAAATTCCAAGACAGTTATAAGGAGGCAAATACGGAAATAGAATCGAAAAGGTTGGAACCTGCAATCAGCTCTCCCTCTGTCTGTGCATCATCGACTGCCATGGCGAAAGCTAGTCCCGGCTGGCCTCCCTTGGCCTGCTGCTAATGCTGGACAAACCTCTGCTGCTGAGTCTGCAACGGTGGTCCCGTCTGCTGCCCTGTTGGAGCCCTAGCTTCTGCTGCTGCCTGAGCCAATCGTGCCAAGCTCTTGGGATACTCCTTCAACTGATGCTCTACTGAACCACAAAGCAAACACAGGCCCTACCTCTTTCTGCAGTCGTCCCATCCGTGACCTTGCTTCTTGCAGAAGTTACACATAGGGTACTGTTGCTGCCTGGGTGCCTGCTGGTGAAGTATATGTCCCTGGCCCTGAAACGGCTGCTGAATTGGTCTCTGCTGTATGTGAGGGCGCTTGGCTGGCCCTGTACTAGAACTAGCCCCTAAGGTATCACTGCCCCTCTTCGGCTTGAGGCCGAAGTCCTCCTCTGCAATCTGTGCGTCCATCAATATCTGATCGAACGTCGCGTCACGGCGTCCCGAGGTGCGGGTGCGCACTGCATGAATAAGTCCCCTACGGAACTTACGAGCCTTCTGCCCCTCATCCTGGATCATATCGGGAGCGAACCTGCTAAGGCGGAAGAACTCAGCTGCATACTCGTCCACCGACGAGTTCCCCTGCACTAGACCCACGAACTGGCCCTCCAATGCTGTAAGAGCCACGTCCGGGAAGAACTTCTCCTTGAAGAGCCTCCGAAAGTTCTTCCAAGTCAGCCCTCTCACCGACGCACGAGGATCCGTGCGGTACCATGTCAGCGCAATGTCGAAGAATCGGCTGGCTGCGGCCGAAACCCAAAGCACTCTAGGAAGCTCTGCCAGCTCCATGCTCCGCTGTACATCCTCTAGCCAATCGTCTGCATAGAGGATGCCCTCCGTGCCTGTGAAGTCCCTGGAGCTCATCTTCCTGAAGTCCAATACTGTCCCCGGCCTGGACTGCTGCTGGTACGGCTGCTGGCCAGTAGGGCCCTGTACCGTACCCGGTGCCACTCTCTCTACTGCAGCTAGGGCAAGCTGATGCGAGTTCTCCATACTCTGCCTCAGCATCTCGATCTGTCGGTGTGACGCCTCCGACTGGCGCTGCGATACCTCTGCTTGGGCCCGCTGTGTCTCCATCATCTGCTGAAGGAGAAGGAACATATGGTGCGTATCCGTCGGTACCGGTGGTGGTGGCAGCAGTATCTCTGGAACAACGGCCGTAACCCTCTAGGGTGGAGGTGGTAGACCTCCCTGTGCAACTGCCTGGGTCTCCAGAATAGTAGAATCACTGGGGGCAGTCTCGTGAACCTCCTCCTCTGCCTGATCAGATCTCTCAGGCAAACTACTCGATCCAGTGGCCTGCGGGTGCGTCTTCGTCATCCTGGAGACGAATTGAAACAAAGAGGTCAATATGGCACATGAGTAGATTATCAAAGAAGGACAGTTAATTTAATACAAGGGAAGTAATCATGATAATCAAAAGATCGGAAATTTCCTAGGTGTGATTGAGAAACTCCTATCATGTCCTAGGTCCTACGTCCTAATTGCAGGCTCGTAATTAGTACTCTAAGTCGAGCACCATTACGAGATCGCACAAATTGCGACACAGACCTGCATGGGCCACCACAAAAATGTGTCACGACCTGCACCCTGATTAGGGGCACGAGAACGTGGGTACGTCCAGCCTACGCCGCAGTGTCGGCGGTAGAACGCTGTATAGGTCATCTATAACATCTAACATCTAACAATAAGATATATAAATCTGTCATCTCCACACGGATGTATAACATAACATCTCAACTCTATATCTCAACACAAGTCTAGGAAAGATAAAGATAGAACATGATATGGAATCAGATGAAAGAAAGGAACTGAAATATAAATAGAGTTATCATACTACACAAAGTAGATGTTCAACACAAATAAGTACAAAACCTGAAATATAACTAAGTCACAACTAACAATCGGAACAATCCGATACAAAATGAAAACTATAAACAATAGACTAGACTAGGCACCCTCTACTGAGCTAGATGCTCCTCAGGCTCCTGAAGGTCACCCTCATGTGTCCCATAGAAGGTAGGACAGTCACCATCATCATCTGTAATATTTTTAACAGGTCCAGTCAGGACAGGAACGAGCACAATATATATCACGCAGTTCATATCATGTTGGGAAATGTAAAGCATGCATAAAGTAAGATACATGGACTGTAACGAATATATGTAAAAACGAGAGAGATTTGATAACTGGAAATATCTATATATATGATAAGTAAGAACTGTAGGTAACCTGTGATTTAGAGCATGATATGGTTATATAAACGGGTTTAGGACATATACATGATTTCACAAGATTTCACAAGAATTTGTACAAGATGGGATTTGATCACATAACCATTTTCTACTCACCCTCCCCAATCAATACACAAGGATCCAGTCAAGTTACGTTAGTTTATACAAGAGGTTTTTATCATGTTTGCTCACGTGATCATGAGAGTACAAGATTGTACAAGAGTATACATGAAAGCGGTGTACATGAAATACAAGATGTTCGTGAAAAGCACATAACAACTGTATCTGATGCACCCCGAGGGAGATAACATCGCATGACAAGATCCATATAGTACCAATCCGTGATAACGACGTGACAGCATCATGTAAGGTATTCTAGAGCAAGAATATAAATCCTAACAAGTATAAAAAGATCAGAGAATGTACTCGCCTGTCACCCTGTATGACTGATATGAATAGATGTCCGAACTGGTATCACAGAGTCCAATTTAGAGTAAAATAGGTCACAATATATCCACAATGGTAAAATTAGAGTATACAATGCATACTACATGATTCTAGGTCAATCTGGTCAAAAGTCAACTCTTGGTCAACTCTAAAAGTCAAACTAGGTCAAACTAGTCAAATACTAGCCAACATGATCAAGCTAGGTCAAGTCTAGGTCAAACTTAGACTAGTCAACAAGGTAATTAGGTCAATCTTGGTCAGACTAGTTAAACTAGTCATTTTTAGGTCAAGTAGGTCATGGTTTGACCAATAGTTGACTTGGTCAACAATGGTCAACATTTTGGTCAACCTAGGTCTAGTAGGCCTAATGGTCTATCCTAACTCATTGGCCATAGGCTAGTCTTATAAGTTTTCATATAAACCTATACCTTAGCAAGTTATACATATATATATATATATATATATATATATATATATATATATATATATATATATATATATATATATATATATATATATATATATATATATATATATATATATAGATATACACTATCTATCTACTACCCAAATACCAATATGTAAATACTCTATATAATACAACCCACCCTCACATATATATATATATATATATATATATATATATATATATAATGACATAATGGGATCTAATACAAAATGTATATATCATTTATATATATACATATATATATATATATATATATATATATATATATATATATCTATATATATATATATATATATCAACTTATATATATTACATATGTATAGAGAGAAAGTGAGAGAGGGACATAGAGTGAGAGAGAGAGTGAATGAGAGAAGAGAACAGTGAGAGAGAGAGAGCTGCTGTACAGCAGGGGGGTTTCCAGTATTCCTGGAACCAGGAAATAGCCCCCAACCAATGCACAAAACACACACACACAGTGCACATATACACATACATGTGTATACACACACAACTACAAATATACACAACCATTTATCCTCAAAACTCACCTACACTCACACATACATATATACTACGTATATATATACTAAAAACATGCCATTACATGTATAATTCATATCAAAAATAGGTTTAAAACTCGAATTTGCAAAACTGGAATTTATCCCAAAACTGGAAAATAGGGACTGTTTACTCGAAACTAGGTAATCCCAAAAACACACACAAAACTGAGCTATGGCTCGAATCAATTGGTTGGTAACTGAGTCCCACAGTGTACCCTAGTGTCCTAGGTACCTGACACGACACCACGACAAAGATTTATGTGTCCAAACACACAAAAACTCCACTCGGGTAAATTCCAGATACGCAATGCGTGCACAGCGTCGTGCACGCGTTCCACACGCTCGTGGACACACCACGAGACACGACACGTCTCGTGGTCATGCACACGTGTAGCCCACCTATAGGGCTACACGATGGACACACTGACACGTGTCCACGACACTCGTGGACACGATACGAACCCCGTATCAGTCGTAAAAAACATGACTGATACACGAGTCCAGACCGCGTCGTGCACGCGGTTGCACGCCTCGTTCTCGCGACACAGGACACGATGCATCTCGTGCTCGTGTCCTTCTGTACGCCACATATAGGGCTACACGCTCGTGTCCTCACGAGACACCCAAGTGTCGTGTCCGCGCGACACGACACGCTCGAAGTTGCCTCCGCGTGCGTGTGCGCTGACAGCGCGTGTCCAGTGCGAGTGAGATTTCTCACTCGACACAACACGACGCGACACCAAACTTTGGGGGCATGTTTGCAGACATTGCCCCCGTGTCCGTGTCAATTTGCTCGTGTCCTAGTGCCCTGTGCAGTGCGCACGAAGGGTGGGGTAGCAGGGCATGCGCACGCGTGCTCGTGCAGCGGGTTCGTGTCCATTTTGGACACGGACACAGCACGAAAACGTGCTCAATCAAGTTGTTATGTGACCTACATGTCTAGGGCTACATGATCATGCAATTTGTTTTACATTTTAACAAAATCGAATCCTCTGTGGCATTTCACCAAACAAGGGTTTCTAGTTTAGGATACGTGTCCGATACGGACACCAAACCAACTCTAATTTTCACCAAATTTTACCCACAGTTATGGTAGGCCTATATGAATGCATTTATGAAAAAAAACAGAGTTTTAACTATGTTTGAGGGAATTTACCTATTTGTGCAATTCCAAGGAAAATTAATGAAAAGGGGGGTGTGTGTCCTTTAAGTTGGTGATGTCCAAAGCTCCCAAATTCTTGATTGCTAGCTTCCCTTAGCACCCTTGATGTTGTAGGGTCCCAATGCAAAAGACTAGATTGAAATTGGATCAATATTGATCAAGTTGTGTAGGTTTGAAGAAGTGGGATTTTTCTAGGATTAAAATTCATGTAAAATGTTCATGAATGATGCAATGGGACTATATAGCAATGTGTGGCTGCTAGGGGGGTGCCCTTGGCCGGCCATGGCATGGGGGGGGTGTCCTTGGCCTTTCTTCTAGGTTAAGGCAAGACTTTTGTGTAAAGGGGTGAGATATTTGGAGGGTTTTAAGCAAAATATCAATAAAGGTAATATCTAGATATTTAACTTGCTTTAACCCATGACTAAATATCCATCCTAAAGCTTCTAGGTTAGTGGCTAACCTCTAGATTAGGGTAGGATAGGTTAGGGACTAATCATGGTACTTAACCATGATTAAATAATATTAAAATCACATAATTCAATAATTTCAAATAAATGGTTTACACTAAGGTTTACACTAAGGTTTTGCTAGTAAGTCACAAAGTCATAAGTCATGACTTAGAAAATGGTTTTAATTACACTAATAATCACCAAAAATCATATCATGACTAAAATACTATAAATTAATAATAAAAATAATAAATTTTCAAAAATGCCCTAATTTCAGAAAACTGGGTGCTACATATGGCCCCGACACTCAGGAGTGATCGGGAGTTTAGCTAGTTTGTCTTGTTTTTAGTTTTCATATTTTAGAACTGGAGTTGTATATATAGAATTGAGACTTGTGATGTATTTGAGATTATTTGAGTTTGTTGTTATTATATCAGTAGTTATTGTTGTCTTCAATTTCTTAGTTATATTTCGGTGTTATCTTATCGTGCTTAGACTGTGATTGAGTTACACCATATCTTATACTTGTCCTCCGTTCGGAGTTGATCATGATGAGTACACTATATACTGCATGAGTAGATGGTTAGTTAGAGACTTAGAACAGCGTTCTACCGCCGACACTGCGACGTAGGCTGGGCGCTGTTACGTACTCGTACCCTCACAGTGGGTGCGGGTCGTGACATATTTTTAGTGGTGGCCCATGCAGGTCGAGAGTCGCATTAGTGCGATATCGTGGTTGTACGGCGACTTAGTTGTACTGCTGCGAGCCTGCGATAGGACTGAGAGATAGGCTTTAACGGAGAGGCACTCAATCACAGTTAGAAAAAATTCTGCTTTAAATCATGCCATCTACATATCGTACTGATTTGCCTTCTTTAAAATAAACTGTCCTCCTTTGATATATCGCTTCCTACTCAGTATTGACTTCCTTGTTCGATCTATCTTCAGGTTGGTGGAGACACGATCACATCACTCTGGTGCAACAGTTGCTGCAGAGGGGACTGCCACCTCTCAGCCAGTTCAGCAGAGTCAGGAGGCTGCAGCTCCTGCCACCTCTGCTCATTTTGGGACTTCAGCAGTAGCAGCAGGGGGTATGCCTCCATCAGCTCGGGGGCAGGACCCAGTCATCCCAGAGATGCAGTTCCAGCAGCCGACGCCTACAGGACACGTGAATGCAGCACAGATATTCGCCTACTTCCAGCAGTTTATGGACCGACAGCAGGCCCGACAGGACAGGGGCATGGAGTTGGCCCTTACGGCAGTCGCAGCTCGACCAGTGATCCAGCAGCCGAGGACACCGGGGATATAGCAGTTCCAGAAGATGAGCCCCAGAGACTTCCTGGGGACAGAGGGGATTTTATATGCTGACGAGTGGATCGAGCATATAGAGGAGATCTTTCGCCTGGCCCGGATATCGGCAGATCTCCAGATAGAGGCAGCAGCTAGCCGGATGCGAGATCTTGCTCGCACCTGGTATCAGTCAGACCCCAGGGTGGGGGTAGCTGGACAGACTTGGGAGGAGTTCAAGGGCTTCTTCAAGAAGAAGTTCTTTCCAGATTCAGCGCTCAGAGCCTTGGAGTCGCAGTTCGAGAGCTCACTACAGGGAAGCCTGTCAGTGGAGGAGTACGCTGGGGAGTTTGGCCGCCTCAGCAGATTCATAGAGGGCTTGAGCGAAGCGGCGAAGGCCTAGAGGTTCCGGAATGGTCTGGTCAAGGAAGTTAAGTCCTTGACCAAGGGCAACAGGGATGCCACTTTCGAGAAGATTTTGACGGGAGCTTAATTGGCTGTGGATGATCTTGAGCTGAGGCTCAAGAGGAGACGGGACGCTCACGGTATCAGCAGCAGCGGAGGCCAGGCCAAGAGGCCTCATGTTCAGATTCAGCAGACGCAGGTACTAGTGGGAGTTCAGCCGGTGCAGCATCAGTATCGGGGTCAGGACCCGAAGGCGATCAGTTGTTCCTACTGCAAGAAGCCGGGACACATTTGGGAGCAGTACAGGAAGAGGTTGAAGGTTTGCTATTTCTGTGGGTCAGCTGCCCACCAGAAGATAGATTATCCCATTGCACCTCCTTTTGAGGGGGCTAGGCCACCTGTAGCTCAGCACCAGAGGGGTAGAGCTTTTGTGATGGCAGCCGAGGAGACTGACGTTGCAGGTGATGGATTAGCAGGTTTGACCTTCTTGTTCTTCCTCTCCACCTTCATGTGTGATTTCCCTTAGTACCTGCCAGGATATTGCTCGTGATTGCTAGATAGTGTAGCTACCCTGTTCGAGACTGTGGAATTATGACCAGAAGGATTGTGTTGCTTCGACTTTGATTGATTGGGGGTTTAACCTAGGAAGGGTGCGATCATCTTAATTTCGAGGAAGAAATTCTTCTAAGGTGGGTTGGATTATAACACCCAATTTTCCAGATGAGAGTATTTTTAAAATTTTGTAATTATAATTATTACTTATTGATATTTATTTCACATTATAATTTTTGGTGATTTTTAATTATTTTTAAACTATTTAAAAACTGATTTAAGTCATGACTTGTGATTTTGGTGTGCAGCTAGTGAAACCATAGAGACTGCATGACCTAGAGCCTAACCATGTCATTAGGATGATTTAATTATCATTTTTAGCCTAGGGGTATTTTGTTTATTTTGACTTATTTGAATTATTTGATGATTTAGTAAATTGGTGAATTCTAGTTTGACCTTGACTTGTTGAGACCTAGTGAACTAGCCTAGAACCTAACCCTAGCTATGGTAATCCTAGTCTAACTTGAGTTAACCTATTTTAGTCATTAGAGAATAGTTTTAGAATGAGAGAATTTGGTTTAGTAAATTTAAGTCATGGCTTGTGGTTTCATGAAATGACTTATGGCTTAATGATTTATTTGATCATGACTTGGCCCATGGCCCATAACTAGAAGCCCTAACCCTAACCAAGCCCTAAATGACCAGCCATAGGGATCCCCACCCTATATAAACACTTATTCTCTAGGGCTTGCCTCTTTCTTTCATTCATTTCAACATTGGAAAAGAAAGGTATTTGTCCCCCTTCCAAAACTCTCCATAAATCCATTTTAATTCCTTTTTAATCCTAGTTTCTTGCATTAGAACCTAATACTCTCCTATTTTTTGATTTTGGGGTTTAATCCCAGCTTTGGGTCAATTTGGAGCTTTTGCCATCAAGAGGAGGAATCCCCCATTTGAAGCTTTTCCAAGCTTTTTGCACATATAGGTAAAACTCTTTAAATTGATTTAAATTTTAGTTTTCTTTGCATGTAGGGCTAGATCTAGGAGTCCCCTAGGTGTTCCTGAAATTTGGGTGGATTTCGTGTCCGTTTGGTGCCTGTATCGGACACGTGTCGTATTGTTTTGTAGGTGTTTGATTAAATGCCTCTAAGGATTTTATTTTCGATTTTTGTAAAACTAATTATATGAATTTGTTGCTCTATATGTGTATATAAAATTTTGTGAAGACTGATTGGATTTTTGTGTCTTTTTCGTGTCCAAAAGGGATACGGACACGCAGCACGAGACCCCCGTGCTGTGCCCTGCTGCTCGACACTGATTGCGGACACGACACGCAATGGTTTGACACGAAACTTCATGGACACATGGCCCTAGTGACTGACATCACACCCATAAAATTTCACACGACCTTGATGTGTGTGCACGAAGTAAATCGACCCGCACTGTTTTCCTCACTGTTGCACACACACAGACACTCGACTGACACGGGCTCGTAACTTAGATACGACACGACGTGGACCTGTTGCAGGCTGTGGGACACGTCCCCCTAGTCTAGGCGTACACGTGTCACCACGTGGCCTGTGTCGTGCACTGGACACACGTGCACGTGTGCACGAGGACTGGAAAACCCTGTATCCAGACACGATTTCAAATTGGTTTTGGACACCCCGTGTCCTGATTCTTGGACTCGTGGGTGTCCCATTGGACTCATGGGACATGTCCCTATGACTATACTCGTGTCTTGCTATTTTTTTTAATTCAATTTTGTGTGAGTTCTCATAGGGCTCGAAATAGGATTTTCAGAGTATCACAGTTTTCTGAGATTTAATGTGATTACAACTGTTTTTCTTTTTCCAATGATTATTTACAGTGATTGATGCACCTACATGTATCTAGGTTATTAGCCTACATAATATTGATCATATTAGCATTCTCTTAGTATTTGAATTCGATTCCATTTTATCAATGATACATTGTTTTTTTAAAAAATGTTTTCAACGATTCATTCGATTTCAATATGAGTTCATACCTCTACCTGAGTTTGATGTTAATATCAATTTTGGGTTTTAGGTTGTATCCATAGGTATGGCTGAACTGATTTCAAGTTCCAGTTAATGACAATTGGTAGTGTTTAACATGTGTTGTGTGGGATTATTGAGATATTGATATGGGATTTGTATTGTGTTGGAAGTATTGGTTTTGAATGAGCCTTGAACACACAACTGAAATACCATAACTGTCATTGACACTCTTGACACCCTAAAATCTGAGAGCACATGACTGTAATGGTGCACTGTTATATGCTATGTTAATTCCTGAGTTTGTTTACTTTGGACTGTCATATGTTGCCACTACTTAGTTTAAACCCATTTTATGTATCAGAGGGTTGTCCTTGGCTTTAACTCAGTTTCTTGGGTTAGTTCAGACCTATACTTATATTGGTGTTCAGAGGTCGTGAGAATGTTTGGGTGGCTGAGTGCCTGGGTGAGATGATCTGCATTGGCAGCAGCAGGCTTGGGCAGCAGCATTGCAGTAGCAGCAAGCAAGGGTATTGCCTTGTAATACATGCTCGGACAGCAGCTGCAGTGGCCATGCCTGGCATGGCACTTGCAATGCAGAGCAGTGATTTAGCTTGGGCCATAGGCCCTTTGACTTATGAGTTTAGGAGAATAAGAGAGTGTAGTTTAGAGTTCAATATAACATGTGAGAGTGCCAAGCCATGTACTAGTGAGTGTCAGGGTTGGGTTAGCTAGAAACAGTGGTAGATACATGTGTTCATACCAGATTGTATCCTAAGTTATTGTTGGTTAGGTAGTGTGGAGTTGAGTTTATGTTCATTAGAGCCTACACCCTGTCCTGTTAGTCATTCCAGACCACTACTCTAATATGGTGAATAAATGAGAGAATAGGGGAGGGTCCATATCAGATGGGTGTGAGTCTAGAGAGAGTTGAGAGAGCTGATAAGTGTAGAGTTGAGTGAGGATAAGCTTGCCCCTGTGTGTGTGTCTATCTATAGATATGTATAGGTATATGGGTTATAAGGTATTGTGAGGTGTGTGAGTGTGCCATGTGAGAATTTGAGTGGGTATGCTAGGGTGTGTTGTATATGAGATATATGTCTATATAGGAGCTTGAGTATACATATGTAATATGTAGGGTTAGTTGAAGTAAGGTTGATATATGTGAGAGTGTAATGGATATATATATTGGTTATGTGGGTAGCCTTAAGTACAGGTAATAGGATTACCTAGGTGATATGTGATAGGGTATTGGGTGCTAAGGTATTAGCTTACATTTGTGGTAAGGTATAGGTTGATACATAGGATGTTGATTTAGTATGACCTAGGAAGAGCCTAGTTAACCTTGTTTGACTCTTAGTTGACTAAAGGTTGACTAGTTGACCAAGGTTTGACAATTTAGCTAGCTATTGACTTGGTTTGACCCAGAGTTGACCAAGAGTTGACTTTGACCTAGATTGACCTAGAAATCATGTAGATTGCATCATAAACTCCATTTATCTTATTTTAAACACATTGTAACCTGTACTGCTCTATTTAGGACATTGTGACTCCGGTGCAGACATCTGATATTATACTACTCTTTTCAGAGTATCAGGCGAGTACATTCTCTGATAGTTCTCTCATTTACTTGTCAATTACTGTACTTCAGTTCTAGTTAGTTGTATGCGATTCTCTGTTACAATACGTATGGATATTTCTGGATTCATGTATACGACATACATTTATTATCTGGCCTCTATTACTGGAATCATTCTGGAATCATTTACTGGTATCTTCATATTACTGGCTGGACTCATCTTGAATCATTGTGTCGGAATTCTAGATTCACTTGCTGGGAGGGGAAATACTAGAGTAAGACATGTAGACATACCCCATTTCTGGAATCACCCTTTGCTGGAATCAAACTGGAATGATAGCCATCTCACACCCGGCCAGGTGTGTGATGTGACGGATTATCCATAGCCGTTTACATGTCGATCTCGATATTTTAAAACACACTGCTAGAGTATAGGCTGGACTCACCCTGGAATCATTGATCACTATAACTGGAATCGTCCCTTACTGGATTCATTTTGTATTAGATTCATCTTGTACTGGACTTACATTGAGTTACACTGGTCTACATTGCTGTCTGGACTTTATATCATATTACCCTGGTTCAGCTAGTTTTATTTTACAGTCTTCGTTGCTATGATTCTTCTCTTGTTTAGTTATTTACTTTCCTTGCACTTTATCTGTCTTTTTTACCATCACCTGAATATAAACTGCCATTTTCATCAATACAACTGTCTATAACTGCTTTATAGTTCTCTGTCATTTACTTGGGTTTTCTAGAAGAGATGTGCTCGTTCCTGTCCTGACTGGACCTGTTATAAATTTTACAGATGATTGTCCTGAGGACACATGCCCTACATGTTACAGACCAGGAGATGGCTTAGCTACCTATGGCCCCGACACTCAGGAGTGATCGGGAGTTTAGCTAGTTTGTCTTGTTTTAGTTTTCATATTTTAGAACTGGAGTTGTATATATAGAATTGAGACTTGAGATGTATTTGAGATTGTTTGAGTTTGTTGTTATTATATCAGTAGTTATTGTTGTCTTCAATTTCTTAGTTATATTTCGGTGTTATCTTATCGTGCTTAGACTGTGATTGAGTTACACGATATCTTATACTTGTCCTCCGTTCGGAGTTGATCATGATGAGTACACTATATACTGCATGAGTTGATGGTTAGTTAGAGACTTAGAACAGCGTTCTACCACCGACACTGCGGCGTAGGCTGGGCGCTGTTACGTACTCGTACCCTCACAGTGGGTGCGGGTCGTGACAGATGCCAGTCTCTAAAAACTTTCTTCTTGAAGTTTGTAGTACACGAGATTATCTTCATATTGATATATCGTGTCCCACTCGAACTTGTTCCCTTGTGCTCTATTTGCTTCGTGCAAATTTCGAGTTAATTTAGAGCAATTTATCGTCTGTCGTAATTTATGATTTAACTTTCAATTTAATTTCGGGACCCGACATCGATCCAACCTAGCCGATCCCAAATATGGACATGGCCCAGACGAAGTCTACTACCAGCATGACGCTTCTGTCCCACTTATTTGCGTCCCCACATGCTACTTATTTTTCCATGATCATAAATACCTATTTTAATTCAAATATTGTACCATGTTCGATTTTGACCCGACCCGGCTCGACCGAACCCGAACCCAAGCTCCATGTTGCCCTCTCGTGACTGCCCAACACCCCCACACAATTTCTCTCTTTTTCCCTATTTACAAATATCACATTTTCTCTATCTATTATACATATATACATATATATATATATAATATCTCTCCCTCTCTCTTCATTTAAACACTCTCTCTCTCTCTCTCCTCACAACACCTCTCTACAGCCAGCACAACACCCCTCCCCCCACAATTTAGCCGACCTACTTTTCTCCCTCTCTCTATTCTAATTCTTTCTTTCCCTCTCTCATTTAATTTCACACACATTTAATTCTAACTCTCACTCACCTCTTTCTCTCTTCACACACCATCACCTACACAGCCACCCACTGCAACCCGATCTCAACTCCTCCCCTCCTCCTTGGCCGAGCGCCGCCGGCCACCACCCTGGCCAAGCTCAGCCCCAGCCACCAGCCTCCTCTTCTCCTCCAACACCATAGCCACCACCACCACATCCATCACCATTTTCGATCACCACCACCACTCAACCACCGCCGACCTCGTTGTGGCCGCACGGGCATCGCCCTTGCCGTACGTGGACACCGCCATGGTCGCACCACCACGCCAGGCTGCGTACTGCCGTGCAGAGCTGCAACAGCAGCGAATGCAGCAGCAGCTGCTGCCGTGGCCGGCCGGAAATGGTCGAACAGCCGCACGCACGGGCGCTGCCGCCGGCCGCCGCCGCCGTGGCCGCCCCCCCTGTGATGGGCGAACACCGGCGACCCCCTGGGTGCGTCGTCTCCCTCCCCGGTGCGACGTATAGGCGATTCGTGAATTTTGTACGAATTTCCGCCGTGACGCGCGCGGAATCAAGTCTAATTTTGTACCCCGTCGCAGCAACTTCGCACGCGTTTTCCAGGAAATTCGACCGTTGGATCGACAATTTCTTTGCTCCGTCACAATCTCGGTATATAGCTCTTTACTCTCCTAAATTTTTGTCCGTTAATCTTGTCGTTTGATACATCAAAACCGGCCACCAAGTTGACCGTTTAAATTGTGTTATTTTTGGACAGTTTTACGGAGCCAACTTCGTCGATTCGTATCTCCTCCCTGGCTCCGTCTGGCATGCAACTGGTTCCTATGCGAAGCTAGTATATCCCTCCTCCTACCCCTCCAGTTTCGATTCATTGTGAGCACGTTTGATTGGTTGAATTCGACGCCAAAGTTGGCCGTCCGAATTCGTAAATTCCAACTTGTTAAATTCTATTTTTGAACTCGAGACTCCGAATTCAATTTCTGACACCACCAGTAGACACGTGGCGTCGTTCTGGCAAATTTTCATATAAAGTTTGTTAGATTTGGAGGACGTGGGCCCTGGCACGCATTTCGGTACAAAGCGGGCCCCACAGTCCGGGTCAACGAGACTTTTTGATGCTGGCTCATCGGAATCCAATTTCGGATATACCGTTGAGTTTGTATCATCATTGTGGACTCGTTGACAAATAATTTGCTAGGTTTTAGTGGACATTGGTTTCGGCACGCATTTCGGTGCAAGTCACATACCAATATCCGGGTCAACGGGTCATTTTGAGATCGGCTCATCGGAATCCAATTCTGGATATACTATTGAGTTCGTATCGTCATTCTGGACTCGTTGACATATAATTTGCTGAGTTTTGAGTACATTGGCTTCGACACGCTTTAATGTACAAATCAGATTTCAATGTCCTGGTCAACGGACCAATTTGAGATCTGATCATCGGAATCCAATTTCGGATATACCGTTGAGTTCGTATCGTCATTCTGGATTCGTGAACATATAATTTGTTAGGTTTAGTACACTTTTATTTTGGCATATTTTTCGGTGCAAAGTAGGTCCGACACAGACACCGTTTTGACCCAAAATTACCTTTTTGTCCCTGTGTCCAAATTGGACTTATGGATAGGCTATCCTAGCTAATTTGACCATTCTGGACACGTTGGTGATGGTTGTTTCACCATCCGACAACACCTGTAGGTTTTACTCTATTATTATAATCCTTCTCTTTGATTCGTTTTTTTGACTCTTGTATCGGATTTGAGATCCATCGATTCCAGTGATTTCACAATCACTGAAATTGATATGTTGATCCTGTAGATGTTTATAGAGACTAGCTTTGACCCTGTTTGACCATGGTTGACTACTTTGACTGAACGTCGAAGTAGAGTCAATATTTGACCTAGGTTAGACTAGTTTTGACCTTGGTTGACCACAGTTGACTATTTTGACCAAAATCAACTAGAAGTCAACTATGGCCTAAAATTGACTAGAACTTGACCGAAGTTGACCAGTTGACCAAAAGTCTACTGTTAGTCAACATTAGCCTAGTTTGACCTAGTTTGACCTAGTGTGACTCAGTGTGACCTAGTTTGACTTAGTTGACTGAGTCTGACCTAGATTACGTATCTTATACTATAGAATCAAGCCTAACATTATTGAACCCTAATTAGCTTTTATATATATATATATATATATATATATATATATATATATATATATATATATCATCTTTAGGTCTGTGGCATCACTCTGAGCATCGACCCCATTTGACAGCTCAGGACCGCAGGTGAGTACATTCTCTAATAGTAGTTCCTTGTCTTGATATTTTCTGTATCCGATTCAGTTATAGTGTTTTACTTGATTCTCGTCACGATGGTACACAGACTAGTATATACCGGATTCCTGTCATGAGATGTCATTCTTGGATTTTCTTGGGATACTGGTACTTGCTCGATCTTGTTCTTGTACTTGTATTGACACCGATTCCTGAGAAGGAGTAGCTACCTTCTTAGGGAATCTCGTGCCATGATGTGCTATGTCCGAATCCGTATACTATTCGGAGAATGGGGAATTTTATAAATAGTGTGATCAATGCCCACCGTGAGTTACTACTTGTATCATAGCTATACCCTCACCTCACGATGGGTATAGCCTGACCTGTGCTACTACTTGCTCCATAGCTTGCCATCCCGACCGGGCCGAGTCCACGTACTTGTAGCCGGTCGGCTGGAAGCCTGATCTTGACCCATACCGATCACATTATGCTATAATATTCGAGGCATATTTTACATTTATTATATCAGTTACATATTACAGTTCAGCTTACTTTTCCTGCATGATTCACCTTGACATAATTTCCAGTTTATATATCATGTTTTACTTACAGTCTTGATATATCATCTTGTATTCCATTATGATTGTCTCTTACAGCATTTGTCAATACTATGAAACTGTTGTTAGTCTATGTACTCGTTCCATCCTGACTGGATATGTTGACAATATTTTAGGAGTAGTTGTGCCATTATTGGACTTCATGATGTTGCTAGCTGAGGTAGATCTCACTATTTCTTCTATGTGAGTTGTCTGGTAGTTATCCTTAGTTTGTCTTATTTTTTCTTCCTTATTTTCCTGTCTTATAATTCCTTCTAGTAGTCTCTAGTTGTTCTTGTGCCTTAGTTATCTTTTCTGTCTTATCTTCTTAGAATGTTGGGTTGTGATTGAGTACATTTGTAGTTCATAGACTTTCTAGATGTAGTGTATATTTATTGGGTACTAGACAGCGTTCTACCGCCGATACTGCGATGTAGGCTGGGCGTGGCCCACGTATTCGTATCCGTATATCTGGGTGTGGGTCGTGACATATTTTTAGTGGTGGCCCATACAGGCCTGTCTTTGTAATTAATACGAAGTCGTGGTAGTACTTGAGCTTATCTGTACTACTACCAGCCTGTCCTAGGATTAAGGTTGAGTCATGGAATATTTTAAGAATTTGGTACTCAGTCACATATTAGGAACTCTTGGTAGATTCCAGGGATGACCCCTGGGAATCTTGTTTCGAACTTTTCGAAACTTTTCCCATTTGTTCTTGTCCGTCCTGATTTCTGAAACATCTGTCCGTTATCAACTTTATTCCTTCTTGGGATGAGTTGTGGATCCCAGAAGGAAGGTATAAGTTGGACTTATATATCTTCTAGGTTGAGACGAGAATATGATTTGCCAGACTCATATCAGGTTGAGATTGTTTTAGATTATATTCCAATGATTTCCTTTTATCTTGACCTAGATAGTACCTTTGGACATCTCATGAGAATTTTCTTCTAAACTCTATCTCGGAATCTGTTTCTGCTAGTTTCTATTTACTTATCTTTGATTCGTTGTTGAATTTTAAATCTTGATGTTCGTTCGTTGTTGACTTCGATTTTGATTTTGTTTGAGATAAGTTTTTAAGGATTGAGTTAAGATATCATGATAAACATATTTGATGGAGACGATGAGAACGATAAATATCTACTTTATTTATGGAGTTTGGAATTTATCGCAATCATATTAGCTAGCCTGACAGGGACACGAAGCCTGATTTTGGATATACTATCCTAGTTATGAAATTTAGACTTCTTGTAGCCATACCGGTTGGCGTGGTATGGAATCTAGATGACATGATTATAGGGTGTATACCTTAGTTATGGACTCTATCGTTTATTGCAACTACGCTTACTGGCGTGGCGTAAATTCTGGCAGC
This sequence comes from Iris pallida, assembly GCA_029216955.1. Lineage (NCBI taxonomy): Eukaryota > Viridiplantae > Streptophyta > Magnoliopsida > Asparagales > Iridaceae > Iris > Iris pallida. The sequence goes on from JANAVB010033017.1 coordinate 33,316,232, forward strand.
ATGGTTTTGGATAGACGTGTATGGTTATCAGGTCGTATCTTAAATTGATTCACTTTTTTTTGACGAAATGATGAGGACAATTCATACCTTTATTTTTCGATTTATCATTCATTTCTTTTCTCATCGTATGATGATTTTCTCATCTTGCCATCATTTTCTTTTACTTGTTTAGCTATGTCTTGATTACACCAATCACCTATCTCATATCTACATCTGTCATCTACACTTGAAAATCTCTAAAAAATTTGAAATTTTTATATCTCAATTGTTTCTTAAATTTCGATACTGTTAAGATTTTGATTCCCTTCTGTCCGTGACCAATCAATTTTGGTCATCTTGTTTATCGTGCCAAAGAGTGTCTTGGTTGCTGACTAGACTCTAGATGACTTTAAATTCCTTTGTGACTTGGATTTTCATCATTGGATTCTCGTGCCCAGCCTTCATTGATCTTATTCTCCATCTTGCCCAAATTCTGATTTACTCGAAAGTTGATCAACTTAGATCGTGTTGAGACAAATTTCTTTATCGTGGTTGGATTTCAATGCTATTAACCCTCGTGCATTGACTTCCGATTTTGGTCATGTTTGGATTTTGGACACTTGTGTCTAAACTCTTTTCGACCTTGATTTCATTTCCTGATTACATCCAAATTCCTTGTGATTAGTCGTGCCTAGATGATTTGGCATGACTAAGACAACTTGGAATTTCCTTGACCGTGATTTTAACGATCATAACTATATATTTTATCTTGCCTCAGACTCGTGCCTAAAATTTTTGACTTCCAATCACGACTAACTAGTGTGACTACGAAATTATTCGTGTTAGAATTGAACATGTTTGACTTTCTACCGTGCCTAATTGACTTGGGTTCCTTCCTAAATTGTGCTTTTAAGACCTTGATTTTGAATTCATGATTTATCATCTTTCACAACTGAACTTGGATCTTGATCGTGCTTATGTGACCTATAATCTGATTTCTATCAAATCTATCTCTCAATCGTGCTATACTCAAATTTTTCTCTCCATTTGCTTCTCTTAGCCCTGTTTCAGATCATGACTATCCGACTTTGATTTTCATGACCTTGATAATCTTAACCCTCAAATCGTGCTAAAAATCTTGAAACCTAATCGACTGTGTCGAAATAGATCACCTTCGTACTTGAATTTTGATTCTCTAGTCGTTCGTGCTCAGGTTTCATTCCTGATCAAGACTAGATTTTCGATTTTCCTCGTTCTATTCCAAATCGTTCCTAAGTGGTTAATCATCACAAATTTTTAACGCGTCTGAGTCTTAATTTCACTCATGACCAGATGGTTAATCCTTGATCAATGTTTGTACTAAACATCTGATTATTCCTAACAATGCCCAACCACGTTATTTTTATCTTGATCGGGCCTGTACGACTTTCGGGTTGATTTCCATCAACCTAAGTCCTATAGATCACCCCGTACTTGAACTTCATTTATATCTTCGATTCTCCTAATCGTCTCTAAAATTGTGTCCCAATGACTTGACTTATTTCTGAAATCAAGCACATATGATTTTGTTCGTATCATGATTCTATCGTGCCAAAATCCCTTATTGTGCCTGAACAATTGTGAATCGATTATCTTGACTGTACAAAACTCGTCATTCTTGGATCGTGCCTAAAATATTGCCTAAACCTTCTATCTTGTTTTAACCCCACTACCAACCTTTAATTTTGTGGACGAAATTTTTATAAGGTGGGTAGGATGTAAGCCCCCTGAATTTCCGGAATTATTTTCGAATTTTCTAAATAAATTATTTTCGATAATTCATTTTGATTTTATTAATTCTAATCTTTAAATGTTCTTTACCGTGACTTAGATTTCTAGAGCATCAGGGATGCCAGTCTCTAGAAACTTTCTTCTTGAAGTTTGTAGTAGACGAGATTATCTTCATATTGATATATCGTGTCCCACTCGAACTTGTTCCCTTGTGCTCCATTTGCTTCGCGCAACTTTCGGGTCAATTTAGACCAATTTATCGTCTGTCGTAATTTGTGATTTAACTTTCAATTTAATTTCGGGACCCGACATCGATCCAACCTAGCCGACCCCAAATATGGACATGGCCCACACGAAGCCTACTACCCGCATGACTCTTCTGTTCCACTTATTTGAGTCCCCATATACTACTTATTTTTCCATGATCATAAATACCTATTTTAATTCAAATATTGCACCATGTTCGATTTTGACCCGACCCGGCTCGACCGAACCCGAACCCAAGCTCCATGTTGCCCTCTCGTGACTGCCCAACACCCCCACACAATTTCTCTCTTTTTCCATATTTACAAATATCTCATTTTCTCTATCTATTATATATATATATATATATATATATATATATATATATATATATATATATATATATATATATATATAATATCTCCCCCTCTCTCTTATTTAAACACACTCTCTCTCTCTCTCTCTCTCTCTCTCTCCTCACAACACCCCCTCACCGCTCTACAGCCAGCACAACACCCCCCCACAATGTAGCCGACCTACTTTTCTTCCTCTCTCTATTCTAATTCTCCCTTTCCCTCTCTCATTTAATTTCACACACATTTAATTCTAACTCTCACTCACCTCTTTCTCTCTTCACACACCATCACCTATACAACCACCCACTGCAACCCGAGCACAACTCCTCCCCTCCTCCTTGGCCGAGCGCCGCCGGCCACCACCCTGACCGAGCTCAGCCCCAGCCACCAGCCTCCTCCTCTCCTCCAACACCATAGCCACCACCACCACATCCATCACCATTTCCGATCTCTACCACCACATCCATTACCATTTCCGATCACCACCACCACTCAACCACAGTCGACCTCGCCGTGGCCGTACGGACGCCGCACTCGCTGTGCGTGGACACCGCCGTGGTCGTGCCGCCGCACAGCGCTGCAACAACAGCGAATGCAACAGCAGCTGCTGCCGTGGCCGGCCTGAAATGGCCGAGCAGCCGCGCGCACGGTCGCTGCCGCCGGCCGCCGCCGCCGTGGCCGGCCCCCCCCCCCGCCCCCCGTGATGGGCAAACACCGGCGACCCCCTGGGTGCATCGTCTCCCTCCCCGGCGCGACGTATAGGCGATTCGTGCATTTCACACGAATTCCCGCCGTGACGCGCGTGGAATCAAGTCTGATTTTGCACCCCGTCGTAACAACTTCGCGTGCGTTTTCCAAGAAATTCGACCGTTGGATCGGCAATTTCTTCGCTCCGTCACAATCTCGGTATATAGCTCTTCACTCTCCTAAATTTTCGTCCGTTAATTTCGTCGTTTGATACATCAAAACCGGACACCAAGTTGACCGTTTAAATTATGTTATTTTTGGACAGTTTTGCGGAGCCAACTTTGTCGATTCGTATCTCCTCCATCGTGGCTCCGTCTGGCATGCTACTGGTTCCTATGCGAAGCTGGTATAACCCTCTTCCTACTCCTCCAGTTTCGTTTTATTGTGAGCACGTTTGATTGGTTGAATTCAACGCCAAAGTTGGCCGTCCGAATTCGTAAATTCCAACTTGTTAAATTCTATTTTTGAACTCGGAACTTCGAATTTAATTTTTGACACCACCAGTAGACTCGTGGCATCGTTCTGGCACGTTTTCATATAAAGTTTATTAGATTTGGAGGACGTGGGCCCTGGCACGTATTTCGGTGCAAAGTGGGCCCACAGTCTGGATCAACGGGACTTTTTGACGTTGGCTCATCGAAATCCAATTTCGGATATACCGTTGAGTTCGTATCGTCATTTTGGACTCGTTGACATATAATTTGCTAGGTTTTAGTGGATATTGATTCCGTCATATATTTCGGTGCAAGTCGGATACCAATATCCGGGTTAACGGGTCATTTTGAGATCGGCTCATCGGAATCCAATTCGGGATATACCGTTGAGTTCGTATCGTCATTCTGGACTCGTTGACATATAATTTGCTGAGTTTTGAGGACATTGGCTTCGACACACTTTTTCGTGCAAATTAGATTTCAATGTCCTTGTCAACGGACCAATTTGAGATCGGGTCATCGGAATCCAATTCCGGATATACCGTTGAGTTCGTATCATCATTCTGGATTCGTGGACATATAATTTGTTAGTTTTAGTGCACTTTTATTCTGGCACATTTTTCGGTGCAAAGTGGATCCGATACGGACACCGTTTTGATCCAAAATTACCTTTTTGCCCATGTGTCCAAATTGGACTTATGGATAGGCTATCATAGCTAATTTGACCATTCTGGACACGTTGGTGATGGTTGTTTCACCATCCGACAACACCTGTAGGTTTTCACTCTATTATTATAATCCTTCTCTTTTATTCGTTTGTTTGACTCTTGTATCGGATTTGAGATCCATCGATTCCAGTGATTTCACAATCACTTAAATTGATATATTGATCTTGTAGATGTTTATAGAGACTAGCTTTGACCCTGTTTGACCATGGTTGATTACTTTGACTGAACATCGAAGTAGAGTCAACATTTGACCTAGGTTAGACTAGTTTTGACCTTGGTTGACCACAGTTGACTATTTTGACCAAAGTCAACCGGAAGTCAACTGTAGCCTAAAATTGACTAGAACTTGACCGAAGTTGACCAGTTGACCAAAAGTCAACTGTTAGTCAACATTAGCCTAGTTTGACCGAGTGTGACTCAGTGTGACCTAGTTTGACTTAGTTGACTGAGTTTGACCTAGATTGCGTAGCTTATACTATAGAATCAAGCCTAACATTATTGAACCCTAATTAGCTTATATATATCTCATCTTTAGGTCTGTGACATCACTCTGAGCATCGACCCCATTTGACAGCTCAGGACCGCAGACGAGTACATTCTCGGATATTAGTTCCTTGTCTTGATATTTTTTGTATCCGATTCAGTTATAGTATTTTACTTGATTCTCGTCACGATGGTACACAGAGTAGTATATACCGGATTCCTGTCATGAGATGTCATTCATGGATTTTCTTGGGATACTGGTACTTGCTCGATCTTGTTCTTGTACTTGTATTGACACCGATTCCTGAGAAGGAGTAGCTACCTTCTTAGGGAATCTCGTGCCATAACGTGCTATGTCCGGATCCGTATACTATTCGGGAAATGGAGAATTTTATAGATAGTGTGATCAATGCCCACCTTGAGTTACTACTTGTATCATAGCTATACCCTCACCTTACGATGGGTATAGCCTGACCTGTGCTACTACTTGCTCCATAGCTTGCCATCCCGGCTGGGCCGAGTCCACGTACTTGTAGCCGGTCGGCTGGAAGCCTGATCTTGACCCATACCGATCATATTATGCTATAATATTCGAGGCATATTTTACATTTATTATATCAGTTACATATTACAGTTCAGCTTACTTTTCCTGCATGATTCACCTTGACATGATTTCCAGTTTATATATCATGTTTTACTTACAGTCTTGATATATCATCTTATATTCTATTATGATTGTCTCTTACAGTATTTGTCAATACTATGAAACTGTTGTTAGTCTATGTACTCGTTCCATCCTGACTGGATATGTTGACAATATTTTAGGAGTAGTTGTGCCATTATTGGACTTCATGATGTTGCTAGCGGAGGTGGATCTCACTATTTCTTCTATGTGAGTTGTCTGGTAGTTATCCTTAGTTTGTCCTGTTTTTCCTTTCTTATTTTCCTGTCTTATGATTCCTTCTAGTAGACTCTAGTTGTTCTTGTGCCTTAGTTATCTTTCCTTCTTATCTTCTTAGAATGTTGGATTGTGATTGAGTACATTTGTAGTTCATGGACTTTCTAGATGTAGTGTATATTTATTGGGTACTAGACAGCGTTCTACCGCCGATACTGCGGCGTAGGCTGGGCGTGGCCCACGTATTCGTATCCGTATATCCGGGTGCGGATCGTGACAATACCTCTCAGTTCAATGTATTCAAATTTCAACTTTGTTCTTTTTTTGGAGGATTGAATTATGGTACAATCACCTTTTCATTTGAGAGACGATCATTGTGACATGAGCCTCACTGATGAATTCAATTCTGGAAGTAGTATTTGCTCATGAATTGTGTAAATTCTGATTCCTTCTTTTTTTTTACAAATGTCAAGAGTTGAGATTCCCAAGTCCTAAGTAGATTTGGGGACCCTAAAGTTCTTGTTAAGAAAACATTTTTGAATTGGTCCAATTCGCCGAAAACAAACAGAGCCACGAGAAGACCATTGCCAGATCCTTCTTTTTTAACTACTATGTCATTCTCAGAATTGTATATTATTCAAGAAAGTCGGTTCTTTTGGGTTTTTTTATACTCTTGCGTGTTGCTTGAATAGCTAATTGGATGATCGATAAAGTGAATACTGCTGCATCAGTGGCCTTAGCCAACATCTGCTGCCACTTGCCTACAGCAGGTCAAGCTGGAAGGGGAGGATGAGTCCCCTGCTGCTGCTAATGTAGCCTACTGCTTTGGCCTGGCCTGCTGCCACTTGCCCTACCTGCAGGCAATAGCCTCAGGCCTTAGCCAATATCTTTCTGATAGTTACATATATATACACAAGATGAATCTGACAGAAACTCCACACAACAGTTTTCTACAACATATGTTGAATTGTGATCTTAATGTGTGTTTTTAATCAGGACTTATACATCATTCAAGATCCTATAGTTACATATATATACATCATTATATCACATTTATTAAACCTTGTTTTATCTTTTGTAGGGTACATGTGCTGTGGACACAGGTCTTCATGTGACTAAGTTGTATGTTATGGTGCGGGATGTTTTCATGTGGATAGTTTTGATGTAAGGTGTACTAGCTATATTTGATACTCTATATATTTTTGAGAAGATGTATATATATGGCCTGAGAAATGTAGAATGATAGCTAAAGTGTACACTATTTTGAGACAATGGAATGTACCCTATTTTGAGACAATAAAATGGAGATTAATGTTACATTTTAATGTTTTATTGTGAATATGGTTCAAAGTGGTTGTTTTCGAATTGAATTGAGCAGTGTTTGGAATGTATAACATGCAGTATAGAGCGTTATAAATGTGATACAAATGACCAATAATAACGCTTTCAAAATGTCCTGACTTCCAACCATATTAAATATTCATAACGGTTTTACATAACTTTCCATAACGTTTTGAAAATAAAACGTAGCAGAAATTCAATCTATTAATGACATTTTCGGAAGATTTATCTATAACGTTTTGAAAAATATTTATAACACCCGATTTCATAACGCTTGGATTAAGAAAAAAAAAGCGTCATGGTTCTTAATTAATGACGGTTTTTAGCCGTCATTAAAGGGTATTTTTGTTGTAGTGATAGTACATGAATGTAAGGTACATGAGCATGTAAAGTACAGGAAATGTAATGTACAAGAATGAAACTATAATCCTGTAGTAGCAGACATGATAAGTGCACAATATCAAAATACATCTAGTCCATGTAACCGACTGGGGTGAGAACATGCACAGGAGTACATGAATATGGTACGACTTAGGACCCGCGTGCACGATGCGAGGCCTAAGCTAGGCACTGTTTGACATTAAAATCTTTTGATTGCAAATTTTAATACAAACAGAACTACGTTACAATATAGGACTTAGATGTAGTCCTAGGAGTACACTTTTGTTTATATGGGTCCCTTGTACCGATGGAGCGAGTGGTAATGCGTTGACTCCGTTGACGATCTGACGACGGTTATCGGTTCTCTGAAGGTTTGGATTGCTCTGGGTGCTGGAGCTTGCTGAGAGGAGGAAGACGTTGAGTGTCTGTATCTGCCTCTCTGGTGGTGCGAAGTCTCTGTCTGTCGATGTATGTTTGCTTCTGTGTGTATTCGTAGGTGAGAAGGAAATGATCCCTCTATTTATAGCTTTACAGGCTGGCTGCTCATGCGCGCATATGTAGGATGTGCCTGGACGCGGGAACGCCATGTGGTGATTGCTGATGGAGGCGCATGGACGATGCGCCCTGATTGGGGGGTTGACTTCTTCATGCTGCTGTTATGAGCCGGCACGTAGCAGGGAAGAAGATCTTTCTGTTACTGAGATCTTGGGTGAATCGAGTCAAAGGACACGTGTCATCGGCCCATGGCTCGAAGATCTCGAATTTGATGGAGAATGATCTGGTAGGATGCGCCTGGGCGCATGAGGAGACTTTGGCTCGTAACTATTGGGAGTCACGAACCATTCAGAGCGCATGGCTTTTGAGGCGCATGCGAGGCTCCAGTAGTGACTTTTACTTCTGTCTTTTGGGATTAGAGAGAAGTCTGGGATGCATGGCTTTTGAGGCGCATGCAGATTTAGGCGCATGGCTGCGGAGGCGCATACGAGATGATTGGACGGCCACGTGGCAGTAACCGTCGGAGGAAAGTAATGATGATGCTGACGTTGGCGACGCTTCATTTTCTGAAAAAGCCGTCAACTGTTCAGTCTTCTGAAAGCGTGCTGCCAACTCTGTCAGATTTCAGTATTTAATGTTTTTGATATTTGATGGACAGCTGAGTGGGCGCATCGATCGGCGTTCTACCAGGCGTATGGGGACGCATGGGGGCGCATCCCTGTGAGGCACTTTGGTGCTGAAGGACGCGTCTGTGTGATGCGCTTTGATGTTTGAAGGGCGCGTCTGTGTGATGCGCTGTCTGGCCGGCACATCCGCTTCGTGACACGTCTTTAATGGTACGACTGTTACGTTTTTCGAGTGCTTTAAATAGCCATTTTTGACTTGGCTGAATTCGAAGCGTCAGGTTCATCCATTTAATGCAAATTCATTGCACGGGATTTGGAGAGCCATCCACTTGGCGCATGGGTTTGATTTGCCCGGCCTATAAATAGTGGCATGGAGAGAGTTTGTTTCTCGTTCTCTCACGTCCTCCCGAAATAAACTTATTTGCTCGGATGTATTCTGTTGATGAGATGCTCCCGAGGGTGAAGATGCGACGCAATGTCTTCATCGATGCACTTGAAGGTGACTGTTACATCCAAATGTCGGAGTCGAGGGCTTCTGAGGCAGGCAGAAGGTGCCTGTTGCATCCAAAGATAGGGATGCACGAGCCTCGTCTCCGTCATATGGGAAGAGTCGCAGATCGAAATTGTGGTACTGCGGCTTTGGGGGCTCTTTTTTCCTTCAAAATGGGTGTTGTCCATTCTGGTTGTGTTGAAAGCTGCTCCTTTAGCCGCGGTTTCGATTACAGTCTTCCTTCGCCTTTGAAGGTTCTTTCGAAGCCTCCCCTGGCCACAGGTTGGCTTACGGTGCTCTTCTCTTCCTCGGTTTGGGGAGCTCTTCCTCCAGCTAGAGGGTTGATTGCCACCATCGTTCTGCTCAATAAATGCTTCATTAGTCGAAGCATTTAGACGGCGGTGAGCCTGGCTGGAAGAGTGGCACATAACTGGACTGCTGAAGGGATGCACATAACTGAGCTGTCGAAGGGATGCTCATAACTGAGGATGCACATAACTGAGCTGCTGAAAGGATGCACCCCGCTGAGGGCGCGTGGTGGGATGCGCCTGACTGAAAGCGCATGATGATCGCCGCGTCTGGCTGTAGACTTAGGGTCTTTTCTTTTTGTAGAAGTTCTCCTTTGTACAACCTTTTCTAGACATGTAATAGACTTTTATATGTAATAAAAAAGTCCTCTTTCAATGTCTATATTTGTTGTTTTTGCTGTGTGAAGTACTTTGTCCGAGCTCTCTGGCGCATATAGTGTTTGGCGCATAGGATTTCTGGTCCTGAAATTCCATGCTTCTACAAGACCCCCTTCAAAGTTTTTAAAACTTTTGGACAAGTTTTGGAATACTTTGAATAAGAAGCATGGCGGTCGAGGCGCATGACTGTTGGGGCATACATACGCCGACGCACATGGACCTTGAGTCTTGAAGATGTGCTGAGGTTCGCCGACGCGCATGGGTTTAAACCCTGAAGATGCGCCGAGGCTCTACTGCTGACACGTATGGGTTTAGACCCTGATGATGTGCCGAAGCTCTACTGCTGACGCGCATGGGTTTAGACCCTGATGATGCGCCAAAGCTCCATTGCTGACGCGCATGGGTTTAAGCCCTGATGATGCGCCGAAGCTCCTTTTTAGATGTGCATGAGCCTGATGCGCTCTTGATGAGAAACGAGGCTTAGATTCTTTTATTGTGTAAATCGCTGAATCTTTTCCTTCTTTGTTTGAACACCAGTGTCGATGACTGTCCCACTCCTGAATGAGGTGCTTCTAGATGCTGCCCTCTGCCAGATGGGAGTAGATTACGATGAGGAGGTGATAAATCCTGCTCGAACTGCTATCATGCTAGATCAGCCTCCCGAAAGAATGACTCAAATCCGGGAACAACCGCATGGGTTCCTCAAGCGGATGATGGAGCGTGACGTTTTGAAATCTGCCACTTCTGATAAAGTGACTTTCCTGAAGCCCGAGTTTCTGTTTGGAGATCGCCTTACTTCTATTGAAGCAAAGGTGTTGAAGGTCAAGGAAGATTGGTTTTTTACAGCAAAAGGAGTGCATATGACCGTTAAGCAGCTCGAACGTCAATGGCCTTTGACGGCTTTCTGTCGTCTTGCTTCCAAGAGGAGGATGTCTTGGGATCTAACCCCATCTCAGGTGGGAGCGGTGGCAGGCATCATCAAGATCGACTCTACCTCAGATCAAAGGGATACTTTGACCGCCGTGCAGGCTGGGCCTTCTTTCACCTGGCGGACTCTATGCCCTGGGAGCATTTATAGTGACGTTCCCGTCAATACATTTGCCTTTGGCGCTTCGACTTTTGCCAATCGCATGCTGTTAATGGAGCGATCGTACCCGAAAGGTGAATTTCGGGTAGAGGGTTGGTGTCATTACGTTGCCAAATGGGACAAGCTGACACTCTGGATGCTGTCACGGTTTCAAATCGAACTCCAAGAGATGGGGCTGACTGCCGTGATCCGTGCTACTCAGGCAGGTATTGACATCAACCGGCATATGTTCCTCGCGCTCCTGGAGATGTTTGATACCCATACCGGGACCTTCTTCACTTCGGTGGGGGAGTTAGGCCTTGCACTTCATGAAATGCACGAGGTATCAAAGCTCCCTTGGGGATCAGAACCCTATGAGGAGTACTTCCCGACCAACGAGGAGTTCCAAGTCCTGGGGGACAAAGCTGAAGAAATGATGGCCGTCTTCAAGGAAGTAGCGAGTCATCATTACTATATGCAGAAGAGGGATAAGAGCGGATCGCAACCTCATGTGACCGCCTAAAGGGATTACGTCTTCAAGTAAGACAAGGAGGATCCCTCTCAATTTACCACTCCGTCAGCGCTTTCCCGTAGCGAAGTGCTTTCCGAAATGAGCAGGTTAGGTGAGGAATCCCCGGGAAAACGAGGATCGGGAGTCGAATGAACGCTCCTATAGCTGTTTCTGGCACCTTACTCATCGGATGTCGTCGAAAGCAGTATTAGCTGCATATCTGATGGTTTGGCTTCGGGATTACGTTTTCTCGGGCGGGTCAGGCTCCGTAGAGAGGGTGACCCGGAACTTAATCCTACCAGCAGTGAAGTTGGTTTTCGGCCGGCGTCTGGCTCTTCTCTCCGCGATGGTGTGTAACCTGCTACGAGGTTTACGGGAGTTTGCAGAAAACGTGGTTCATGATCGCGGTAGGAATGACAACTTTCCACGTGCCGAACTGCCATTTCACTATCTGATGGGGTGGTTAATCTTACACCATCCAAATGTAATAAGTCCGGGCTCGGAAGAAGACCATAGGGCCGGAGATGCATTCCTTCGCCGTTTCCACCAGAGGAGCTGGTTGCATTCTGGCGTTCCTGTTTGTAGGAAGGTTTTATCCCGCCTTCAAGGGTGGGAGATCACCAAAGTAGGTCCTGTCTTTTCGGGTTTTGAGGTCGGTGAAGACTTAATGGATTCGGGTAAAGATGCCACCACTCTGCCTCCATGGGGATTCCGCTGGTTGTAAAGTATCCGGCCGTCCCATCTGGTGTATCGGAATAGGAACCAGTGCTACCTGAAACCGTATTTACCGAGCCGTTTTTCACGGCAATTCGGCTATGCTCAGTTGATGTTGGATAATCCCAGTATCACCCTGGGGTATGCTGGGAGCTTGCTGGATGGTGCACGAACTTGGCATTACTACAATGCTGGATGTACCGGAGCTCGATTTACGCTGCCCGTCCAGAATTCACGACCGCCGATTCTTTTCTCAGCCGCCAAATTTTACTGTGTTATGGCTGCCATGCCTCCCGGATATGATAGGGAGACTAGTCTTGTTGTAGGCACCCCGTTAGCGGTGACCGGGAACACATCGGCGAGGGTTCGATCGTATCGTCCGCCAGAGGTGGGTCATCGAGGTGCCCCTGCCGCATCCCCAGAGGGTCAGGCCGAACCTTCGGTTGATCAACCGAAACGACGTGCGGGTACAAAGGTTGGTTCTTCTGCGTCAAAGAGGCAGAAGAAGGCATCGTCACCGACTGTGCCGTCGGACTCGACACCTACGGAGGTAAAGGTGTACCATATAGTCCGATTCGGGTTCAACATTTCGTGTGACTTATGCTTTCTTTTTGTAGGAGCCGCTCAAACGGAGACCCCGTACTCCAAAATCTGGTGGCCACAGGCCAAAGGAGGTGGCGGACACATCTGAAGAGCGCATTCCGCCGATCACCATTTCTTCCATGAAGGAGAATCCAGATGATGCCGTTGTCGTGGAGATTCCGGCATCCCCATATTATGTTAGAAGGAAAGCTGAGGATGAATCAGCTTCCGAGATGGTGAAGGCTTCCCCGGGTACCTTGGATATTGAGGGTCCAGTGGACACGGGGCTTCGCAATGATGAAGTGGAGTGGAGTTCGTCGTCTTCAGATGACGTCGCTCCAGAGTTGCAAGAGTCTGTTGCGGGGGCAACAGATGTGGTTGGAACGGAGGAGAGGGTTGATTCCCCTCCTTGTCATGACGAGGGGAGGTCGACTGCGGCATTGTCGAGCCCTACCCCAGACTCAGCAGTGGAAGATGAGGTGGCTACCGATCAGGAGGTAGCGACAGATCCTGTCCCTGTAGAGGGATTTGATGAGGAAAGTGAGACTCGGCTGCCGGTCCTGACTTCAGGGGCGAGTCAGGAGACAAGTGTTGATCTCCCCGTTCTACCAGGGGAGGTACTGGCTGCTGATAGCATATTGGGGGCTGATGAGGTGGCCACTAACGTCGGTGGTTCTTCCGAGTTTGAGAGGGGTAAGGGTTTGATGGAACCCTCTGTTGCTCCTTCCACTTGGGGTTAGGGGTGGCGATGGGTAGGGTAGGGTAGGGTAAGGACAGGAAGAGGGCAGGGCAGGGTAGGGTATTGACATTTTTTTGATACCCTAGGGGAATCATGAGGGTAGGGTAGGGTAGCCCTCTTCCAAAAAACCAATACCCATTACCCGTCCTTGCCCTTTACCCTCACAGGGTAGCTGAGGGTCAGGGTAGGGAGGGTAAGGGTATTACCCTTGCCATTTTAGTTTTTTTTAACTTTGAAAATTATTTTTTTTTGCTAGTAAACACCTTGATACTTAAGATTTTTACAACATTCAAAAATCATAATAACTTAACAATAAATAACAGGAGGAATATTTTTTTTACTAAAGGCGCTGACACCCAGTTATATAGTGGAACCTGGGCTGCCTACATACCGAAGGAGGGGGCTAGATCTGACTCCTTAGGATCAAGCACTATGTAGTTCTCCTAATCCTAAGTACTAACTAATTATAAAAAACTACAAATATGTAGTAGTAATTCAGGGTAGGGTTACAGGACAGAGGGAGTGTGGGACTATACAAGTATGTAGTAGTAACTACAATGGGAGTGTAGGACTATACAAAATTATAAAGCACAAATTTACAGGGTAGTGGGCAGGGTAGTGATTCAGGGTAGGGTAGGGTTCAGGGTAGGGTTACAGGATAGAGGGTAGGGCGGGTACCTGGGTAATTGCACTAGGGTACCATAATAAAACCCTTACCCTACCCTAATTCCAAGAGGGTAAGGGTAGGGCTTGCCCTCCTAGGGTAGAGGGTACCCGTGGGCACCTGAGGGTACAGGATACCCGGCTAGGGTAGAGGGTACCAGGGCAAAATCGCCAGCCCTACTTGGGGTACTATCTCGACGCCTGTCTCGGCTTCTTCTGTTCCTTTGGCTCCTCGGGCTAGTAGTCAAGCCCCTGTTGATGAAGAGCCTATCGATACCGAGGGTCCAGCCTCGCAGATTGAGGCAGACGGGCCTTTTTGCGGTCCGTTTGCTAAAGCAGCTCCTCCGACTCCTGCTATGACGCCGCAGGTGCTGGCGGATGTAGATAAATATGTGAAATTCATCATCGAGGCAGTGTATAAAATGCTGCAGAGGGGTGTATCGGCCGTGATGGACGCCAATGGGAGTTTTGCGACAGCAAGAACTCTGGCAATGCCTCATATCAACCTGATCCGTCTTCATCAGGGCCATGATCATATGGCCGATATTCTAGAAGCCTCATTGGTTGAGTTGGACCAGCGGCTTTCCGAATTGCAGCGCATCCAGCGAAACGACCTCTCCGTCCTGATAGATGCGGAGAAGGAGAAGCTGATCGCCGAGACTGAGTCTTCTTACCAGGCCACCGTGAGTGTCTGGGAACGCGAAGTGGCTGAGACTGAAGCTGCAGTGGAGTGGTTGTCTCAGTCTATACGGGAGACGGTGGAGGCACGAGCTGTGTTGAACACTAGTATCGCGGAGATTGATGCCCAGATTCGCCGTCTTGAGGACCAACGGGCCCGACTTCTATTAGATGCCAAACGCATCCAGGCTGAACACGTAACATTCAAGAAGGAGGAGGCAGCTTTCACCCACCGAGCTCTTACTTTGGCTCAGTAGCGGCAGCAGTTGGATGAGAAGTATGAGAACGACACTTCTCCTGAGGCCATTGAAGCGATGCGTCAAGAAGCTGAACGTCGAGTCTTGGCGACTGTGGAGACTCGGGCGGCAGACTTGAGGCGTCGGATTGAAGAGCTTTCAGCCAATCCTGGGGATGTTTAGGGATTGTAGTCTCTTCTTTTTATGTATTTGCAACTCTTACTGGGGATGGTGTAGTCCTTTACTCTCCATTTTTAGAAATAAAGAAATACACAATTTTCTGTGATGTGTTCATTTTTGCTGTCATGAACTTGATGGTTTGTGTGGACCTATTATCTTTTGCGCACCTTGGTTTTTAGGTACAAATAATAAGTTTGAGAGAATCAACATGTTTGCTCAGAGGTAATATGGACATGGCAAATATGGGATTCAAAATGATAGAATCTTCCTACTCAGAGGTGTTATGGACGTGGTAGGAGTGACTCTAGAGGATACGCGGAACTACTCAGAGGTAATGTGGACGTGAAAGTTCTGCGATTAATGTACGGCAACACAGGGGTTGTCTGTACGGGATGTTTACTCAGAGGTAATATGGACGTGGTAAACATGATAGATAGCGTAGTCTTATGGAATGTAAGATTTCGCTTTGTAGGATGTAGGGGACAACTCAGAGGTGATGTGGACGTGGTTGTCCTTCTACTGGAGGATGCCACGGAACAGCTGGGTTCTAGAAGCGTATTATTTTTGGAAGGGAATTGTATGTGAGCCCTGATGATTGGGTCCACAGATCCCCTTGTGGAAGTACATGTCTGAAAGATGTCAAGAGTAGTACTTCTTCAGGAACTTGCCGTTGATGGGCATCATGAACAAGTCTCCATTGGGTTTGGCGAGGCGGTAAGCACCGTTTGAGTATACTGTCTCTATGATGAAAGGTCCTTCCCACTTGGGTTTGAACTTTCCTGGTGTTTTGTGAGTCAACACCATCGGCCTCCTGACTGCCAGAACCAGGTCGCCTACTTGAAAAGTCCTCTTCTTGACCTTTTTGTTGAAAGCCTGTGATATACGGGCTTGGTAGAGTTCGATGCGTTGTTGAGCTAGGAGACGCTTTTCGTCAAGTGCCTCCAGTTCCCACAGACGACGACGTTGATTGTCCTCTTCTGTGAGTTGGTTTGTGATTGCTACGCGGAGTGAGGGTATCTGGATCTCGAGAGGCAGTACCGCTTCGCTCCTGTAGACCAAGAAGAATGGTGTGTTGCCTGTCGGGGTCCGTACCGTTGTACGGTAAGCCCAAAGGCATTCGCCGAGCTTTTCGTCCCAGTCGTGTTTGTTGGATGACATGACCTTTTTGAGTAGCCTGACGATAGTCTTGTTGAACGCCTCGGCCAACCCGTTTGCTGCCGGATTGTAGGCGGTTGATGCCACATTTTGAATACGATTTTTGTCACAGAATCTGCTAAAAGCATGGCTTATGAACTGAGGACCATTGTCGTGGATGATCCTCCGGGGTACTCCGAAACGGTAGATGACGTGGTATTTGATGAAGTTGATCGCCCTAGAGCTTTTTACTTCTGCCAGTGGAACTGCTTCTGCCCATTTGGAGAAGTAGTCGGTAATTGCTAGGATGAAGCGGTGTCCTCTCGATAAAGGAGGGGTGATTGGTCCCACGATGTCCATGCCCCAAGCTTCGAAGGGCCAGGAGGTGACTGTAGGATGTAGTGGCTCTGACGGTGTATGGATGAAGTCCGCGTGAAGCTGGCACGCATGGCACTTCTTAGCATAGTCGACAGCGTCAGCGGCCATGGTTGGCCAGTAGTAGCCCGTGCGTCGCAGTCGGTCCTGCAACTTAGGGCCAGGTTGATGGTCCCCGCAGGTTCCATCGTGAGCTTGTCGAAGGGCTTCGGCTGCTTCTTCGTTGGATAAACATCGAAGGAGAAGTCCATCGTAGGAGCGTCGGTACAGCATTTTAGTGGCTGTATCATAGTAGAATCGAAGAGAGCGTCTCCTGACTGAGACGACTTCTTTTGGGTCCTCTGGGAGAATTCCGTAGACAGCGAAGTCGATGAACGGGAATCTCCAATCTCGGACATTAACACCAGCGCTTGTTGACATGGCATGGGTCACTTGTAAGCACAGGTTGTTTTTAGGACAGACCAAGTCTCGACCAACTACCGTGACGTAGTGTTGAGTCCCGAGGGAGGCTGCCAAGGAGGCTGTGAGGCCTGCCAGAGCATCAGCCTCCAGATTTTGTAGACGAGGTACGTGTTCGATGAAGAACCCGGTAAAGGTTGAAATGATGTTCAATACAACTTCATGGTAAGGGATCAGATCTTCATGGCGAACCTCGTATTGCCCTCTGATCTGGTTTACGATGAGTTTTGAGTCGCCGTAGGCTTCCAGATGATCCACCCCCAGCTGTTGTACCAGCTGGAGTCCTATAATGAGCGCATTGTACTCGACAACATTGTTAGAGCACGGCTTCGAAAGGGAGTAAGCGTGCTGGATGACCAGCTGATCGGGAGAGACCAAGACTACCCCCACTCCTGCGATAATTTGGCCTTTGGGGCCTGTTCTTGAAGCGCCATCGAAAAACATCCGCCAGATGGAGCTTTCTTCAGTGACGTTAGATTCTTGGACCTCATCCGGGATGTCTTCATAGAGTCTTGAGGACTCTGGGATGGGGTGTGCAGCTAAAAAGTCAGCCAGAGCATGACCCTTAACAGCTTTTTGTGGGACGAACACCATGTTGTATGGTGTTAGCAAGATCGTCCATATGGCAAGCCGGGAGTTTAATGATCCTGGCTTCGTCATAAGGACTCTGAGCGGATTGACTCGAGAAATGACATGAATTGTCTGCCCCGAGACATAATAACGAGTCTTTTGGATGGCAAATACCAAAGCCAAGCACTCCTTTTCAACGGGATTGTACCGGTGTTCGGCCCCGATCAGAGTTCGACTAAGGTAGTAGATTGCTTGCTCATATCCTGTATCACTGTTCTGAGCTAGCAGAGCGCTGAGGGAATGATCCATAGCACGGACGTAGAGGAGAAATGGTTTGCCGGCGACTGGTGCCACCAGGACTGGCGGGCTCGTCAGATAAGCCTTGATGTCGTCGAAAGCCTTTTGGCATTTCTCTGTCCAGACGTAAGAGACTCCCTTCTTCGTGAGTTGAGTGAAGGGTTGACATTTTTTGGAAAGGTTTGCTATGAACCTCCGGATATATGCCAGACGCCCCTGCAGGCTTCGAAGTTCTCGAAGGTTCTTCGGAGGGTCCATGTCGAGGATGGCTTTGGTCTTCTCGGGATCGACATAAATGCCTTTTGCCGTGATAATGAAACCTAGGAACTTTCTGTTAGAAACCCCCAGGAAGGATTTAGCGGGGTTCATCTTGAGTTGATGCGCCCGCATGAGATCGAAGACTATCTTCAGGTCTTGTAGGTGATCTCCTTTGAGACGACTTTTGACTGCGATGTCGTCAACATAGCATTCGACTGTCTTGCGAAGATGTTGACGAAAAATGGTGCTCATAGCTCGTTGGTATGTCGCACCCGCGTTCTTCAAGCCGAAGGGCATCACTGTGTAGCAGAAAACGCCCTTTGGAGTCCTGAATAACGTATGTTTTGCGTCATCGGAGAACATCTTGATCTGGTTGTAGCCTGAATATCCGTCCATGAAAGACATGCATTCGAAGCCACATGTGTTGTCGATCATCACGTCGGTGATGGGAAGCGGGAATTTGTCCTTCGGGCAGGCGGAGTTGAGATCCCTGAAGTCGATGCAGACTCGAATCTTCCCATTCTTCTTGGTAACAGGGACAACGTTGGCCACCCAATCCGGGTGTTGTTCTTCACGGATGAAGAAGCTAGTCAAGAGTTTGTCCACCTCCTGATCGATGGCGTTCATGATGTCCAGACGAAAGCGTCGCTGTTGTTGTTTGATAGGCTTGGCATCAGGTAAGATGTTCAGCATATGCATCGCGATCTGAGGATCGAGTCCCGGCGTGTCTTCGTAGCTCCAGGCGAAGACATCAATATATTCTTTAGCCAGTTGGATTAAAGACTCCCGGTCTTCTCCTTTTAGGCTTTTGCTGATGAAGATGGGTTTGGAAGAAGATCCATCCCCAAGGTCGATCTGCTCGACTTCGTCTTCGGTAGGGGGTTCGCGTAGCTCAAAATGAGACTCCCATTGTTCTCCTAAGCGTTGTACCCAGGGTTCTTCTTCGAAGAATTTTGGCACTTGATCTTCGCCTTCATCTTCTTGAGGTTGAGCGGATGTCATGTTGGCTGACAGCACTCTCTTGAAGACTAAGCCGATACTGGTATCGGAATCCCAAGTTGATGCTTCAGACGAATGAGAATGTTCTGCTTCTTTTGCCTCCGAACTCTCTGGAGTTGACGGCGGCGTGACATAGCCTATCCTCCGTCGAGTCCAATTATAGTAGTCCTGCGGCTTTCCTTTAGGTGTTGGAAGCCGGAGAGGAAGACGTCGACCCTTGCCGTAGTTCAGGCCTTTGTTGCTTTTTAGGTCGTAACCCATCTTTTGGATGAGGTACTTTGCCTTGTCCGTGTACCGATAGATTTGTATTCTGCCGGCATCTGGTTCTGGCTCGAGTGGCGGGAGGTCTTGATGACGCTTAACTTTACCGAAAATGATGGATTCTTCGTCTCGACTCCGCGGTGAGACTACAGAACAGACCCCTTGGAACGGGACTACTCGATTTACATGATTGACGGTCGTTATTTGTGTTTGCAACGACCGTAGAGCGTTATCTAATGTATATATGGCATTCCAATGTGGAAGACTAGAATAATTAAAAGACACTCTATTATTGATGAAATACGATATTTTATCCCGCAGGATTATATTGTCCAGAGAGGGTGCGTCTACATCAGCAGAGATGTATTCCCCTAGCTCTTCATCTGTGAGTGCCAGGATTGGATTGGGAGAGTCCACCACAGCTTTGACTTCGGGGTCTGAGAGGGCTATGTGGGCCTTCTCTGGCAGCTTGGATTACGGCGGCTTTCCCTTAAGATGCACCTTCAGAGGTGCCTCCACTGTGCCTCCGGTGATTGGCGTCTTCCCCTGTAGTTTTGCCACAAGGGGAACCGATGTTTGAGGCGGCTTTCCCTTGAGCCGTATCTTCAGGGGAGCTTCAGGAGCAGCTGGTGCTTTCCCGGGCAGCTTAATGCTCATGGAAGGCAACTTCTGAGGCGGTTTGCCTTTGAGTCGGATCTTCAAAGGAGCGTCGGGAGTGACCTCAAGCTCCATGTCCGGCTCTGCTTTCTGCCTCGTCGTCAGCATCATTGACTTCCTCCTCGTCAGGTGACTTATACAGGTCGGAGTCGGTGAAGTAGGCTTCAATCCCTTTGAAAGGGTCGATGTCCGCAAACTCCGTCCGGATGACGTTGTTGGTGGACATGTACTTCATACATTGGGGGAGCGTGGATGGCACCACCATGTACTCATGCAGCTATGGACGACCCAACAGAAGGTTGTAGTTGACGTCGGCGTCCACAACGTAACAAATCACCTCGGTTCTGAGATTACCGATGTGGCACTTTAGTCGTATTTTGCCTAGCGGCTCACTTTTGCTAGCATTGAAGCCACTGATTGTTGTGTTGGATGGCGCCAGTCGGTACATTGGGATCCCCAGTGTTGAGAGCAGCGTCTTCGGGATAATGCTGAGGGAAGACCCCGGATCGATCTGAATCCGCTTTACCTTGACAGAACCGATATACCCTGTATAATACAGCGGCCTGTTGTGTCGGTTGTGCTTGAGCAGCATGTCCTGTTGGATGAAGGTTATATTGGGGATAACCTCATCCGCACAGTGGCAGTGCGTGCATGCAGTCGGGAGATCTTCAGGCTGCTTGACCTGACTGAGAAAGGATTCGGCATCTTTCAGAGCTTCACAGAGAGCTTCTCGGGTGTCTTTGGAAAGACGAAGGAGCTCAAACAGAGATAGGCGGGCAGGAGTACTGGCCAGTTGTGCCAGTATGTCGAAGTTGTGGGGCTTGGCTAGCCCCGAAGCATTCTCCTTTCGCAGAGGCCTATCAAAGCGGACTTCTATCTGCTTCTGCTTATTGGCTGCTGGAGGCTTAGACGAGCCCTCCTCCTGGACAGCAGGGACGGTGCAAGGAGGCACCACCTCGACGGCAGCTTCATCGGGTTGGGCGTTCTGTTGTGAACGCATCTGTACAGGAAGTGCCTCTTCCGCTTAGGAAGAGACCATGCGGCAAGACTTGATCTTCCTGCCTTTAGATTTGGAGGTAGGGCGTACCTCCGGTTGAGTCACCTCGGAGACAAGATCAGGGTGAACCCATAGGATCTCTCTCCGAGATGTGGTGAGTGGGATGAGTCCACTCACGTTGTCACGAGTAGGTGGTAAGTTAACCACCTCCATTGTCGCCTTAGGGATGGGGACGACGCCATCTTGTGTTGTAGTTGGCGGCAGGGTGCCAAACTGGAGTGATACCACGTTGGCTGACACCGTCTTCTCCTCGTAGTCGACGGAGATTACATCCGCATTGATCATGCGCTGGATGTAATTCTTGAGGACATAGCAGTCCTTTGTTGGGTGTCCGAAAAATCGATGGTAGTGACAATACCTCGGGTTGTCCACTTTCCCAACCTCGTCGGGATGCTTCGGGTCTGGCAGCTTGATCTTGTCACCCTGCTTCAGTATCTCAAAGAGTTGTAGGGTGTCTTCATCGTTGAAAGAGTACACCTCCTTTGGCCTTGGTGCAAGTGGAGGCTTCTGAGTAGGTACTGATGCACCTTTTGAGGCATTGACAGTCAATGCCTATTTCCCCTTCGTCTCTCGTCCGGGGTTGTTGGTCGCAGGCCGCTTTCCCTTGTCCTCAAAGGCAGGGAAACTGACTCCCAGGAGATGAGCATTGGCCGCCTTCTTTTCCGCGGCTTCTGCTTCAATGATCAAGGAGCTCCAGTCGGGAGGAGGAGTAGAGTTGAGCCAGAGTTTGACTGCAGGCAGCATGTTCATGCTGCAGGAGGAGAGGAGTGCATGTTCTGGCATGCCCGGGGGCAGTTTAAAGCAGGCCTGTCGGAAGCGTTCGATGAACACTCAAACTGTTTCCTTCTCCTTCTGGCGTATCCCTATAAGGGACGCCATTGTCATGTCCTTTCCGCTGTCGTAGAAACGGTCGAGAAAAAGGTGCGTCAGGTCGTCGAAGGAAGATATGGAATTGTCGGGGAGGCTGCAGTACCAGTCGTATGCCACTCCCTTCAGTGCCCCGACAAATATGCTGGTGAGTAGCGCGTCCTCCTTCGGAAGATGTCCCGTCTGAGACTGGAAGTACGTTAGATAGCGACGAGGAGAGTCCTTTCCGTCGTATGGCGTCAGTGTTTGTGGTTTATACTTAGGAGGATAAACCACTTTGTTCCACTCGAGGGAATAAGGTTGGGGAATCCCCATTTTTTGGCGCTCCTCTTGTCTCGTCTTGGACTCAAAGCGCTCGCGTAAGTCCTTGATCATCTCGACCACGTCTTTCCGTGGAGCTGGGAGTCGAAAAAGGTGGTACCACCTGAAGTTGAGCATTTGAGGGCTCCGATGTCCGAGGTGCTTCTCGACGATCCATATCCAAGGATACCCGTTGAAGGGGTACGCTTGATTCTCCATTGGCCCCTGGGTCAGGACCGGTGGAAGGTGTCCTGGCCAAAGCTGACCGTATCTCAAACACTGCTTGAGTCAGTATTTGCATAGAGACAGAGAGAGTTTTGAGTCCTCCCTCTAATGTGTCCATGCGCTGGACGAGGTCTGGTGGCGGTGCATCAGACTCGGAATCACCCCCAGCCATGTATACTGTCATGACACGGTTGGAAGTAGATGGATCGGTTGAGGCTTCACTCTCGGCTTCACTCTCTTGTAGGAGAGTTGTCTCTCCTGGAGCTTCGTCCTGGCCACCCCCGGCTATGTTCTGGAGAACATTCTCGATGGGAGCATCTGTAAGGGCCTGATTACCCTTGGTTCCGTCTTGAAGGACTTCTTCGTCTCCGAGACTCAGATCTGTGGGGGCTAGACTACCCCCGGCTATGTTTTGGAGAACACCCTCGTCTTGAAGGACATGGGCTAGATGACCCCCAGCCATGTCCGGGAGGTTGTCTTCGAGAAGATCGGCCCCAGCTGTACTTTGGAAGACAGCTCCGTCTTCGGAAGGAGGCTCGACAAGGGTCTAACTACCCCCAGTTTCCTCCAAGAGCTTCTTCCTCCCCCGAGTGCCTTCGAACACTCCGGAGGACGAGACACTTGCCTTGGTTTTCCTCGGCTGGTTCTTGGACGAGGACGAGGAATTGCCAGTCGTCTTTCGGACTGACGAGGAGTTAGAGATCACGTTGCATGAAGCAACCATTGGCTCTTCTTTTGTTGACACCTTCTTCCCGAGGCGACGTCGGAGGGGTGTCGATGATTGCAGCCGCTAGAACACTGACTGCCTTGGTGGGACTGCCGCCTTGCAACAGCAGTTGATGGTGACCACAGCACAAGTGTGCCCTGTGAGGGGCGCATCGTGCTTGTCAGTCGACTCTCCTGATCGACGTTTGTGAGTGATCACGTTACGCAGATCGTTGGAGGAGAGTGCCACCTTCGTACCCCCTTCAGGCGCATGGCAAGGCCAAGCACCGGGGTGGTCAAGTGAATGCTGCGCCCCCTGATCTAACACCAAACCGGCGACCCGATCAGTAATGGGGGAACAATATTTGAAGTGACTTGAACGGACCTCAGACGCACAACCAGAGGAGGCACGGGAGTTCAAGACCACTGGATTTGCCTTACTCGACTTAGTTGTGCACGCAGTAGATGCGCCCAAGTAAGACAAGGACTTTGAAGGTCGGTTCGTTTCTGGCACAGAAGCACCTGAGTCGACCTTATACAGCTTACCATCAGCAGCGCGCATGATTGTGAGCGCATGCTTCTGGCTTGCTACTGGCATAGCACGTTTGGGGCGCATGGCCCGTGCTGTCTTGAACTTCCACTACAAGAAAAGTAACCTTTTACGACATTGAAATTAAGACATGCCTAAATAGTATGCCGTAAATAATGGATTCATGACATACATTTTAGTGAATGCCATAAAAGAGTTAACAATATAACTTGTAAGGTTATCTACGGCATAGATTGTGTGCCTTAATTTCTTATACAAAAGTAAGGCAGACAGCAAACGCCTTAAAACTAAAAAAAAATATAGCGCTCTCGAAAAATTTCCCCCCATATTATTTCAGGAATCCCGCGCTCCCTAAACCCCCACGCAACTATTTCAAACAAAACTTCACCCCCACCCTGATGTTCTTCTCCCTCTCTCTCTCTCTCAAATGTTCGACCCCCCCCCCACCACCACCACCACGACGCGTCCGCTTCTTCCTCTGCTTCTTTAGTTTTTTTTTTATTTGTGCTCAGATCATAAGCAAGAGAGGCGGACATGCATAAAAATTTGTGAGCACACTTTTCCCCCCAATTTCCCTCTTTTTATTTAGGGTTGTATTCTGATTTGTTTTGGGGTTTTATAGGAGACCCACGGCTACGTGTGAGCACATCTATGGTTTTGTAGACATACACATTTTGATTTTGATTTTATTCTGTTTTGTTGTTGTTATTTTTGGTTTTATATGCATACAATTCTTTTGTTATTTAGGCATACAAATTTGTGAGCACATCCAAGGAGACCCACAGCTGAACCGCCTTCACAGTAACTCAAATCCGGTGTTTCAGGTTCGATTTATTCTTTTCCTGCCTAATTTTACCATAAGACAATTGATTTTAATTTGACATATGAGTTGATTGTTTAATTCGATTTTAGTATTTAAGAAATATGTGTATATATCACCATGAATAATCTTGTATTTAGAAAGTTTTTGATTTCGTACCATGGACTTACTTTTATTTTTTGTCATATATCATATGTTTTTGTTATTCATGATTCAATATGGTCCCTTGTTATTTGTGAATCGATTGATTATTAATTTGTTTGGTAAAAGGAGATAAAATAGAAATGCTTGTTGTTTCTACAAGTGCTTAGCACTATTTCAAGCATTTGTGCAGGCAGGTGCACAAGAAACATTACCATCTTGGCCTCTCGCCTAGTATCTACCTCCGGCGATCTATTCTAGTAGCCCCCTGCATCGAGTAGGTAGTTGGGTGCAAAAACAACCATCCAACCAAAAGCGGCTGCCTAGGTGCTAAAATTGATGGGTGTGCGTGTAAGCATGCTTAGGTGATGCAAAGTGTATTGTAGTCTAATATCGTTAATTGTCCTCATGACTTGCACATAGAGACACACATGCAAGCAGACATTTTGGCATTGTTTGACATATTTCACACACATACAAAACAATAGTTTTTATCACTTAGCGGTAGTTTAAATTTTGGCATTGTTTGCGCCTAATTGTTTTTTGGCAATGCAAATATGGAGGAATAGTGGTTTGAAGGATGATGAAAGGGATTCTGAATAATGTAGCAAATCAGGACCATAACAAATCAGAACTGTAGCAAATGGTACTGTGTCAAATTGGTACTATAACAATTAGGAGAGAAGGATTTTGGGATTATGTAAATTAGGATATATGAATTGGGTGCTAGGCTTCTGTAGAAAAGATAAAATGAAGAAGATAAACAATTTAGGATTACCATGAGAGTACACAAAAGTAGATATGAAGAATTCAAGTCTCCATATTTTATGGTTTATTGGCAAACTCATAAAATAGATTTCTCATTGAATTAAGACAAAAGATCACATTTTTTTATAGAGCACGAACAATTAAAACAAATACACCCAATAGTTTCAAGGCGCAAAACTATACCTATGTGCTGAGTGGTCCTCCATCAGTTTTGTTGCTCGAGGCTTTTTACTATACTCTATAACCTGTATAGAGCTTAAGGGAGTTTATATATTTAAATCGGAAACATAAAGTATTTTTGACACTTGTTACCTTTGTGCATGAAAAGTTCATGTTTATCACAGTTCTTCATAATGTTGAATACAACATTTATAACATTAAATGGTTTCCCTCTTGGTATTCTTTGTCATCGCTAGGTGTACACTACACTTAACAAGATCTATAGATTGGTCATCCCATACTTACTCTTTTATCCTTTATCCTTTTCCTTTCTTTTTGAATATATTAAAAATGAAGGCTCATTTTTCATTCTGTCAGCAAAGTCCTCGAATAGCTAACTCTAATCAATTCTTTTTCATCTTTTGTTTCTGTATGTCTTCTTATGGTTTACATACAGTGTTCATGTGACAGTTGTGTAAAATCTTCACCCCAGTCTTGCAAATGACACTAGTGTAATTCGCCCAGCTCCTATTTCTGAATTTATTTCCCTATTTAATATATCGTATGGGGGCATGCTTACTTTCCTGTCAGTACCATGAGCCACATGAAGGTTTTTCTATTTCCTTTGTAGCTAATTTTGGTGCACAACTTTTTCACTTCGTTAATAGTTGTAGAATTCAGTACCAGCATGATGGTCTGTCCTCACCTCGGCTGAGTCATATTAAGCTTTCTTCAAATTATTATTTAGTTATACTGAATCTTGATTGTATGATATCTTTTCTGTTTCCTTTGTAGCTAATTATTAAACCATTTTCTATTTACTATTATGATGATTAAACAGATAACTGGAGTGTGAAGGCCATCAGAAGGAAGACAACATGCATGGGAAGGATGAGATATCTTCGTAATGTGTCAAGGAGGTTTAAGACCAACTTTAGAGAAGGTAGATACAACTCCCTCTCCTCTTTATGTTTGTACAATTGGGTACCACTGCTATAACTTACCAGTGCATGGAACATTCAGCTGTTGGCTATTCTTTTTTTTAGAGGCTAGGTACTATAGCTATGTGATGTTGGTGGTCAGATATAGCAATATCTATGCATATTTTTAGTAAGGTTTGTAGTATCGGAATCGGTATTGGACCATTCCTATGAGTATCGGTATCGACGATATTGGTAGTACTGGCGGTTTCAGATTGGAGTATCAGATTTTTTGGTATAGGAAAACAAATAATTATTAACAAACTATTAACATTTAAAAAATATATTTTATACATTTAGGCACAATTTTAAGTATTTCAAGTGTTATTTCTTAGTAGTCCAATAACTATTAAAAAAATTCATTGTTTGTTGTGACTCCTATATTCCTTTTTTATATTCATCTTTCTCCCGCTCTACTGCTTTATTAGGCTTGGTGGAGGTTAATGGAGTTTTATTTCCAATGTACTTCTATTCCCATCTATCTTTCAGCCTATGTGCACAGTGAATAAAAAACTGATCTTTTTGATAATTAGATGACTAAATTGTCAGTTTCTATTGGTTATACAATTTACTTAATCAACTTGCTTTTTGGCAACCATCCATTGTTTACTATCTTTGGATGTGGTCACCAACAAAACACAATCCATATCTCCTCAGGAGTGTTCCTTAAACAATAAGTATCAGGGAGTCTTGGTTCTCTGTTCTTTGGAGTCTATGGACAAAGTATCGCTTTAATTATTTTAGATTATTTCATGCAGGACCAATATGAAGCCCTTGCGAATTTCAAACGCTTGTTGTCTGATAAACTCAAAGTCATAGCTAGAAGTGCGAAACTGATCAAGGTATTAACCATATAATGTCTTTTATTTTGTTTTCTCCTTTTTTATTTGGATACCTTTTATGTTCACGATCTAGGTAATAAGAATAACTACTTTTGGAATTGCTATTTGTTGTCCAGTATTTTATCTTTTCAGTATTTCTGGCAAATAGAATATGACTAATATATGTACGTTGTAACACATGTGTCCGTATTTACAGCCTGATGAGGGAGTCCTTTATGTTAAAATGTGTTAGATGACATAAACAATAAGGAGGCTTGCTCCAGTGACATAATTGTGGACAATTCAAATTGGGTTCTTTTTGTGCTATGTTTAGTTCATCAAAATTGGGGCCTACTCAATTCAAAATTTCATCCTTATAAAAACAAATTCATATTTAATTCATCACCTTCCTATAACTATTCAATATTGCACTAAACTTGGACATAAATTCCTAATGATACTACCATATTGTCTGACATATTTCCATCACATATGTGTTGTGTCTGATATGTTTTCGATACAGATTTTGGATTGTCCATGGTTGTTAGACCGCCATTAAATTTGGGTGCTTGAAAAACACCAACCCAGAAATCTAATTGGATTAATATTCGTTAAGGTCAAGGAACCTGGAGATTCAAGAGAATTTATTTACAGGTTCATATACAATAAAATGTCCTACAACCATAGTGAACTACATATGCCCCGTGCTCTGTTCTTGTCCAAATAATAGAACCACCTTACAAACAACCTGTACAATCTTGCTGGCTATAACCTATATTGGAGGAACTTAGGACCCATCCCATGACCTGACATGTGTGCAATCTCTCATATCATCAGATAGGTTTTGATAAGCACTATTTTGTCATCAGGCCCAGTTAAAGAGAAGTGAGATGAAGCATGAAAACTACTTCGATGCAAAAGTTTATGTTGAGGCTATATTTTATCGCCCAAACCATATATAAACTCACTGCTTTCCTATTTACTTTGTCGGCGGGGCTGTATTCACATGATCCTTAATAATATTGCTAGTTAACATGTGTGCTTGACTGGATGCAAGTCAAACTCTTGTTAGAATAATACCTCACGCCATGGCACCATTTTCTGTTGCAACAATGTCATATTTTATATTGGGGACACCTTTCGGGGTTTATCTAATATCCCCCCCTTAACCCCCACCCACCAACCAAAAGAAAATAAATATGAAGTTTGTATGCCTAATGTTTGTCCGGACAGTTGGCCAGGTCTATGTTATGAATGGAACACCTTTCGGGGGTTTATCTAATATCCCCTTAACCCCCACCCACCAACCAAAAGAAAATAAATATGAAGTTTGTATGCCTAATGTTTGTCCGGACAGTTGGCCAGGTCTATGTTATTAGGCATTTGAACAACTTAAAAGGTAAAATATCATTTTATCCTTGGTGGTAGGTGAGTGCTCTATATATGAAAAATCAGACTATCTATGATGGATGGATAATAGTTGGGGTTATTTTTTTTATTTTAATCAGGTCTTTTTTTTTTGGTGATTTTCCTTCATTATCTATTGATATACAAGTGTGTTATGTAGATCTGCGATTTCTAATATGGACGTCAAATTAAAATAGCGCCATTAAGTACATTTGTTGAAGTTTCCAATGGAGGATATATTCTAGTAGTTTGTAATTCTAATTATTTATTACTTGATAGGCACTCCGAAAAATTGCCAATTTATGGGGAAGCAGGTGACAAGGATTCCTTGTATAGGGATAGCTACCAACTGCTGCTTCAAAGGCTCTCTCACGATAAGTACTTCTCGAGACCGGTGCTTGATACCAAATTGTTAGAATCTGGAAACTGTGAGGTATATTTTGATGAGTGCTTAACTATCCATGGCTCTAGAGTTTAGCCTGTTTGCTCCATGTAATTCCATTTTTTTGCAGTTTGTCATATGTATCGCAAGCTTTTGGGCTTGGCTACATGATAATTGCTTATCTTCTGTTGTTAATGAGCACTTCTATTGATATACAAGCATAGTCCCTTTGTTGATTTTCTGTTGTCTAACAGCAGCAGTACCGATCGACTTATCCAGTGCAATATCCTTGATGCAATTCATTTTGTTTAGCATATAATATATTTCATGTGCAGGTAGTTCTAATTATTAGGATAATCCACTTCTGTATAATTGTTGTTCTTGCTTCCAATAAATTTATTCTTGCTTCCAATAAATTTATGTCGGGGCAGGGGTTTGTACAGTTGAGATTCCTTGTATTTTGTAATCATAAGTCCAAACTTAGATTTGTATTGATTATCTGTCATCAAAATATTTTTTGTAACTGCACATGTCAAACTCGAATCCTCTTTCAATTTGATACCCCCTTTGAAGCAAGATGATGGTTATTTCTTAATGTGCCCCTTCTACCAGAAAAATGATATCCACTGTCTTTCAAGTAACTTGATTGAGACTGTTGATACTATCAGTAACATTGTTTCTAAGTTCATTTGATCATTTTACTCCTCTTTTCCAGGATTGACACGACGGATATTTTATATGGAGTTTTCTGATTTCAGTGGTTCAAATCTAAAATTCTCGAGGCATTTGACATCAGTTTTGCATTTCACGGCCGGTTAGGTGACTTCCTATTGTAGTGTACATTTGTTTACGATCTCTTAAAACTTGTTCCATTCAGTATTCATTATATTTTGTGAACCGTATGGATGCATACTAGGTAGCACTCTCTTTGAGGTGCTTGTTGACTTGGTAGCTTTTCACTGACGGTTTGGGTTTGTCTTGCTCAGGTATGGAGCTTGAGTAGGAGGACCTCTATGAATATCAATAGCAGCAGTACTTCTCTGAGTAGGTTGCTGATTTTTCCAGCACCTGACTACACATCCATGGCTGCTCTTATTTTACTCTCCATGGCACTTACTTTCATTATCATACTTTTTGCCCTATGTTGGCCTAGGTTATTTCCATCTAATTTTGAGATATTGAGCTCTATTAGACATTGTATTTTGCTAGCTCATGTTCCATTGTGTATCGGGTTATCCAAGACATATATACTTTTCATGTGTATCGGATATGGATAATTTGACATTATTGTTTTAATAAAAATTATTATTATGATAATTATTGTGTATATTATATGCTATGTGATTGAATGTCAAAAGGTAAAATTGATTATACAAAAAGCAAGATTTTAAAAAAAATGGAAGCGAATTTAAGGGGTGCAAGATATGTCCTAATTGGTATGTATATAATACTTTTCACGACATACAATGAATGTCATAATTGGCTAATAAAGACATGCAAAGGAATGTCGTAAAATATTATTAACGACGTGCATTTGAATGTCGTGATTGTGCATTAACGACGTGTATATGTATGTCGTGAATGTGTATTAATGGCGTTCTAATACATGCCATAATTGCCTTTTCAAGGCATGCAATGAATGTCGTGAATGAGTATAGACGACGTGCAAATTGAGTTTAGACGACATGCAGATTATGTCATCTAAACTACCATCTTTTTACGGCATGGTCTAATACGGCGTTAGCATGTGCGCCGTCTAAAGTGTTTTACGGCGCACATTGCGTGCCGTAAAAACACATTTTTCCTGTAGTGTTCTTCGTACCAGTCCGCTGGGACGCATAGTACTCAGAATCCAAATTTTCTTCGCCACTACAGCGAGTGAGTCTGTCAAAGACAGAGACCTTCTGTGGCGCGTCGGAGGTGATGTACGGGGCATTAGCTGCGCCCCTGCTCCGTCGACGCATCTTCTTCGCCTGAGAGGGAGATGGCCGGGGAATGTGGTCAGCCGCACGTTTCCTCGAGAGATGCGCTGCAGCGGTGGGCGCATCTTGGTTGCTGAGGATGTCAGCAGGAAGAGAGGGCTGGATCAGCGTATCCCCTTCGGTGGTGGTGCCAGAGGCGTCGACCTTGCGCACCCAGACTCGGCGGGTCGTCTTCGGCTTTGGCAGCCGCTTAGAAGGACTCGTACTTCCTTCGAAGATGAACTCCTCCTACGCCTGTTGATTGAGGCGTACGACAAGCGTCTTGTAGGAGGAGCCCACCTTTACATCGTCGGATTACGATACAGCTTTCTTGGTGGAGGAGAAAGAGGTCCCCAGCAGAGTCGCCAGCTTGTTTGCCATTAAAATCTTTTGATTGCAAATTTCAATACAAGCAGAACAGTGTTACAATATAGGACTTAGATGTAGTCCTAGGAGTACACTTTTGTTTATCTGGGTCCCTTGTGCCGATGGAGCGAGTGGTAATACGTTGACTCCGTTGACGATCTGACGACGGTTATCGGTTCTCTGAAGGTTTGGATTGCTCTGGGTGCTGGAGCATGCTGAGAGGAGGAAGACATTGAGTGTCTGTATCTGCCTCTCTGGTGGTGCGAAGTCTCTGTCTGTCGATGTATGTTTGCCTCTGTGTGTGTTCGTGGGTGAGAAGGAAATGATCCCTCTATTTATAGCTTTGCAGGCTGGCTGCTCATGCGTGCATGTGTAGGATACGCCTGAACGCGGGGACGTCACGTGGTGATTGCTGATGGAGGCGTATGGACGATGTGCCCTGATTGGGGGGTTGACTTCTTCATGCTGCTGTTGTGAGCCGATACGTAGCAGGGAAGAAGATCTTTCTGTTACTGAGATCTTGGGTGAATCGAATCAAAGGACACGTGTCATCGGCCCATGGCTCGAAGATCTCGGATTTGATGGAGAATGATCTGGTAGGATGCGCCTGGGCGCATCAGGAGACTTTGGCTCGTAACTTTTGGGAGTCACGAACCATTCAGAGCGCATGGCTTTTGAGACGCATGCGAGGCTCCAGTAGTGACCTTTACTTCTGTCTTTTGGGATCAGAGAGCAGTCTGGGATGCATGGCTTTTGAGGTGCATGGCTGCGGAGGCGCATGCGAGATGATTGGGCGGCCACGTGGCAGTAACCGTTGGAGAAAAGTAATGATGATGCTGACATTGGCGACGCTTCATTTTCTGAAAAAGCCGTCAACTGTTCAGTCTTCGGGAAGCGTGCTGCCAACTCTGTCAGACTTCAACATTTAATGTTTTTGATATTTGATAGACAGCTGAGTAGGCGCATAGATCGGCGTTCCACCAGGCGTATGGGGACGCATGGGGGCGCATCCCTATGAGGCGCTTTGGTGCTGAAGGGCGCGTCTGTGTGATGCGCTGTCTGGCCGGCGCATCCGCTTCGTGACACATCTTTAATGGTACGACTGTTACGTTTTTCGAGTGCTTTAAATAGCCGTTTTTGACTTGGCTGAATTCGAAGCGTCAGGTTCATCCATATAATGCAAATTCATTGTACGGGATTCGGAGAGCCATCCACTTAGCGCATGGGTTTGATTTGCCCGGCCTATAAATAATGGCATGGAGAGAGTTTGTTTCTCGTTCTCTCACATCCTCCCGAAATGAACTTGTTTGCTCAGATGCATTCTGTTGATGAGATGCTCCCGAGGGTGAAGATGCGACACAATGTCTTCATCGATGCACTTGAAGGTAACTGTTACATCCAAAAGTCAGAGTCGAGGGCTTCTGAGGCAGGCAGAAGGTACCTATTGCATCCAAAGATAGGGATGCATGAGCCTCGTCTCCGTCATGTGGGAAGAGCCGCAGATCGAAATTGCGGTTGCTGCGGCTTTGGGGGCTCGTTTTTCCTTCAAAATGGGTGTTGCCCATTCTGGTTGTGTTGAAAGCTGCTCCTTTAGCCGCGGTTTCGATTACGGTCTTCCTTCGCCTTTGGAGGTTCTTTCGAAGCCTCCCCTGGCCACAGGTTGGCTTACGGTGCTCTTCTCTTCCTCGGTTTGGGGAGCTCTTCCTCCAGCTAGAGGGTTGATTGCCACCCTCATTCTGCTCAATAAATGCTTCATTAGTCGAAGCATTTAGACGGCGGTGAGCCTGGCTGGAAGAGTGGCACATAACTGGGCTGCTGAAAGGATGCACATAACTGAGCTGCCGAAGGGATGCACATAACTGAGGATGCACATAACTGAGCTGCTGAAAGGATGCACCCCGCTGAGGGCGTGTGGTGGGATGCGCCTGACTGAAAGCGCATGATGATCGCCGTGCCTGGCTGTAGACTTAGGGTCTTTTCTTTTTGTAGAAGTTCTCCTTTGTACAACCTTTTCTAGACATGTAATAGACTTTTATATGTAATAAAAAAGTCCTCTTTCAATGTCTATATTTGTTGTTTTTGCTGTGTGAAGTACTTTGTCCGAGCTCTCTGGCGCATGTAGTGTTTGGCGCATAGGATTTCTGGTCCTGAAATTCCATGCTTCTACAGGTACATGAATATAGTAACCGGGATTGGCCACACGGCTAGTGTATTTCCCCACCCGACACTAATAAGTACAAGAACAAGGGTACAAGAATACAGGAGTACATAATTTCGTGCCATGACGTGTCACAAGAAAGAGTACAGGAATATAAATGCACAAAACCGTAGAAAAGTACTTGCCTTGCTCCAGGAAAGTACGGGTAGTAATGGAGCTGGATGTCCTCCTGTATTTAATAATGTGTACAAGTTGATTAATTTCTATATAAGCTCTAAATTGGTATCTTGTAGTTCAAATCATGCCTAGCTACAATTATTACATTAGGTTAAGCCCAAATATTAACTACTCAAAATTAAACTCTCTACAACTATACTTAAAACCATTAGTTATACTATTCACTAAAATATAAAGGTAACTAATATGGTTTGAAATAGAGACCTACCCTGTTGACCATACTATTTCCTATCCTCAAATTAGTCTAAAGGAATACTTATTCCATGCATGTGCATTCACATAAGATTATTCCATCTGTCATGTACTCCCTACCCTACATCACTTATTAAACCTGCTCTCAAGATACCCTATGACTGTTGTTACTATAAGGTTATAAAGAAAGCATAACCTATGTTCTAGACTAACCTGAAAACTGATCAGCAAAATACAACATTGCATGTACTTCTCAGTTTTAACTTGAACTTCATTTCAGGTTTAATCTGAGATTTCAATTCAGGTTTAACTGAACTTCATTCTCAGGTTAAATCTGAACTTCATTCTCAGGTTAAATCTGAACTTCATTCTCAGGTTTAAATAAGACTTCATTCTCAGATTCAACTTGATACATGGAAACTCTAATATATACATTAGCCCAAGATAATGAATGATTCTTCAGGTTAAATCTTAACCAAACATTTCACAAATATTCTCAGGTTTCTTCAACATTCTGCATTGATCCCCTGCTGCCAGGAATTCAGTATCAACATGAGGGGAAAGGAAGGTATTCGAACTAACTAACCCAACATTTCTCACGTTCAGAATACATTACAAAGCTCCCAGCAGTATATACCTATATATACACAGATTTTCCCAAAACTAACACTACTACACAACTTGGTTCCATGTAATCAACAAGGACTGAATTTTCCTGTGTCAAATCAGGATACACATTCCAGTCCATTCCCAAGTTCAATAACCCTACAGTATTGCATATGTAACTCTCAGGTTTTTCCTGAGATTTCTCTCAAGTTTTTCCTGAGATATGCAATCCCTGGTTCTTCAAAATAGTACACATAATTCTCAAGTTCAGAATCAGCACTACATTGGTTCAATTATCAAACCAATCAATCCAATCCCATCCCCTGTTACCAGGGTCAGTTGGCTGATACTGCATTCAACAGTTCAGACTGACCAATCCTGTATTTACATTTCCAAATACACTCAATCCAACTTCTCATTGCATATGAACTTTCCTCAGTTGAAGATATCACATATGGAAACCTTTAGTTAAAATATAAATGAACATCACTCTCAGGTTCAGTAGATGAGTCACTCTCAAGACAGCTGAGTTAACTCTCAGGAAACTGAGCTAACCCTCAGTGTAAACTGAGTTATCATGTTCAACCTCATCAATTGCATATGCCAATTCAGATCCATTTGACTGAATCAATCCAGCATCATGTTGGTTTCAGGTTTTTCCCTGAATTAAACCAAACTGATATAAAATCGGATTCAGTGAAATGTGTAAAATATTGGTATAGGTAAACATTTCAACATTTGTATTGAACACCATAGGAGAGTCTCGGCTCATACATTCGACCAAAAACAGGAAATGAAATATAGCCCCAGATCCAACAATAATTCTTCTTGCCATAAGTAAATCCCATAGTTTAATAAGATGAAACCACATTGAGGTGAGCAACCTAGTTCAATAAAATACCCCAACACTGGTATAAGCAATCTCAGATTATTCAATGCTCTTACTACCAATTGAAGACTGAAATAGAATAGGAATTTCTATGCACATAAACTCTGAGTATTGATACAGAGATTAGGACCATCACTATACTGTGGACTGGTTCAGCAGTTACCTGAGATGAGATTTTACTGATACTTGGTGTCAGCCTTAAATTGGACACGAGTCCCAGGTTCAGCTGGAATTTAACAATCTGGAGAAACATAGGATAGATCTCAGGGAACTCCCTAGTCTTAAAATTACTCATGACAAAATGCTCAAATCAAGACTTACCCCAACGTTCTATGAAGACAATAATTATCGATCAATTGATTCTCAATGGAAATTCCTGATCTACGAGAAAGAAAATCGATTTCATAGAGTTACTCTCAAGATCCAGAACAATTGAAAAGGGTTCCTTCGACTTACCAAAAATGTATGGAACAGGCAATTAGTGCCGATCTCACAGTTTCGTTGGCAACATCATGAATGAAGAGTGATTCAACCTCCAAGAGAAAATTAGAAACAAAATGAACTTACTACAACTAAAATCCCAAATTGGAAAGAAATTGAGATCTATTTCCTTACCTCCTCGTCATCGATCTACTGAAAGGAAATGAGGGATCAAGTTGACATCATCCATCTTCCAAAAGAGACCTCAGCCATTAGTGCCATTTCTGGCCAGAGTTGGTGATGAAGGAGATTGGGGAAGAATGAGATCGAGAGAAATTGTTCCTAACCAAAATTTCCTTTGATAAAAACAATGGGAGAGGAGAGCTTAAATAGATGTAGATCGCAGGGTGCGTGGGGATCAAGCTACTACTCAGCGGGAAGAATCGATGCTTCACTCTGCCAAAATGGTTAGAGAGAAAAGTTTGTTAAGGAAGAATGAATTGAATTTCAAGATTTAAAATAAAGAGCTGAGGAATTAGAGAAGAAGTGGGATGTTGGTTTAGTCTTAGTGTTCAGGACCAAACTAATGGGCTAATCCAATGGGCTAACTAATGGGCTTAGGATTTAACACAATCAAAGCTTAACATTTGATTTAAGAATACCAAAATATTTATTGGACTAATAGTTTATAATAATAATAAAAAATCTCGAGAATAGGGAAAATGGAGTTACAGTGGTGCCGGGCCTCTGCCACCACCAGCACCACGTCCGCCCTTACGCCGAGGACGAGTCTCCCACCACTCTGGATAGCCAATCTTGGCAAAGCAAGTTGCAACATCATGACCTGTTTTCTTGCAATGAGTATAGATCATACCTGATTTATCCCTGGAATATGAGGTTCTACTATTAGAAGTAGTAGAAAGATGAGGTGAAGTCTTGATAGCCAGCGCCAACACCTCCTCAGTAGCGGATTGGACCTGAGATTTTCGTATATCCTCCTCCTCACGGACTGCCTGGTATGCCCGATCTAAACTTGGCTGAGGATCCCGAGCCAGAAGATTAGATCGGGTATGACCATACAACTCAGCATTCAACCCATACATAAAGTCCTGAAAGTGGTCTTCATCCCTCATAGCATGTAGCTTTGTAGCAAGTTCACCACAGGTACAAATAGGCAATGAAAAATAAGCAACTTGTTCATCCCACAAAGACTGTAAATTTCTAAAGTAGGTTTCCACAGACATCGAAGCCGTTTGTTTGCACTCAGCCAAAGCCACCTTAATTTGTTGCTTCCGAGTGCCATTGCTAACAACAAATCTTTTCTTCAACAAGTTTCACAATGGATAAACCTCCTCAAAGTATGGCAAAGATTTTTTCAGAGACGGATCAATGGTATTAAGAACTCATTGAACCAATAGCGCTTGCACACATCTCCAATCAAGCAATTTGCTAGCATCATTAACAGGTTTGATTTTAGTACCTTCCAGAAAAGTGATCTTTCGCCTAGAGATCAGGGAGAGACGTATCGACCGAGACCACTCAGCATAGTTCGGTCCACGGAAAACAATAGGAGTAATAATATTTCCTGGTTGATCAGCAGAACTCAGAAATATGGATCTTTCGGATTAGGATAATTTGGGTTTGTGTGCACCGCCACCGCCACTCGCGATGGAGTAGCTGGACGCAGCATCATCAGCCAACACGGATGTCGAGTGTACAAAATAAAGTATAACTCCGACGAATCAGCCGCTGATGGACGGGGTCGGCGTCGAATCGGCCGCTGCTGGACGGGGTTCACGGCGAACCTGCCGCGATCAGGGGCGCCGAATCTGGCGCTTAGGGGCGAGCGGCACGGATGTCGGGTGTACAAAATAAAGTACAACTCTGACGAATCGGTCGTTGATGGACGACGGATGACGGAGTTCACGACGAATCCGCGGGTAGGACTGGGCTGGTGCAGTCGGGCGCCGTGATCCGCGGGTCGAGCCAGGAGGAGGGGCGCCGATCGGTGCGCCGGATCTGGTGCAGTCGGGCACCGGGATCCGCGGGTCGAGCCGGGAAAAGGGCCGCCGATCGGTGCGCCGGATCTGGTGCAGTCGGGCGTCGGGATTCGCTGGTCGAGCCGGGAGGAGGGGCGCCGATCGGTTCGCCGGATCTGGTGGTCGGGATCCACGGGTAAGAGATGGGCCGGTGCAGTCGGGCGCCGGGAACCGCGGGTCGAGCCGGGAGGAGGGGCGCCGATCGGGTGCCGGAATCCGGTGGAGGTGTATAGATTTCGGGGAATATGAGGCTAAGGTTTTTCTGGAGGCTCTGATACCATGTAGGAAATAATAATGCCTTGTGATTACTAATGGGGACTGTTTACAATATATAGTGTCTACACCTTTGGGCTTATGGGCCATATTTACATTACAATATAATCTAACACCCAACTAGGAATAGTGAATGGAAGACGCCCAAATTTAAGAGAGCGAGATCAATCTCAATGTAAAGAAAGTCCAAAAATAAAATCACATAATAAAACATAAAAAATAGTGTAACAAGTACGAGTTATACTTGTTTGGATAATAGTCCAAATATGTTGTGTTGAGGTTACCGTACGGCTATGATCCGAGACCTAGCTAGTTAACCAAAAAAAACTATTAACAGAAATATAAGTTTATTTATTATTATTAAGTTAAATATTAAATTATATCTGTTAAACTATTTATTTCTCAATTATTAATATAGGTTACAATTCTTAGATATACTTATTAACAAACAATTATTAATCTAGGTTATAATTCTTAGGACACATGTTAATACATTAATAAATGTGTACTTCATATGTGTATTCTCACCAGCGCATTTGTCAATGTCTTTCACTTAAAATGTGTATTGACAAATGTAAAATGTACATTGATAAATGTGTTGATGAGAGTACTCATATAAAATACACATTTATTAATGTGTTAATATGTGTCCTTAGAGCACATGTTAACGAACCCCATGATAATGAAGTTGAGAAGAGTAATCATAAGTAGAATGTTCTTGTCATCTTTCTAGTGTTTGGAATCTTCCAAGGGTCATCCACATAATAGGACAAGTAGGTTCAATTGACCCAGTGAAAAAAAATGCTATAGAACCCCCTCCCTCTTTAATCCTTACATGTCCTTCCTACATATATACTAATAAATGCACGTGCTTTGCACGTATAATAAAAATATTATTCAATTATAGTCAAATATTTCTTCTAACTCATGTGGTTAAGGTGTGAGGTATTCTTCTTGTTTGTTTAGGTTCAATTCACCATCTTGAATATATATAACAAATTTAAACTTTCTTTAACAATTTTTCACATAATTTAATTTTTTTAAATAAAATGACCATAATATATATAACAAATTTAAACTTTTTTCAACAGTTTTTTACATAATTTTTTTTTTAAAATAAAATGGATCATGATATACATACGGCTAACTTTTGAGCTGTTTTGAAGCCTCATTATAGAGTGGAAGATAAACAAGAGGGGTTCAAATGCCTATTCTTAATGGCAAGTTGTGTGTACTATATTTCCTAAGAAATAGTTTTATATATACTAGTTTATATGCACGTGCGTTGCACATATTTATTATTCATATATATTATAATTAAAAAGATTAAAAGATACTTGGAGTGGATGATGGTGATGAGTTGGTTTAACTTTGTTGCTTTTAATTATATAGGTTATGGGTTCAATCAATCGAATTCCGTGATAACAACTTAGAAGACTTAGCAAGTAGCATGAACCCTTCGATTTTTGTAGTACATTAATTCCTCCAGAATGCATCTTTTAAATGGTTATCACTGAGATTTATTGCATATATTATTTGATGGCAATAGCACTGTTAAAATTGGGATTATTCATAATTTTGAGTTTGATGTATGTGGGATGGTAGCATTGCGAAGCAATCAATGAGTTGTGGTGTATGTAATTTTGCTTCATTAGTGGAAATACCTATTTCCAACAAAAAAACTTGAAGGGTATTTTTGAAAATAAAATTTCCTCGATGAAGCCTGCTTTTCACATTATATATACTAGTATATATGCATATGCCTTGCACATACTTTATACTATTTAGGGAAAAAACAAACAATAAGTTTTCTATTTTTATTACTTCGTAATAGCACAATCCGTTAATTTTTTACATCTTGGAAAGAGCAAACAACAATTTCTTTTAATTTTTTTTCCCACCTAATTACCTAACTACCTATGTTAAAGTTAGGCTAAATTTCAATTGATAGTATCAAATTTCGTCCTATTTTTTGTTTTGGTATCAAGTTAGAAATTTTTAATAGTTGATAGTATCAAATTGTTGAGTAAAAACGATTAGGGTATCAAGTTGAATAGTTGAGGGTATCAAGTTAAAATTTAAGTTGAAATTTAATGAACAATTTTATCTTGTAAACATAGAAAATGATTTTAGGAATAAAAACTTCTACGGTGAAGCCTCACTTTATATATATATATATATATATATATATATATATATATATATATATATATATATATATATATATATATATATGAAAAGCAAATAGCATCCTCCTTAATTTTTTTTATTCTGCTATACGTAATTACATAACTACCAATATTATATCTAATGAAAAAATTAATTAATAAACATAGATGAGGACATTTTTGGAAGAAAAAAAAACTTTTACGGTAAAGCCTACTTTGCTCATTATATATACTAGTATATATGCACGTGCCTTGCACGTACTTCATAATATTTAGGAATAGCAAATAACAGTCTCATTAAATTTTTTTCCTTCTTCTATAGGTGATTACATTACTATCCAAATTAAATTTAATAAACAATTTTAATTAGTAAACATAATGAGGATATTTTTCTAACAAAATTTTTTACGGTGAAGTCTAATTTTCTCATTTTATATACTAGCAGTCGTGCACGTGCTTTGCACGTATATTTTAGCTAATTTCTTACATAATAAAAAAATTAGGAGATATTACATAATAAGTTGCTTATAATTATTTGAATAAAATATTTTATAATTTACCAACTTTTATTATGCTATTTGAACAAAATAGCATAATAAAAGATATTAATAATATTTACACTATTATAGTTTTATAAAGTAAAAGATGTTAATAGATAGAAATAAATACACCAACCCCCCCATGTTTCATGAGTATTACAGAGACTACCCCTATTTGAAACTAATTACACTCACCACCCCTCTCCTTTAGAAATTTTATAAAACATAGGGGTAGTTAGTGTTATATTTTTATAGAAAATAGAAACTATAGGGGTGGTCCGCGTAATTAGTTTCAAAGTAGGGGTAGTTTGTGTAATAAGTGTAAAACATAGGAATAGTTAACGTAATTTGCCCAGATACTAAGAATAGATACTAAGTATTTATTACGGTAGTGGATATTAATGATGGTAGTGGACATCATTTGTATTATAATTATGATTACCTCATCAATTAAGAAAAGTTAAAAGACATTTTAAGAATCTTGAAAGTTTCACGGTTTCGTATTATTGGTATGTCAGCAATCACTTTAGTGTGAGGATCACCTATATATGCTTTGAATTTGACTATGAATATCAGACACATCGGTATCATGCTAGAAGAAATTTAGGTAAACCTTCAACTTCGAACTGCGCATATAATGCCTCCCCCCCATTCATTCCCTTCCCCATGCCATATACTTTGTTCTATCCATTTTTTATATTTCTATTGTCCCATAGGTACATTGCACTTTAGATGCTCTCCCACTTTCTTCTCTCCCTCCCAAAGCAAAAAAGGAATGGCAAGAAGTGAAGCCCTACTGGCAAGCAGCCACACATCTCCCTGAGATATATTCTTATGTCACTCCATAACACCACTCATTGAGTATGGTATGTCTGTGTTTATTGTGTCCTTGGAGGGTTCAAATGTATGGAATATTTTCTATTTCTCTAGTTTTGGACAAATCTAAACCATATCTCTGAGATATTATACCTAGATGTGCACAAATGTTCGTATATTGCCATAACTTAAGTGGTTAGAGTGAGACATAGAGGTTGCAGGTTCGAGCAACGGAGAAAGCATATTTAATTTTGTGTGAAAAAATAAATGTGAGTGCATGCCGGTAACACAATTATCTTGTTCCAAAAAATGTTCAAATGTGCGTACGATTCGGATACATTATTTGAGAGAATTTGTTAGAAATCCATCCTAAATTTGAGTTTAGAGATACAATCTGGAGCATTCATGGAGTGTCAACGAGA
This sequence comes from Iris pallida, assembly GCA_029216955.1. NCBI lineage: Eukaryota > Viridiplantae > Streptophyta > Magnoliopsida > Asparagales > Iridaceae > Iris > Iris pallida. The sequence goes on from JANAVB010033017.1 coordinate 33,358,536, forward strand.
GTTGCGACGAATGTGACTTAGTATTAGTGGCTGAACTAGGAGTCAAACATAACCAAAATAGTAACAACAGTATAGTGTCAATATATTAGGAGTATACTGCTAGTGTACTAGTTCTGGAGTTTTATTCTAGAACCTATTTGGGGTGTTATACTACCAAAATATTACTAGTATAATCAGGGTAGACAGTCCAAGGAGTTGGCTTGCTCTATCCGGAACTAGTTTCGGTTGCCCCTTGACCCTTATTGTGGGCTGATCCTGGAGGGTCATAGTCAACCCTGACCTTTATTGGGATCTCACGTTGAGCATGTGAGTTGCCCTTAGCAGAGGAGGGGTTGTCCAAGTCCGAAGTCTTGTCTGGCTTATGCCTGGACTGGCTATGGATATAATGCTCAGCATAAATTTGTTCAAATTTGATTGTTTTTGGCAACATATTCTGGCCATTTTATTGGATTTGGATGACCATGATTGGGTTGGGGCTAATGAGGGTTTTCATATCCTAATTATATTTTTCTTGGCCTATTTATGAAGGATAAGGGGATGTCATCTATGTTTTCTCATTGAGGAGATTCAAGGAGATAGTCCAACAATTCTACAAAGAGGACCATACTCGTAGAACTCACACTTTAAGACAATAGATGAAGGAAGATATGTATGGATATCGTCTACTTTATTCAGGAGTTGTCATAGGGTGTTGAGCGATCTCATTTTATTCTTTTCTTCTTGGGAATTTTGAGTGTTGGATCTTGGGACAAATGGTCCAACAAATATTGTAATTCATCTTGTATTAATCAATTAATATATACTGGAATTATTTTCTGGTGACAAAGTCACCATAAAATACCATTTTCTTTTTGTCTTGATTCTTGCGTAGTGGTTTGTTATTTTCCAAATAGGTGTTGGTATCGTTTTTGCAATGTAGCGATCCTTAAAATCTCCGCCCTTTGGGGATATTGGTAAACTAATATACCTAGATTACCCAAAAGTACACTTACGAACTAGGATAAATTAATTAGTTGTGTATTAACGTCTCTATGTGTGGGATCTGTTACAAGGTGAACCAATGTGTCCTCGTCCGTAGGAGTTTTCACGACTGTGATCTAGAAGAAGTACGTAGAAGAAACTCGATTCAACTTCATCGAATGAATAATTTCTATTGCGTCTTCTTAAACCCCTTTCGATTCCATGACCCATTTATGGTTTACATATGGTATCAGAGCTACGACGACTTACTTCTCTCTTCAAGGAAACCCTGACAATTTAGGCCCCATATTTTTATAAGGTTACTATTATTTCTTAATCATTGATCCATGTTCATATGTCCATAAGAAATCTTTTTGCGATGAGATCTTGCAATGTTTATGTGATGATCCATGGGGTTACTTGTGGATCTTTTTTGTGATCGATGTAATGATTATTTGATGCCCTAAAGTTTGTTTATGTAATCATAGAAATCATGTGCAAATTTGTTTGATGACAATGATTTACGACACCAAACCCCATGTGGGGGTCAGTCAGCACTACCCAGAAGCCTTTTGACCCCACATATATGGGCCACGGTAACAATCAACGGCACAATATCTGTTATGTTCCGGTTTCATAGAACTAATAAATCACCACCAGAGATTTCTTGTAAGTCTAAATTGTAATTGTACAAAGATGTAGATGTACACAGTAGATAAACGATGGCAAATTATGGTCAATTATTTTGGGTTGCTTTCGTCCATCGAGAACTTGAACTCATACAACAATAATATTATTTTTGTCTAACAATAGCTCGAATATCCATTCTTCTTCTTCTTGCAAGTCATTGTTAACAACAAATTGTCACCAAGTTCTTGTAAAATAGGTATCATTCTTGCTAAAATTATGCTTGTTGGTAGTGTCCGACATCGATTGGCCAATGTCGACCCTTTGGGTCTATAAGGATTACTTCATTCAGTTTGTTAATACCAATTGACTTTTCAAAGGGTCTACTCCCCTCACTCTTGGCAATGATGACGCAACAACCCATCACCCTTTAATAATGTGTAATTACTTATCTTACCTTTATATTATGGGTCCTGCTACATTGTTCGCGGTTTGTAACCGCGGGCGCATGACCGCCTGCCAACGTGGCAGCCGGCCATTGGCCCTCTGGTCCGGATGGAGCCCGACAATTGCAGGGGGCCAATGATTGGTTTCCACGTCGGACCGCAGTCACGTCCGCGGTTACAAACCATGGACAAAATATTATTTTCGTTATGTTATTGTGGTGCTTCTAGTTTTGTTTAACAATACTATACATATTTGATTTATATTATTGTGGTGCATCTAGTTTTGTTTAACAATACTATACATATTTGATGAGAACTTATGGATACTACATATGAGCATAACTTATATAATCCAAGGTAGTGTATGCATGATAGAAATAAGGTTTGGTTACTATTTTGAGCCATCTATTGTATGGATAAATAAAGTGTTTGGGTTTTAATGAAGAAAAGTACAAGGAGAAGTTCGAGAAAGCCAAGGCCTCTAGGCCACTCATCACGGTAGGTGGTTGAAAGTTGTGTTACGCAATCAACCAATTAATTGTCTTAATGCCAATGGGCATTAAGAAAATTGTATCCTTAAAATCAGGTTTGAGTCGGTTGATTTTAGTAGTTTCGGTGTCAACTTTGATATTGGTCGTTATTGTGAACTATTAGATTTAAGAGTGCTAAATCAGATACTTGGACTCCGGATTAGAGATTTACATAATGGTTGTGACGATCCAATTGTCCCTGTGGATGTCTCTCGTTCCACACTTGACAATAATGATGCGACGATCCAATACTCTTTTATAATGTGCAATTACCTGCATTAGTTTTACATTGTCATGGTATTTTTAGTTCTGTTAAACAACACTGTGCACATTTGATGAGAACTTATGATACTAAAAAATGAGCATAACTTAGATATAGTTAGTGTATGCAGGATGGGAATGAAATTTGGTTACTATTCTAAGCCACGCGCAAATAAAGTGTTTGGGATTTAATGACGAAAAATACAAGGAGAAGTACGAGAAAGCCAAGACGGCTCGGGCTCCCATCATGTTATGTATAGGGACGTTTTTAAAAAAAAAAAGGTTGTTGAAGGTTGTTACACATATACTTCAACCAAATATTTTTCTTAAAGATTTATAGAAACTATCCCTAACTAGTTAATTTTCTTCGAGACGACTTGCTTGAGAGGATGTCCAGCTCCCGACGCACCCCCAGGTCTAGTTGGACGAGTCGGTCTTCACAACATGCTTTGAGGCACTCGAGCGCAATATTATAGAGCTTCCTTAGACGAGAGACTATTATGAGTAGTTTGACGGAGACGACTACTACTTCGACGCGATCAATGCGAGACTAGTTCAAATCAAACAATATCGTCCTCCAATGCCGACACCGCCTCCACCGCCGGTGTAGATGACACAGGAGTACTACGTGGCATGTACACGTAGATACATGGTGGAAGTTCTCTCTCCCCAATAATTGGATGCCTTGTGATCCTCGGATATGTGCATCCAAGGAGAAGGTGCCAAAAGTCGGTTGTCGGCCAGTTGGGAGTGTCTTCCATGTTAGGGCCGGTGAGTAGGAGCTTTCTAACGCCGAACACTTAGGGACCACATGTAGCAAGCAGTTGCCGAACGTAGCATATGTATGATCAATATATACATGCAAATCCAGTACATGTGCACAAGAAATGGAGGACTACATTGGTCGCAAACAGAAACTATTGAAAGCCAAAAAAAAAAAAAAGTCTCCTCAATGATCCACATTATTTTTCACGTCGAGCCAAGCGTGCGCGGTGCGGGACACCGGCAACGTCTGAGTACTGATGACAAATGGCCATGATCTGTACTTGCGTGGGCGACGAATGGGACGTCCATTCATGATAACTCAACGAATTGGACGCCGCGCGGACGGCCGAGGACCGGCACCATTCTACCACGGGTATAAACGACGGCCGACCACGCGGCCCATCGTACGGCGCCTTAAGGGCGTCGAGAAGACGTCGTAAGGACGCCGTGGGGATAGAACGGGTGGCTGGACGGCATCGGTTGTCGTAGGCGTCATGAAAGACGTCGGAGGCGCCTTCGGCGTCGACGTGGGTGAAGCGAGACGTTGAGTTGCGGGCATCGTGCGCATAGAACGGGTGGCTAGGCGGCATCGGCAGTCGTAGGCGTCGTGAAGACGTCGGGGGCGCCTTCGACGTCGTGGACGAAGCGAGACGTTGAGTTGCGAGCATCGAAAGACGTCATGACCGTCTCGTGGAGCTCTGGAGTGCGCGGGATATGCGTGTGGAACGATGATGACAAAACCAATGTGGACAAGATTTGCACGAAGAGTCCGAAGTGACATGACGATCGACTAAAAATCGTGTACGGAAGCACACGATTTAACTGAGGCCGCACGTGCTGAAAAAAGAAGAAAAAGAATGTAAATATATTTGCAATTCAATTGTGGACATAGCAAAAGTTCTCTAGGATCTCTCACTTTTTCATTTATTTACCCTTTTTTGTTGAATAAAGTTATTTTCTTCTTTTTACGTGCAAAAGCATCTTTTAAGGTTCCTACAACCATGACGATTTCTAACATTGTAAGAGTCACGTTACTACAATTTTTAAAAAGTAGGAAGTTCTAAATCTAAAAATGAGCATTTTACGTTAAAACTATATACAAAGGTTAAAATTTTTGAAATCTTCCAATTTTTAGAACCATATGTGATTCCACAACTTTTACATGCTCATAATCGACCTTGCCTACTGTAGAGATTTTGACCCCTTTTGCGATTTGCTTAGAAAGAAAAACAATAAAGAAGAGGAAAAGAAAAATGCACAAGAACACACAAAATTTGACTGATTCTCAAATCGAGAAGCTAGCGTCCACGTCCGCTGCACTATGTTCTGAAGATTGTTTACAAGCTCCTTTTATAGGCATAGAATATTAGGACGAGTTAATTATTGTTGAAATATCCATCATATTCTTGGAATTTTTTTGCTATGTTTACAAAGATAAGCCATCTTATCCAACATACCTAAAAAATACCCCACATACTTTGAAATACACAGAATATTAGGACGACTTAATTATAGCTAGGTACTCGATCTATGATCTATGGTGAGTAGAGTAAACGATTCAGTTACTTAAGCTATCGAACTAGGCGGTGTCCAACCTATTAGATCTCCACACAACCTAGCACCTAATTGTTGGGAACGTGGTGTGCAAAATCTTCTTTTAAGGCTCCTACAACCATGACCACAACCATGACCGTTTCTAACATTATAAAAGTCGTGTTACTACAATTTTTAAGAAATAGGAAGGTCTAAATCTAAAAATGAACATTTTACGTTAATAATATATACAGAGGTTAAAAAATTTGAGATCTTCCAATTTTTTGAACCTTATGTGATCCCACAACTTCTACATGCTGAGAATCAACCTTGCCTATTGTAGAGATTTTTGACCACCTTTGCGATTTGCTTAATTAGTAAAAAAAAAACAATGGAGAAGAGGAAAAGAAAAATGCACAAGAACACAGAATTTGACATGGCTCACTTCTCAAATCGAGAAGCTAGCGTCCACGTCCGCTACACTATGTTCTGAAGATTGTTTACAAACTCCTTTTGTATGACGAGTTAATTATAGTTGAAATATCCAGCATGTTCTTGGAATTTTTTTTTACTATATTTACAAAGATAAGCTCTCTTATATCCAACATACCTAAAAATACCCCGCATACCCTTGAAATACCCAGAATATTAGGACGACTTATTATAGGTACTCAATCTAAGAGCTACGATCTACGGTGAGTAGAGTAAACGATTCAGTTACTTAAGCGATCGAACTAGGCGGCGTCCAGCCAATTAGACTCCACACAACCTACCACCTACAACATAGAGTGATACAAAGATGAGCTATGCTATATATATTCTGTACTAGTGGCTCCGGGACTACAAGTGGCCAAGTGGGTCTATCTAGTTTACTTTGATTGATTTACAAAAAGTATAATGTTTTGTATTATCTTTATTTTGTTACTTGAAATGTTACTGTTTAGGAGCTGTAGTTGAATTTTTTTTTACATGAAAGTTCAAAATTTTAACGATCTTCAAGAAGAATGGAAGCCTTTCACATTTCTGAAAATTCAATATGCTCGGTGGTTGAGTATATGTTCATTCTACAAGAAATATGTACTTGGCGTTTTCTTCAAATTTCTCTGGATATTTTAAATTTGATGAAGGTCTTTTTTTTTTACTTTCTTTGAAGTTTATATTTGTCTCATTGGAAGTATGATAGTTTCCAAAAAATTGAACATGCAGTTGATTAATGCGGTTGCACATGTCCATACAGAAAATTGACTACTAATATATATATATATATATATATATATATATATATATATATATATATATATATATATATATATATATATATATATATATATATATATATAATGAAATATATATATAATGAAATATAAAAAAAATATATATATATATATAATGAAATATGCCATTGCATGTTCATCAAGAAATAACGTTCTAAATTTGTAATTATAGAAGTTTATATTAATGACATGAATCTCATCGGGACTCTTGAAGAGCTTCAATGAAAGCCTTGAACCCGAAATTAGAATTTAAGATGATGGATATGAGAAAAAGTCGATTCTAAACCTGCAACTTGAGTTGTACGACGGTGGTTTGGTTCACTAATCGAGTTACACCAAAAATGTGTTACATAATTTTTATATGGACAAAGCAAAACCCTTGAGAACATCTATGATCGTCTGTTCTCTAGAGATGCTAAACAAGACTCATTTCGTCCTATGGAATAAGATGAAGAGGTATTGGAACATGGAAATGATACTTGTCTTGTCGGCTATGCCGATGTATGTTATTTATCTTACCAACACAAGATGAGATCCCAAAGTGGCTATGTCTTTACCATTTGGGATATTGTGATATCTTAAAAGTTTACAAAGAAGTCCATGTTTGCCACTTCTTTAAGTCATGTTGAGCTTATAGGAGTGCATATTGTTGTGATCCATCATTGAGCATATTCGGACTACGAGTAGCTTCTCTTCTTATCAATGATGTCTTAACGATAATATATGAAGACAATGCTTCATGCATTGACCATAAGCAGAAGGGTTACATCAAGAGAGACAATACCAAGCACATAACATAGGAAAAAAAAAATTCTCTCGATCGCATCACCAACAACAACATCAAATAATTAAAATCAAGTTGATCTAATCCCAAGATATCTTGGCTGATATGTTCACAAAGTCTCCGTCGAAGTCAACTTTTCAGAAGATCGTTCATGGCATCAAATTGCAAAAATTCTCCGTATTAGAACACTCGTAGTATGGGATATGTCGATGTCAAAAGACTATCTATAAGTATAATCATTTGACTTTAACGTACCATTTAATTTTTCTAATTTAGGGATATTTTTAAACTGAATTTCTGGTAGTTAAGAAAGGTTCTAACGAGGTACCCACATTGGGATGGTCATACCTTTGATATTTTCACATCTTGAAGATGTATCGACATTGACTCACTTTTTTCCCTTTCGATTATGATTATTTTCATTATTTTTTTCAAATAAGGCTTTCTGTATTGAAGTCGATCTACTTTTGTATATCCCATACACTCGTGTTAATATATTACATGATGACTTATGTTGGTCATCCCTGAAGACTTATGTTGATTGTCCTTTAAGATTGATGTTGATCGTTCCTCAATTCTGAAGACCATTGATATATGTTGTTTATTGAGTTGTGCACACTCGAGAGGAGTGTTGGAATTAGTTTTGAAACTAATTTTAGTTAATTGTGCTCAACTTTATAGGGATCCTATATCCCTTAGAAATCTCCTTGAGATATTTGGATGTAATAGTCTTGAGGTTTATATATATATCCTTTGTATAAAGCAACTGTTATAGGGTTAAACATTAGTAACAAATAAATATTTCTCTCTTCCATTTCTCTCATCTTTTAGCATTCTTCCTAAAATTTTCTAGTCGATTTCAGACTGCAACAAAACAAATTAATTTTGTCCATTTAGTACATTTACTTATCTATATATTCTCATTTAACATGTTGTTTTATGGGGTTGAAACTTTCCAATTAATTTATTTGAATAAAACTTGTGGTAATACCAAAACCTAAAAATATTATATCACCATGACAATGCCCTTGCACCACAGTATGCCTGTAATTTCTTTTCTTAATGCTTGTTTTATCATCTAATTGAGCAGGTGCCCTTGACCAACCAGAACAACAAAAGAGTCTTTTGATAATTTGGAAGGGTCAATGGTCCCATTAATTTGTAAAGCATTTGGAGCCACCTCCTAATTTTAAGGCTGAGTGAGACTTGGAATGATTCAAAGGTCATACTAGAGACTTAAATTGTTGGAATAACTCTACAATATTAAAAAAAAAAGGGAAACAAATCTCGGTGCAATCCTTACATAAGATGCCCAACTTTATTGAAGTCGAGGATTTCTTTTTTAACCTTACAATGTTTACATGTATTCAAATTCACAAATGTGACTACTTAGCCTAAATTTTGTTCTACCCATGCGTGTGGGTGTTTCTGAACATGTATAAGTTGTACAATTATATGTGGCCCCAAAAATTAAAAAAAAAATTTGACTTTCATCCCACTTACTAATAAAATTTGTACTTACATCATACTTTTTGTATTATTAGATTTACATTCACTTTTTGTCAAAAAAAATATTTGACGACTGTTTTTAGTGACAACAAATATTTTTCGTGACAAAAAATGGGATGTAACTAATAAACAAAAAATGTGAGATGTAACTACAAAATCTTATTAATTAGTGGGACAAAAGTAAAAAAATTCCAAAATTAAAAGGTCTTAAATTTTTTAACATTCATTTTTTTTTTTTTTTTGAAAGAAAGTAATTGTGGCGAACGCTTCCACCGAAATCGATCTCCTGACCACTCGGACCGCATTAACATGATAACTTACAATATCTGAAAAAGACTTTTTTTAGAGTGATTAAAAATATATTATGTGTTAGTATTTGTAAAGATTTTTAGAATGTGAGAAATAGCCACGCCCACGTGTAAGTTAGGTCAAAAAAAAAAAAATGCAAACACAATGGCTATTAGGCGACAAGAAAATTTGTTTGATTATTTGACAACAATACCTATTGTTTTATCATATTAATAGTAGGTTAGTTCATTTTCTAGATAACATTGTTTTTTAAGAAGAAGAGAAGGTTATTTTAAAAAGCTACTTCTAGAATTTGTTTGTCACGTCAAAATGGTACACCTAGCACTGTTGGACCGAGGTCCCAGCCATGTTCTCGTAATCAAGCCATGGTATGATGAGAAAAAAATGAAAAATAAATAAAATATTAAATACTTTTCTTTTTAGAAATTTTTATTTTGAGAGTAGAAGCATGAAGAATCAAAGTTTCTGGATATCCTATTCTTGCCGGCCAAATGAAGGATTACAATCTCCATAATGCACGCCACAATTATTGGCTCTATTTTAAGTCAAAGATGCTACCAGAAAATATTTATTTCTTTAAAATCATTGAAAATCGGGAACAATAATGATCAATCCAACTTATTAGGATAATGAAAAGAAAATAAAATAAATGAAGTGTACAGGCTTCTCATTAATATTTCTCATCAATGACTCTTTGTAGGTGTAGTTTTAATTAATTAATCTACACTCAGGATCGGCCCTGGCCCAGGACGGCCGCCCAGAATCCCATAAAATTTGTGAGCCTAAAAAAATTAATTTAAATATATATATGTATTAATAATCTTGTATCGGAAATAGAATTAATATGTAATATGACCATTCTTTATTACAAAATAGTTGTGGTGTAGTATTAGTATGTTAAACATCTATACTATAGGTCCTATGTTCAATTATTAGCTGTAACATTTTTTTAAAATTTATTTTTAGTTCAATTTTTTTATATATTATATTGGGTCCCATTTTAAAAGTTTGCCAGGGTCCCATGAACTCAGGGCTGACCCTGTCTATACTATAGTTGAAATTTTTATTCCAAAACTGTTCTTATTTATATTTATTAATTAAAATTATTTATTAAAACTAACATGAATAATAAGATAATTACGTATAGAAAAAAATTAAAGAAATATTGTTTGCTCTTTCTAAATAGTAAAAAATTAAGATATTGTTATTTGTTTTTCTCAAGTAATAAAAAAATAAAAAAAATACTTGTTCTAAGTACTAAAAATATTAAGAAACTATTGTTTGTTTTTTTCTAAATTGTATGAAATATGTGTACATATGTAATAGTCTTTGTTAATAGGAAACCTGAACTTAGAGCCCTCAAGTGGCAAAGTTTGGTCTTTGGTGAGCAAAGCTTCATGCATTCAGTCTTCTTCATGCATTCAGTCTTCTCAATCAATTAAATATATATTTGATAAACTTGCAACAAATACAAAAGAATTTTTTTTATTGGATTTCGAATTCGCTTGGAGCTATATCCAAACCCTAATTGTTAATAATTTTGGATTTTGACGGTACATACTACTGATATATTATGTAGTATTAATTTATCTAAAATTGATAGAATATTCAATCTTCTCAATCAAATATATACATATGGTTAACTTGATATAACAAATACATTAATCAGTTTCAGGTTTCTTATCAGATTTTAAATTCGGTCGGGCTATATCCAAATCCTACATGTTAAGAATTTTGAATTCAAACCCTATTAATTCTTAAAAAAATCGGATTGTGTTATAGATTTATAGGTGGTTACCATTGATAGCCTTTGGTAGAACTATGTTTTGGCTATGTAGTTTCTATTAACGCAATCAACCTCTAAGTTTTTTTAAAACTATAAAGACTCTAAGTGAGAAGGTAATACGATTTTTTGGGTAATTACAATTTTCACCTCCATGACATTCCCTCTCTCATAAACTAATTAAGGTGAGAAAATTAATGATGAACTTTTTTATTAGAAACTTGGAAAATTCACAGTGGACAAATTGCGTTAACTCTCTCTATGTTACACTTATTACAAAAATCATCCCTACTTTGAAACTAATTACATGGACCATCCATGTTGTTTATATTTTCTGTAAAAACTTATAATACTGACCCTTCCTATGTTTTATAAAAACTATAAAGAAGATGAGTGGTTAGTGTAATTGTTTTCGGAATAGAAATAATTCTTGTAATACTCATAAAATATAGGGAGGGTCATTGTATTCATTTTATTCACAATTAAGTAACTTGGTAGTGTATAGCTAGGGATCATCATTTGGTCCGAATTTCATGGACGTCCGAAAAGTCCGTCCGGATGGGCCAAAGTCCGATAGAGCCCAATCATTAGGGTAGCCCGACCCGATCCATATTAGTATATGGTCGGACTTGTGCTATGTATCCATCAACCCGAGTCCGATCCGAGGTCCGTCCGATACAAGCTTGGATTATGCGTCCGTCCGAGTCCGACCCAAGGCCAAATGATGATCCCTGGTTGCCAACCAAATGATTACTTATACCAATCACTTTTGGCTGATGTTGGGGGAAGGGAGATCGGTATTGGACCAAGCCAGCTTCTTCAGTCGAATGACATTTCCATATATAAACCCCCATGCTCTGGTTAGGCTACTCAAGACCATTGAGACTCGATGATGTATCTTCCTTTGCTCCGGAAGATGGTACTCTTTAGGCTTACCAAGCATTTTGTCATGAATGGAAAAATATTAACATGGGGGGAAATTCAAATGTCAGCAATTTAGTTATTCTGGCCTTGGCGGCAAAGTGTTATTGTCAGATGTGTTTTTTTTTTTTTTTTTTTTTTGGTATTTTAAAGAGTAAAACATGTAAATTATTAATTTTAATACAACTAATCCGGCCCGATTCGACTTGGCCCAAAAAGTTCGACTCTTGTGGACGGGCTTCGACTTCATAAATAATAATTAAGCCCGACCCGACCCAGTCCGAAATTTTTTTAGGGACAAAAAAAAAATCGGCTCATGTCCGACCCGAACCCGTACTTTATGGACTTGGACGGCCTGGTCCGGCCCAATGCTAATGCCTATGTATAGCTCAAGTACTTGCAACTGTAGGTTCAGTTACAAAGTGTAATCCCCGCATCTGATTTGTACATGCTGAGACCGGTGCGAATGGTATGGCAAAAGCTCTGGCGGTATTGGCACATGATTCTAGACGGGATCAGATCTTCTTCCACACCTCCGAGTTTCCGATGACGGCTGGCAACGCCTTTCGTAAGGACCTCATCGGTTCTTAGAAGGGTCATCTGTTCTTTCATTTTGTTTCCATATTTTGTTTACCTCCAGTTCTTTTTTCGGGGTGGATAGTTTCATTTTGTTTTCCGTTTAGGCTTTGTCCAGAGTAGTATATTTTTGTAGATCGTGGAGTTACCTCCCGGCGTCGCATTTGGACTTCTTTCATATATCAATAAAATCGGCTGTTTTCTGTTTTAAAAAAAAAGTTACAAAGTGTAATAAATTTTGTTGAATGGTGACGCGCGAAAGCACTCCACCATAGTCCATAGTGTGTGTGTTGCGTCATTTCCGAGCCTGAGGATAAGGAGATGAAAGTAGCTGATGCACTCATCATCAAGGTGCATTGTGGGCCGGGTGGGCCGAAGCCCGGTCCGGCCCGCACGGAAGTCCGGCCACAGGCAGCCCGGCCCGGTCCGGTGCCAGGCCCGGCACGGCCCGGCCCCCACCCCACACGGTTCGGGTCGGGCATCCCCCACACGGTTCGGGTCGGGCCTCCCCCGTCCGGCCCGGCCCGGTAAATTTTTTTTAAAAATCGGCCCGCTAGCCCGGCCCGTGGCCCGGCCCGGTTGGACCGGCCCGAAAATCGGCCCGAAACCGGCCGGTTCAACTTTAAAAAAAAAAAAAAAAATCTGAACGTTAGGGGGGTTTTTCACCAAAATGCCCCCAAATGTATCCGTTATATATACGTTGGGAGGGGCATTTTGGTCATTTTGGACCAAAATGACCAAAATAATCCTAAAAAATTACCAAAATCCCTTTCAAAATTACATTTTTAAATTATAACTTACAAAATTTCAAAATTTTAACTTATACTTTCAAATTTTTAAATTTCAAAAACTAATTTTTACTTTTAAATTAAAAAAAAAATTTCTAACTCCGCCTATGCCAAGCAAGCATTGCCGGTCCCAAGCCCGGATAAAGGAAGAGGAAATATTTTTTTTTCAACTCTTACAAACGTTTCTTTTAAAATTACATTACAAACATTTTTTCAAAATAATTTAACCAAAAAAAAAAACATAAACAAAAACAATAGAAATTAAAAAAAAATAAAAAAACTGAACCGAGCCGGCCCGGTTCAGCCCGGCTGAACCGGCCCACACTAAACCGGAGCCCGGCCCGGCCCGTGGACCGCTCCGGCCCGGCCCGACCACCCTCTGGTCCGGTTCACTGGGTCGGGCTGGGTCCATCCATATCAAACCGGACCGGGCCAGGCTCGGCCCGCTTGGTTGCTCGGTTCGGTTCGGGTCCAACCCGAGCCCGATCTGAACTGCCGGTTTCCGGACCGCGGGCCGGTCCGGCCCGGCCCACGAACACCTTGAACTCATCAACATATGTGGAAAATATAGGGAAACTGCCAAAGGAAAAGGAAAAGAAAAAGCAGCAAGGGAGAAATAAACAGAAGAGAGAATGTGCATCAACGTAAATAAGATGGAGAGTATACTACTACAACCGGGTTCTCCATGGAGAGAAACAAGGAGACTCTCCATATGAAGACCAATGAAGGAGAGTCTTGTGATATATATATATGCTATTTGTTCCTCCAAATTGTACCTCCAAACCATCATTCCTTACATGATAGCTGACGTACCATGTTGATGTGGTAGCTGACGTGACAAATTTTAAAATTCAAATTCAAATTAACATTAAAATTAATATTAACATTAACATTAAAAGTTAATATTAACGTTAACATTAACAATAATATTAATATTAACATTAATATTAGTTAATATTAACATTAACATTAATATTATTTAATATTAATATTAATATTAACATTAAATTAACATGGTCAAAATTGGGTAATTAATTTTTTGGTTTACAATTTGTCATGTCATCAGCCATGTCAGATGACACATAATATTATTTAACATGCCATGTCAACTGCCACATAAGGAGGGATATATTGGAGGGACAATTTGGAGGTACGAATAGTATTACTCATATGTATTGTTGTGGTACGAGTTTTGTGGTGTTAACCTTGTGTATTATTAGGTGTTTGTGTCATATTTGATACACATATCAGATACGAGGACTCACAAGTGTACAAAAATCAAGATAGTCAAAGACGCAAAACGCACTCGAGCCGTAAAGTGTCCATATCGTTCGAGACGTAAGACACACTTAAAGCGTACACCCGAGCGACGAAAGACACAAAATAAAAAATAATAAAAATATATATATACATAAATAAATAAATTAGTAGTTACTACACGACGAATTATAGTGACGGAAAAGAATATGTCGATGTTTAGCAATGGTTGCAGTAGAAGTCAACAGAACAAATAGAACAATGGTAGCAGTCAACAGAACTAATAAGAGATGTGTTATAAGAAGAAGTAACAAAATAAAAGAAACAAAAATTTAGTAGAATAAAAGCATAACCAATAGAACAATCATTATCTTCATCAAACCCTATCAAATCATCACCAATAATTACATTATTATCATTTTCAGTCGGGTTAACCCATAGAGCCAAACTAAAGAACATATATATAAGGCACACTTTTCTTGTTGGTGCATTACTGCAAGACGTGTCTGGATAAAGACACCTCGTCTAGTGAGATGCGAGACACATTTGGTGTGCCTTGCTGCAAAACGTGCCTTTGACTACAATCACTACAACAAAAAGGCCTATTAATAACGCTCGATAAGACGTATTGATGACGCCTGATACCTAAGCGTTATCAAAATTCGAAATACCTTTCTTCTATGACGGTTTGGGCTAATTCTGGGCTTTTTATAACGTTTATAAAACAAAGCGTTATTAATATTTTAGAGCGGTGGCAAACTTGTAATATTTTGCAAACTTATTAATATTAAGTGTTCGAAATATTAGGGTTCGGTCCAGCGTGTAGTGCCCCGCTCCGCGAAGGCACTAAATAGACAGAAAGATCGGATTGCTGGCTTTGCAACAAAAGACGATTGATCTGGGTGAGTGGACGAAGTCTTATTTTATGATTCGCTTGCGCCTAATAAGAATCTGAGCTTTTGAGTGAATGTATTGCTAATAATAAGACAGTAATCTTGAGTATGCTTATAAGAGAATCCGTACACTGTCAGCTAAGAAAGAGAAATGTTTCCTGCTTGAAAAGAAGATGGAATTGTTTATGACTTGTTCGATTGATGCATGATGGTTTTATTTGATATTGCATTTGCATTGGGGTATCCACTTAGTGACGAGCTGAACCCTAGAGAGTCACAGCGGCTAGCGACGAGATGAACCCATGCGAGTCACAGCGGTTAGCGACGAGCTGAACCCAAGAGAGTCACAGCGGCTAGCGACGAGCTGAACCTATGCGAGTCACAACGGTTAGCGACGAGCTGAACCCGTGGGAGGCACAGCGGCTAAGATGGAAATGATATGTTGGCTTTTCAAAGATGTTTTCAAAAGAATATAAACTGACTCTGTATGCATGGAATGAACATAGGTAAAAGTAGCAAGATCACATCACAAGAAACGTTTTCTCACTAAATGAACAGTGATCGTTTCAGACAAATGTAGCTCTTTGTTCACAATCACCAGTATACTGATATACTGACCCACCATCAGTCTGCATGCAGGTGCACTATGCATCGAGAAGGATAGTCCAAAGCGATAGCCTGTGCCTCATCATCAGGAGCCAGAAATCAGAAGAGATGCCAAGAGATGACATCTGTTGCAAGAGTTGATTTTGTATAGAAAGGGATGTAATGTATGGGAACGAAATCATTATAATCTGTAAGTTTTGAGAGAATGTAATATTGTATCAGAGGGAATCGAGAGCTTGTAATCTGTTCGAATGAAATCAATAAAGAGAATTGTTTCTTGTTACCATTGTGTTCAATGCTTGTATTCTGAAATATGTCCGCTGCTGCTTCAATTATCTGCTATATGTTCTGCTGCGTATTGTCAACCTTGTCTATCTTGTCTTGCTTCAGGTCTTGGCCTTGTGCAAGCGTAACTTAGGCTTGCACGGCATCACGCCTTAGCGAGGACGAACGATCTCACAGAGTCCGAAGCGAGGACGAAAGGACTCAGCGGGATCGGGGCGTGACAGAATGGTATCAGAGCAACACGATCCTCTGACCAATTATTGATTCGATTGAATTCAAAGAAGTTCTCCTCATTTCCTTGCCTGCTTGATATCATCAATGAGATGAACGTTCCATACAATAAGTCCGTAAATATTTTTATGATGCCAGCATATGTTTTATCGATTTGATTGATTAAGATTGAAATGCTTGATTGAACAAGAGTTTTGATATGATCTGAAATGTGATTTCGTGGATTGATGATGGCGAAGGATGAGGACTATCGCTGCTAAGGATATCGTAAGTTTCTCCTTAAGTTTCGAGGACGAAACTTCTTTTCGGTGGATAATTATGTAGTGCCCCGCTCCACGAAGGTACTAGATAGACAGAAAGATCGGATTGCTGGCTTTACAACAAAAGACGATTGATCTGGGTGATTGGACGGAGTCTCATTTTATGATTCGCTTGCGCCTAATAAGAATCTGAGCTTTTGAGTGAATGTATTGCTAATAATACGACAATAATCTTGAGTATGCTTATAAGAGAATCCGCACACTGTCTGCTAAGAAAGAGAAATGTTTCCTGCGTGAAAAGAAGATAGAATTGTTTATGACTTGTTCGATTGATGCACGATGGTTTTATTTGATATTACATTTGCATTGAGGTATCCACTTAGTGACGAGCTGAACCCTAGAGAGTCACAGCGGCTAGCGACGAGCTGAACCCATGCGAGTCACAGCGGTTAGCGACGAGCTGAACCCATGAGAGTCACAGCGGCTAGCGACGAGCTGAACCCATGTGAGTCACATCGGTTAGCGACGAGCTGAACCCGTGGGAGGCACAGCGGCTAAGATGGAAACGATATGTTGGCTTTTCAAGGATATTTTCAAAAGAATGTAAACTGACTCTGTATGCATGGAATGAACATAGGTAAAAGTAGCAAGATCACATCACAAGAAACGTTTTCATACTAAATAAACAGTGATCGTTTCAGACAAATGTAGCTCTTTGTTCACAATCACCAGTATGCTGATATACTGACCCACCATCAGTCTGCATGCAGGTGTACTATGCATCGAAAAGGAATGTCCGAAGCGATAGCATGTGCCTCATCCTCAGGAGCCAGAAATTAGAAGAGATGCCAATAGATGACATCTGTTGCAAGAGTTAGTTTTGTATATAAAGGGATGTAATGTATGGGAACGGGATCATTATAATCTGCAAGTTTTAAGAGAATGTAACATTGTATCAGAGGGAATCGAGAGCTTGTAATCTGTTCGAATGAAATCAATAAAGAGAATTGTTTCTTGTTACCATTGTGTTCAATGCTTGTATTCTGAAATATGTCCGTTGCTGCTTCAATTATCTGCTATATGTTTCGCTGCGTATTGTCAACCTTGTCTATCTTGTCTTGCTTCAGGTCTTGGCCTTGTGCAAGCGCAACTTAGGCTTGTACGGCATCACGCCTTAGCGAGGACGAACGGTCTCACAGAGTCCAAAGCGAGGACGAAAGGACTCAGCGGGATCGGGGCGTGACACAGCATCCTCTTCCTCCGCTCCTCCTCCTCTTCCTCTTCCTCCGCTCCTTCCATTTGCCCTCTCCTCCTCCTCTTCCTCTTCCTCGCGGCTCGAAAGTCGAAGATCAGTCCCCATACCCAGACCTGGCTGCCCCTTCCCTTGTATGGGAACTCCCACACGATGAGCAAGGTCTCCACCCGGAGCGGGACGGCGAGCTACGCCTCCCTGGCCTCGACGAACCCCCTCGGGTGCGGCTTCACCGTCCAGGAGATCATGGACGCGACGAACAAGTTCGACGAGGACCTGTTCCTTGGCATCGGCGGCTTCGGGAAGGTCTACAAGGGGACGCTCGAGGACGACACCAAGGTGGCCATCAAATTTGTGAGGAAAAAAAGATCCCAGTGCCTATGCATGCCTTTTATTCTTGTTTTCCTTTTCGTTTAATAAAATTACATATATTTCTCCCTAGCTGTGAAGAATGAGATTGGGGAAAATCTAAATATGTTACAATTATCAAATAGTAACCCTCTTCCCTCCTGGCTATTAACCCACAAAAGCCCTAAAATAAACTTGGAATCGACAAGAGAGAAGGGAACATTCTTTGGAGAAAGTTTATTGAATGAATAATTGCCAATTTAATTACAAAAGTCCCTTCATAGCATAGTTTGCAGTATCGGCCGCTACTGATCTGATACAACCGATACTGATATGGTTTGCCATGTCCCGATCCGATACTGACCGATACCTGATATTGACCGATCCGACATTGGAGGTCTCTTTTTCGGTCAATTCGACAAAGAAAAATGAATGAAAAAAGACCAATCAACAATGGTGTAAAGCATAGTAAGGTTGTAAAAGAAGAAAACTTATCTATCGCATGTAAACCAATTGGCAAAGGGTGAGTACCGTTTGCTTCAATTTCAAAAGTACTAAGAAACAAAACTGAAAATACTTATAATTATCTTAAATGTATAAAAAATATTTTCTAGAATGTTAGTAATTTATTAATAATTATTTGCTTTCCGATACCAAAAAGAATATGATACTCCGATCCGAAACTGAGATACTGTCGTTACCACCGATCCCCATACTCATAGGAATGATCTGATACCGATTCTGATACCGATACTATGAACCTTGCTTCATAGACAACCTAACCCTAACCGTACTAATTAAATAATTCTAAATAATAAGATACATAATGAGGAAATCATATCCTAAACAAATTAATCTCAGCTAATCCTGCTAGTACTAGCATAATAAACCTGGTCAAATCTAGAAACAACAGAAAAATCCAAATCTGACTTGATCCAAATTGTCCTATAGTCAGATTAGGAGGATAAACAGAAAAGAGATGCTGAATCATAAGAGAGTAAGGTTAGCAGTATAAAGAAAAGAAATGTTGTCTCATGTTAAGCTTTATGCTCTTGCCTTCAGTTGATGGGGTTGCCATGAGAACTTATACTTTATAGCATTACATATTTTTATACTAGATGGATGTTCCACGATGTTTTTCACCACTGCAGCAATGATATGATGTTGACAGCCATGTATAACTATTCTATTTTATGTTATTCAAACAGGTGGGAGATCTTATGGTGGTGACGGTCAAGAGGGCCGTGGGCGTGGAGGGCGAGGCCGTGGGCGTGGAAGAGGCCGTGGCCGGGATTCTGATTTCGGTTCTTCCCCTGGATGGGGTTCTGGTTCGAGGACGACACAAATTTCATAACCTGCACTGGTTATCTTCTATGTCATCTTAATTATCTTAATATTGGTTTTCTTTGTTTCTTATTCATGTTATAGAAGTATTGGCATTAATCATATGAGGTTTTCAAGGTTTGATCGTAAATAGCTTAGTTGACTAGCCTTCAATGCATTGCTTTATGAGATACTTTTACCCAGTTTAGGGGACACTGTCATTTAGCTAGTGTTCATGTCATTTTAGTACCATATGCTATATAGCTACTGACAGTGTGGAAAAACTTTTAAAAGTACATCTCTTCCGCTAATCTAGGGTACATATATTTTGAAGAACCCAACTATCATTTCAACCAATACGATTAAAAGAGAATTCTTTTTTTTTCTCCACATCTTTCTTATGGCTCAGGCAACTTGCATTCTACGCTGGTTGCCTGAGGCATATTTGATTTTTGTTTTTATGATCTTTCTTGATCATTTGAAAAGACTTCATTAGTATGGTTGCCTGGGGCATATTTGATTAACCTGAGACAATGCTCAAGAAGGTAAAAATGTGTATTATTCTCTATGGTTTGGTGTGCACAAATACTCATTTCCTTTCTACCCCCGTTTATTGAATTAAATGTATAAACTTAGTTTCTACCTCCATTTTTAAAATTATATTGACATATAATTTTATCCAATATTCTGGCTTGACTATTTGTTGTATATATGGTCAAAGGAGCTGTGAAGATTGTTGTATATATGGTCAACGAAGGTCTTCTGTTCAGCTGAACTAGGGCACTTAGATTAACTTCTTCATCCTCAGGTATATATATACAAAAAGATTATACGTAGATTAATAATAGATTGAGTTAATAACTAACCTAAGATTAGAAATATGCTTACTTCTGGATTATCTTGCTCTTAATTATTGCTACGACATATCCGAATTGGTTTCTATTTGTAGCTAATTTCTCTTTTCTCTGGGCATGTAGAAACCTGTAAACCCTAGGAAGGGATTGATTTAGAAAGGTAATGCCAGTTCCTCAGTTTATGTTTTGGTACATGAGCAATATTACAAAGTATATTGAACCATGTTTTTATCTTTTTCAGGGATTTGCTACACGTGATGTTGACAGTTTTGATGTGCTCAAGTTGAAGCCAAAGTAATTACTTGTTTTGAGGATCCATTTAAGTAGTAGTTGTAAATATATGTATTTGGATACCCTATTTTGAGATAATGTAATGAAGATGGTGATATAACATTTTGATGTTTTCTTGTGAATATAGTTCAAAGTGGTTGTTTTAAAATTGAATTGAGAAGTTTTGGAAAGTAATATATAATGTGCAGTATTAAGCGTTATAAATGTGATGAGTTCAGTAATATTGAGTGTTATAAATATTCTCCATTGAGCTTATACAAATTACCTATTCATAACGCTTTCAAAATATCCTGAATTGTGCACTATATATTAACTATTCATAACGCTTTTATAGAAACTATTCATGACAGTTTTTTATAACGCTTTTAAAAAATATTTATAACACCCGTTTTCATAACGGTTTGTAAGCCCCCTGAATTTCAGGGTTTATTTTTATTTTTATGAATGAATTATTTTCGATAAATGTTTTATTATTTAATTGTTTAGATCATTAATGTACCTTTTTGTAACTTTGACTTCTGGAGCGTCAGGGATGCCAATCTCTGTAAACTCTCTTCACGAATTTTGAAGTAGACAAGATTATCTTCATTTTGATATATCATGTCCCACTTGAATTCGTTTCCTTGTGCTCTTTTTGTATCGCGCAACTTTGGGTCAACTTAGACCAATTAATTGTTGAATATTATTCCCACTTTTATTTTTGATCTTCGTTTGCACGTTACCGTGGCTTTTAATTTAGGAGCACCAGACCAGTCATTTTCTCGGAACCAACTTCTCATGAATGATCTACTCGAGACATTCTTCACCCATGACCTTCGTGTCCCACTCAGATACTCCATTTTGTGCTCCATTTCCTCCGCACAACTTTCGGTTCAATTTAGGCCAATTAATTATCTACCGTGAATTCTGATTTAATTTCCAATTTAATTTCGGGACCCGACATCGATCCAACCTAGTCGACCCAAAGTACGGACCTGGCCCACATGAAGCCTACTACCCACATGAAACTTGTGTCCCATTTATTGGAGTCCCCGCATATTATTTATTTTCCCGTGATCATAAATACCCATTTTAAATTCAATTATTGCACTCTGTTCGATTTCTACCCGACCCGGCTCGACCGAACCCGAACCCAAGCTCCCTGTTGTCCTCTCATGACTGCCCAAGTACCCTACATAATTTTTCTATTTTTCCCATTTTGAAAATATCTATTTTTCTCTCCACTTTACAAATATCTATATATATATATATATACATATGTATATATATATATATATACAAACTCACTCTCTCTCTCCCATTAAAACACCCACACACACCTCACCCCCTCCACCTCACAGCCGACCTACACCCTTCCCTCTCTCTCTATCCACTTTTCTCTCTCCTCTTACTCTCTAAATATCTCTCTATCTCTCTTTATATACATATATACCTATATATATATATATATATATATATATATATATATATATATATAAACATACATATATATATATATATATCTCTCTCTCTCACTTTACACCACCTCACCACCCTCCCATCACCATACCAGCAAGAGAACACCCCCCCCCAAACTGACTTCTCTCTCTCCCTCTTATTCAAATATCTTCCTCTCTCTACTACTCTTTCTCTCTCTCTTTATAATATATATACACTTATATAACTCTCACTATCTCTCTCTTTACATTCAAACTCACACACACCACTCCCAGCCCACTCCTCCTCGGCCGACCACCAACCCAGCCGTGGCCGACCTCCTCCCTGGCTGAGCACCTTCCCGACGTAGCCACCCTCTCCATCTCCTCCTCCTCCATGATTTAACACCACCACCAACACCATGGCGCCACCTCCACCTATCAAAAACCGGCCGACCATCTCAGCCCCCGCCGTCGTGCACCGTGCCACAGCCCCACCGTGCGCGTGGCCGCGCACCGCCGTGCCTCGCCGGCCTGGCCAGGGAGCGCAGCCCCGCGCACAGCCGTGCGCACCAGGAGCAGCAGCAGCTGCGTTCGAAACAGCCGCACGCACGCGCGGTTGAGCGCCGCCGCCGGCGACGTGGTCGCCGTGGCCGACCTCCCCATGGCCGGGCGCATCCCCGGGACAGGCCCCATTGCCATCGTCCCTCTCCCCGACGTGTATCGGAGGCGATTCGTGCGTTTTGCACGACGTCCCGTCGTGACGAGCTCGGGAACGAGGCTGGAATCGCGTTCCGTCGCAGCAACTTCGTGTACGTTTTCCCAGAAATTTGACTGTTGGATCGGCAATTTCTTCGCTCCGTCACAATCTTGGTATATCCATCTTCACTCCTGTCAATTTTCATCCGTTAATTTCGTCGTTTGATACCTCAAAACTGGCCACCAAGTTGACGTTTTAAATTGAACTGTTTTTGGACAGTTTCGTGGAGCCGACTTCGTCAGCTCGTAACTTCGCCGTCGTAACTCCGGTTGGCGCGCTACCAGTTCCTGTGCACAGCTGGTATAACCCTCTTCCTGCCTCCTTTAGATTTTGTTTCATTTTAAGCACGTTCGGTTGGTCGAATTCGACGCCAAAGTTGGCCGTCCGAATTATTTAAATTGCACTTGTAAAATTCCATTTTTGAACCCGGGACTCCGGATTCAATTTCTGACACCACCAAGACTCGTGGCGTCGTTCTAGCATGTTTTCATATAAAATTTGCTTGATTTGGAGAACGTGGGCCCTGGCACGCATTTCGGTGCAAAGCGGGTCCCACTTTTCGGGTCAATGGGTCACTTTGAGATCGGCTCATCGAAATCCAATTCCGGATATACCGTTGAGTTCGTATCATCATTCTGGACTCGTTGACATATAATTTGCTGAGTTTTGAAGACATTTGCTCCGGCACGCATTTCCGTGCAAACCGGATACCAAGGGTCGCGTCAACGTATCATTTTGAGATCGGCACATCGAAATTCCATTTCGGACATACCGTTGGGTTCGTATTATCATTCTGGATTCGTGGACATATAATTTGCTAGGTTTTGTAGACTTCTATCCTGACACGCTTTTCGGTGCAAAGTGTGTCCAACGGCGAACATCATTTTGACCCGAAATTACCATTTTGCCCCTGTGTCCAAATTGGACTTATGGGTAGGCTATTCTAGCTGATTTGACCGTTTTGGACACGTTGGTGATATTTATTTTATCATCCGACAACATCTGTAGTTTTTGATTATGTATCATCCTTAATTTATAATTAATTATTTTTCTAGATATTGTTACTTTCTGGTTTTGAATTTTTATATATATTTTAATTGCTATAAAAATCTTGGAAAAATTATATTTAAATACTATGTTATTTTGGTATTTTATAAAAATGGGAAAACAGAACTCATTTTCAGGATACATGTGTTTGTTGATTTTTAATAAATATTTATGAAGGTTTATAAATCCCAGAAAAATTAGTATAAATTTTTATAATTAACAAGGATCATTTTGGTACTTTATTTTATATATATTTGAGCTTTTTATCTATCTCAAAAATTATTGGAACTTAGTGTACAGTTTGATTTATTTATTGAATAATTACGATTTTCAATATTTTGTGTTGTTTTGAGTTATAGGCATATTGGACCTCACCCCGCACTAGTGTAAAGACCCTAGAAAATTAGTTTGGATCTAGTAGCACTCTACATTAGACTTTTATGCTAGGTCTCCACTTGGCTAGTATCCAGTTAGGAGTCGTGTCACACCACTAGTGTATTATTGAACATAGCTTAGAACTGAGTTTGTATATCACTATTGACAGGATACCGGACATCTATATCTTCGTACTAGTATTCTTGCTTTGCTCGAGGCAAGTACATCTACAAACTCATTTATTGTCTTTTAAATGCTAGAACATGTATTAACCGAGGTAGCAAGTTAAATCTTCACATGTTACATTAATTTAGTCCCTACCATGCTTAGGACAGTTATCATATCTTCACATGCTTCTTACTGGTTCCCCGTACATGTTTTACTATGCTTATATCTGCCCGAGTATTCACAAGTTTTACTGCTCTCAGTACTTTCACATGTTTTACTGCTATTAGTACCTACCGTGCTTTATACCGATCCCAGTATCTCTCACATGTTTTTACTGTTCTCGTATCTCTCACATGTTAGAATATGGGTTATGGGGAAACTGATAGTTGAGTACGTGATCATGCCCGCTCTACAGTACCGAGCAAGGTTTCATTTTATATGTTACTGCGCCGTAGGCCTTACTCTCAAAGCTGTATTTGTACGTATGTACATCTATCGCCTTTACACTTGTACGGAAGTACATTTCATTATGTGCCCCAGCACATTGTACATCTATTGACCGATCACGTACCTGCTACAGTTTTAAACATTACATATACATTTGTCTTTATGACATATGTATCCTTGCCATGATAGATTATGAGATATACCATGATTCCAAATATGCCATGTTCCCTGTGTTACTATGATATTGTGATCCCAGTTGTACCATGAGGTCATGTTTCTAGTATTTCCTATTTTATAGACTTATCACACCATGTTTCTTATTGTACATCTCTTTCATTATATGTTCAGTACTTTAGTTGTAGAGGTTGTACTTGCTCCCGTTCTGATAGGATAACGTTGTAGGTTTACTTTCCGAGGAGGAAACGCTATATGTTACATATTATGATACTGCATTCAGGACCTGGCCTTAGCTCTAGAAGAGGCCCCAACGGGGAACCTTGCTTAGTTATTTTTATGTATTTTGAGACTTAGATTTTGGTCTCTACTTATATTTGGATACTGGACTTTGTCTCCAGTTGGATACTTTGGTTATGTATTATTAAGTCTGTGCTCATGTTACCTTCGCTTATAGATGCTGTGTTGTGATGAACTTTAAATATGATTTTAGAACTGTTAGCTGCTTAGATTCTTTATTGTCTATTCTTAGAACAGCTTACTACGCTTTGACCAAGCGTAGGCTGGACATGGCTCGGCCCCGTCCAACAATTTGGGTATCAGATCGTGACATGTTTTTTTTTGGCGGTCCATGCAGGTCCAGACTTAAGTTGTTTGGTTACGTTATTGTACCAAGCATGCCTGCAATTAGGATCTAGGACAACTTGTTAACACTAGGGATAAACATTTAGAACACCTAGAGGATTCCTAGGATTGTAACATAGGAGAACTCATCACAGCATAGGACCGTTAGCTATAATTAGCCTCTTGTTTGTATTTCAGTGGGTCAATTTAGACCAAGTTTGTACCCTTGGGATGACCCCTGAGGATCTTACTCTAATCTTACCTAAAAATCTGTTTCCACTTATTTCCATTTGATCTTTCTTAAATTCATTGTTGAATTTAATTTCTGAGTTTCGTTGTTAACTTTGATCTTGCATCGTGATAAATTTTGTGGATTGAATTATGATATATCCTGATAAGGTAAACGTCTGCTTTAGTTATGGAGTTTAGAATTTATCGCAGCCATATTAGCTAGTATGACAAAAATATAGAGCCTGATTTCGGATATACTATCCTATTCATAGAATTTAGATTTTCTCGCAGCCATACCGGTTGGCGTGGCGAGGATTCTAGATAATATGATTATAGGGTGTATACCATAGTTATGACTCTATCGTTTATTGCATATAAGCTTACTGGTGGGGCGAAAATTCTGGCAACATGATTTCAGGAAGACGTGTATGGTTATCAGATCATATCCCAACTTGGTTTACTTTGTTATGACCGATTGAGCAAGAATAAATTCTTATTATCATTCTTTTCCGTCTTGATTAACTCTGTTCTATCTACATCTACAACTAGAATTATAGGTTCTCTAAGACTCTCCAACAGGATTGTTTTCATGTTATCTTTTTGGACATAATTATTTTTGTGTTCCATCTTTCCTATGACTTGACTAAACTCTTTTTCGTTAACCTCTTGGGTAATTTTTCTCGTTATGTATCCCGTCGTCTTCGTACCATTCTTGAAGATTTTTCGATAAACTTTTCTGTTTTGCTCGACCCTTCAACTTGTTTGGACACTGTTATGGATTGCTTGACCCAGTCTTACACCTTGTTACCTTCTACTTGATAGATGATCGAAATAGCCAAACCTTGTTGACTGATCCTGTAGTATAACTATAAATGTATTGTGTGATTGTGATAAGTACTTTTCCTAGGGATTGGTTAGATTAAGCTTATAGGACAAGTATAAGCGACTGACTGTAGTAGACTTGGAAACCATTAAGAACGATTGTATTGGTATTATGACTCGATGATAGGGTATCTAAGATGGATAAATGAGATAGTATATTGTTATGACTATGGATTAAGGATTAGAATCTTGTGTTTAGCAAATTGAGGATTTAGCATTTGTAGAATTTTGGTTGGTTACCTATAGCTGATTACAGGTAATTAAAGGGTAGATCGATATGTGGATTGATATAGAATAAGTTAGAATGAGTTATCGTATTGCATACGAGATCGAAAAGATATCAGTTAAAAGGACAAGGAACGAGACAAAGACATATGTACATTGGTAATTAATAAATCGGGAGTTTTGAAATCGAAGATTTATATTCGGAGGACTTGTTGAGTAAAAAGAAAGAGGCTCTACGCCAAGAATAAGAATTGAACGTATGATTTCAAGGAGAAACTGTAGGAAAGGATTGACGATAAATGATGCCAAGGAACTGTGGATTGATGAAATAAGGATACTTAGGATATGATAAGGAAATCCAGTATTTACAATTGAGGTTGAAAATATGGTTGATGATTAACATTGTAGGTTTATAAACATACCCAGAGAATGACCTATATTTTAGGGAATACATAAATGTTCCATGTTAGTATGGAAGATTTTAAAGGATATATGACGTAGTTTATGATAGAAGTACCTTTGTTGAACCTGACCCAAAAAGATTGTAAAGAGAAACAGAAGAGATGATTACAAGGATAGCAGATTGAGTATCGTAGCCAGAGTAGCTACATGTTATAGTTTGACCTATTGGGTGATTTTTAATTTCGAGGACGAAATTTTTGTAAGGTGGGTAGGATGTAAGCCCCCTAAATTTCAGGGTTTATTTTTATTTTATGAATGAATTATTTTCGATAAATGTTTTATTATTTAATTGTTTAGATCATTAATGTACCTTTCCGTAACTTTGACTTCTGGAGCGTCAGGGATGCCAATCTCTGTAAACTCTCTTCACGAATTTTGAAGTAGACAAGATTATCTTCATTTTGATATATCATGTCCCACTTGAATTCGTTTCCTTGTGCTCTTTTTGTATCGCACAACTTTGGGTCAACTTAGACCAATTAATTGTTGAATATTATTCCCACTTTTATTTTTGATCTTCGTTTGCACGTTACCGTGGCTTTTAATTTAGGAGCACCAGACCAGTCATTTTCTCGGAACAAACTTCTCATAAATGATCTACTCGAGACATTCTTCACCCATGACCTTCGTGTCCCACTCAGACACTCTATTTTGTGCTCCATTTCCTTCGCACAACTTTCGGTTCAATTTAGGCCAATTAATTATCTACCATGAATTCTGATTTAATTTCCAATTTAATTTCGGGACCCGACATCGATCCAACCTAGTCGACCCAAAGTACGGACCTGGCCCACATGAAGCCTACTACCCACATGAAACTTGTGTCCCATTTATTGGAGTCCCCGTATATTATTTATTTTCCCGTGATCATAAATACCCATTTTAAATTCAATTATTGCACTCTGTTCGATTTCGACCCGACCCGGCTCGACCGAACCCGAACCCAAGCTCCCTGTTGTCCTCTCATGACTGCCCAAGTACCCTACATAATTTTTCTATTTTTCCCATTTTGAAAATATCTATTTTTCTCTCCACTTTACAAATATATATATATATATATATATATATATATATATATATATACAAACTCACTCTCTCTCTCCCATTAAAACACCCACACACACCTCACCCCCTCCACCTCACAGCCGGCCTACACCCTTCCCTCTCTCTCTATCCACTTTTCTCTTTCCTCTCACTCTCTAAATATCTCTCTATCTCTCTTTATATACATATATACCTATATGTATATATATATATATAAACATACATATATATATATCTCTCTCTCTCTCTCTCTCTCACTTTACACCACCTCACCACCCTCCCATCACCATACCAGCAAGAGAACACCCCCCCCCCCAAACCGACTTCTCTCTCTCTCCCTCTTATTCAAATATCTTCCTCTCTCTACTACTCTTTCTCTCTCTCTTTATAATATATATACACTTATATAACTCTCACTCTCTCTCTCTTTACAATCAAACTCACACACACCATTCCCAGCCCACTCCTCCTCGGCCGACCACCAACCCAGCCGTGGCCGACCTCCTTCCTGGCTGAGCACCTTCCCGACGCAGCCACCCTCTCCATCTCCTCCTCCTCCATGATTTAACACCACCACCAACACCATGGCGCCACCTCCACCTATCAAAAACCGGCCGACCATCTCAGCCCCCGCCGCCGTGCACCGCACCGCCGCCCCACCGCGCGCGTGGCCGCGCACCGCCGCACCTCGCCGGCCTGGCCAGGGAGCGCAGCCCCGTGCACAGCCGTGCGCACCAGGAGCAGCAGCAGCTGCGTTCGAAACAGCCGCGCGCACGCGCGGTTGAGCGCCGCCGCCGGCGACGTGGTCGCCGTGGCCGACCTCCCCATGGCCGAGCGCATCCCCGGGACAGGCCCCATTGCCATCGTCCCTCTCCCCGACGTGTATCGGAGGCGATTCGTGCGTTTTGCACGACGTCCCGTCGTGACGAGCTCGGGAACGAGGCTGGAATCGCGTTCCGTCGCAGCAACTTCGTATGCGTTTTTCCAAAAATCCAACCGTTGGATCGGCAATTTCTTCGCTCCTTCACAATCTCGATATATCCATCTTCACTCCTGTCAATTTTCATCCGTTAATTTCGTCATTTGATACCTCAAAACTGGCCACCAAGTTGACGTTTTAAATTGAACTGTTTTTGGACAGTTTCATGGAGCCGATTTCGTCAGCTCGTAACTTCGCCGTCGCAACTCCGGTTGGTGCGCTACCAGTTCCTGTGCACAGCTGGTATAACCCTCTTCCTGCCTCCTTTAGATTTCGTTTCATTTTAAGCACGTTCGGTTGGTCGAATTCGACGCCAAAGTTGGCCGTCCGAATTATTTAAATTGCACTTGTAAAATTCCATTTTTGAACCCGAAACTCCGGATTCAATTTCTGACACCACCAGTAGACTCGTGGCGTCGTTCTGGCATGTTTTCATATAAAATTTGCTTGATTTGGAGAACGTGGGCCCTGGCACGCATTTCGGTGCAAAGCGGGTCCCACTTTTCGGGTCAACGGGTCACTTTGAGATCGGCTCATCGGAATCCAATTCCGGATATACCGTTGAGTTCGTATCGTCATTCTGGACTCGTTGACATATAGTTTGCTGAGTTTTGAAGACATTTGCTCCGGCACGCATTTCCGTGCAAACCGGATACCAAGTGTCGCGTCAACGTATCATTTTGAGATCGGCACATCGAAATTCCATTTCGGACATACCGTTGGGTTCGTATTATCATTCTCGATTCGTGGACATATAATTTGCTAGATTTTGTAGACTTCTATCCCGACACGCTTTTCGGTGTAAAGTGTGTCCAACGACGAACATCATTTTGATCCGAAATTACCGTTTTGCCCCTGTGTCCAAATTGGACTTATGGGTAGGCTATTCTGTCACGCCCCGATTCGTAGAGTCATTTCTTCACATATTTTATCTCTTGGAATCGATCGTCCTCGCTTGGGCGTGATGCCGTACAAGTCTGGTATTGCACTTGTACTAGGCAAAGATGGTACATAATCGATTATCTTCAAATAGAAACACATCGCAGCGGCAGAAGCAGACACATTGAAGTTAGTGAGGAAAATCCTTCTCATTGAATAGAAGTACATTACTTCTTTATAGCAGCGGAGAAAAAGAGTAACTTGAAGCCACACAGAGATATATAGAACTTTATTATCTTTATTGATAATTGAAGAAGAGTACAAGACTTGTATTGAAGTACAATGATTACAGCACATCTCACTTTACATTGAAAGCCAACTGAACAATGCTATACAGCTTACATTTGATACTTGGATACATTGGATTACAACTCGATATACTGACTTGGCTTACAATCTCACTGGTACAACTGATTACAATGTTCCATACATTATGCCCTTTATAAACAGAAGACATCACCTTGTGCAAGGAGAGCTTCTGTATGCCCAATAAATCTTCGATGCCGCGGAACCAATCAAGCCAAATCTTCGTGTGTAGACTATCCCAAGCAAGAGCACCTGCCCACAAAACGTGGGTCAGCACATCATCTATGCACTGGCGAGTAGAATCCAACCCACTCGCATAAACCAACATTTAAAGTGATCATTTAAGCAAGCATTTATTAGAATGGTCTTTCTACTTGGGGCCTAGCATCAGTTTACAGATTCATGGACAATAATCAGAGTGAAGCATGTAAACATATTCTTAGTAGCATTCATGTGGACATATCTTTTTAGCATTCTTGGTGTTATCATGCAAAGGCATCATTGAGGCATACTAGGTGTTATCATGAAAAGGCATCATTGAGGCATCGTTAACATTAACATCTTAAACATTATGACAGTTCTCACTTCAAGCATCACTTAGCATGTATGTTGTGTTTGAGCAATGATTAGCAAGGCATCTTTCTTAGCATACTGACTTAACATGTTAAGCAGGATCTCATATTGAAAGGCTACATATAGCATCATCAAACTTATTTGGAATGTAAGCATGCAAGTTAAACCAACACATATATTGAATTATCACATTTAAGTGATTTCTTACCGATAGCCGACTCCCTCATACCTGCATCAAATACAGGTTAGCAGATATACTTACTCTGCCTGCATAAGACATTTATTAGCATGCATTCTGACTACATGGTCACTGGTGTTTAACCATACGGACGTTGCCATATAGGTCTTCATTGGTAATGCGATGACTCCAGAGAAGGTAGCTAGCCCCAAAGGATGCCTCGCAGAACCCGTGCCCCTACTGGCACGCCAATGTTTTCTCCTAGGCCGGATCGGTCGCCCTAACGTCCCGGGGTACCGTCCGAGAAAACATATCCCCATCACTTATGCATAAGTTGTCCTATGACCATGCGGATGCGTGTCCGACTCAATCGTGAACATAAAATGCATGGTGAAATATTGAGTAAAGACAAAAGTGCATCATCATTCATCTCATTCAAGTCATGTTCAATGACTTATTCATTCCCAACATTACCATCATTTCTTATTTTATTCCTTCTAAGAAGGAACAACAGCATTCATTCATTTCAAGGGGACCTGTAGCATTTCATTTATTTTATAGGAACAATAGCATATTCAATTCTTTTCTCATGTATCATTCATGCAGCATCTCATTATTCAAGTGATTCATTCATTTCATCAATCTTAAGCATCAGGGACATTATCGATTCAATCTCAGGCAACATGTTACATTAGCAGTTCGAGTGTGATTCGTTTAGCAATTCAAAGTTCATGTGTTATTCATTCAATGATTTCCAGCATATGAATCTCTGTCAATTTAGCAACTAAAGCATCGCATCACCATTATTCAACACTCAAGGTAAGGGACATTAGGGACTTATTCATAGCATCACATTATTTCATTTATTAAACATGCAGGAATAAGAAGGAAGGAGGACAGTTCCACTTGCCTTATATAACGGTCTTCCTGCTCCAATCTTATCAAGCGTAGTTCCACCAGCGAGCCACATTCCAATACCCATTCCATCTAGCCAGCTAAGAAAGACTGCATCAGTCTCAATTCTCCTGATCTCCAACATAAGTCACGGTCCAACATTCTGATCCCATCCAACAAGCCAACCAAATGCCTCGTGCAGAGCGGGGCATTACATAATATACCACTCAGAAAAAGTTTCGTCCTCGAAACTTAAGAAAACAATTCATCTACTAGATTCACTCACTCATAATGAGTTATTCGTGCAGCTTTAATTCAATATTCATTTCAGCCCACTCAGTCATTTGAAAATAGCTACCCAACTGTATCATTTTAATCAATCAACGATTCAATCCATCTATCTCTTTTTCTAAATACTTACAACTCTTCATTGATTCACCAATATTTTTCTTGTATTCTATCTTGGTCGCAACACATCACTTCATTTGGATCCATACACATATTTCAGGCGTCCCCAAAACATATGTATTTCAGCCAAAGTCTGCGCTAGTGCGATAAATTCTTCCAACAATATTATTTCAGTCGTAACCTATCACTTCGGCTGTATTCATACACATATTTTAGGCGTCCCCAAAATATATGTACTTCAACCAACTTCCATGATAGTATAATTCGATCAGCCACGATATAACTCTCTTTCCCAAATCAGACTTAGTATCCTTTCAATTGACTTATAACTTTATTCACTTGTCACAATCACTATCTTCCAGTCCACCACTTTACATCAGGAACAACTTGGTTAAGCTCTCTATCCAGGCATAATACTTCTAGCATTCGATCAAGGGTCTAACTTAGAGCCAATCATATCAAGGTTTCACAACAACAATCATTTTCCTTCCCAAATCCAACAACATTTTTCACCGAGGCAATTCATCTTTTATAAAAGATACAATCCAACATCACCAACTATCGATTATCCGAGTCAGGGTATAATTCTATGCAACAGTCAAGGTTAACCCAGCTACCCGACTATAGATACTTATCCAACATTTCCGTCATGAGCAGTCAATTCTATCTCATATAATAATTCACTATTCGATACATACAAATCAAGTCTCATCCCACGATTCCATTTTCCGCTATAGGCCGACACATAATTCTCAAGGGTCAAACATCTCTAAGGTTCATATTGGAGCATATACTTACAACTTATCATTCTTAGATCATACTCATAACTATCTCTCGTTCAATGCCACAAGGTTATTCTATGGGTCGCCAACGGCCATCTATTATTCGGTCCAGTCTCAATGGTTAGCTGTACCGACAGCTATACCTAATCATTCAGGTGACTTCCCTAGAGTGGACGGCTACTAGGGTTATACTAGTTTCTGTTTCTTAGGGCCAACAAGCAACCGGCAGTTCTAAGGAACTCTACCCCAAACCTATGGGTATCAATTCAGTCTGAATAATGAATCGCCAATTGGGCTAAGCCAGCAATTGGTAAATCATCAACTGGTCTCGCTAGGGTCAAGTCTATCCATTCAGGGTCTTCCTCAAGGAAATAATTCCCACAGAGGTTCATACTAGACTTACCCAACAATCGACTAAGATCGATCTATCAACATTACGGTCAATTCCAAATCCGACATACGATCTTCATCGTTCTAATAATCCATCAAGTAAATTTCCAATGATTCAATTTCTGGTCCAATTCCTTCGTACCCACATAAACCCATAACCAAGGTTAACTATTCAAGGGTCATCGATTCCGATAGTTTTAATATAACTATAGAATCATACTATTCGATCTGTATGACAAGGTTGCACCACTAAGTCATAAGCCAACAATCTATATCCCAACCAACAATCACCTATACCGACATTATCCAACACGTTTGAAATTTCTTGTTCTCATTCGTTTGTCAATCATCAAACTCTCTTACGGGCATTCTTAAATTCCGTTCCTTTTCTAGCCGTCAAAATCTTATATGGACATTCTTAAAATTCTCTACCTCAAGGGTCGAGTAGTTCATTACATTCAATCTGATAATTCATGTATCAATTAACCATCCTCTATGCAACACAAGGGTTCAGGGTTGCTACTTGTCACTTTTCTGGTACAATTCAATTCTTGAGCATATATGCGCATAAGCAACGAATATCCTTTGGTGATCTAGATGGGTTAACATCTATTACACCTTAGGGTCAAGGCACAAATCTCTAATATTCCTTTGGTTCACCTACAATATTTTTAAAACTTTCAGCTTAGCAACCAACATTGTATTAGCCACATATGATTTGCTTCCAACCATTCGAAATCAACATTCAGATGTTCTAAGCTACAACATTCTCTAGCCAAATCCATTTACTCATAGCATACTAACGGTCTTACTAGTCTGAGTCAGCACTCGACTAAACAATTTCTAACTATGCCACCGATTACAATTTTCGACAATCTCGCTATCCAACATAACATCACCGTCAAGGGACACTCGAGTCATCTAGCCACAATACATGACTCCCAGCTAAGTCTCGGCACTACCCAGTACTCACAGATAGTCTCACTGCTATCCCATGGAAAGGGTCAACATACATCTCGTTCTGAGGTGGTAGAGGCAATACACCACTCAGAAATGAAGCCATCCTTAAACAATACCCACTCAATTCTATTCCAGACATTCGTGATCTATGATGATCACAACACTTAGCCAACATCTCGGTGTCTCAATAGTATAAGCCAACATTCTTAGGGTCTCGAAAGCACTTAGCAACACACATGAGTCAATTCACCAGTTCTGTCAAACTCATCCATCAATTATTTCATTCACAATTCTTTTCCAACATCACATGCAATTCTCATCTTATCGCAGCATACATAGCCACCTTTCTTTATTCCCCCAATTCCAAACATCATTCACACTATAGCATACTATGGCATCGAGTCAATATTGGGTTATTTGTGTCCAAACCAACAAAAATCATTCATTCAGGGGCATCACAATGTATATAGACTTATTGTATGGAACATCCAGTGAGCAGCCAAGAGGGTTAACGAATTTTCAGACAAAAGCAACATAGGATGATTGCAGAACGACGACAGCACAATCGCAGAAGCAATCTTTGATTTAATCTCGGAAGCAACGTTGAGTGATCGCGGAAGCAACTTTGGTTAATCGCCGATGCAACTTTGATTTGAAATGAATCAAAGAAGAGACCAAGGACGTAAAGCCGTGCTCTGATACCAATTTGTCACGCCCCGATTCGTAGAGTCATTTCTTCACATATTTTATCTCTTGGAATCGATCGTCCTCGCTTGGGCGTGATGCCGTACAAGTCTGGTATTGCACTTGTACTAGGCAAAGATGGTACATAATCGATTATCTTCAAATAGAAACACATCGCAGCGGCAGAAGCAGACACATTGAAGTTAGTGAGGAAAATCCTTCTCATTGAATAGAAGTACATTACTTCTTTATAGCAGCGGAGAAAAAGAGTAACTTGAAGCCACACAGAGATATATAGAACTTTATTATCTTTATTGATAATTGAAGAAGAGTACAAGACTTGTATTGAAGTACAATGATTACAGCACATCTCACTTTACATTGAAAGTCAACTGAACAATGCTATACAGCTTACATTTGATACTTGGATACATTGGATTACAACTTGATATACTGACTTGGCTTACAATCTCACTGGTACAACTGATTACAATGTTCCATACATTATGCCCTTTATAAACAGAAGACATCACCTTGTGCAAGGAGAGCTTCTGTATGCCCAATAAATCTTCGATGCCGCGGAACCAATCAAGCCAAATCTTCGTGTGTAGACTATCCCAAGCAAGAGCACCTGCCCACAAAACGTGGGTCAGCACATCATCTATGCACTGGCGAGTAGAATCCAACCCACTCGCATAAACCAACATTTAAAGTGATCATTTAAGCAAGCATTTATTAGAATGGTCTTTCTACTTGGGGCCTAGCATCAGTTTACAGATTCATGGGCAATAATCAGAGTGAAGCATGTAAACATATTCTTAGTAGCATTCATGTGGACATATCTTTTTAGCATTCTTGGTGTTATCATGCAAAGGCATCATTGAGGCATACTAGGTGTTATCATGAAAAGGCATCATTGAGGCATCGTTAACATTAACATCTTAAACATTATGACAGTTCTCACTTCAAGCATCACTTAGCATGTATGTTGTGTTTGAGCAATGATTAGCAAGGCATCTTTCTTAGCATACTGACTTAACATGTTAAGCAGGATCTCATATTGAAAGGCTACATACAGCATCATCAAACTTATTTGGAATGTAAGCATGCAAGTTAAACCAACACATATATTGAATTATCACATTTAAGTGATTTCTTACCGATAGCCGACTCCCTCATACCTGCATCAAATACAGGTTAGCAGATATACTTACTCTGCCTGTATAAGACATTTATTAGCATGCATTCTGACTACATGGTCACTGGTGTTTAACCATACGGACGTTGCCATATAGGTCTTCATTGGTAATGCGATGACTCCAGAGAAGGTAGCTAGCCCCAAAGGATGCCTCGCAGAACCCGTGCCCCTACTGGCACGCCAATGTTTTCTCCTAGGCCGGATCGGTCGCCCTAACGTCCCGGGGTACCGTCCGAGAAAACATATCCCCATCACTTATGCATAAGTTGTCCTATGACCATACGGATGCGTGTCCGACTCAATCGTGAACATAAAATGCATGGTGAAATATTGAGTAAAGACAACAGTGCATCATCATTCATCTCATTCAAGTCATGTTCAATGAC
The DNA here is from genome assembly GCA_029216955.1 of Iris pallida. Lineage (NCBI taxonomy): Eukaryota > Viridiplantae > Streptophyta > Magnoliopsida > Asparagales > Iridaceae > Iris > Iris pallida. Next base: position 33,395,733 of record JANAVB010033017.1, read on the forward strand.
TTATTCATTCCCAACATTACCATCATTTCTCATTTTATTCCTTCTAAGAAGGAACAACAGCATTCATTCATTTCAAGGGGACCTGTAGCATTTCATTTATTTTATAGGAACAATAGCATATTCAATTCTTTTCTCATGTATCATTCATGCAGCATCTCATTATTCAAGTGATTCATTCATTTCATCAATCTTAAGCATCAGGGATATTATCGATTCAATCTCAGACAACATGTTACATTAGCAGTTCGAGTGTGATTCGTTTAGCAATTCAAAGTTCATGTGTTATTCATTCAATGATTTCCAGCATATGAATCTCTGTCAATTTAGCAACTAAAGCATCGCATCACCATTATTCAACACTCAAGGTAAGGGACATTAGGGACTTATTCATAGCATCACATTATTTCATTTATTAAACATGCAGGAATAAGGAGGAAGGAGGACAGTTCCACTTGCCTTATATAACGGTCTTCCTGCTCCAATCTCATCAAGCGTAGTTCCACCAGCGAGCCACATTCCAATACCCATTCCATCTAGCCAGCTAAGAAAGACTGCATCAGTCTCAATTCTCCTGATCTCCAACATAAGTCACGGTCCAATATTCTGATCCCATCCAACAAGCCAACCAAATGCCTCGTGCAGAGCGGGGCATTACATATTCTAGCTGATTTGACCGTTCTGGACACGTTGGTGATATTTATTTTATCATCCGACAACATCTGTAGTTTTTGATTATGTATCATCCTTAATTTATAATTAATTATTTTTCTAGATATTGTTACTTTCTGGTTTTGAATTTTTATATATATTTTAATTACTATAAAAATCTTGGAAAAATTATATTTAAATATTATGTTAATTTAGCTAATTTATTATAATTTTTTCGACATTTAATGAGTACTTTTGGTATTTTATAAAAATGGGAAAACATAACTCATTTTCAGGATACATGTGTTTGTTGATTTTTAATAAATATTTATGAAGGTTTATAAATCTCAGAAAAATTAGTATAAATTTCTATAATTAACAAGAATCATTTTGGTACTTTATTTTATATATATTTGAGCTTTTTGTCTATCTCAAAAATTATTGGAACTCAGTGTATAGTTTGATTTATTTATTGAATAATTACGATTTTCAATATTTTGTGTTGTTTTGAGTTATAGGCATATTGGACCTCACCCCGCACTAGTGTAAAGACCCTAGAAAATTAGTTTGGATCTAGTAGCACTCCACATTAGACTTTTATGCTAATTCTCCACTTGGCTAGTATCCAGTTAGGAGTCGTGTCACACCACTAGTGTATTATTGAACATAGCTTAGAACTGAGTTTGTATATCACTATTGACAGGATACCGGACATCTATATCTTCGTACTAGTATTCTTGCTTTGCTCGAGGCAAGTACATCTACAAACTCATTTACTGTCTTTTAAATGCTAGAACATGTATTAACCGAGGTAGCAAGTTAAATCTTCACATGTTACATTAATTTAGTCCCTACCATGCTTAGGACAGTTATCATATCTTCACATGCTTCTTACTGGTTCCCCGTACATGTTTTACTATGCTTATATCTGTCCGAGTATTCACATGTTTTACTGCTCTCAGTACTTTCACATGTTTTACTGCTATTAGTACCTACCGTGCTTTATACTGATCCCAGTATCTCTCACATGTTTTTACTGTTCTCGTATCTCTCACATGTTAGAATATGGGTTATGGGGAAACTGATAGTTGAGTACGTGATCATGCCCGCTCTACAGTACCGAGCAAGGTTTCATTTTATATGTTACTGCGCCGTAGGCCTTACTCTCAAAGCTGTATTTGTACGTATGTACATCTATCGCCTTTACACTTGTACGGAAGTACATTTCATTATGTGCCCCAGCACATTGTACATCTATTGACCGATCACGTACCTGCTACAGTTTTAAACATTACATATACATCTGTCTTTATGACATATGTATCCTTGCCATGATAGATTATGAGATATACCATGATTCCAGATATGCCATGTTCCCTGTGTTACTATGATATTGTGATCCCAGTTGTACCATGAGGTCATGTTTCTAGTATTTCCTGTTTTATAGACTTATTACACCATGTTTCTTATTGTACATCTCTTTCATTATATGTTCAGTACTTTAGTTGTAGAGGTTGTACTTGCTCCCGTCCTGACAGGGTAACGTTGTAGGTTTACTTTCCGAGGAGGAAACGCTATGTGTTACATATTATGATACTGCATTCAGGACCTGGCCTTAGCTCCAGAAGAGGCCCCAACGGGGAACCTTGCTTAGTTATTTTCATGTGTTTTGAGACTTAGATTTTGGTCTCTACTTATATTTGGATATTGGACTTTGTCTCCAGTTGGATACTTTGGTTATGTATTATTAAGTCTGTGCTCATGTTACCTTCGCTTATAGATGCTGTGTTGTGATGAACTTTAAATATGATTTTAGAACTGTTAGCTGCTTAGATTCTTTATTGTCTATTCTTAGAACAGCTTACTACTCTTTGACCAAGCGTAGGCTGGACATGGCTCGGCCCGGCCCAACAATTTGGGTATCGGGTCGTGACACGGTTGCTTTGAAAGAAAAAAACGTCATGGTTCGTCATTAATGACGCTTTTTAGCCGTCATTAAAAGGATTTTTTTGTTGTAGTGAATGTCATAATCATTTATTTAATTTCTTCTTTCTTTTTCTCTTTCGGGCCATTTGAATTTAGTTTCACATTTAAGTTTGGGAACATTTTTTGTTAAAGAAAAATTTGACAAACAAAATTCTTGCTTTTGTGAATTGGTTTTGTCATAGGCTCTCAAGGCATATGGGAGTCGTAGAAAAAATATTTTAAATGAGTATCGATCAATTAAATAATTAAGGTGATGATTGTTGTTTCCGAGATTAGAACACATTCACTGAAAGATTTGCACCATTTTTTTGTATGATATTGACACACACACACACATATTGTTGGGACGAGCGGTACTGATACCACGTCCTGATCCGTGTGTCTAAAATTGACCCCAACGAAAACTATGCCAATCAACCCAAAGATAACGAATCACTATCTAACAAGAACATGCCAGTTCAAAATAGAATATGGTTCGGTGATTGGGTCACTTGGACAAATAACAATCTTTATAACTTTTACAAGATACAAGACTGAAGAGCAATATGTTGAACCATTTGTCCAAAGGTTCAGCCCCTTATCGAAATCAAGAAGAAATAGAGATATTACAACTGAAATCACTCACCCAATTCCGTAGCGATCTCCCTGAATGAGGTACATGATTCTCCAAATAGATCTCCTCTCCTACTGTCTTCAACGACGGGCCCTAAGAGCAAAGTACAAACTTTCTCTTATATCTCCTATGGACGACCACCCTGAATCTTCTGTCTTGAGCCTTTGTTGTGTTCTATCTTGTGCCTCCACCCTCAACATATATTTATATGTTGATAAACTTATTTTAGGGTTTAGAAAATTACAAAAAGAGTCCAGCATCAGATTTGGTTGTCCACCAGCATCAAATGATGCTAATTAAACCTATAACTCGTTTAGTTCCGACCGAACCGAACTCTGACTGAGTTTGGTTGGTCCCTACCAGAAATGTTCCGACTAATATACACTGAATTCGGACAGAACTCACCTTGGAGCAAATTTGGACCTAAGTTCGGCCCCGTCTGGGCAGATCCCATCTACTTCGACCCCTTCGCATGGATTAGAAACTCTACCCAACTCCACTGAATCCCGACTTTCCTCCAGTACTCGAGTCGAGATTGGACCCAACATATATATATATATATATATATATATATATATATATATATATATCATTTTTATGATGATACCAAAACACATCACCTCTTTTACATCCAAACTCTACATATTTTCGGTCCGACCGGAATCAGATTTACTTTGAAATGACAATGACTATGTTGTATTGCCTTCCAACTTGCTTTCGTCAATCTACCGCTGCTTCATGAGATTCAAAAGAAATATCCATCGAAAATAAATTCCCTATATACGTCAACGATAATAGGAGACTGTACAACTACAGCTGTGTAGACAGTATGCCCTATAACCAATGAAAAGAAAGGCATAATTAGGATTGTCAAAAACACTAGTATTCCTAGGACTGTCATAAATTTTGACAGTCCATAATAAATAGTGGAATGTCAAAAATTTTGACAGCCCTGACTTGCATGTTGCATTCTGGACTATAAAAATAATTGACAGGTCAAATTATTGGAAGACTGTCAAAAGAACACATGTTGTGTTATCTGAACAACATATTTTCTTTAAAACTGTCAAAAATTATGATAGTCCATACTATTGGATGGACAGTCAAAATTTTGGCAATCCTAAAGAAAACATGGTGTTCATTTAGCAGAATGTTACCTTCGGGATTGTCCAAATTTTTGACAGTCATTCCAATTGGTTGGATTATAAAATTTTTGACAGTCCTAAAGGTAACATGCTTTTCAATGAACATTATGTTTTCTTTAGGACTGTCAAAAACTTTGACACTCCTTCCAATAGTATGGAATGACAAAATTTTTGACAGTCCGAAAGATAACATGCAAATTAGCACTGTCAAAAAAATTGACAGTCCACTATGAATTATAGTGTCAAATTTTTTGACTACCCAGTCATAAAAACTGTCAAGTTGAGAATGTTTAACTGCTTACTGAGAGTGTTGCAGAAGGACATGTGTGTCTTTGGAAGGAGCGGAATAAGGATTAATGGATTCGATGACCCGATTTCTTTGTTGAATAGAGTTTCATCCGTATCCTCTACATTGGTCAGATAGAATTCAATAATTTGGAGAGAACCAAATACTTGGAAAACTTTATCATCATTTTTTGGCTAAATTACAACTTGATACCCTCAACTATTCAAAATTTTCAACTTGATACCCTCAACTTTGATAGGTATTTACTTAATACCGGCCCACAACTATTCTAAACTTTTAATTTGATACCCTCCGTTAGTTAAACATAACTTTTTTGCATTAAAAAAATTAAAAAAAAGACAAATATTTCCTAAAATACCCCCATCTCCATCCCCCATTCCAGCCACCCCCTACTGCAGCTGCCGCACCTCTCCCAATCCCTCCCGCCGACCGTGCCCTCCAACCCAACCTACGATCGTCCGAACCCGAGAAGCCCCCGCTCCCCCCCAATCCCCCCCTAAGAACACTTTACCTTACCCCTTCTATTGAGCCATGTCTAGGTGGAATCGGCAAGATTGAACCGAGGCCCGCCCGGCCACCGCCGGGGGGACAACCAGGCCAACCAGTAGGCTTTCTTGGAGACCCGAGGCCCTTAAATCATTGAATTCATAGGGGCGCCCCAGCCAGTGGTCCAATGAGAAAGAAAGACAGGAGGGCAGGATTCGTCGTGATCGGGCGAATTCATTCTGGAAAAAAAAAAAGGTTCTGAAAGAAACGAGTATTGAACCCCCGTCCCCACACCGGCCCGAGCAACCCCGTGGCCCCCCTGGACCCCCGCCCCTGCTCCACCTGAGAAATCCCGTGCTCCCGCTGCCCCGAGCCGACCCGAGCAACCCTGTGCCGCCGCTGTGGCCTAAGCAGCCCCGCGACCCCCACCCCATGCATGCAAACCAACCATAATGGGCAAAATTCAATGGTCGAACAGACTATAGACGGAGACAACTCGAATCACATGTGGAGAGTCGAGATCAGCATTTATGTTCTCCGTATTTTATTTCTTCAACTTCCTGCTACCATTTATTCCACCATTAACAATTATTTCTCGCATATAAGTACCTTAAACTTCCTCCTACCATTTATTCCACCGTTAACAATTATTTTTGTTGTTTATCCGGGCAACCTCGTACCGCCGCGCCTCCCTCCGCCGCACCGCCCGCGCCCCGTACGACTTCGACCCTGTGTCCTCCTCCGGCTGTGCGCCCACCCGCACGGCCCCCCTCGGATGTTGTTCACTGCAGCGACACCCCCCCCCCCCCCCCTTCCTCCGGTTGCGGTCACAGAATAGGAGAGAGAGAATGTGAAGGACAATTGTGTCATTTTGTATATCCGTTCAATACCGTTAAGAGGAGGGTATTAACTTGATGTCTATCAAAGTTGAGGGCATTAAGTTGAAAAACTCAAATAGTTGAGGGTATCAAGGTGTAATTTAGCCTCATTTTTTTTTTCAAAAACATGTTGAATAAAGTTCGAATATTCGTCGGGAATCACGAAATTGGATTGGAGTGGATTTGGAACCACAACTTCAAAAGAATTAAGGGTTTAGAATTTAGTGAGAAATGGCGAAGAAGAAGGGCAAAGGCAAAAAAATGACTTTTATATAGTATGGAGCGGACAGTTCTAAGTAATTTTTCTAATGACAAACTTGTAGATAAAAAATATTTAGACTAGTCCTGAGTAAATTTTGATGTACTTTTATAATTTGCCATAAAAAATTTCCCAAAATCATATCCCAAACTGTGATTATACAAATCAAAACAAGTTTTGGCCGACATCAAAACTGATTCCCAAACGGTGCCTTCCTCTTTGAAATGTCTTGCAAGAGAACAAGACTAGTAAATTAATGCTGATGGAAATGTAACGTTATTATCAAATGGTTATTCCGAAAGGATCCAACTGTTCAGTTTTCGTGACAGCGACGGGGGGATAACGTTGGCGCCACTGCGACCTCGGAAACTTGTGATGATCAAGCAGAACAATTTCAACCTTGGATTTTGGTAGGCTCGAGTACTAGAATATCAATGGCAAGTTCCGTTACCCATTATGCTATATTACATTGTTCAAGTCTAATTAAATTGAACACTCTCTTGCTTGTAATCTAGTTCACAAGTCCCTATCACACTATAACCAACATCTTCTTCTTCTTTTTTGTAACTTCCTACGTAACGCATGAAATTTTGTGTACGCTATATTGTATGTCATTTAGGCTTATTGTTTCTAATTTTTACACACCTCTCGCTGTTCGATTTCAAGACCATCCGTCTATCCAAGAAGGTTATACCACTCCTTACTGACTACAAGTGTCCGATGAGTTCGGTACTATAGTTAATATCTATGAAATCATATATATAGTCCACTCCTTTTTTTTTTTAATGGGCAGAATCATGAAATTCGCGGCTTAGATGAACTTATGATTAACCATGCCAAAATTCTTGTATCAAGTTTTCAAGCAGATCACATGTTAAAACTAGTGCTCACTCATATAGATAGTTATTCTTGATTCTTGTATATGATATTTTCTGCTCTTGTGTTTACTTACAACAATTTCATAACTTGTTATATTCATTTACCTGTTATATTATCTTGTATATTCTCTCTATTTAGGATTACATAGTCTTTATCATTTAATGGAACTGTTATTAGAGGTGTGTTTCGCTGCAATTCTAACTGGATATATTTTTCAGATGATGGAGTAGGAGTAGACTTGGAGACTTTGGCTCAGTATGAATTAGTTCCAGCTGAGGAGACACCACCAGTAGCAACTGAGTTAGTTTAGATATTTGTATTGTATTTGTCTCCAGATCTTGACTCACCAAGTTGTTATTATTTCTGAGGTAATGTTATATTGAGATAGTTAGACTCATATACTTTGATTGTGGATTTGGGTTATGTTTATGTTATAAACATCTCTTGGATTATCATTTCATATCTTTTATGTCATTATCGTGTTGTTTATCTTCCTTATAGTTATTTGTCGTTGAGTACGAGTATTAACATCTTGTCCTTCTTATGAAGTTGAGATATTATTGACATGTTTCGTATACTTTTGTGTGAGATGGTTAGATAGCATTATTGACCCAGACATTGTTCTACCGTCGATGCTGCGGCGTAGGCTAGACGTACCCACATACTGGTGCCCTTACATGGGGTGCGGGTCGTGACAGAACTCCAATCCACTCCTAATTTTTTTTCATGAGTCAGTCCACATCCAGCCTACCCATGCCCTACAGGCTCACACCAGTTCGAATTTTTGATTTTGCCCTTGCATATAGTCATTATATCAAGGACCAGGTTTTGGTAATGTGATTCATTTTTCCTCCATGGACCGAAGTCTATGTAAGGACATACAAGGAAGAGGACAATGGAATCAATACCATCTGCTATCAACAACAACAACAACAACAAAGTCTTTAGTCCAAATTTTAGACTCAACTGTCTAAATCCTCTTGTTCCATCGGCTTTGTTACGTACGAGTCATGTCCACTATAAACATTTAAAAAAACCATATCTTTTTTGAAACATTAATTTGAATAATGTTCATGTAGTCTTAGTATCTCCATTAATTATTATATAATTGTTAGGATTTTTTTTTAAAAAAACTATTATATCATTGTTCCTTACTAAAACATCTATTTAGTCTATGTAGCATGTCCAAATCTAAAGATTGTTTTGAGTTTGTTTAACCTCTAAGGACACACTCATTTTTATCCTATTGTTTAATATGTGTCACTCGTCCATTTTAATATTGGCATATTGGGTATGGACTTTTTGTTTCTTAATTGTCCAATAGTAATCTAATCCATAAAAGTATAATAGGTCTTATATTAGTTAAGTAAAGTTTTTTTTTTTAGGTATAATTTCATAGATTTTTACAATCACAAAATACTTCTGAGAATTTTTTATTATTTTAGTTTCTGTTTAATTTTACTTATGGCATTCTTTTCCATCCCTCCATCATCATGTATGATTGATAATAAATACTGAAAACGATGAATTTTAGCAGGGCTGGCCCACGGAGTTGGGTTGTCCTATCCAAAACTCGAATTTTGTTGCCTCTTGAGTCTTATTGTAGGCCGATCGTGGAAGGTCATCCATGACGCCGATATCTTGTGGGGTCTTACTGAGCATGGGGGTTGCCCCAAGCAAAGGGGGTTGTCCAAGACCGAAGTCTTGTCTGACTTACCTCTGTGCCGGCCTTGAATTTTAGATCTCTTTTGTCTATCTATTTCTCTTAGATATCATGCGATAAATGACACATATTAAAGGATATCACAACTATATTGTTAGGTTCCATCTAAATGATGTATTAGTATTTTTAAGTCCATTATTTGGAATGACATAGTTGGGATGCTTGGTGGAACATCTGGACATAAATGAAGAAATAACATGAGGAAATGGTGCAAATAGTAATAAATACTCATTGTAAATGGTATTGCAGACAAAAAAAAATGTAAAATATTTGCCGCATGGGCAACGAGTAAACGGTAACAATATTGTAAACAATACAACAAATGTTATACCCTATACCAACATCTTTTTATGTTAGCACCTAAGGGATTGTGTGGTACGCCGATTGTGATATTTCAATATATATATATATATATATATATATATATATTTTTTTTTTTTTTTTTTTTTTTTGAAACCAGGTAAATTGTTTCTGGAATCGTTCCCACTGGAATTCGAACTCCTGACCACTTGGACCGCATGCATCTCTCTTAACCACTAGGCTAGAGATCATTTGCATATATATATATATATAGTGGTTAAGAGAGATGCATGCGGTCCAAGTGGTCAGGAGTTCGAATTCCAGTGGGAGCGATTCCAGAAACAATTTACCTGGTTTCAAATATATATATATATATATATATATATATATATATATATATATATATATATATATATATATATATATATATATATATATATCGCTACAAATAATAATTTAGTTATCAAATTCATGAACTTTTAACTATACTGTATTTTGGTAAAGATATAGAATATTTTTGTTTGATATCATAAATGATTTACTAGGAATACTATATTTATGAACGTAATTTTTATGACTTAATTGTCTCAACCTCACAAAATTATATCAAAAATAATCTAATCGAGTTTGGTCAAGTTGGTTCTATTCAAGTCGAGTTAGACTAGTTAGGCCAAATTTGTAGGGTTAGGTTGGGTTTGCCTCTCGTTAATTTTTTTATCAAATTTGGGTCTAGTTGAGTCGAGTCGGCATTGGTTTAGTCAAGTTGGGTCGGATTTGAATACTGTCAAATTTTTGTCGGAAATGATCCAGTTCAGTTAGAGTCGAGTTGGGGCCTATAAATTTGTGCTGTGTTTCGAGTCTAGTTGAGATGGATCAGGTTTGGATTTGACGAGGTTTGGGTTTAATCGGGTCTAAGATTGGGTAGACGTCCGATTTTTGTCTAGTCAGGATTTAATCGGTTTCGGACGTTGATTGGGGGTAGTTTGAAAAATTCAAAAAAAAGAAGAAGAAGAATATTTCTCTTAAAAGGTGTCCAACTCTCATAATAGGAATGATATTTTCTGGTATGGTGGAAATATGATATCATTAATGGAAATTATTTTTCTGAGAGAGTATGATTGAACTCAAGCCAAACATAATAATATGAATATGAAATGAAAATAACATATTGTCATCTATGATACCGGTCACCGAATGTCCCCTTGAGGTGTATAATGACTTGACATGTCCTACGCACAAAGTAGAGGTATCTCCCAAAATTAGGTAGACCCTCTCTTGGTCCCACTGAACCGTCCGGTTTAGTATCCATCCACATCAGCTCTTCCAAGAGAAAGCAAAACAAAATTAAGAGTTTCGGCCGAACTCGAATGACACTTGTGGCTACCAGAGAGAGACAAAATATCCTAACTGGGAGGCAAAATATCAGCAGATCTTCCCATGAGAACGTATCATCCCTTCCATCTTTAAAAATAGTAGCAGTTGGAGACAGTGGATCCAAAATACATGCTACACAGAGTGATTAGCATGCACAGAGTCTCGTGCATAATGCGGTCATAATTTTTTTTTCATATTTTTCTACTGAAAATAAATTTCAACTATTTTTTTTTCGGAACTCGAGTGACCCTTGTGGTTGCCGGACAGCAACATAAGTTCCTGACTGGATGGTAAAATATCAGTGCATCGAGCCATTAATATATATATATATATATATATATATATATATATATATATATATATATATATATATATATATATATATATATATATAAGATATACAACGCATAGTGACTAGCATGCACAAAGTCTCGTGTGTAACGTCGCCATAAAAGAGATTCAGGTTTTTCCACTAAAAATAACCCCAACTATCTTTTTATTCTTGCAATGCTCGACATAACGCATGAGACTTTGTGCATGATATCATTTGGGCCCACTGCTACCAATTTTTACATACATACCCTCTAGGGGCGGATCCAGAAATGTATACTGGGGTGGGCTAGATTGAATTGGGGTGGGGTAGATGTAGGCAAACTTCACAGAAAAATCTAAAAAAAAAAAAATTATATGAAAAAAGAAGAGAAATTTTTTTTTGGGGTAGGCTCCAGCCCACCCCATGTGTTACCTGGATCCGCTCCTGATACCCACACGCCTTCCAGGCAGTTCGATTCCGAGACAGTCGTCTATCCAAGAAGATTATATCTTTTCTCACTCGCCACAAAAGTCAGAATAGTTTGGTTTTTTTTTTACTCTTTACCATATAAATAATAAGGAAAACTCAAATGGACCGCAGGAGGGGGACCGCGGCTGTGCCCGCGCCGACGTGTCCCCCTTCCATTCGCCTTCCTGCTATCTTAGGGTCCACTTTCAAAAATTTGAAAACCTCCCTCCAATAACGATTCGACACCTGATGTTCGGACCAGGACTGCGGTTGCAAACCACGGTCAGTGTAGCACTGCTCAAATAGTAAACCTCTGCATATATTTACTATAAATAAGGGGTGGAGAGTGCTAAGCAAAGGCTTGAAGCCGCCACTAGAGCAAAGGAAACTTCCTCCTCTTCCTCCACAAGCTTTGGCTTCTTCTTCTTCAGCAGTACTAGCTAGCCATTAAACCAATGGCCGGGACCTCCTCTCCCACTTCATCCTCCTCCTCTTCGTGCCTCTCCATCGGCTCCTTCGTCGACGACGTGCCCATAAAGACCGGCAGCAGCCCCGCCGCCATCAAGTTCCTCTGCAGCTACGGCGGCCGGATCCTCCCCCGCTGCACCGACGGCAAGCTCCGCTACGTCGGCGGCGACACGCGCGTCCTATCCGTCGACCGCTCCGTCACCTTCTCCGGTTCGTTGGCAATACTTAAGACTGTTATTTTTTTGGATTATTTAGTAATAGGATCTCACATATATACGAATATTAGGATTTGTGTCTCGAAAATAACTAAATCTTAGAATTTGGATTACGAAATCACTGTTCATGTAGACTAATGAACAGTAATTTTGAGATCCAAACTCTAGTCGAGATCCAAACCCTATTTTTCATATATAGGAGAGACCTACGTACGTGAAAAGTAAGTAATCGATGTGTTGTTCTATCAGACTTGGTGGCGAAGATGGGCGAGCTGTGCGGGGGGCGGGGGGCCGCGGTGGGCCTGCGGTGCCAGATGCCGACGGAGGACCTCGACGCGCTCGTCTCGATCACCTCCGACGAGGACCTGGCCAGCCTGATCGAGGAGTACGATCTGGCGGGCGGCGGCGGCGGCATCCGCCCGCCGAAGATCCGTGCCTTCTTGCACCACCCCCACCCCCCTCCTCCATCCAAGGGGAAGTCGACTTCGGCCGCTCGGCCTCCCGTCCCTGCCACGGTGCACCGCTGCATGGTGCACCGTGGCAGAACGGCTTCCGTGGCCGGTCGGTCCGGCCACGGAAGCCAGAGACTGCAACACCACCACCAACAGCACCAGCAACCTCATCAGCATCAATTTCCGGTTCTCCACCACTTGCAACAATGAACGGTTTTTTAGAGGTAAAATGAATCGAACCGGACCAGACTGGACCGGACCGGAAGTACGTAGTAGTACTTGTCAGTTGTCATGTAAAACGCAGGGGACTGTATGGAATTTTTTTTTTTTAAATTTATTTCCTAAACATAATATCAAGAAAAGAGCTACGAGTTTAAAGAGGGAAGAAAAAGCCTCAACTATGAAATGGTTTTTTTTTTTTCTTTTTATTCCTTTGGAAAATCCTTTCTCGATGATTTTGTGGACTCGCGGTCTCCTTTGTGTGATCAGTCCTTTGGTTGATGCTCCCGCCGTTTGTTCCGTCCATCGCCGTTGTTTTAGTTTGGGTACTTACTGTCGGTTCCGTCTGGTGTCCATCGTCGTCTCTGTCGTCACCGTCTTCGTCGTTTGATCCGTTTGTCGTGTATATTGTATAATTATATATATTTTTTATTTTTATTTTTTACTTTTTTAGGTTACGTTATTTTTTGTTTGGGTTCATTGTATTATTTCTATATAATTGTTTTGCTAACACTTATTGTTTTTTTTTTTTTTTTGATTGCAGGTTGAACTGGACAAATTTGATAGCTGGACGCCACTTATTCAAAAGAAATGACTTTATTATTTATTGTTTTTTAAATTCAATTGTTTATATATATTATACAATAATACTAATTTTACTATTAAATTCTTACAACCTTCTTACAACCCACTCACTCCTGCTAATATGGTCACATTCGGTCCCATTCGATTCCACCAACAACCAATGAAAATCAACCACGTGACCAGTTGTAGTAAGCCTTTGGTTGTAAGGGGATTGTAATTGTAGCATTTTCCCATATTATATTTACAAAGTTGATTTGTTTTTCTAACTTTTGTTTTATATATTACTTATTTTTATAAGTTTTAGAAGGTATACGTGACACAATGTATGAAAGATAAGTTTATAATTTTACATTCAACTATTTACTATTCCTCTTTTTTTTTAGTGATAGTTTTCAAATTTATTGGAGAAATTTTTTTTTTCACATTTCAAAAATTGTGGCTCCCTATGCTTTTGGATGATATTTTCAATTGAAGCTTTCAGTGCAGGTCCCTATGGTGGTCCTTGGTGAATCTTCTCTTTTTTTCCCAATTTCAAGAGGTACTGTCAATTTTTGTTCAACAACTTGTGTTAAAAAAAATGTGAACTTAACCTCATTTGCTAGTCTAATCTTCTGCAATGTGACAGATGGAGGACCACTAATGATGGTTCATAGTGGATTCAAATTCATAACCAGTGGGCAGAGTTAGAATCTAAAATTAGAGGAGACTGAACTTTCGTTGTAGCATGAACGATGCGAGAACACTAGCATTGTACCATCTAAAGTACCAATTTTCAAATCCAAACGAGAGAATCCAATAAACAAGAGAATAAAATGTAACTAAGAAAATATTTTAAAAAGAAACAATCAAAATTTTGAGTCGGGTTACAGTCTGACCGTGTCCTTTTGTAGCTCCGCATCTTTTCGTAGCCCATTTTCTTATATACTAATTGTACTAATGAATTAACTCTTTTTTTTTTTTTTCGTGATGCAGCAGAAATTGATATTGTGGTTCAGTTTTTTTGTAGGTGAGATCATGATTTTATATGGAGAGAATTTATTGGCATGGATATTCAGCAAACATGAACTGCCTGCATTTTCTGAAGCACTGAACTTGAAATTTGGAAGACTACTGGCAAGACACATTGTGAGACATGGAACTTTGAAATGAAGACTAGCTAATATATTGGGAAACAATATATATAACAGACAGCTAGCATGATCATAAAACATGGAAAAAAAAATGGATATATTACACAATACTTGGAACTCAACAAATTGTCATGGATGTTAAGAATGATGAACTAAGAAAACTTTATCCAGTCCAAGTAGAGGAGAAAAAGCCAAGAACTAAGGCAAAAGGCCATTATACAATAAAAGCAAGAAAACATTTTTTTTTTCCTCCTTAATACAAATGTGTTGGTGGGATAAATTTCATGTTCCATAACAAAAATTTCGATCCCAATGACAACCATCTGTCGCCGGATCGGCAACTTAGCAACAGATATTGATTAGCGACACTCTTTACTAGCGACGGAGTTGTATCGTCGATTTTTTTGTCTCTATTACTGTTTAGCGACGGACTCTTTGGCATTTGCGATAGATATTTCCGTCGCTATTTTGCTTTATTTTTCTAGAAAACCTTTTTCCATAATACATGGGAGATCGAGTTGGACTGGTTTGTTGATTTAGGTTAGGGCTAATTAGAGTTTAAATCTTAGATTTTATACCAGCTTAGAGTTTAAGCTATATCATGTCCAATTGAAAGTATAGACCTATATTTTTTTTGTCTTTACCATTATACTCCCCATTTTATATTAAAAAAAATTCATGTTAGGACTTAAACTCTACATTAGAATAAAATCCAGGGTCTAAACACTACTTAGCCCTTTAGTTCATGCATTACTCTACTCCCTCGATTTCTTTGAATTCTAGAATCAAAGTCTTGAACAAAACACAGTAGTTTTTTCTTCTTGTTGTTCTTGTTCTTGGGAAAAAAAAGTTCGGAACGCATCTCTTTTAAGATTCAAGGATATACTATTTCTAAAACAAACCAGTTTTTTTTTTCCCAACCTTGTTTCTGTCAATTCTTCTGCAATGATAGGTACTCTTTAGATGCGCATTGCTCACCAAACACGACATCTTAGTTATACAATTAAGTGAGACATACCTAACCCAACGAACATCTTGATTGTACAATTAAGTAAGGCATACCTAACCCAACAAGCAAAGTATTCTGAGATAGAATTTTTCTTTTTCTTTTTTAGATGTCCGGCATAACGTACGGGACTTTGTGTATGCTGTGTTGCATGTCATTTGGGTCCACCGTCCACGTCTTTTCCGCAATTCAATTCTGAGACCGTCCGTCTAGTCAAAGAGGTTATACCTTTTCTCACTGACCATAATAGGATGGAGAATAAAGAAACAAAAGACGACCACATTGGAGAAGGACTAGTGCTAGCTACTTTAGCTAGTAACTTGACATGATCAAGTTATCAGACTTTTTTCGGATACTGGGTTTGGACCATTAATCCACTACTGCAGGGTTCTGCCTTAAAAAAATGCTTATGAATCAGTAAGAAATGTTGACAAAATTGAATAGGAGTTAGGCTTGGATTTTCAAATTTTGAGCACACACTTATCTTGCTCTAATGGTGTGAACATCCAATATTCCAATCACTTATTAGAACATGGTAGCTTGAAGAATTTGGTGGAAGAGAAAGTAATTTTTTTTTTTTAATAATAACACTAAGTTTGTGATGTTTGTTGTATATAAAATGAGGTCCAGAGAACAAGCACCCATATTTATAGGACTTTTGGAAGAGTCTATACACTTATTAAAATATAGTTAATAAATTATTCTACACTCATATACATTTATATTATTAGGACATCTCTAGAAGATGGATATTTTAATATTAACAAGAACATTCTACACATATGATCGATCGATAAATCGATCTCAGATGGTCATAAATCGATCTACAATCGATTTATCCCTCTCTTTAGGTAGCTTCTGACTCTCGGTCTTCTACAGTGAAAGAACTCTCAACTAATTCAATTGTTTCAGCTCGAGCGAGGTAAGACGAGAGAGTCAAAAGCCAGTGACAGTCGAAAGCCCCAAGACAGTTCGACGTAAGCAATTTTGTTTAGTGATTCAAGTCAGCAATGAATAAGTATAAGAGCATCGAGTGTATAAGAAAAAATGAATTTTTGTTCAAAAATGAAATCTTATTGGAACTGTCCATATCCGGTTCATCCTTCGGAACCATATCACATAGAACATCATAGAATATTGACTAGGCATAAAATAATTAAGGGGCCCAATGACAGTACAAAGTCCAATGGTAATGGAACAACTAGATCGTGGGCTCAAAAATATGGTCGTAAAATCAAGTTTATTTTCAACACTTTCCGTTGAACTTGATTTTGCGACTCCAAGTGAGCTTTTTGCCTTGAATAATACTTTATTTCGATTTGCTTGATGAATATGTCGATGGCTTACTTTGTAATTTGACATACTTTGCAAAAAAAAAAAAAAAATTCCTTCTTGATTTGCTTCGTAGATGAGCTTGCTTTTTTCATAGCTGATGCTCAATCTTTGATTGTAGCCTTTTGTAAGTATTCTATGCTTGTACCTCTTGACTTCATCTTGAGCATTGTTCTTTGGCTTGAAGTTTATTTTATTCCAATTTTCTTTTGCCACATTGGAAGTTTCTCTAGCTCTCAAATGTCGTTCTTTATGATATCCTTCATTTCTTTATCTGTGGCATATCTTCGTTTCTTGCTTTGTATTACTTCTTTATAACCTATTGGTTCACAATCAAGAAAATATAAAAAATTATTAATCATTTGATAATTAATTACCTCAATCTCTCTTGCAAAGTTTTCATGTGCGGAG
Organism: Iris pallida; assembly: GCA_029216955.1. Taxonomy (NCBI): domain Eukaryota; kingdom Viridiplantae; phylum Streptophyta; class Magnoliopsida; order Asparagales; family Iridaceae; genus Iris; species Iris pallida. The sequence continues at coordinate 33,412,930 of JANAVB010033017.1, forward strand.
CACTTCTCTAATACAAGGATGATAGTAGAGAGTCTTCTCGAGAGGGTATATTGGCGTCACGTGCGGAGTAATAGACTCTTGTAATTTTTCACGTGCTTGCTCTTTATCTTCTTTCTATGAAAGAAAATAATTAGTCATAACTTGCTTCTTGAACATCCGATTGATGTGCGATTTCTTCATCAGACGCAATATCTTCGTCGACAACAATTTTTTTGCATGATTTTTCTTCAGTCTTTTTCTTTCGCTCTTTTTCTTTCACCAGTGTTTCTAGATCATCTTCAAAAGTGAGATAATCACCAATGAACTCATCAAGCCCTATAAAGATGTTTGTACTTCCACACATACGGTTCTTTTCCTTCATGTGAAGTTACTATGTGTTCTCTATACTTTTTTTCTTCTTCTTTATGTGAAAATAATAAAGTTGAGTTCTACATTTTTTTTCCTTCCACATAGTGAGCTTTCTTCTCAACATTTCTATTTGTGTTTTCTGTAATTTGATGCATAATGTCCATGTTTATGACAATTATAGCATTCAACTTGATTTGTCAACCTTTGGCTTCCATCTCTTATTGTTTAGCTTTCTCTCCACATTCACTTGTAGGATAGTTTTGACCTCTTTCTTCCCTGATGGATGTCTTGTAATGAGTTCTTTCTTCTTTTCCATGGCATCAACCACAATCATGACGACGACTTCTTTAACCTCTTTATTTGGTAAAGCTTTCTTCTTTCTCCTTGAATGTGAGTTTTGTTTGAAGGACTTGCTCCAATGTCTCTTGCTTTTTCCTTCTCCTTTTTTTTATAGGCTTGTAATGAGCACTTGAGTTGCTCAATAGTCATGGACTCTAAATCTTTGGTTTCTTCAATAGTTACTACAATATGCTTAAATTGTGGAAGCAAAGAGCGAATGATTTTCTCCATCACTCGAGTGTTGGTCATGCTTTCGTCATTTCTTTTCAATTGTTAATGATGTACACAACTCTAGTAAAGTAGTCCAGAATAGTTTCAGACTCTTTCATATATAAAACTTCAAATTCACTTCTTAACACTTGGAAGCGTACCTTTATTACCTTCTACTCTTCTTCGCAAGAAATTTGAAGTTTATCCCATACTTCTTTAGTGGTTGTTGCACTTAAAATCAACTCGAATGCATCATCCACTGCCTTGTAGATGAGGAATAGAGCTTTTTTGTCCCTCTTTCTTGAATTTTTTAACATCTCTTTTTGAGCTTGTGATAATGAAGGCTCATCTTGTGGCTCAACTTAGCCTTTATCGACAACCTCCCGTGCATCTAGATGTCCTCCTAGCAAAGCCATCATTTTTCTGCTCCTATTGGCATAGATATTTTTGTCGAGGATGAAAATTTGGAAGAAAGTCATCTCGCTTGCCATCTTCAACCTCGATCCAACCTGGTTGTGATACCACCTTTTTGGAATTGTGGTAAGCCAAATAGCTAGGAAGAACTAAATTGGAGAGGGAGAAAATGTAGAAAGAAGAATTTGGTGGAAGAAAATAACAATAAGATAGAAATTTTATAATAGCACTAAGCTTGTGATGTTTGTTGTGTACAAAATGGAGGAGCTAGATCACCCATTTATAGGACTCTTAAATTGTGGGGTTAAAAATCTATAATATAAAGCACAGTGGATTTTTGGTCCGGCCCATGTGCTTTGGTTCAATGATGATGAAAGGACTAAATTGTCCCTCTCTCTATAAGAGAGTAGGAGGTCCCATATTGGGTGCGGAGCAACCGGTTGTTCCAACGGCACCTCCGCCTCTAGCTCCTCTTGCACCGCCCCTCCCTCTGTCGTCTCCGATCCATCCTCGCCCACGCCGTCGTCGCCGGCCTCTTCCGCAACTCATTCGTCGCAAGCAGCCTCCTCCACCGCGTCGCCGACGCCGACCCTTCCTTCACCGCCTCCCTCTTCTCCGCCATGAGCAACCCCAACCCCTTCTCCTTCAACACCGTCATCGCCATCTCCGCCGACTCACTCTCCATCTACTCCCAAATGCTCCGCCGCCGCATCCCTCCCGACTCCCACACCTTCTCTTTCTTGCTCAATAGCACTACCTCCGCCTCCGCCGCCAGGTCGCTCACGCACACGCCCTCCTCCTCGGATTTCTGCCCGACCCCTTCGTGCAGACCGTCCTGCTCACCGCCTACTCCCGACGCGGTTCCGCCGACCACGCTCTGCGGGTGTTCGACGGAATGCCCCACAGGGACGTCGTCTCCTGGACCGCCGCCGTATCGGGCCTTGCCGCCCTCGGACGCCCCGCGACGGCCCTGCGCGTCTTCGCCTCCATGAGGCTCACGCCGCTCCAAACGTCGCCACCGTGCTCTTTGCCGTGTCCGCCTCCACCGGGCTCGGGTCCCTGGCGCTGGCCCGGTGCCTGTACGCCTACGTCGAGAAGGTCGAATTCATGTCCGTGCCATTATGGCACGCATTATCCACTAGTATGGTCACAAAATGAAGCTTATTTCCAGTGTCTTCTTCTTCTTCCTCAAGCTACTTCGAGCTCTACTGGTGGATGTGTTTTTTAGATTGGATTTAGTGCTGGTCACCTTCTGCCTCGCAAGTGTTGCTGTTCTTTCTTCTTCTTCTTTAGTATTTTAGGTTGAATTTTGATTTATCCATAATCTATTACCAATGTGTTTTTTGAATCATTCGTTGCTCTGTTTGGTTCAGTGCACAATTTGTTGTTTGCTAGCCTTGCTTTAGGTAACAATACTCTAGTGTTTAAGAACATTAGGTTCACATTTTCCTAATCTTGCTCCCTACTAGAAAATGGAACTTTTTCGACTTTTTTTTTTCCCTCCGATAGTTTATGGGAGTGATAACGAGGTATGAGAAAAGCTTCGTTTATAAAACGTTGGAAAAAACCAACTTTCGTGTAGTGGCTTCTTTACTGTAGATTAGCTTGGGTTCCATTTAAGAGGCGTTTGGTATGCGGAATACTATATAGCCGGAAATTCTATATTTCCGGGAATCAAATTTCAAGGAATTAAATTCCCGGGAAAATTATATTCCCATGTTTGGTGACAATATAAATATTCCCGGAAAAAAAATAAAAAATAATAATAACGAAAAAAAATGAACAAATATAAAAAAAACCGATAAAAGGACAAAACCGGTAAAAACGAAAAAAATCGTAAAACTACAAAATAACAAAAAACGACAAAAACGATGAAAAACGACGAAAAATCGGTTAAAACGACAAAAATGACCAAAAAACGAAAAAAAATGTATAAACGACAAAAAATAACAAAAAAAAGGATAAAAACGACAAAAATAACCAAAACACGACAAAAACGACATAAAATCGGTAAAAAACGACAAAAAAAAACCAAAATGCGGCAAAAAAGACAAAAAAAAATCGGTTAAAACGACAAAAAATGACAAAAAATCGGTTAAAACAAATAATCGATAAAAACGACAAAAAAGAACACAAAATCGGTTAAAACGATAAAAATCGGTTAAAACGACAAAAAATAACCAAAAAAGCGACAAAAACGAAAAAAAAACGATAAAAGCGACAAAAATGATAAAAAAACGGACATAAAATAAGTAAAATGACCAAAAGCGAAAAAAAAACGACTAAAAATCGGTTAAAAACAGCAAAAAAACTACAAAAACGACAAAAAATCGCTTAAAACGACAAAAATGACAAAAAAGCGACAAAAAGGACAAAAGTTGGATAAAAACGACAAAAATAATCAAAAAGTGACAAAAAGACAAAAAGGATAAAAACGACAAAAATTGCTTAAAACGACAAAAAATGGGTAAAAACGACAAAAAAATGACAAAAAAGATAAAAACGGACAAAAATAATCAAAAAGTGACAAAAAGACAAAAAAATGAGTAAAAACGACAAAAATTGCTTTAAAACGACAAAAAATTGGTTAAAAACGACAAAAAATTGGTTAAAAACGAAAAAAAATGACAAAAAAGATAAAAACGACAAAAAATAATCAAAAAAGTGACAAAAAAGACAAAAATGGGTAAAAACGACAAAAAAATCGTTAAAACGACAAAAAAAATTGGTAAAACGACAAAAAAGCGATAAAAACGACAAAAATAATCAAAAGTGAAAAAAAGATAAAATGGGTAAAAACGACAAAAATTGCTTAAAACGACAAAAAATTGGTAAAACGAAAAAAAGACAAAAAACTGATAAAACGACAAAAATAATCAAAAAGTGACAAAAAAGACCAATAATGGTAAAAACGCAAAAAATTGCTTAAAACGACAAAAAAATGGTAAAAACGACAAAAAATGACAAAAAAGCGATAAACCGACAAAAAAAAATCAAAAGTGACAAAAAAGACAAAAAATGGGGTAAAAACGACAAAAAAATTGCTTAAAACGAAAAAAAAATTGGTTAAAACGAAAAAAAATGACAAAAAAACGATAAAAACGACAAAAAAAGAAAAAATGTTCAAAACTAATCAAAATTGATCAAAAAGAAGAAAAAAATTTAAACAATTTTTTTTTGCCCGGGCAAAAACACAATACTCACCTATTCTCAAGGAATAGGATTCCCATGTTTTGTGGGTAAACTATTTACCCGGGTATTTATAATTTCCGGGAATGAATTTTTTATAAGCCAAACAAACGTGGTAATAGATTTCCATCTTAAATTTTCCCGGGAATAAAAAAAAATAGCACGTACCAAACGCCCCCTTAGTTTCAGTAGTTTTTTTTGTTTCAAATTCACTTTCAATAGCCATTAATATAACCGCATCTATGGCGAAATTGAAGGAGGACAAACTCGAATGAAGCGAGTGTTGGGGAATCGGATACGTCCTCTTGCGCTCTGATACCGTGTCTGAGACGTTGCCGCAGCGAAAACTTAGGCCAACCCACCTGAAATAACCAACCCCGTCTAACAGACACCAAGCACAGATAAAGACAAGTATATGGCGGTATCTACATCACGTGGACAAACCTATTTTAGGTGAAATAGAATTTGTTAAATAGGAAGTACTCAAATAAGAATCCTACTACACCTAAAATAGTCCATCAACATCCTATTTTAGCTTATAATATGATCTCTTAAATAGGAAACCATCAAATAAGAATCCTATTATATCTAAAATAGTCCAGCACTAATTATGGACATCCAAATCAAATTAAATTAAATTAAATATTTAATCAGATTTGGACTCCATAAATATGCTATTACCAAATCTTGACTGGACTCCAACAACGAGTACATTGTCATATTCTATCGATCCATCCCAATTCATCATCATAGGTACTAATCAAACTTGTTATTTTTATGTTTGTACTACTTGTATTGGTGTTGGTTAAGTAGTTCTTTTGAAATTCAACTTTTGTGGTTGAGAAACTTATTTGGCAAAAGCTTCCTGCAACTAAGGTTCGAGGATTTTGAACTTCAAGAATCAAGTATTAAATTCTAGTTCAAGAAATGTAAAAGATTTTATGGTTGTAGTTCTTGTATCAGATGTTATTCCTACCTCAAATGTAATAAAACTAGTCACGTAGTGGCTGGATTTGCTTCCTTCCAATTACAACTTCACTACTTGCAATCTCAAGGAACATGGTGTTGTGGGGTGGGTCTGCCTACTTGTTACACATACATTTGCAGCACCCTCCTCTGAACATGCTATAATTTCTTAAACTATTTTGATACCTAAGATGAACTGAGAGTGAACAAATAGCTCTCTTGCTTGGTGGACTTGGACTCATTTGTACTACCAAGAGAGAGAGAGAGAGAGAGAGAGAGAGAGAGAGAGAGATGCACTCATTTGTGAGCTAAGTGTGGTATATCAACCTCTTCGTCAACTCTTCTCCACAATAGCGTCAACCTCCATGTCATTTCTGACGCTGTCATCTGATTGTTGACCCATACATTGAACCTTCTCGACCACGTTCTGTTGGGAATCGGGTACGCCCTCTTGCACTCCAATACCGTGTCTGAGACATTGCTGCAGCAAAAATTTAGGCCAACCCACCTGAAATAACCAACCCCCGTCTAACGGACACCAAGCACATATAAAAACAAGTATATGGCGCTGACTACGTCACCTGGACAAATTCCAATCTCTATAACTCAGATGAAATTACAAGATTGACAAAAACTAATGTTGAACCCTTTGCCCTAATAGGTTCAACCCCCTCACCACACTCAAGAAGAAAAAAAAGATTACAATTGAAATCGCTCACCAACCCGTAGCAATCTTCCTAACCGAAGTTGACGATCCCTCGATTAGATCTCTTCTTCCTTCTGTCTTGGATGGCGAAGTCCTAAGAGCAAAGTGCAAAACTTTCTCTTAGATTTCTTGTGGACGAGCACCTCGAATCTCTACCTTTTGTGCTGTGCTTTGTGCCTCCACCCTCACCCCATATATATAGGATGAGAAAAACCTATTTTAGGTCATAATAGGATTTCTTAAATAGGAAGCCCTCAAATAAGAATCCTACTGCACCTACAATAGCCCATCAACATCCTATTTTATATTATAATAGGATCTCTTAAATAGAAAACCCTCAAATAAGAATTATATTATATCTAAAATAGTCCAGCACTAATTATGGACATCCAAATTAAATTAAATCAAATATTTAATCAGATTTGGACTCCATAAATATGCTACTACCAAATCCAGACTGGACTCCAACAATCTCCTCCTCCAGTCTGATGAGAGGGTGTTGACCCCCATGGCTCCTCAACTGGACTCTATGCCTGTCGTCATGCGACAGAGTTCCTGCTTGTCACGCCCCGCTTCCGTAGGAGCGATCGTACTCGCTAAGGCGTGATGCCGCATGAGCTTAGATTGCGCTCACGCAAGGCAGGTCCATAACGGCCGATTACAGGCTAAGCGACGGGGGTCGTCGCACAGAAGTTCCAAGCAGAAACATTGAATATTCAGCAGCAAAAATTTAAAAGCAAAACACAAGTCATGCAAAATACTCTTTTATTGATATTGAACAAGGATTACAATATGGACGCAAGGCCAGAGTACAAGTCTCTCAAGCCCACTTTTCTCTCATATTACAAGTCACTCTGCTCTCACATTCTCAATACAAGCTTCAAGTCGACGAGTAGCATATTCTGCAAAATGGCGATGTCCATACATTATGTCCCGTATAAGTCCAGTCTCCACGCGGAACGCACGCTTCGAAACGCCAAGGAACTCCGTGTCTCGATGCATCCAAGCGAGCTCCGTGCTACGAGCTTCTACCTGCTCCTCCACATAAACACTGTGTGGGTGTCAGTACTCAACTGTATTGGTGGAGTGAGCTCCTCGTCCACCCATACAAAACTGACACGTTCATTTACTTTGCACAACTCAATCCCTTTTTGATTGTCTTGCTAGTCTTGCCTTAGGATCAATTTTAGGACAAAGACACCTTGGCCCATACTTGGCAACACAACGACAGGGTCGTGCTATACTCTATTCGTGACTTCAATATATTCGAGGCAGTGCCTCGTCGAGTAGAAACTTATGCAACTCGACCATGCCAAGACTTTTTACTTGTTTTGTGTGCCTCTAGATCATTCTCGTACCAATGACATCAAGGGGACGACTCATGCTGGTCGTGCCAATGGACTTGATCATGCCTTTAGACCGAGGCCGTGCCTCCCAATGATCAACCACACTTAACCAACTTATCTTATGGCCCTTTCCGACTTAACTCTAGACGATACCACATTCATGCCAAAGCACGTGTCCTTGCTATAGCCAAATCTTAGGCTCCAGAATGGTAATACAACCATGCACACCTAACTCGTGCTGATTCAAGGTTAGCGCTTGCTATAAGCGTAACTTGTTAACCCAACTCGTAACCTGCTAGTACTTGACACAATCCAAAAGACATACACGCGGACAGCCGCTCTTATATCGACACATCTATATGAGTGGTCACCAACAATGTCAAGCTATCATGGATCTTTGCATACGGTGACCATCCGCGTGCGAGGTACGAGCTCCCACCGAATGACCCGCAGCCTATATTGTAATGGTTCACTTCAATCGAGTCGTACCGTCGATGAAGGCCGTACAATATCTATAATTTTTCCTAGGCCGACACGAACCCGGCGCCCCGAGATCATTCGAGGCATTCACCTTGCACGCAATTTGTCCAATGACCATGCAAGACTCAACTCGATCTACCAAGTTCTTTCTTAATCATGACCATGCTTTCCAGCTTTCTATCGAGACTCCTAAGTAGCGGGACCGATCTCGTGAACTTTCTTATCGAGACTTATCGAGACTCCCAAGTAGCGAAATCGATCTCGTGTACTTCCTTATCGAGACTCTCAAGTAGTGGAACCGATCTCGTGAACTTCCTTATCGAGACCTATCGAGACTTCCAAGTAGCGGAACCGATCTCGTGTGCTTCCTTATCGAGACTCCTAAGTAGCGGGACCGATCTCGTGAACTTCCTTATCGAGACTTATCGAGACTCCCAAGTAGCGGGACCAATCTCGTGTACTTCCTTATCGAGACTCCCAAGTAGCGGGACCGATCTCGACGACAACAAGTCGTGTGGACTTCTATCCACTGAAATCTAGAGAACGACTACTAAGTAGGCGTCCATCATTTAACTTGAACATAACGTGTTCCTTTGTCCTTGGCATGCTTTTTTCCTAAATCAATCGTGGCTCGTGCCTTAGACAGACCTTGTTCTCTAGGCGACACTATCTCTCAAGTCATGTACTTTATATGATAAGCCTTGTTCTCGTGGGACTATATGACTTGACAACCGCAGAAGGAGCGGAACAGTGCTAGAAGTGGCTCTGATCGACAAACATAACTTTGCCTAACTTAATTGTGCAACGACTTGACGAGCAAAGGCTGTGTCAAGCTTTGCCTCGAGGGAACGTGCTATGCACGTGGTCGACTTGAACAACCAAGCTCTTTGGATGCCTAGACTTAAGCCACAAGCCGTGCAATACGACTTAAACCATAGGACAGGAGAAGGCTATGCCAAGCCTTGGACGATGGGACCGTGCATGCTTTATCAAGCATTCATGCGGGCGACGTGTAGTGCCCCGTCCTGCTCAGTCAATCGGAGGGATTGGAACGCCGACGGCGTTCGGACTTAGCCTTGCAACGGTTGCTCAAAGACATCGCTCGGTCGATGCGACCGTTCGCTCACGTGGGGTAGTTTCGGTGAACTTGCCTCATCTTAGCCTTCATATAATAAATTGCATGTTTTTAACTTGCACAAGTAGGCTTGATAATAAAAGAGACGAATCCACATAGATAAGGAAATAATTTCGACGGGTCGAATTGGGTTAGAATATGGAAAGGTCCAACGGTCGGCTTAGAGTTGGTGCACGACGTGCTTTAAAAATGACACTTGATCCTTCGTCCCGTGGCTTGCGAGAAGGGAAAGTTAGTCTTTGCCACAAAGTTAAAAGTTAGCCTAAGTCATAGGCGTCGCCCACATAAATGCTTCATAAAACATGCACGGTCCCATCGTCCAAGGCTTGGCATAGCCTTGACCCGTCCAATGAGTTAAGTTGCGTTGCACCGCTGGTGGCATAAGTCTAGGCGCCCAAGTGACTAGGTCGTTCAAAGTCTAACGCGTGCATAGCGCATTCCCCCGATGCCAGGCTTGACGTAGCCTTTGTTCGTCAAGTTGTTGCACGATTAATTTAGGCTAAGTTATGCTAGGCGATTGAAGTCTTTTTTAAGCATTGTCCCACGTTTCCTGCGGATGTCTAAATTACATGGTTCCACGATGGTAAGGCCCGTCATATAGAGTATGACTTGGGCGGTGGTGCATCTCATAGAGTTCAAGTCGGTTTAAGGCACGATGCACAGACTTAGTGTTTAAGGTACGAGCTACAGTTGATTTTAAGTCGATTTTAGAAAAAGGGCTATCAAATGGTCGTTCTGAGTTGAGTAAAATGATAGAATAACATAAAAGAATGCTCATGACTGTGGGTCGTCGAGACGGTCTCAAATGATAGAAGTCTTGATATTTGGTTTTGAAAGAGACGGTAGCACTGGAAGAAGAATGACTGTGTGAGACGTCAGTTTGAGTCGAGTCTTGCATGTCATTGGATAACTTGTCGACAAGGGCAAAAGTTTCCTTGAGCGACAACCCAGGGCCACGGGATCGTTTCGGCCTAGGTGGAAACACAGTATAGCCGAGCTGGGAGTACCGCTCAGGTTTGTTAGGGACTTTCAGCGGGGATCGCTACTTGCGCTAAAAGGGCCCCGAATAATAAAGCTATAAGTCCAAAGTATATCTTTGGTGCTAGTGACCTCATATAGGTGGGTCGGTACGGACGATAATCCGCGTGTGTGCCTTTGGATTGAGTTGAGTTGAATGTGTGTACAGTTAGAAGACAATGTTTGGGCCTAAGATTTGGCTTCAACATAGGCGACGTACTTCGGCATGAGTTGTGGTGTCGAGTCTTAAGTTGTTGGCATAGAGTTGCATAAGTTGGTTTGAGTCATTGGAGTTTAAGTCAGGATGTCGTCGTAAGGCAAAGTCGATTGAGTGACACTAAGTTCACAAGTCTCGATTGGGTCAGTTGGTGACCAAAGTAGCAAGGGCCGCGAGGCGACGATGTGGTTTAGTCTCACTGAAATGCAGGCACACCTCAATATGGGTTTGTAGCACGGTCACATGGAAATGGAGTCTCATCACGTAGTTGCGTCTCTGATTATAAGCCGTAAGACAAACAAGACTTGATAGGTTAACCTTGTTGGTACGAGAAGAGTCTAAAGGCAAAATATATGTTAACGTTGTTGTTGCAAGCACGAGATAGTCTAGAGACACAAAATAGGCCAAGACGTCTTACCTAAAACTGATCCTAAGGCAAGAGTAGAAAGACAATCATAAAAGGACTATGTTGCATAAAGTAAATCAAACGTGTTGGTTTTGTATGGGTGGGCGATGAGCTCATTCCACCTGTACCTTCCTTTTCCGGAGAATTTTTTTCAAAATATTTTTTTGATTTAAATAGTAATTTTAGAATTTTATAAATGTTTATTTAGTTAATTATTACGGTAGATGAATTTAGCCATGGTTGAGTTTTGAAGTACCAGACGACCAGGAATCATGGCACGGATAGTGCAGTGGCATCTTTGATTAGTGTTTAGTCATGGTAGGGGAAGGTCGAGCCATAGTGATGTCCTAACTAGGAAAACCAGACCAAGTTGTGACATGACCATTATAAATAGTTTAATTATTTATTATTAATATTATTTGACGTGTAGGAGACCCGGTTGTACCAAACTAGTCAAACTGGACCCGAACTGAGCCCAAGCCCGTGTAGTCATGCGGTACGTCCAATGACATTCGTGTTGATTAATTTTGGTATGATTGTGTCGTATTCCATTTTTGTGATCTAGTGAATATTTCTAAGTATTCTTATTTAAATATTATAAATATCATTATTAGTTGATATTCAATGATATTTGTATAAAATAGGTCCTTGTACATTTTAGAATTATTAGACTGTGCATGATGGTATATACACCGTCATTGGTTTATTGAATTTTGTTATTAATATCATTATTATTTTATTGAGGTTATATAACATTAATATTATTATTGTGGTTATTAAATATAAATTATTTATTATTATTATTTATTATTATTTTATTCTTTATCAAAAGATATATGTGTATATATAAATGTATAATATATATTTGTGGATGTATAGATAAATATATGTGAGTGAATATATAAATATATTATCTATGTGTGTATGTGTATGCATATATAATATATATTATATATATGTATGTGTGTGTATGTATATACAAATATATATATTATATACATGTATACGTGTTTGTGTATAAATATATATATATATAGGTGTGTATGTATAAATAAATATGTATATATGTGCATGATATATATATATATATATATATATATATATATATTTATATTTATATATATATATATATTTATATATATATATATATAAAATATATATATATAATATATATATATATATATATATATATATATATATATATATATATATATATATATATATATATATATATATATAGGAAAAATAAAAGGAAAAAGAAATAAACTAATAACAAACCCACACAGCCAAACTGGCCCCCACCCTATCACCCCAAACCAGCAAGCCCGAGTCCATCCCAGGCCCACATCCTTTTCTCCCTAGCTTAGCAGGCCCGAGCCCCAAAGGAACAACAGCAGCTAAAACCCGACGGCTCACAGCCGAGTAGAACCAGCGGATAGGTATACGCTTATATAGAGAGATCGGGAAAGAAAAAAGATACGAAACCCTAACACCAGACCTATAGTGCCCCGTCCCGCTCAGTCAATCGGAGGAATCGAAATACCGACGGCGTTCGGCCTTAGCCTTGCAACGGCTACTGGATGACATCGCTCGGTCGAGGCGACCGCTCGCACATGTAGGGTAGTTTCGGTGAACTTGCCTCATCTTAGCCTTCACATAATAAATCACATGTTTTCAACTTGCACAAGCAGGCTTAATAATAAAAGAGATGAATCCACATAGCTAAAGGGAATAATCCCGACGGGTTGAATTGAGTTAGAATATGGAAAGGTCCAATGGTCGGCTTAGAGTTGGTGCACGACGTGCTTTGAAAATGACACTCGATCCTTCGTCCCGTGGCTTGGGAGAAGGAAAGTTGGTTGAGTCGACGAAGTTATGAACATAGCCTAAGTCATAGGCGTCGCCCGCATGAATGCTTCATAAAGTATGCACGGTCCTGTCGTCCAAGGCTTGGCATAGCCTTGGCTTGCCCCATGAGTTAAGTTACGTTGCACAGCTTATGCCATAAGTCTAGGCACCCAAATGTCTTGGTCCTTCAAAGTTGAACGCGTACACGGCACGTTCCATCGAGACAAGGCTTGACGCGGCCTTTGCTCGTTAAGTTGTAGGCTTGAGTAAGATTGGGCAAAGTTATGTCGGTCGACCTAAGTCATTCCAAGTGCCGTCCCGCTCATTCTGCGGTTGTCAAAGTTAAATAGTCCTACGATCCCAAGGCCCGTCATATAAAGTATGACTTGGGCTATAGCGTCGCGTAGATCGGAAGTCGGTTTGAGGCGCGGTGCACGGACCTAGTGTTAAGGCAGGATCACAATTGATTCAAAGAGAGTTTTGAGAAAGGACTATCAAATAGGCATTCATGAGTTGAACCAAATGATAGGGTAACAAGGAAGGAAATGCTCGCGACCGTGGGTCGTCGAGGGGTCTCAAGGAAAGGAATGCTCGCGACCGTGGGTCGTCGAGGGGTCTCAAGGATAGAAGTCTTGGTTTTGGTAGAGGAATGACTGTGTGAGACGTCAGTTTGTGTCGAGTCTTGCATGGTCATTTGACAACTTGTCGACAAGGGCGATGAACCCTCGAGCGGTAACCCTGGGCCATGGGGCCGACTCGGCCTAGGAGGGAACAGGGTATAGTCGTGCATAAGGTTTTGGCACAGGTAAAGCGGGGACTTACGACGGGGCTAGCTACTTGTGTCGAAAGGATCCCGATTAATAAAACTATACGTCACGGTATAGCTTGTGATGCTAGTGGCCAAGTTCATATAGATGTCGGCAAATTGCGGCTATCCGCATGTATGCCTTTGGATTGAGTTGAGTTGAAGGTGTGTACAGTTAGAACACAAAGTTTGGGCCTAAGATTGGGTTTCAACATAGGCGTCGTGCTTCGGCACGAGATGTGGCGTCAAGTCTTGAGTTATCGGCATATAAGTTGTTTAAGTTGGTTGAGTTGTTTGAGTTTAAGTCGGGAAACCGCCGCAAGGCAAAGTTGGTTGAGTGACACTAACATTCACAAGTCTTGATTGGGTCAGTTGGTGGTCAAAGTAGCAAGGGCCGCTAGGCGGCAAGGGCCACGAGGCGGCGATATGGTTAAGTCTTACTGAATTGCGAGGCACGACCTCAACAAGGGTTTGTAGCACCGTCACATGGAAAATGGAGCTTAATCGCGTAGTTGCGTCTCTGATTTTTAAGCCGTAAGGCAAACACGACTCGATAGGTTAACGTTGTTGGCACGAGAAGGGTCTTGAGGCAAGGTATGAGTTAACATTCGTTGCAAGCACGAGATGGTCTAAAGACACAAAATAAGCAAGGCGTCGGTCAGAAAACTGATCCTAAGGCAAGACTAGAAAGACAATTGATAAGAAGGGATATGTTGTACAAAGTAAAATAACGTACGGGTTTTGTATGGGTGGGCGAGGAGCTCATTCCACCAGTACAGTTGAGTACTGACACCCACATAGTTTCATGTGCAGGCACAGGTAGAAGCTCGTGGCGCAGAGCTCGCTTGGATGCGTCGAGGCACGGAGTTCCTTGGCGATTCGAAGCGAGCGGCCGCATGGAGTAAAGACTTATACAGGATATAATATATGGACATCGCCTTCCGAAGCTTTCGCTGGAGTCAAGACTGGTATTGAGAGATGAGAGAGAGCTGAGTGACTTGTAATGTGAGATGAGTGAGCTTGAGTGAGCTTGAGAGACTTGTAATATTGGCTTTGCGTCCTAATGTAATCTTTGCTTCAATATCAATAAAAGAGTGTTTTGCAATGACTTGTGTTTTGTTCTAAATTCCGCTGCTATTATTCAATGTCTCTGCTCGGGACTTCTGTGAGACGATCCTGTCACAGCCGCTGAAATCGGCCGTTATGGAACTCGCCTTGCACGAGCGTAATCTAGGCTCGTGCGGCATCACGCCTTAGCGAGGACGATCGCTCCTACGGGAGCGGACCATGACAAGACCCACCCCGACCTCCATACGGCCATTCGCCACCAGCACCGTCGTCGTGCGTGGCGGAGTTCACCAAAAAAGCGAGCGGACAGAAGCGAGACGCGGGCAACAGCAGCAATGGCAGGGCGAAGAGACAACTTCGTAAAACGTTTTCTCGGCGCTCGATCATTTGTCGATCGGTCAATTCAGGCATGATCCCGATATATACGCCTCTGATCCCCATCATTTAGTTTGATTTTAGGTAAACTATATCGCCCAGGAAATTGAACCAAAGTTCGGTAAAAACTCATTCGAAAACAGAGTTTAATACAGTCCAATCACCCACGTTTGAAGATCGATTTCGATCGATCTAACGCCAGATTAGAAAATATATTTGAAGGCAGTCCTAGACAACATATAGGGATTCACAACCCTTTTTGTGGAATTTGAAATCATCAACTATATGTCGAGAAATTGAATCCCAAACTTCGGCAAAAACCTGTTTTCAAAACTAGAAATTTCTTCGATACGACGTGCGTTCCGCCAATCCGGGCGACATGGTCGCGAACCGAAAGCATCAAAAGGTGCTTAACGGCTTCGTGGTCGTGTGGGCTTTGGCATAATTCAAATTAGTCACGTGTGCGCGACGAATTTGATTCGTATCCGTCGAAATTCACCGTATCGGCCACTTTACGAATTCCCTAATTACTTTGTGCATGCTCGTCAGATCGAGATGAAACTTTTGCCATCAGGACGGCATCATTTTTCTGGTCCTGTATGCCAAGTTTGGTCCAATTCTGAGACAGTTGAATCGGACCACCGTTTTGCGAGCCCCACGATCCGACTCAATGGACGATTTTGTGCACGGCCCGCCGAAATCCAACTTTGGACATACGGTTGGGTTTGTATCAAAAAACCGGACCTGTTGACATATAGTTTGACAACTTTAGAGATCATTGACTCTGGTACGCTTTTCGGTGCAAAGCGGGTCCAACGACGGACATTGTTTTTGTCTAAAATTATCGTTTTGCTCCTGTGTCCAGAATTGGACTTAAGGACAGGCAATCCTAGATAATTTGACTATTATGAGAACATTGGCATTGTCTGTTTCAGCTTTTGGAGACAGTTGTGATGATTTAGACTTTACGGCTCGTCTGTTAACTATCTTTTGTAGGATTTGCGTACAACCTCCAGGCAAGTATACCTTGCCTTTTTCTATAGTTTATTTTCATGCTTATAGTACACCTATTGTAGTATGTTATCTTTAGTTACCTTAGTTGTTATAGATTTATATGATACCGTGTTTACCAGTTTATTGTCTTGCTTGTATATCAGTATTTAATGACTTGATAGTGTAGTTATACCAGGCTTGTTTACGTCATGGATCATGCTAGAGTTGTCCTTACCTGTGTCATGACTGAGTCGTACCGTATCTACACCTGTATATTGACTGAGTCGTGTCTGTAAGTATGTGTGAGTGAACTGCTATTCCTTTGTCTTTCCCACAACCTGCGAGTCCACACACGGGACAAGGGTTGTCCTTTGCACTTGCGAGTCCACATACGGGATGAGGGTGACTTGTCTTGAAACTGACCTGCGAGTCCACATTCGGGGTGAGGGTTGGTATCCATTGATCTACCAGCAGTTCATTTATGCATAGTTGATCTCGTATCCGTGTTCATAGCTACCTGTCAGTAGCCACATGTCAGTCTCATGTCTAGTTCGTGTTTATACCCTGGTTATATTATTGCATGATTAAACTGTTAGATAGGCATGTTTTATGTATCTTGCTAGTCCTTTGAGGACCTGATAATCTCTTCAGGTTTAGCGACTACATGGAGTTAGTTAGCAGAGCAGGATGGTAGAGGATTCCGATGCATGATACAGGTATTTGCTTGTGATATTTCTTCATTATCTTCTCGTGATTTATATTCAATATCACGATATACTCTGCTTACTTATAGACTCATATCATTCTTAGAGTCTAATCGAACAATATGCTAATGGGCTGTAGACCATGACACATACTTGTTCATTCTTGTTTATATAATTCATGTGGATTGAGATACAGTTTAGATTAGACATGATATCCTACTCTAGACAGCTTATACGTACTCGAGTCGGGCTAGAGTTCGTTCAATACGTAGCTGGCTTGCTCACGCTCTCGCGTCCCGAAAAGCGGGTACGGATCGTGACAAGTTTTTGTGGTGGCCAATATAGGTCAGAGCATATCGTATCGGTTACATAACTGTACTGATACGAGCCTGCACAACTGACTAAACCCTTAGAAATCTCAATCCACTATGCCTTGAAAATTCACCTAGAAATTCTCTGCGTCCTTGAAAACTCCATATTTGCTCTCGATTATACTTCATTGCTTCCCGTACCATTGATCCCCGTCCATCTTTATTTCGAGGGGACGAACGATCGTGCTGTCTAGGATTTTTCAGAAATTCTTAAGTTATAGCACAATATTGCTTGAGTATTTAATTATTGGTTACCTGATAGCAAATGAGGATTATAGAGCCATATGTTCTAGATAGCTGTTGGTAGCAAGTTAACAACTAGTTGGAAGATTATAAAGTTTAGTGACCTGTGTTTTGAGGAGTAGTGTGACCAAAGGTAGGTAGAAGTCCTCGAGGCTTCGTAGTTACAAAATGATTAGGAGGAGGATATGAACTATTTTGAGGAATTAAATTTGAGGAGATTAAGGTAATAGTAGACTTTGATTTTAAGACATAGTCATGAATTAGAATTTTGAGGACAAAATTATTTTTAAGGTGGGTAGATTTGTAGCTTCCCTTTTCGGAGAATTTTCTCAAAATATTTTTTGATTTAAATAGTAATTTTAGATATTTATAAATGTTTATTTAGTTAATTATTACGGTAGATGATTTTAGCAATGGTTGAGTTTTGAAGTACCAGATGACCAGGAATCATGGCACGGATAGTGCAGTGACGTGCTTTGACTAGTGTTTAGTCATGGTAGGGGAAGGTCGAGCCATAGTGATGTCATAACTAGAAAAACTAGGCCAAGTTATGACATGACCATTATAAATGGTTTAATTATTCATTATTAATACTATTTGTCGTGTAGGAGACCCGGTTGTACCAAACTAGTCAAACTGGACCCGAACTGAGCCCAAGCCCGTGTAGTCATGCGGTACGTCCAATGACATTCGTGTTGATGAATTTTGGTATGATTGTGTCGTATTCCATTTTTGTGATCTAGTGAATATTTCTAAGTTCTTATTTAAATATTATAAATATTATTATTAGTTGATATTCAATGATATTTGTATAAAATATGTCCTTGTACATTTTAGGATTATTAGACTATGCATGATGGTATATACACCGTCATCGGTTTATTAAATTTTGTTATTATTATCATTATTATTTTATTGAGGTTATATAATATTAATATTATTATTGTGGTTATTAAATATAAATTATTTATTATTATTTTATTCTTTATCAAAAGATATATGTGTATATATAAATGTATAATATATATATGTGGATGTATATAAATATATGTGAGTGAATATATAATATATTATCTATGTGTGTATGTGTATGCATATATAAATATATATTATATATATGTATGTGTGTGTATGTATATACAAATATATATATATATATATATATATATATATATATATATATATATATATATTATATATGTATACATGTATGTGTATATAAATATATATATAGGTATATATGTATAAATAAATATATATATGTATATATGTGCATGAGTATATATATATATATATATATATATATATATATATATATATATATATATATATATATAGGAATAATAAAAGGAAAAAGAAATAAACTAACAACAAACACAAACCCACACACCGGCCCAGTAGCCCAGCTGCTTCCCCACACAGCCAAACCGGCCCCCACCCTATCACCCTAAACCAGCAAGCCCGAGTCCATCCCAGGCCCATATCCTTTTCTCCCTAGCTTAGCAGGCCAGAGCCCCAAAGGAATAACATCAGCTAAAACACGACTGCTCACAGCCGAGTAGAACCAACAGATAGGTATATGCCTATATAGAGAGATCGGGAAAGAAAAAGAGATACGAAACCCTAACACCAGACCCACCCCCGACCTCCAGGCGGCCATTCGCCACCAGCGCTGCCGCCGTGCGCGGCGGAGTTCGCCGAAAAAGCGAGCGGACAGAACCGAGACGCGGGCAACAGCAGCGATGGTAGGGCGAAGAGACAACTTCGTAAAATGTTTTTTCGGCGCTCAACCGATCATTTTTCGATCGGTCAATTCAGGTATGATCCCGATATATACGCCTCTGATCCCCGTCATTTAGTTTGATTTTAGGTAAACTATATCGCCCAGGAATCGAAGCAAAGTTCGGTAAAAACCCGTTCGAAAACAGAGTTTAATACAATCCAATCACCCACGTTTGAAGATCAATTTTGATCGATCTAACGCCAGATTAGAAAATCTATTTGAAGGCAGTCCTAGACAACATATAGGGCTTCACAACCCTTTTTGTGGAATTGGAAATCATCAACTACATGTCGAGAAATCGAATCCTAAACTTTGAAAAAAACCTGTTTTTAAAACTAGAAATTTCTTCGATACGACGTGCGTCCTGCCAATCTGGGCGACGTGGTTGCGAACCGAAAGCATCGAAAGGTGCGTAACGGCTTCGTGGTCGTGTGGGCTTTGGCAGAATTCAAATTGGTCACGTGTGCGCGACAAATTTGATCCGTATCCGTCAAAATTCATCGTATTGGTCACTTTGCAAATTCTCCAATTACTTTGTACACACTTGTCAGATCGAGACGAAACTTATGCCATCAGGACCATATCATTTTTCTGGTCCTGTATGCCAAGTTTGGTCCAATTCTGAGACAGTTGAATCGGACCGCCGTTTTGCGGTCCCCACGGTCCGACTCAACGGGCAATTTTGTGCACGGCCCACCGAAATCCAACTTTGGACATACTGTTGGGTTCGTATCAAAAAATTAGACCTGTTAACATATAGTTTGACGACTTTAGAGATCGTTGACTCTGGCACGCTTTTCGGTGCAAAGCGGATCCAACGACGGATATTGTTTTTGCCTAAAATTACCGTTTTTCCCCTGGGTCCAGAATTGGACTTAAGGACAGGCAATCCTAGCTAATTTGACTATTCTGAGAACGTTGGCATTGTCTGTTTCAGCTTTCGGAGACAGTTGCGATGATTTAGACTTTACGGCTCGTATGTTGACTATCTTTTATGGGATCTGCGTGCAACCTCCAAGCAAGTATACCTTGCCTCCCTCTACAGTTTATTTTCATGCTTATAATACAACTGTTGTAGTATGTTATCTTTAGTTACCTTAGTTGTTATAGATTTATATGATACCGTGCTTACCAGTTTATTGTCTTGCTTGTATATCAGTATTTAATGACTTGATAGTGTAGTTATACCAGGCTTGTTTACATCATGGATCATGTGAGAGTTGTCCTTACCTGTGTCATGATTGAGTTATACAGTGTCTACACCTGTATCTTGACTGAGTCATGTCTGCAAGTATGTATGAGTGAACTGCTATTCCTTTGTCTTTTTCACAACCTGCGAGTCCACACACGGGACGAGGTTTGTCCTTTGCACCTGCGAGTCCACATACGGGGCGAGGGTGACTTGTCTTGAAACTTACCTGCGAGTCCATATTCCGGGCGAAGGTTGGTATCCATTGATCTACTAGCAGTTCATTTATGCATAGTTGATCCCGTATCCGTGTTCATAGCTACCTGTCAGTAGCCACATGTCAATCTTATGTCTAGTTCGTGTTTATACCCTGGTTATATTATTGCATGATTAAACTGTTAGATAGACATGTTTTATGTATCTTGCTAGTCCTCTGAGAACCTGATGATCTCTTCAGGTTTAGCGACTACATGGAGTTAGTTAGCAGAGCAGGATGGTAGAGGATTGTGATGTATGATACAGGTATTTGCTTGTGATATTTCTTTATTATCTTCTCATGCTTTATATTCAATATCACGATATATTCTGCTTACTTATAGACTCATATCATTCTTGGAGTCTAATCGGACAATATGTTAATGGGCAGCAGACCATGACACATACTTGTTTATTCTTGTTTATATGATTCATGTGGATTGAGATACAGTTTAGATTAGACATGATACCCTACTCTGGACAACTTATACGTACTCGAGTCGGGCTGGAGTCCGTTCGATACGTAGCTGGCTTGCTCACGCTCCCGCATCCCGTAAAGCGGGTGCGGGTCGTGACACCACCAGTACAGTTGAGCACTGACACCCATATAGTTTTCATGTGCAGGCACAGGTAGAAGCTCGTGGTGCAGAGCTCGCTTGGATGCGTCGAGGCATGGAGTTCCTTGGCGATTCGTAGCATGCGACCGCATGGAGTCAAGACTTATACGGGACATAATATATGGGCATCGTCTTCCAAAGCATCGGCTGGTTCAAGACATGTATTGAGAGATAAGAGAGAGCTGAGTGACTTGTAATGTGAGAAGAGTGAGCTTGAGTGATTGAAATCTTGGCCTTGCGCCCCATTGTAATCCTTGTTTCAATATTAATAAAATGCATCTTTTGAATGACTTGTATTTTGCTTCAAATTTTTGCTGCTATTATTCAATGTCTCTACTTGGGACTTCTGTGCGACGACTCCGTCGCAGCGCTGTAATCGGTCGTTATGGAACCCGCCTTGCACGAGCGTAATCTAGGCTCGTGCGAAATCATGCCTTAGCGAGGACGATCATTCCTACAGGAGCGGGGCGTAACATAAATGGTATCAGAGCACGGCTTTATGTCCTTGGACTTTTGATTGAATTCTTTAACTTCGTTGTTTTCGCAAACTCAGTTGCTTCCGCAAGTTGTTATCGTTGGTGCGCTCTCTCTCAAATGTCCCACGGGATATCCATACAATAAGTCTATCTATTTTTTTAAAACATAGGGGAACAATTTTTGACAAAACAAAAAGATGGTCCGCGTATGCACGATTGGCTAAGTGGGGCTGGACATGCACCAAAGTTGCATCAAACTTAGAAAAGTCGAGTGTGGGAATTGAATAGTGTCGAGCAAGAATGAGTTGAACTCGATTGAGTAAAGTGAGATGACTATAAGATAGGGGTGCTATCGAACGACAATAACGTCAGTGCGGTATAGATGAGCATGCTTGGAATTAGAGAAATGGTTCAAACGAGATTCTAAGAAGTCGATTTTGATTCGAATGATAGTTTTGAGGATTTATTGAATGACTTCATTCCTGAGTGCTATATGCGATAGCCTCAGGAATGTCGATCGATCGATTGAGGATAGAGGGTGTCGATGAGTCTATTAGCAAGCGTCGCGCATATGCAAAGCCGTAGATTGAGTATCGTTGAATAAGTTATAGTCTTAAGATTTGACGATGTTGATTAAAACAACATAGAAATCGACGCGCACAAAACGTGCATTGAGGATTTCGCGAGTATGAAACGCAAAAGTGATTGAGTAGGTGAAATCGAATTGAGGAAATAAGTTGGTCGATGACTTAAGATGGACGGATGAACGATACGTGAATTATGGTTTGAGAAAATTAATGTTGTGAATGAATCGAGGGGTAATGATCGAACTTGAATTTGAATGTCGAAAAGATTATCCAGTCGGACGACAGCATCATTCGCACGACTCAAAATTCGTTGCAAAGGAAGATCGTCAGGTTACGTATACCATCGATGGTATTGAGGCGTATCAAAGATCGATATGCGATAACTCGGGGGTACTCTGACTCGGCGAATGACGATCATGTAAGTGTTGTTGTTCGGTTGGATGCTATACCTAGGATTTTGATTGAGATAAATATTGGATGAAAATAATTGTGTCTCGATGGTTATGCGGATAACCAGTACAGCATCAACATTCTTGTCTTGCGCGAGCGCAACTCCAGCCTCGCACATGCATCGCGTCAGATTTGGGACGATCGTTCCGCGTGAGCGCTGACAAGATGATTCATGTCGTGGGAATGATCGAACTCGGAAAATCAGGATGCGGCAACTTTGATTGTCTCGACTTGTTGGTTTGATACGAAGGAAAAATTCAAGGATGTTAGGACTTGCAATTGATGATTGAATAAACTTGAGGATTGAGTAAAATCCGCGCATCGAGAATGAATTAGTTTAAACTCAAAACAAGAGTTACGTCCCGATAAAAATAATTATTCTGCAGGAGCGTTGCATGGTGATTTCATGCCTACCGTGGGTAATCGTACTCGTGTGAGATCGGAGCATGGCATATTTCTAAGTCAGACGACCTTGTGATCGATTACGTGAATTGGAATAGATGACTTAGGAAATATGGAATGTGAAATTTTGGTTAGCGATGAAGTGTGTCATCGCGTGCTTGATTTGAGAATGAATGATAGATAAACTATATCGAACATGTTTGAAGGGATAGACTATACAAGATGGTTTGTTGAACGAGCGATATTGATATATCGTGGAATTGGTTGAACGTAAGTTGTCGTAGGATGGTTTTGCTGAATGACTTAGATCCCGTGCGATGAAAGTAAGAAATTTGAATAGAAAATTTATGCTCGAAGTTTAGAAATTGGAGTGATGCGAGCTTGGGTAGAAAATCCCGTACTATCAATTTGGTTTGACCTCATGATGGGGTCAGTATTGATATTGTTGTTTAGGAACTATGATTCCAATACTGACGGATGACCTTAGCCTGAAGACATAGCTTAGCGGTTAGAAAGACGTCTTGGTGCGGAGCGATAGGAATTCTGGTGTTACCACTCATGAGGCTCGGCTGACATACATGTATATCAGGGATGCCCAAATATGTGCACGATCCGACTCGAGTGGTGATGACGGATTCTCTATCACGAGACTTGGCTGAAATGCATATATTTTGGAAATGCCTAGAATATGTGCACGATCTAACTAAGTGATATGTTGAATCAAGTGAGACTCGAGGAACGAGAAAATTGTCGAGGATTTTGACATCATGAGTTTTGAAGAAAAGATTTGTGGGTAGCACGAGTGTGGCTCAGATTTGAGAAATGCATAGGAGAAATATGTGCGAGAAACGTAGGGTGTTGAATCAAGTTACAAGTCGATAAGTATACTCAGTTAGTTTCGAGGACAAAACTTTTTTCTGAGTGGTGTATGACGTAGTGCCTCATCACGCTCAGTCAATCGGAGTGATCGAAATGCTGACGGCGTTCGAACTTAGCCTTGCAATGGCTGCTCAAAGACATCGCTCGTTCGAGGCGACCGCTCGCTCAGGTAGGGTAGTTTCGGTGAACTTGCCTCATCTTAGCCTTCATATAATAAATTGCAAGTTTTTAACTTGCACAAGTAGGCTTGATAATAAAAGAGACGAATCCACATAGATAAGGGAATAATCCCAACGGGTCGAATTGAGTTAGAATATGGAAAGGTCCAACGGTCGGCTTAGAGTTGGTGCACGGCGTGCTTTGAAAATGACACTCGATCCTTCGTCCCGTGGCTTGGGAGAAGGAAAAGTTAGTCTTTGCCACAAAATTAAGAGTTAGCCTAAGTCATAGGCGTCGCCCGCATAAATGCTTCATAAAGCATGTATGGTCCCATCGTCCAAGGCTTGGCATAGCCTTGACCCGCCCAATGAGTTAAGTTGCGTTGCACGACTGGTGACATAAGTCTAAGCACCCAAGTGACTGGGTCATTCAAAGTCGAATGAGTGCACATCGTATTCCCCCGATGCCAGGCTTGACGTAGCCTTTGCTCGTCAAGTTGTTGCATGATTGAGTTAGGCTAAGTTATGCTAGGCGATTGAAGTCTTTTCTAAGCACTGTCCCACGTTTCCTGCAGATGTTTAAATTACATGGTTCCACGACCATAAGGCCCGTCATAAAGAGTATGACTTGGGCGATGGTGCGTCGTATAGAGTTCAAGTCGGTTTAAGGCACGATGCACAGACTTAGTATTTAAGGCACGAGCTACAATTGATTTCAAGTCGAGTTCAGAAAAAGGGCTATCAAATGGTCGTTCTGAGTTGAGTAAAATAATAAGGTAACATGGAAGAATGTTTGCGACCTTGGGTAGTCGAGACGGTCTCAAATGACAGAAGTCTTGATATTTGGTTTTGAAAGAGACGGTAGCACTGGAAGAAGAATGACTGTGTGAGACGTCAGCTGAGTCGAGTCTTGCATGGTCATTGGATAACTTGTCGACAAGGGCAAAAGTTTCCTCGAGCGACAACCAAGGGCTACGGGATCGTTTCGGCCTAGGAGGAAATACGGTATAGCCGAGCTGGGAGTACCGCTCAGGTTAGTCGGAGACTTTCAGCGGGGATCGCTACTTGCACTGAAAGGGCCCGAATAATAAAGCTATAAGTCCAAAGAATAGCTTATGGTACTAGTGACCTCATATAGGTGGGTCAGCACAGGCGACAATCTGCGTATGTGCCTTTGGATTGAGTTGAGTTAAATATGTGTATAGTTAGAAGATAATGTTTGGGCTTAAGATTTGGCATTAACATAGGCGACGTACTTCGACATGAGTTGTGGTGTCGAGTCTTAAGTTGTTGGCATATAGTTGCACAAGTTGGTTTGAGTCATTGGAGTTAAAGTTAGGAAACCGCCGTAAGGCAAAGTCGATTGAGTGACACTAAGTTCACAAGTCTCGATTAGGTCAGTTGGTGACCAAAGTAGCAAGGGCCGCGAGGCGACGATGTGGTTTAGTCTCACTGAAATACGAGGCACAACCTCAATATGGATTTATAGCACGGTCACATGGAAATGGAGTTTTATCGCATAGTTGCGTCTCTGATTTTAAGCCGTAAGGCAAACACGACTTGATAGGTTAACGTTGTTGGTACGAGAAGAGTCTAAAGGTAAGATATATGTTAACGTTGTTGTTGCAAGCACGGGATGGTCTAGAGACAAAAAATAGGCCAAGGCATCTGTCCTAAAACTGATCCTAAGACAAGAGTAGAAAGACAATCATAAAAGGACTATGTTGCACAAAGTAAATCAAACGTGTTGGTTTTGTATGGGTGGTCGAGGAGCTCATTCCACCAGTACAGTTGAGTACTGACACCTACATAGTTTTCATGTGCAGGCATAGGTAGAATCTCGTGGTACGGAGCTCGCTTGGATGCGTCGAGGCATGGAGTTTTTTTACGATTCGTAGCGTGCGGCCGCATGGAGTCAAGACTTATACGAGACATAATGTATGGGCATCGCCTTCCAAAGCATCCGCTGGTTCAAAACATGTATTGAGAGATGAGAGAGAGCTGAGTGACTTGTAATATGAGAAGAGTGAGCTTGAGTGATTGAAATCTTGGCCTTGCGTCCCATTGTAATCCTTGTTTCAATATCAATAAAATTCATCTTTTGAATGACTTGTGTTTTGCTTCAAATTTCTGCTGCTATTATTCAATGTCTCTGCTAGGGACTTCTGTGCGATGACCCCGTCGCAGCCGCTGTAATCGGCCGTTATGGAACCCGCCTTGCACGAGCACAATCTAGGCTCGTGCGGCATCGTACCTTAGCGAGAACAATCGCTCCTACGGGAGCGGGGCGTGACACGACACCTATGACTTAGGCTAATTCCAACATTGTGGCAACTTAGGCCAACTTCCTTTTCCCAAGCCACGGAACGAAGGACCGAGTGTCGTTTTGAAAGCACGTTGAGCATATATCTAAGCAGACTGTGGGACCTTTTTCTATGTTCTAACACATTCTGACCCGTCGGGATTATCCCCTTAGCTATGTGGATGTGTCTATTTTATTATTGTGAGCACCTTGAATTTTCGGTTGATTTTTTTAAATTTTTCTGATTGATTTATTTTCAATAAATAATTATTCTGTTTAATTATCTTTAAGTGTACTTTTCCGTGCCTTTGATATTTGGAGTGTCAGGGATGTTCAACTCTGGAAACCTTCTTCATGAGTTTTGTAGTGGACATGATTACCTTCATGATGGTATATAATGTTCCATCCAAACTTGTTCTCTTGTACTCTTTTTGCTTCGTACAACTTTGGGTCGAATTTGACCATTTGATCATTAATTAATTTTCCCACCCTTTTCCTTGATCATTATTACCACGTTACCATGACTTTTAATTTGGGAGTGCAAGACCAGTCATTTTCTTGAAACCAACTTCTCATGCATGATCTACTCGAGACGCTCTTCACCCATAACCTTCGTGTCCCACTCAGACATGCCATTTTGTACTCCATTTGCTTCACACAACTTTTCTGACATGTGACCCGATTTTATTTCACCCCACGGTGTCACAGTTATTTTCCAACTTGATTTGTGGGTACCCTGTAGACCGAAACTTGTCAGCCCCAAATATGGACATGGCCCACATTGAGCCTACTACCCGTATGACACTTGTGTCCCATTTATTGGAATTCCCACGTGCTACTTATTCACCCATGATCATCAACGCCTATTTAAATTCGATTATTTCGCCATGTCCGGTTTTGATCCAACCCGGCTTGACCAAACCCAGTCCAAGCTCCATGTTTCCCTCTCTCGTGTCGCCCTCATTTTTTCTTGCCCAAAAATAATATTAAGTACCCTGCCCATCTATTTTATATTTAATTGAAATTTTTGTTTATTAAAAATACTTGGTATGGCCTAATTTTTAGCTATATTTAATTCTAGCCATTGATTCTCCTAATCAATCCTCACACTACCAGAATAAGTCATTTTAGCGACGCCTAAAGACGTCGCTAAAACGATAATTTTTGTCGCTAAAAATATTTTGCGACGAAATTACCGACGTTTTGGGCTGGTCGCGGAAATGTAAGTCGCTGATCTTCAAAACGTCGCCAAACGTTGCAAGTACCGACGTGTACCGACGTATATATACATCGGTATATTACCGACGTCTACCGTCGTGTCGTCGTTGTATTAGCGACGTGTATGACATCGCTACGCGTCGGTAACTTTACCGACGATTACCGTCGTACCGTAGGTGGTTTAGTGATATGTTCAAAGTCGCTACACGTCGGTAAAATCCTGGGAATTCCTGGGATGATTATCGACGTGCACCGACGTTTACCGACGTCCTCCGACGTATAACGACGTCGGTAAACGTCGGTAACCTGAAAAATATTGCAGATTTACCGACGTTTACCGACGCAAAGTTACGTCGGTGGACGTCGATAAAAGTCGGTAAACGTCGCTAAACCTGCAAAAAAATAAAAAAATAAAATACAGAATGTCCATTTCTCCCTGCAGTTTACAAAAAAATAACCATAACCAATATAGGTTACACAATCACAAAATCTCCATTTCTCAGAATGTCCATTTCTCACTGTACACAGGTTTCAGTCCGTATAACCAAGTCTACAATAATCACACAACAACAAGTATCCAAATAACCAAGTCTACACCAAATATCCAAATAACCAAGTCTACAACAATCACACAACAATAAGTATCCAAATGACCAAGTCTACACCAAATAACAAAGTCTACAACCAAATAACCAATGTCTACAAACAACCAACAAATAGAATAGGATCCAAACATCCAAATCTACACAACCAACAAATATCCAAGTCACAAACAAAGAATGAAACAAACACAAACAAACAGTCCTAACTAGGACTACTAGGAATCTGGTGCAGGAGGGGCACCGCCGCGACGAAGAGATAAGAACAACTCATACTCCTCAAGTGAAATTGATACCGATGGAGCAGGCAGTGACGTCGGTGGAGTCGGTGTCGAAGAAGAAGACGGTGGAGGCGGCGGAGTCGACGACGATGAAGGCGCACCTGGAGGACCAGCACGCTCCAACGCTGTAAGTCGCTGGTGGTATAGATCCATGATTGATAACATTCTATCACTGCTCTGGACCATCGACTCCTGTGCCAATCTCATCCTCTCGACCATGGTCACCTGTCCTGTCTGCAGCTCCGTCACCGTGCACTCTAACCCTCCAACGGTGCGCTCTGTCCTCTCAGTCATCTCTCTGAGGTCCATAATGTCGTGGTCGAGCGCATCCAATCGTGCTAGCAACGCAGGATCGTCTGTAGGGTGCTGAGACTGCTCCTCGATCCGTCGTAGCAGGTCGTCACGGAGAGACTCCATCATGTGGTGGCGTGCGGTAAAAATTTCAGAAATACAATCGGAATTAACCGCTCCATGAATACGTGACAATCATGGCTCTTCATACCTGTCAGTTTGTTCTCCTTGAGGTCGACGCATCTTCTCAAGTTCGAAACATACCCATCTGAAAATTTCAGACCTTGAATCCACCTACAAAGCCTCACTTTATCCTCCTTCTCCAGTGAGAAAATTGCCTTAGGCTGCTTCAACTTCCTATTCCCGTCCTCTATCAAATGCAATACAGGACGTCTACATATTTCTTCCAAGTCTAATCTAGCCTTTGGATTGTCTTTCGTCTTCCTCTTTACATCCATTACAGTATTAATTATGTTGTCAAACACATTCTTCTCGATATGCATGACATCAAGGTTATGTCTAATCAGATTGCTGCTCCAATATGGAAGATCCCAGAATATACTCCTCTTCGTCCAGTTATGAGTGCGACCAAATCCGTCACACTTGTAGCCCGTAGCAGGCTGCTCAATAGCTCTTGGTAAATCTTTTACCTCTTTCCATATCGTGTATCCGGGCCACCTTGGCGGGGGATTAGCTTTCTCCACAACGCCAGCACGAAAAGCATTCTTGTTCCTCCGGTACGGATGATCCTTCGGCAGGAATTGTCGATGACAATCGAAGAAGCACGGTTTGCCTCCGTGTTTCAAACGGAAAGCCTTAGCGTTGTCCTTGCAATACGGACATGAAAGACGACCATGCATGCTCCATCCAGATAACATTCCATAGGACGGAAAGTCGTTGATGGTCCATATAAGTGCTGCCCGCATCTGGAAATTTTGTTTTCTAGATACATCGTACGTGTTGGAACCTACTTCCCACAGCTGATTCAACTCATCAATCAACGGCTGTAAATACACATCGATGTTCCTTTTCGGATTGTTCGGACCTGGGATAATAACGGTGAGAAACATATACAGAGTCTTCATGCACATCCAAGGTGGTAGATTGTACGGGGTGACGATCATAGGCCAACACGAATACTGGGATCCCGAAAGTCCGAATGGGGTAAAACCGTCGGAGCAGAGACCCAATCTGATATTACACGAATCAGAAGCAAAATCTGGATACTCTCGATCAAAGTGCTTACATGCTTCTCCCTCAGATGGGTGATCCAACACTCCTTCGGTATGTTCCCGCTTATGCCAACTCATGGTTTCTGCAGTTTCCTTCACCATAAACAACCGCTGCAACCGCGGCATCAACGACAAGTAGTGCATCAAAGAGATAGGCTTCCTGGCACCGACAGACTTTCCTCTACCAGATGCCTTGTAGCGATCGATACCACAAAATCTGCAGGCGTCTTCATCCTTGTCGTCTTTGTAGTACAACATGCACCCATTACGACAGGCATCATTTTTTTCGTATCCCATCCAGAGCGATCTAACCATCCTCTTAGACCGGTAGAAGTCTTTAGGCAACTTCGCACTCTCAGGCAATATTTCTATAAGCAACTCCATAAGACGGCTGTAGCAATCTTGCGACATGTTAAATTCAGACTTAATGCTCAACAATCTTGTAACCACCTCCAATGGTGAATGATCCTCACAACCAGGATATAATAGAGTCCTTGCATTCTCCAGCAACTCCATGAACTATGCAGCATCGGGGTTCGGTGCCTCCTCAGGTGCATCATGATCATCCGGATCGAAACTAGGCCCGACCGCGTCGAAAACCATGTTCACCAACCCATCGTCGTAAGGAGCGTTATTGTGGACATCCACATAAGGCTCGTACTTCGATGCTAAAGACATAAGTTCTCCGTGCTCGCTCTATTGATAGTAATTCGGCATGAAACCCTTCGAGTATAAATGATACATGACATCCACTTCTGGATGATATTTCAAGTTGCGACATCTCACACACGGACACTTAATTTTGGTACCGTCTATGTACTGAGGGAACGCCTTGGCAAACTGCAGGAACTGGTGTACACCCTCTATGAATTCATCCCGTGCACCGCACATGTCATCAGGATGACGGTTGTACATCCAAGTACGATTTCGCAAATAGTAATTCAGCTCCATAATTCTGTAAGATAGATACATCAAGGTTATCTTCTTTTTGCATTGCTAACTTTTGTTTTGCGTATTTGTGCGTGCGGTGGTCAGAGATTATCGCGGCGGTATATCACCCGTGTCTACAATATTTCATATAGGCTGAGTTGTATAAGTCAAGTTTTAGGATATTAGTCTATATATTATGTATAGTCCAACCGAGTCAACTCTAAGCTAAACTAGTCCAACTTGGTCAAACTAGCCATTTCTAAGTTTTATAAGTCAAGTTTTAGGATATTATATATACTAGTCTAAACTCTCCCTCCTCTCCAAATACCTTGTACTAGTTAACCCTCCCCCTTTCTCCCTCTAGACACACACATACATATACATGATGTATACAACCACACCATAGTTTCCAGGTTCTTTTAACCTAACTTTCCAGTTGGTACTAACCTCAATAGAGCAAACACTCTCACAGCTCAAAATACTAACACATGCTCACGTCTTACTCTTGTGACACTCCCTTTCAAACACAAACACATACCTATATGTTCCCTTACACATGTTGCGATGTTACCTATAAAAATAGGAAACCCTTGTTGTCTAAAATAAGACACAATTCTACAAAGAGAACCATACTGTAGAACTCACACTTTAAGATAATAGATGAAGGAAGACTTGTATGGAGGATCGTCTACTTAATTCATGGAGTTGTCATAGGGTGTTGAACGATGTCATTTTATTCTTTTCTTCTTCTTCTTCTTGGGATTTTTGAGTATTGGATCTTGAGACATATATAGCTAGAACTTACGAAGAATGGAGTACCATACTTCAATAAATAGATGTTGACTAATTGGTTCATATACTTAAAATCTTCGGCCATTGGGGATATTGGTAAACTAATATACCTAGATTACCCAAAAGTACACTTGCGAACTAGGATAAAATAATTAGTTGTGTACTAAACGTATCTAAGTGTAGGAATGTTGCAAGGTGAAATAATGTATCAAACACTATATCGAAACCCAAAACCAATATGCAAATCCAAATTAATACAAAAATACACAAGTTTAAGTAGGGGATTAAGTGTACAGAGGTAAAATACATACATATGCATGCTTGGGGGTGGCCACGTGTCCAACAAATGGACACAAAGTGTCCAAAACCTCACGAACACACTGTATCAGTGAACACATGGTCGTAATGTGTCTCCGTGTCCATTTTGGACACGAAAAACACCTCAATTAGGGTTTACCTTCAGTCTCCTCGCGGTGGTGGAGGAGGAGGAGGAGGAGGACAAGTTCGGTGGTGGCGGAGGAGGATCTCGCGGTGGAGGAGGAGAAGGGGCTCGCGGTGGAGGAGGAGGAGGAGAAGGATCTCACGGTGGTGGAGGAGGAGGATCTCGCGGTGGAGGAGGAGAAGGGGCTCGCGGTGGAGGAGGAGAAGGAGAAGGGGCTCGCCGGAGGGAGGAGAAGGAGCGCGCGGTGGAGGAGGAGGATGAGCGGTGCCGGAGGGAAGGGGGTCGGGCTGTCGTCGAGGTCGGGGGAAGAGGGGCGGGAACAAAAAATTTGGTGAGAGGGAGAAATAAAAAATCGAACCGAGGAAACCCTATTAGCAGCAAGTTAGCGACGTCTGTAAATACGTCGCAAAGCGTCGACTTTCCTTTAATATTCGTCGACTTTCCAATAAAACTGGCAATATTTTTCGACAAATCAACGACGTTGGTTTTTATTACACTAAAGGTAGTCACAATATATCGCTGTTTGTCGCTATCAGTGACGTATTGTGACGCTTATTTTTTGTGTCGCTAATTCCGGAAATATTAGCGACGTTTTAAGTGGGCGTCGCTAATTTCGTCGCAGATATGACTTATTTTGGTAGTGTCACCATTGATTTTCCCAACATCCAACACCAACACAGCCCTCCATTTCAGCCGGCCCTAACTTCCAGGGATGGCATTCTATCTTCTTTTTTATCACACACACATTAAATTAATTTCCCTCTCTCTCTCTCTCTTCTTAAATTTCTTCACTCCCAAATACACACACAGCTAGCAGCTCATCCCGAACTCACTCCTCATCCCAGCCGTGGCCGGAGCTCCGCCATGGCCATACCGCCACCCCCTGGCCGAGCACGGGCGAGCAACACCAACCAACTCCCCTCCTCATTCTTCCTCACAGCAACACAACCACCATCACCTTAGCCATCACCACCATTTCAATCCACCTCCATTACCATCGTAGCCCACCACCATGATCAACCGGCGCTCTATCGCGCCAGGCCGCGCCTCTGCCGGGCCAGGCCAGGGCGCAGCCCCCGTGTACTGCAACAGCCCCCGTGCACTGCAGCCCCCGTGGCCGCCGTGGTCGGCGTGGCCGACCCCTACATGGCCGGGCGCACCCTCGGGGTAGGCCCCATGGCGGCCACCATCCTTCGGGACGCGCCGTCGAGGCGATTCGTGCGTTTCGCACGTAGTTCCGTCGTGACGCGCGCGGGATCGATCCAAAATTTGTGTTTCATCGTAGCGACTTCGTGCATGTTTTCCTGAGAATTCGACCGTTGGATCGGCAATTTCTTTGCTCTGTCACAATCTCAGTATATCCACCTTCACTTCTGTCAATTTTTGTCCGTTAATTTTATCGTTTGATACATCAAAACCGGCCACCAAGTTGACCGTTTAAATTGTATAAATTTTGGACAGTTTCGTGGAGCCAACTTCGTCAGCTTGTACCTCCTCCACTGCAGCTCCATTTGGCGTGCTACCAGTTCCTGCACGAAGCTGGTATAACCCTCTTACTACTCCTCCAATTTCTTTTTATTGCGAGCTTGTTTGATTGGTTGAATTCGACGCCAAAGTTGGCCTTCCGAATTCATAATTTTTAATTTATAAAATTCCATTTTTGAACACGGGACTCCAGATTTCATTTCTGACACCACCATTAGACTCGTGGCGTCATTCTAGCATGTTTTCATATAAAATTTGTTAGATTTGGAGGACGTGGACCCTGACACATTTTTCGGTGCAAAGTGGGTCATGCAGTCCGGGTCAACAGGACTTTTTGACGCCGGCTCATCGGAATCCAATTCCGGATATACCATTGAGTTCGTATCGTCATTCTGGACTCGTTGATATATAATTTGCTAGGTTTTAGTGGACATTGGATCCGGCACGCATTTCAGTGCAAGTCGGATACCAATATCCGGGTCAACAGGTTATTTTGAGATCGGCTCATCAGAATCCAATTCCGGATATACCGTTGAGTTCGTATCGTCATTCTGGACTCGTTGACATATAGTTTGATGAGTTTTGAGAACATTAGCTCCGGCACGTATTTTCGTGCAAACCGGAATTTCAAGTTCTGGTCAACGGACCAAATTGAGATCGGGTCAACAGAATCTAATTCTGGATATACCGTTGGGTTCGTATCGTCATTCTGGTTTCGTGGACATATAATTTGTTATGTTTTATAGACTTATTTTTTTGCACGTTTTTTGGTGCAAAACGGCTCCAACACGGATACCGTTTTTGACCCAAAATTATCTTTTTGCCCTTATGTCCAAATTGGACCGATGGGTAGGCTATCCTAGCTAATTTGACCATTCTCGACACGTTGGCGATGTTTATTTCATCGTCCGACAATGTTTGTTGATAATTTCTCTGAGTTTAACCTTTTTATAATTAGTTAATAATTAATTCTTATAATATTCATATTTCGAGATTAGTACAACCGAACTGAGATCAGTCAATTCCAGTGATCTCACATCGCTGAAATTGGCAAGACGGACACGTGGATCACTATAATAAGATTATTAACTTTACCGTTAATCATATTCTCTCGATTTGCATGTCGTAAGTTTCGACGTACGAATAACGAAGTACACTTTATATCTTTAATAATTAGACTAGAATTAACCATATTTGACCAGAGTTGACCAGTTGACCAAAAGTCAACTGTAAGTCAACCCTTGACCTAGTTTGACTAGATTGTTGACCGGAGTTGACCTAGAGTTGTTTTGACTTAGAAGAACCTAGTATAATATAGATTGCTTGTAGAGATTCATTTATTACAACTTGAACACCTTGTAACCTGTGTTGCTTTAAATAGGACTCTGTGTCTTCAGTTGGACCCCCTATACTTATCAGCTGTTCAGGTTATCGGGCGAGTACATTCTCTGATCATTTCATATCCTATTTAGAATTATTTTCCTGCTTTAAATTGCTTTACTTGATATTGTCACGTTGGTCACACGGATTAGTACTATATGGATCTTTTTATGAGATGTTATCCCCTCAGGGAGCATCGTATACTACATGTTCTGTGCGTTTTACTTACATGGTGTATTACTATGCTTCACGGTTCATTGATCACTTGTGACATGTACTCTCATGATCATAGAGTCTTTCTTGAATCACCCCATTTATGGGCTTTCCTAGAATCACCCATTTATGGGCATCCATGTATCACCCCTTGTGGACTATTGCATGGAATCATAACATAACCTGGCTGGATCCTTGTGTATTGATTGGGGGTACGGGGGAGTAGAAGTAGACATGTGAATAATACCCAAGTAGTATCTCATCAGAATCACTCCGTAGTGTCTCATCAGAATCTCCTATGCCATTTATATGTCTATATTGTACTCTGACTCACTAGCCACTGTTAGTTCTCTATTGTATAGTAGATATTTCTATTACAGTTCTCTCTCTCAGTTTACATACTGTATTTTCTTCAGTACCTGCATCTTACTTTACTGCATGATTATATTTGCTAACCTGCTATGAACTGTTGAGATGTATTGTGCTCGCTCCTGTCCTGACTGGACCTATTGATAAATTTTACAGATAGCCTGGAGGTTGCCTGCTAGCCTAGAGGAGACACAGTAGAGGTTGTATAGATAGCTAGGGTTTTGCTTATAGCTTATTTTCAGTTATCTTGAGTTGTATTTATGGATTACTGTATTTGAGCCTTGAAATGTATTTCTGGGTTTGTGTATCTTAGACACTTAGACTTCTATCTGTTGTATCTCTTTTGGATTTCATGTTTTATCTATCTTCCTTTATGCTCTACCTTAGATGTGATTGAGTTTACATTCTACTATGTCACCCCCATTCGGGGAGTATAAACTGCTTAGCATTATATTGTTAGATATTGTGACCTAGGACAGCGTTCTACCGCCGACACTGCGGCGTAGGCTGGACGTACCCACTTCTCGTGCCCTTACTCTAGGGTACGGGTCGTGACACGATTTTAGTGGTAGCACATGCAGGTCGAGTTTGTGTAGTAGTATACGAACTAGAGTATCACTACAGCTTGCAGTAGGAATATGATATATTTTTGAAGATACTCAATCACAGTTAGGATCCCTTGAGAGATTCCTGGGACGACCCTTGAGAATCTTATTTTAACTTCGATTTGAAAAATCTTTTTCCCTTGATTTGATTTATCTTTACTTTCTGTTGTTGAATTTGATTTTTGATGGATTATTGTTGAATTTGAGTTTGTATTTATTGATTTTGATGGAAGATTGTTGAATTTTGAATCTTGATGTTAGCTGTAGCATCCGAGTTTATATTTAAATGATTTGAAGGATTTTTTTGTTCATTTTTGAATCTTGATGTTCGTTGATAAATTTAATTTTTGGGTATTCATTGTTGATTTAATTTAATTTTTGTCAAGATGAAATTATATGGGCTAGGTCATCTAAGTTTTGGAATCTAGTCTTCTATAGTCACATTAGCCAGCATGGTGAGGACATATAGTCTGATTTTGGATATATTTCTCGGGTGTGGGAATTTAAGGTTTTTGCAGCCAAGCTAGCGGCATCGCAAAAATGTTAAATACCATGATTCTAGAGGTATGTGCCTAAGTCGAGGACTCTGAGATTATTATAGCCTTGCTTACTAGTATGACGAGGATTTAGAGTACCATGATTTTGGATAGACGCATATGATTATCAGATTGTACCTTAAATGTTTCGAACATGTTTCCTCTACTTTTGTTTCAGTCCTTCAAAAAAAAGGGAATTATTATTTGTTTTGTTTTGTTTTGCTTCTCATTATTTAACTTAGGAGTAGCTTTAGCTGTTATTATAAACCTTTGTGTAACTTTTGTTATGAATTTCTTCACAATACAATGAATCAATAATTTTTTCTAGACCTTATTTTGGATTTGATATTATAGTTCCGATTTCAAAATGGGTTCCTCTTTTAAATAGATAAGCAGAACAGATTCTATTATCATTTCTTTTTCTGCCAATATTTTTATTCCCATCAATCTTTGTCTTATATAACTGTCCTGATTACATCAATTCTGTCTCGTATCTAATTCTGTCAGCTATACCTTGAAACCCTCGAATCTTCATATCATTTTACCTGAGAAATGTTGAGGAAATAACGTAAATTATCTAGTTTGAAAATGACGTAATTGGTTATCATATGATGATTTTGTAGGAATCAGAATGTTGGATGCCAAATATGAAAAATTCGAGATGGAGATGTGGTAAAGGTTTAGAATGGAATCGAGAGATAGATATTATCAATTTAGAAACAATCGCAGAAAATTTTGGTTATGAGTAATTCATGGTTGTATTTCAAAAAAAAAAACTAATGAGGATATCAGAGGTCAACCTAGTTTTGAGAACTTAGAAAATCTTGGTCATCGAATCTTGGAAACTTTTACTCTGAAGCTATATAGAAATTAGTAATGAGAAAAGAGAATTTAATTGTATTCAATGATTATGCGAAATTGAACCAGATATTGTAAGAGGGTGACTAGAGACAGAGAGAACACAAGGATTTTAAGTTATAGGAATTTTTTTTTGATGATTGGGAAAAATTATAGAATTCAAAAAGGATAATATTGAAGGTGAACGTTGAAGAAATATGAAGGTTGATTTATAAATAAGAATAAATTTTGTGTGACATAGTGGTATTGGAGTTTAGTAAATACGAGACTCGATTTAAACAAGTTCAAGGATTTCATAAACTGGATTTAGAGGTTTCGGATCTAATTTAAAATGAGGTGAAGGAATTTGGAAATTTGATTAAATGAATAAGTGTTGATACCTAATTAAGAAGGGTATGTTTCGTGGGAAATATTTTAGAAGTTTGGAATTTTGTCTATGGTGATCATGGTAAAGGTTTAGATGACTGAAGGTTATAAAATTTTGATGATAGTCATATAAAGGTTGATTTTTATATTAGGACTTGTGAGATAAAAATATGATTGGCAAATGATAAACTGATAGTATCAGAGAGAGATGATTAACTGACTTTCGTATGAAATCTTTCTTGCTTTTCTCAAAAAGGTTTTTCAATATCATTGAATCCTAGTTTCCTTAATCACAACCAAATCGACTTCGATTATCTTTTCTTATCATATTAATATCTTGGGTTGTACTCAATTGAATTAAATTTGATTGTGACCTGAATCTCCATCCTTGTATGCTCGTTCTCAGACTTTGTTGAACCTGTCCTCCATATTGTCCAAATCTTGATTTCCCCAATTTGATCAACTTAGATCGTGTCGAGACTAAATATTCTTAATATATATTGTGATTGGATTTCCATGCAATTGACTTTCATTCTTTAACTTCTGATTTGATTTGATTTTTTTTTGAATAGTACCCCTTTATAGATAATTTGTAGTTATCTTTATTTTTTTTTTGATGAGTACCAGTTTTCATATAGGATGGTAGACTGCCTTACAGTTTTGATGATTTGTTATTTCTGTAACTTTTCTAGTTTAGCACCCTAGATTGCTTGTGTGTTTTGATACCCTATGACCGTTTCGGTTAGCATGACTAGTATACCTAGATGAGACTTTCACTGCCACCATATGCCATGACCCTGTATGCCGTCCTTTTTGATGGTATGATTTGTTAAGTTCTGGGACTTGATTGTGGGGGTTTGACCGAGAAGAAGTACGAACATTTTAATTTCGAGGACAAAATTTTTATAAGGTGGGTAGGATGTGAGCACCCTGAATTTCGAGTTGATTTCTTTTAAAATTTTCTGATTGATTTAGTTTCAATAAATAATTATTCTGTTTAATTATCTTTAAGTGTACTTTTCCGTGCCTTTGATATTTGGAGTGTCAGGGATGTTCAACTCTGGAAACCTTTTTCATGAGTTTTGTAGTGGACATGATTACCTTCATGATGGTATATAATGTCCCATCCAAACTTGTTCCCTTGTACTCTTTTTGCTTCGTACAACTTCGGGTCGAATTAGACCATTTGATCATTAATTAATTTTTCTACTCTTTTCTTTGATCATTATTAGCACGTTACCGTGACTTTTAATTTGGGAGCGCAAGACCAGTCATTTTCTTGAAACCAACTTCTCATGCATGATCTACTTGAGACGCTCTTCATCCATGACCTTCGTGTCCCACTCAGACACGCCATTTTGTGCTCCATTTGCTTCACACAACTTTCCTGACACGTGACCCGATTTTATTTCACCCCACGGTGTCACAGTTATTTTCCAACTTGATTTGTGGGTACCCTGTCGACCGAAACTTGTCAGCCCCAAATATGGACATGGCCCACATTGAGCCTACTACCCGCATGACACTTGTGTTCCATTTATTGGAATTCCTACGTGCTACTTATTCCCCCATGATTTGAATCTGTTCAAATCACCAATTTGCATAGTTTATTCCTTCCGACATGTCGGCATAATTCACATATCCATTTTAACCAATTCATGTATTCGATTATGAGGTCGTCTATCACAACAATTTGTCATGTCCCAATCTCACGCAAGTTCGATTATCTACGTTGGACATAAATCACCATGCTACGTTCTCGCAGGATAATCGTCCTTATTGGAGCATAACTCTTGCTTGAGTCCAGACTAATTCATTTTTGATACGCAGATTGGACCTACTCAATCCTCAAGTTCAATCGTCAAGCACACTAAGTCATTCTCGAGTCAACCTTCGCATCAAACCACAAGTCGAAGCAATCAAATTGCCACGCCATGCAAGTTCGATCACCCCCGCTGTATGAATCACCATACCAGCGCTCACGCGGAGTGATTGCCCTAATCCGACGTGACGCATGTGCGAGGCTGGAGTTGTGCTCGCATAAGACAAGAACGTCAATGTTGTTGTTATCATCGAAGCAATCCAAACATTTTATTTTCATCCAAGCAAAGATCTCAGTTTGATAGTCTATTCGTCATTCGTTCAACTAGAAAATCCTCGAGCCAAGTCTATCTTTTCCTCGACACATTTCAACAACCTCAGTATAGCATCCATCGGAACAATAGCATTTTATACAATCATCGTTCCTCGAATCAGAGTACCCCTGAGTTATCGTACATCGAGCTTTGATATGCCTCAATACCATCGATGATGTACGTAACCTGACAATCTTCCTTTGCAACGAACTCCAAGTCGTGCAACTGATGCTATTTTCTGAATTAGATATACCATAATTCCATTCGACCAAATCCGAAATCATAATGCGATCCTCCAGGTTTTCTCGATCAAGACATTCATTTTTATTCATCGTTCCGAATCCTGATTCAATATCGTTTCCTAACTCGTATTGTCCATTCACAAGTTGTCTAAACGACATCTCGTTCGGAACATTCAAAGTCACGACAAACTAAGCTTGACGCATTCTAAGGCTTTGTGCGATCACATCGCCTTACCGACATACTCGTTGTTATCTCTAATCCACAATTTCGCTCGAATAATTTCCAAGGCGGACCATACACCACTTAGGATTTGAGCCATCTGATTTAGTCCACAATCATGTTCGTATTATTTGCTAATATATCTTTCAGATTTATTCGATGGAACTCTAGCGTAATCGCTCACGTCATCTCGATAGTCTAAGTCTCGTATATTTCTATCGATATTCTATATGTAAATCATATTTATGATTCACGCGTCTCGACGTACTAAGTCGTTCGGACTATTCCTCAAAATCTAAACCAATCTTTCGTGTACACCTAAGCGTTAGTCCGATAGTGTTTCTATTGATATACACTCTAAGTATATTTCCGTTCCCGATCGAGCGGTACTTAATATCCCTCGTAATTCGTTTGCACCATAAAGTCTAAGTGTGCGACACGCGGCACAACTTAGCCAAAAGGCTGTGTGCATAGCTATTACGCTCATTTGCTAATGTCGACGTAGGACTATTTAGGCATGCACGCGACTTGCTAACTTTAGCATGTGTTTTTTCTATTAACTCAAGTTTGACACCGTTCGGCACAAAGGCCATCGCCTATCGATGTGTTAGATTGAACACTTGTACGAGCTTTTTGAAAATATTTAGACTTATTGTATGGACATGTCGTGGGACATTTGAGAGAGAGTGCACACTTCTTTATCAACGACGAGCTTTCAAAACTGAGAGATTCGACTTGAAGTCCAAGGACAAAGCCGTGCTCTAATACCATTATCTTACGCCCTGCTCCCATAGGAGCGATCGTCCTTGCTAAGGCGTGATGCCACGTGAGCCTAGATTGCGCTCATGCAAGGCAGGTCCATAACGGCCAATTACAGGCTAAGCGACGGGGGTCGTCGCACAGAAGTCCCAAGCAGAAACATTTAATATTCAGCAGCAAAAATTTAAAAGCAAAACAAAAGCCATAAAAAATACTCTTTTATTGATATTGAACAAGGATTACAATGTGGGCACAAGGCCAGATTACAAGTCTCTCAGGCTCACTTTTCTCTCATTTTACAAGTCACTCTGCTCTCCCTCATTCTCAATGCAAGCTTCAAGGCGACGAGTGACAGATTCTGTAAAATGGCGATGTCCATACATTATGTCCCGTATAAGTCCAGTCTCCATGCGGAACGTACGCTTCAAAACGCCAAGGAACTTCGTGCCTCGATGCATCCAAGCGAGCTCCGCTCCACGAGCTTCTACCAGCTTCTGCACATAAATACTGTGTAGGTGTCAGTACTCAACTGTACTGGTGGAGTGAGCTCACCGTCTACCCATACAAAACCGACACGTTCATTTACTTTGCGCAGCCCAATCCCTTTTTGATTGTCTTGCTAGTCTTGCCTTAGGTTCAATTTTAAGAAAAAGATACATTGGCCCATACTTGGCAACGCAATGACAAGGTCGTGCTATACTCTATTCGTGACTTCAATATATTCAAGGCAGTGCCTCGCCGAGTAGAAACTTATGCAACTCAACCGTGCCAAAACTTTTCACTTATTTCTGTACTACAACAAATATGGCCTACAATAGCATGCGTGGAACACTATAGAAAGCCTTTTATAGCATATTATGTCTGCTATAATTGCCCACACTATAGTATGTCCAGACATGTGAATGCTATAACATTATAGCATTCATGAATGCTGTAGAAGGATTATAGTGTTCTGTATGCTGTTGATGGTTTATAGCGTTTGTAAATGTTGTGAATTCTCTATAGCATTCTAGAACGCTGTAGATGGTTTATAGCGTTCGTGAGTGCTGTGGATTATTTATAGCGTTTATGAATGCTGTGGATTATTTATAGTGTTTGTGAATGCTGTGGTTGATTTATAGTGTTTGATGAATTGATAGTTCATGGTTTGATTTATTATAGCGTTCATCATATGCTATCATGGTAGCGGCAATTTAGACGTTTTGAGTGCTATAAATCTGCTACAAAATTTTATATTTCATAACCTGTTTTCTATCACATATAAATAACCATAATCACAAACAATTTCAATCGCAACTTCCATTTCGATCAATCAAGATATAGGAAAGGTTTGCCAAAATATGAAATATTTCATTAGAACATTCAAGATGTACAAAAAGTTATTGTTATTAAAACATTTAAGATATAGAAACCGTAGTTGTACGCCAAAATAAACCATTCCATTTACAAAATATCTGTAGTCCAAAAAAAACTATTCCATTTACAAATATCTGTAGGCCAAAA
Organism: Iris pallida; assembly: GCA_029216955.1. Lineage (NCBI taxonomy): Eukaryota > Viridiplantae > Streptophyta > Magnoliopsida > Asparagales > Iridaceae > Iris > Iris pallida. Next base: position 33,455,664 of record JANAVB010033017.1, read on the forward strand.
AATAGCTCGATTGCCTCTTTCCTTCTAGCAACTATCCACAACCATCAAAAATTTATACGCCAATCTACACAAAATTGAGAAGAAAACACATTATGATATAAAAAATAAGATAAAAATATTTGACACCATGAAATGAACTAAGAGATATCTAGCAGATACCTAGCAGTTTTTATAATGGAGTACTTAGATTTCATACTTCAAGTATCCTAAGGATCTTTTTCAGTGAGATTATCATTTGTTATCGCATGACTATTCAAGTAGAAATCGGAACAACCTTGGGAGTCTGATTATGTCCTGTTGCAGGAAACAAAAGAGAAGTTACAGACTGAAGAGCTAGATGATATATAAAGCACTTTGGATTTAAAACATGTGTAACCTGAAATAAAACAATGAGTTATCTACTGTGCATTGAAATTGAAGAGGTAACTAATAAAAGATTTAATGAGTGAATGTTGATATATAAAGTATAAACATGTTTATGCTTCTTCTTCCTAGTTTCTAATTTAAGTGTTAGATGAGTACAAAAAAGACACTACCTGCCTCAATCACAAAATGGCATACAACAGAGAAAAAAAATACTTGTTTCCACCTAAGTCGATGAATTTCTTCTTTCAGTTGCTCACTATCAAAAGTGCAGTTAGTGTTCACAAATTTGTGTGCCCATTAATCCAAAGTTCCACACATGTTAAGTTTTGACACTCATACTGTAGAAAGTTTTGGCTGGTCAAGTGCAGCATCTACCCGCTTTACATATGTTTACACGCACTATATAAAATACCACTTTGGATTCAGTAAAGTCAGCTTCAGTTTGATCTTTACTAGGAGAGGATCAGTGATTGAGTGCAATTGGTTCGAGCTAGTCTAGGTAGATCAAAATTAAATACAGTCCAACAAGTTTAGGAAGGTCAGGTTTGGGTTTTTTCCTCTATATTGGGTAACCTGGCTCTGGTAGGTATACCTGATCTCAAGTCAGACTGCCGGGTGAAGCTCAGTTCAGTCAGGTGGCTAATTAAGGATTGATCAAGTGGGGCCCCTCCATATGACAGAAACGAAACATTGATGCTAAACTATAAGAATGAACCAAAAGTTCCTAAACTATAAGAATAACAAAAGATGCAAGAAAAGTACCTAAAGTTGAACTTTTTAATTCATGAGATATCAAATCAAGGCCTAATAAATGAACATATTCAAAAATATTCTAAAAAAACTATAAGAAAAATAGAAAAAAAGATCTCTCTGATACACTAAGCATGCCAAACATGAAATTCCAACATGCTTGGTTCGGTTATAACTACATGACATTTTGTACAAGTAATAAGGAAAATCTTGGTACCTTCATGTTTTTGACTCGCGCTGGTTCTTTTGATACCTTCATGTTTGCTGACACATTAGCAAGAAGATGTAGAAAAACATCAGTAGTAGACACCAACTAAGAAAGTGTTGGTTCTACAATAACTAGGTTGGGTACCCATAAGAAGTAGAACACCTAACAATAAGAATTATCATAGTAATTGTTCGGTGTCAGTAAGCCAATTATCATGATAAACTGATACGGTACAGACATGAAGGGGCATAAAAGCCTAGATTTCGTTCAAAGGAAAAGAAAATTCCCATACTCGAGGCGTATATGAACACTCTATATAAGAACACACGAAAAGTTGAGAGATCAAGCCGCAAATAGAAGGCACAAGGCAGGAAATAATAGAGGTATTTGATAAAAACTTGCAAAACTTGTTTACTAGAAACAGGACACTGAACACACATATGTTACTCTGTACTGTTGCTTCATCTTATCATGCACTTAGAATACAACTTTAACAAAAATGAGAGAGAAAACAAATGCGTAAACTAAACAAACCAAAAATAGTTTCAAAATGAGATGGATATCTGAGTTTTACCTATCTTCTTCCAATTTTTTACGTTATGCTCTTTTACAGCTGTAGCCAAAAGCTTATCCTGTTGCAGAGAATGGAAGTAAATGAAATCCGCAATTAAGTTAGTATCGTATATAGCATTTTATTGTTCCAATTCATCTAAATAAGTTAAGGTGGAATCCTATCTCCTGAAAAAGTGCTATCATTTTTACCAATATCAGGTTACATACTCGAGATCTTTCACTTCTCATAAAAAAAGAGAGGAAAAAACTTATATACACTCACTACAACAGATATGGGATATGATAGCGTGCGCTGAACGCTGTAGAATGCATATTATAGCATATTCTGCCCGCTATATATGCCCCCGTTATAATAACCCCATGTACAAGAACGCTATAAAGTTATAGCGTTCACGAACGCTATTCATGGATTATAGCGTTCATTGACGCTATAAATGATGTATATCGTTTTGAAACGCTATATGATAGTTATAGCAATTATGAACGCTATAGAACTTTAATAGCATTTATGAACGCTATTAATATATTGTAGCGTTCATGAACGCTATAGACATGTTATAGCACTTACAAACGCTATATAGTTTACTAGCCTTTACGAACGCTATAGTTCATTAATAACATTTATTAACGCTATAAATGTGTTATGGCGTTCCTGAACGCTGTTTATTTTTAATTGCGTTCCTGTATGTTACTGTTTGTTAATAGCGTTTCGATATATATCTGTTTTTATAAATTTTCTTTCCTGCTATTATATGTGCAACAATAGCTTGTCAGAATGCTATTACAGAGTCAAAATTCTGTATTAAAAAATTTACAGATTGCAGCACATCAGAATACTATTGCAGACCACAGTTACACAAAATGCAGGTATTCAAAAATTTAAATGCGAATCAATCACAGAATGAATTTCGAACATAAGTAAATTCTTTAATTTTACTGTCTAATATATGTAGAACAACGAAGTAGTACCAAACATTCAAAATCCTTAATTTCTCCATATAGAACAACGAAGTAGTACCAAACATGTCCAAAAATTAAACATTAACAGTGTAGTTAGCTACATATATCCCAAAATGTTGACTATCTAACATTTAGCTCCCTTCGAGCCTATCCACAACCAAAATTCCTTAGAAAGCATCCTCTTCCTTCATCCAACCTACACAAAAATAGGGGGTAAATCATTAGTGTAAAGAAAAAATACTAAAGACTTATCAGTACAGACCAAAGCTTTCAGTTTCCCATATCTGTTGTGTAGTGGAAGTTGTAGTGAAAGAGTATGGGAAATTTTTACCCTTTACCATTTAAAGTATGCAAGACTCAGTAGAAAAAAGACAAAAGTCAAGTAATAATAAAGTGGGTTACCTTTCCATAAGATCCATTTGCTCTTTGAGCATGGAGAAGGTCCATAAGGTGGCTTCTTTTATCTGACTCAAGCATAAATTCAACTCGCTGAACAATCAAATCAGTACTGGAACCAACCCTTCCAACAGAAAAAAATATGTACCCGAAAAGGAAATCAGAAGCAAGCCTCTGTCACATACATGTACAAGATATATCAGACAACTAGTTCCACTATGTATTTAAACCAAACAAGAAAATACAAAGGAAGAACCGCTGTCACGACCCGCACCCGGTTTTCGGATACGAGACGTGTCCAAGCCAGCCTACGTCGCAGAGTCGGCGTTAGAACGCTGTCAAGCCCGCAAGAATAAATGCTAAAACAATCACAATTGCTGCTCATTCACAATTCTAAATTTATTACAACATTTACAAGATTTATAATTAAAGAAAATACAAGATTTACAGTTAATGAAATTGATACAATTGCTTTCTATTTCTAGGTCGGCCTCAGCATACCCAAGTCTTCCCAGTGCTAAGAGTGATCGCGGCTAAACCTGAAAAATGTTGGTTATCCAGTCAGGATTGGAACAAGTACACAAACCGACGATAATGCGAAAACATAATAGAATTAACAAGACATGAAAATAGCATATGGAATATGAAAGCTAGTAAGAAAACTGATGACATGGTACGGTAGAAAAGTAAAAGGAAACATAAAAGACATCTACCTATGTGGTGTAAAATACCTTTTAATACGTGAACGGCTGGGCTAATACGGCACATCATACGATGGCTATCGTTCAGTAATGGTACGGCTAACTCATACGTGAGTGTGTATGACTTAGCTATCGTTCAGTAATATAATTGGGTTTGTTCACGTATTTACTTAGTATTTCCCCTCCCGACTACTCCGTGTGACGAGCGTGTCAACAAGCAGCAAGATATATGTATAGACATGAAATGATAAGACTACTATGAATCGGAAAGCAATCAGAAAGTGCACTTACCTGAATCCTTGCACAAACCGTAGTCACAAGCCGAGGGTGAAGGAAAAGCCGATCTAGAAGCTATCAACCTATAACATACAACGCACCACGAACAGTGCACGAAAACCACAAATTAATTCTAGTGTTCTAGTTCTAAATAGTGGCTAGTTGGGTTACTAAGTTTAATAATAATTAATTCTGTAATAATTTACTTAAAAACCTAATTTAACCTAATAATAATCTGAATATAATCTACATATGCAAGTTTGGCCATCAAAAGTCGCATTTCTCAATTTTGGAAACTATGGCACGCAAATCGAGACGTGTTATTGACTTTTTAGTCAAACGCTGTGAACTCTCAATTTTGAAAGTGCACCTTGGTAGATTTCAGCGCCACGAGTGCGCTGGAATCGACCATGCCTCAAAATCACGCTTTGGTCAAAAGATATCGCCATTATGGCTAATCGTGACCAAAACGGAGATCGAATGATCAGTTCTGAGTTCAACAGAATAAATAAAATATTAAATGAATGAAATAATTTTTGGGAAAAATATATGTCGTAGGGCTCTGTGTTAGCTTTCCGAAACTTTAAACGGATCATGATTTCAATTTCTGATTCTCCCGAAATCTCAAAAACACTGAAACGCGTCAAGTTTCGGACAACCGACACCCTACGAATTTTCCAGAAATTCATGTTCAGAATTTACGAAAATAAATTATATATTCAGAGAGTTTACCTCAAAATGCTTCCAATAAAAAAAAACGGCACACGAAAATGAGGTCGGGGTTGACGGGAATCACCTCGGGAAGTCGGGGGATCGCCCGGATCAAAACCACAAAAGTCGGCTGATAAAATAACTAGGGTTTCTCGATTTCTGAAAAGGATATATATATAATAGTGAGCGGGCGGCTGAGTCGGGTCAGTGGGCGGCTAGGCCACGTGTCACCCATCCGTGCGTCCCGCTCTAAAGGATGGACGGCTAATGGGCTTGCGGGTTGGGGCTAAGCCGAACTAAGAGTCGGCTAAGGAGCCGTGGCTCCTAAAAAGGGCACAGTCAGCACGTGACTGACTGACAGGCGGGCCCGCCCCCACTCAGCGGGTGGCTGACGGGTGGGCCAGCCTTTAGCTGACTGGGTATTAATTAATTCAGAAACTGTTTTTAAATCAGTTTAACTCCAAAAAATTCTAAATAAATATTTAAAAATTCTAGAAAAATCCTGAAAAATTATAGAAAATATTACTAACCACCTAGAACCTAGATAAAAATAATTTGTCTCAAAATAGTCTCAAATGATCTTATAGTAAATATTGAAGCCTTTAAAAATATATAAACCATAATAAATAAATACTTAAACATTGCCAAAAATTATAGAAAAATTCCAGAAAATATAAAATAGCATAATGAGCCCTAGAAAAATATATGGGGTCAATACTTGCTCTTAGGCTACCAAAATAAATTCCAGAAGTCCTAGAAAAATAGGTTTTCCCACTATTTAATATTCAACATAATTCCAGAAAATTCTTAGAAATTCCTAGAAAATTAAATATAAATAATAAAAAAAATTTAAAAAAAATCGGGAAGCGGAGTTACAACCGCCTCTTGCTAGATACACAAGAACCAATTTTCATGTCTTCAACCTTCACAAACTAACAATAGAATGTTGTGCAACCAGTTTCCTGACTGCTTAGGCTATCATATGATTCACACCTATCTGCCTACCTTAGTAAAAAATTAAGCTATAGTTGGCCAACTGAGTTCTTTGTCAACGTAGAAAATTCTTGTCCCGCTGCACATTCCAAACTATCAAAACTTTCTAGTAGATCAAGACCAGATTAGAAACACATCAAGCAATTTATATGGTAAACTTACAAAAAGACATCTTGATTAAAGTCAGTACGAATCATATAATATATGGCACAATAAGTATTAAGATAAAAGAAATTTGCAACCGAGATATAAGCCTATGCATCCACTGAGATTGTAATATATGGCACAATAAGTAACCAACAAGGGATCACATTTAGCTAAAGGTTAGACAATTGTAGCTCAAAACATATGACAATGCACAGTACTATACACTGTTCTAGGACATTACAACTACGCACACTGAGAATTTTACAATACAGAATACAAGAATATGATCCAAGTGAGAACTTAAAACTCTTCCAAATTAAGACTAATAACTTGAGTATGAAGTGACTTACAACCGTACTTAGATAGGCTCCATAATCAAGTATGTGTCCTGTATTGACATTTGTTCCTGACTTGTACAACTAAGCTTCTTAAACTAATTCCTGAAGATACTAAGTAAGATGTTAAATATAACAAAAATTAAAAATCTTAAAGTGATACAACAAACAAGGAGAATCTAAGCCTGAAGAACATGCAGACAAATTAATAACTAGAACGAAAAGAAATATATAGAAAAAGATTTTGACATAAAGGTTATGTATCTGAAACTAAAAAAGAAAAGTCTATCAATGGAACCCGCTTTCTGAGTCTTGGCATAGGAACCTGAAATCAAATATAGTTAAAAAATAGTTTCAATGGAACACCCTCCAAGGTGTGCTAGTCAAGAAAACTATGCAGGTGAAGAGGTAAAATCACAACCCTGTGAAACATTAAACCAAAGATCAAAGAAAAGACATTATCAAATACAAAATGACTCTTCGAGCAAAAACAATTAACTAGATGTAGTGAAGAATATTATAAGACTTACTCGTCTTCCCCTCTTCCTGGAGGAAGCTGAGGTTCAGAAGCAGAAATCTTAGAAGGGACAGGAGAAGATGCGTTAGGCATCTCCTTGATAGCCACTTCTAGCTTAGCCTTTGGTTTATCCTCTTCCTTTGTAACAGATGGAGTTGGCTGAGGAGCATCTTTACCCGACTTCTCCTCTGATGGAGCAATACGAGTATCGGTAGAAGCAGACTTCAATATTATAGCAACCTTACTTCCTGGCATTACAATATCACCTTCCTTGGCTACAAACTACAAATAATATTAAGTCTGTGTTAAAGAAAAACATGAGAAAGAATTACTACACTAGCCAGAAACTTTCAAAAGTTGCAACTTTATTGAGGAAATAACTTATTAAATATTACCATAAGCTTTTAAGTCAAATGGTGGCTAACCTTTTCGATTATCCCTGCTTCAGGGCTGTTAACATAAATCATCACCTTAAGTATCAAATAGACAATGGTCTAAAAAAGTATCATCTTGAGTTAGCCTGATGCTATATGAAACAGTACATAATTTCATATAATATCTTACAAGATCCAAATACCTTATCAGTTTCAACCTGAGCAATTGGTTCATTAACTTCAACCCTGTCATCAGGTTCTGCTTCCCAACGGAGCATGACAATCTTAACAAACAATCCAGCTCTAGTATTACAAATTTATGGTGGTGTTGGTGCAGACACAGAAACACACACACAGAGAAAATTTACATACTCTTTAATAAGGTTGCTAAAGTTCCATCAGTCACAATTAGTATTAGACAACCCACCTAAAGTACATTATTTGAAAAAAAACAAAGATTGTCTCCCAAGTCGATGTATTGTCAATTGTCTTTTCAATTATAGGCAATAGCATACTCTACCCCGTCCTCTTCAATTCTGAGAAAAATAAAGGCACAATATACTACCACCACTTAAAAGCAAAAACACAGTCAAAAGTGCATCAATTTCAGTTTAAAGGGGTATTAGTTTCAGGAATTGTCTTCATCACTCTCTGAACAAAGAAAATAGTTACCAGATTCCTACAAATACAAGATCAAGAAATGTAGAAAATACCATGTGAATCTGCAATATACGAAATTAGGATGAAAGACATAAGACCCAAAATTGAATGATTGAATCTATATATCATATGACATCAAGAACAGTGCCTAACTAGAGTCATCACGTAGCTGAAAAACTAGATTCTAGAGTACCCATTAGAATCAATTGGAAACAGAAAAATCAAATTTTCTTTGAAGAAGAAGAAGAATTGCTCTAAATATGAGGAAATTCGAGATATAGACAATTGTCTTGGACTTGTAGTAGTGAAAACAATGGACTGCATATAAGTTAATGGAACGCAAAGGAAATTTATGTCCACAGTTTAGATAGAAACTATATTTTGATCGTTGAATTGATTCAACAGAATTTTCTTGGGGGTGAAGGTGGAGGATGGTGAAACTGTAGATGGAGGTGGGAGGGAAGAAGAGGTGCGATGGAGGTGGCAGCGTCGGAGAGGAGATTCTAGACAAGAAGGAAAAGGCACAGCAGTATAAAATTAGGTTTGCATATTCCAGTAATGTAGTTGTGGCAGTAAAGTGAAGTAACAAAATGTTTATTGTAGTGAAGTTAACAAAAAATAGTACCAGGTAATAAGTAAAGCTTGGAAATTTGTGACGTTTAAATGACATTAGCCTAATTTCTTACTGTGATAATACTATATATTCCTCCACAAACTCAAAAAAGTGCATAATATAGAGCGCAGAACTAACCCATAATAACCATATATAAAGGAAGAGAATCCCTTGGCTGATCAACCTCAAATATATCTTCATCCAAAATGCTTTGGGCTGATTTATAACACTTAAAGAGAATACAAAGAAGAAGGAAGTCCGAATGTAGACTTGTCAAATGCTCAGCAGAAGACTGAATTTTACAGATAGCTGCCCTCAAGGGAGCTACTCCCTGCATTGGTACTTGGAGATGCAGAACTTGATCCTTGTACTTCTTACATATAGAGAAAACTGTGTGTGCAAGATAGACATTTTCAACCCAATAAAGCAATATAAAACAGAGAACTATATAAAATGTTAACAAACATTTTCAGAAACTTTATAAATTCATTTACACTTCTAGGAATTATAAAATATTACAAAATTGCATAATTGATCAGTTTTACTACATGTATAGTTTTAGAAAATAAGATGGACTGCCCACATGGGAAGATTCATATCATATGTTAGTTAAGAAAAGAAGCTAATACTGCAAATTTTCTGAAACCGCTAATAAATTTATAGAGCTGTTTAAAGCAAAGGAGCACAAGAAATTGAATAAATGCATAATTGTCTATGTAAATATATCTATAAAAAGAACATACAGATAAAGAGAGCCACTGAATGGGATATGCAGGGGATGCAAAAGGTAAAAGTACATTTATCAGGTACGAGGTGTATCTGTTCTACTGCACATGAATTGATAAAATTAACAATAGTAAGAAGGAAACTGGAAAAAGGCAAGATCAAACAACTAGAAAAAGGCAAGATCAAACAACTGGATCATGAACATCAGAACATGTCTTAGACTAATGGAGAAACTGGTCTACTACTTGTTATTCGTGTCTTACTATTAAGCAACATATATTTCAGTTTATTGAAAAATTAATACCAAAATATATGGATATACGAAGGCAAACAACTATGATAATTCAATGTTCTACACACACTGTTTTAATAAAGGCAGCAGTGCTCTTCCCAGTTCTAACCGATATGACGCTAGGAGGAAGACACTTAATGCGGACACATCTGTCTTCTCATCAACGATGTCAGCACCTAAGAATCCCACAAAAAACTTCCTAAAAATTCTAAAAAAAAGCTTAAGGAACAAAATATACATGCTTAAAATTCCAAAAAACTTCCTAAAAACAGCACTTACCGTAGAAAGGAATACTAGTGGGATGTGGTGTCAATCATAACAGTAGTCGTACGACTCATGAATCAAGACCCTTCTTGGCGAAGTGCTCTTCAATCCTCCTCGGCCTCCACCACAGCACCTCCAACACCTTCATTCCCATCGTGGCCATGCACAAGCCTATAAACACCCAAGTGTTGTAAGTTTCTGGGCTTAAGAGAAAAGTTTTGGGTAAAATTTCTACTTAGCATTTCGTCAAACACATAAAGGTCCTAAAATAAATGCAACAAACAAGAATTATTAATGTATGACTCATAAAATTAGTGATGTTTCCCATATCACAAAACAAAAATAATTCTGACAAACAATCTAAGTCCAAAATTCCAACATAGAAGAAGAGAATACAAGACTTTTTTTTACAGTAGAGAGCGATAGAGATTTGAGATCTGTACCCATGGTGTGGAGGACGGACTCGACGGCCTCGTCAAGCCTAGCGCGGTTCCGGACGAAGATGGAGATGGGGATGCCAACGTCAGTGGAGAGGCGTCGTTAGAGCCGCCTTAAGTGGATTTTGACTAGCTTTCTGGTAGATGAGGAAGTAGAGGACGGCGAGGAGTGTTTGCCATGAAATATAAAAGAGCAGAACAATTATCGGAGGACTGGACTTTTACTTCACGTTACAAACTCGCTTGTACAAAGAAAGCCTAGGAACGAAAACCTAGGTACAACAATCTAAGTACAATTATTTATTTTAGATTCTAGGGGGTGACGATAGAGGCTCGGGAAAGCGATGGCAGCTCTGCCTTACTCCTTGGACGATCGGCATGCAGCCTTGGCTCCAGAAGATTGCTTGGCGTTGAAGAAATGCTCTCTTTGCTCTCTATGCTTCTTCTCTCCAAGTATTATGGTGCTCTCTCTGATCTCGAAAAAAGGGTCCTCTTGCAAGGGAATGGCACCTTGCTATTTATAAGAAGGGAATACAATCATTAGGGTTTACAATGATTGTCCCTTAAAGTGGCGACGACCTGTTGATTGATTAATCTGGGCCATTATTTTTGAGTATGATGAATCTGGGCCATTTAATGTAGATTGGGCCAAATCCTCTCAGTAACTAATGCTGATTGGAATAAATCTCCCTTATGATGATCTGCTGATGTCTGCGAATCTGAATGAATAAGTTTAATTCATTCTCCTGTCACGTGTCCCAGATTATTAGGATTTGGCCCAATCTTTGATTGTCGTGAATCTGGGAAATTGATTGGCTTTATGGCACGTGTTCTGGGAGCCACTGAGGGGATTAGAGCTGCATGAGGATTGAGCCGCATAAGACTGGCCACGTGTCAGGGCTGCTTGGGGAGTGGCCTCCGAACCTTCGAACCACATGATAATCTGGACCACATAATGGGTAGTGAGCTGCATGGAGATGATCCTTGTGAGCCGCATGGGGAGGCCTCTGCTCGAGCCGCATGGAGATGGTCCTCTTGAACCGCATAGGGCTGTTTCGATCTAGGCCGCATAGGGCAACTTCGGCCTGAGCCGTATGGGAGTCTTCGCTCGAGCCGCATACGAATGTCAACGTGTCAAGATTATATGGCATTTTCTGGATCTCGGGGGATTGTTTCAGAGATCTCCTTCTTTTCCCTAGGAGTCTGTCATTATGACAGGGTCATAATTACATCTTTGTGTTAGGACTGTCGTCTTGTCATAGTTGTCAGCCGTCGAGGCCATTAATGCAGTAGGGCGAGAGTTGTTTGTGTGCTACGTGTCCTCTCTTCTGAGCCGCATGGAACGTATCAAGCCGCATAGTCCTTTGTGCTGCATGAATCTCTGAGCCGCATGGGCTTTCTGAGTCGCATGGGATTTTCTGGCCGCATGGATCTTTCTTTATTATTTTCCATGCTTCTACAGGACCCTCTTCAAAGTTTTCAATTTGTAAAATTGAAATACTTTGAATAAGAAGCATGGCTGTGTGCAAGCTCTTCTAGCCGCATATGAGGTACTAGCCGAATAGATGTCTTGGCCGTATGGAAGTTTCAGCCGCATGGATGTTTCAGCCGCATGGATGGCTTAGCTGCATAGCTCCTTACCACGTGTGCGTGTCTTTAATTGCCTCAAATTTGCTTTAGCACCGTCTTTAGGGGGAATCCCAAGGGTCGGTTCATTAAATCTCTGGATTTTATGTCCTGGGTGAATCTTCTTTATGAGAGAGGGGGCAAAATTCGAGGAGTCGGTTTTGTCTTTATACGAGGCGGTTTATTACTCCACGTGTCTTCCCCCTCTCGTCCTCCTATAAATAGGAGGAGTTTGAGAGAGAGGACTTCTTTGCTTCCTCTTTTACTTCGAATCCTCCCCTATCCAGCTCTTCATCTCCTTCTTGATTGATAATGGCTCCCAAGAAGACCGTTACAGTGAAGAAGGCAACGTCTTCGTCGACCGCGACGGCGAAGGGCAAGACTGCTTCTACTTTGACTACGGCCGCTCCTCCACCGATTGTCGTCCTCGCAGCTCATCCTGACGTTCACCCCCCCATTGCTGGTAAGGAGATTGCTCGGGTTAAAGAACCCTAACTGCTATGGCTACGTCGCATGCTTTATGCACGAGCCTTTGTGAGCCGCATGTTCGGCCTATGGCCGAGCTGCGAGCCGTATAAGAATAACTGCTGTGACCGTATACACGCTTTACCAACGTAGTCGCATGAGCTATGCTGAGCTGCATGGATTCGCACAAATTTTGTCTGTCACGCGGTCAGTACGAATTTTGTCCGAACCCTGAGGGCCTTATGAGAGCACAGCCGCATGAAATTTTACTGAATAGGCCGCATAAGTGTTCCTCTGAGATTGAGCCGCATAAGGCTTCATTAAATTGGAGCCGCATGAGGCTCTGTTAAGTTGGAGCCGCATAAGCCTGATAATACCTCATCAATTCTTTTGTCCATCTTTTTTAACTTATCTCTTTCTGTTTTCTTCTCAGTAAATTTGCCAGTTAATGCTGCTGGGGAACCCCTGGTGGGTCGTGCCCAATCTGCTCTGGGCTATAGGTACGACCATATAGTTAGGCGTGTGGCGGACCAGTTTCCTAGTGACGAGCCTCCGGCGAGATTGAAGGCCATCAAGAACCAGCCTTTCTATTTTCTCAATGCTATGATGACCTCGAGGAAATTTGAAGGGGAGTACCTGAAGCATGCGTTCCTCTTTGGAGACGCCTTGACTGTGAAGAACAGTCAAGTTCTAGAGGTGTCAGAGAACTGGAGATTTGTTTCTAACGGGATGGCGATCCGCATCCCCCAAATGGAGCGTCACTTCCCATTATCTTGGTTCAATATGCTCCCACTGGACCGAAAGATATGGAAGAATCTTTAACTCCTATCCGAAGTGGGGTGTTTGTAGGATACATCCATTACAACAACAGCTTGAAGTCAGTGTGTGCGGGCAAGGATCACACCAGCCGTTCTGTAATGGGACTGGCCCCAGGTACCTTCTTGAATGTGCCGGGTCCAAATTTCATATTTTCTACAGCTGACACTTTTATGAACCAACTTGCTCGGAAGGGCTCTTACCGCATTGGCCGGTTGATGCTCCCCAGTTGGGTACACCCCGTTCCCTCGTGGACCAATCTATCTATGTGGATCTTGCAAAAGTATGAGGCCTTTCTGTGTGAGATTGGTTTCTACCATGCTATTAGGGGCACCAACTGTAGCTCCCCATCCCAAAAATTTATAAATATTTTATTATTATTTATTTTATTTGAATAATGATTTTAGAAATGATTATTATTTATTTTATTTAATATTTGCACATGAGTAATTTGCATGGAAAGTATCGTATGATTGCAATACTACTATAAGTTAGAAAATATGTTAATATATAATTTTGTGGTAAATATATATACAAATTGGTACCTATATTTATTCAATGGTCCAATAATATATTATATGAGTATTGTATATATACCCTGTAGAGGTATATATGAATATCTCTATAGTCATTTATATATATATAGATTGATTAAATAGGCATGTATATATATATATATATATATATATATATATATATTCATAATTTATTAAGGATATACATATATACCTGAATATATAAATGTATATTATATGGGTGTATATATATATATATAACTATATATTATACGAGTGTATGTGTGTATATATATATATTATATGTATGTGTATATATATATTTATATATATTTGTATGTATATACGTATATATATATATATTTGTATATATACGGATATAATTGTGTGTATATATATATTTAGCTATATATGTATTCAGGAAATCCCAGCCCAAACCGATTCAAGCCAGGCCATAATAGGCCCGGCCCACAGTCCATAAATCCCTAACCCTTGTTTCTCCCAGCCCACACAAATTTCCCATAGTTTCAAAATAGATAGAATCCCCTCAGCCGAACACCAAACTCCCCCATGTTCCCAAACCGAGAGCACCCATGGGCCCAGGAGCACCCCAACACCCGAGAGCCCCACAGCAAATCGACCCCCCTCTGTTTCTAAACCGCGCGTATATATATAGATATCGCGATCGAAAGAATCGAACCCACGTAAACCCTAACCTCCATACCCCACGCCACCCTTGGGTGACCCCCGCGCGCGCCTTCGGCGCCGCCGCGTGCCGCCGGCCGGCCACAGGCCGAGAACAGCGCGCGCGTGCGTGCAACTCATCACCGCACAGCAGCAGCGACGAGGCCACTTCGTGTGGGGTTTTCTTCGCACACGGTCGACGGTTCTTCGAACCGTTTGTTCAGGTATGGACTCAATATATCCTTCTTGATTCCCCTTTAGGTAGATTTAATTATTTCAGCGCTAGGTTGCCCGTGAAGTTGATTAGAAGATCGACGAAAACCTATAAAAACAGAACACTATTTTCAGTCCAAGAACCCCTGTTCGACGATCGATTATGATCGATCTAGCGAATTATTAGAAAATCTATTTGAAGAGACTTTTAGACAACACGTAGGGCTTCACAACCCTTTTTACGGAATTTGAGTTCATCGACTGAGCGTCGAGAAATTGAATCCCAAAGTTTTCCAAAAATCTGTTTTCAAAACATTAAAATTCATCCACACGACGTGCATCCCGCCAAATCGGGCGACGTGGTCGTGAACCGAAAGCATCGAAAGCTTTGTAACGGCTTCGTGGTCGTGTAGGCTTTGGCGGAATTCAAATTGGTCGCGTGTGCGCGACGAATTTGATGCGTATCCGTCGAAATTCACCGTATCGTGCACTTTACGAATTTGATGCGTATCCGTCGAAATTCACTCGTCAGATCGAGACGAAACTTGTGCCAACAGGACCGTATCATTTTTCTAGTCCTGTATGTCAAGTTTGGTCTGATTCCGAGACCGTTGATAAAATCGTCGTATTGCGGGCCCCACGGTCCTACTCAATAGGCAATTTTGTGCACGGCCTGCCGGAATCCAACTTTAGACATACGGTTGGGTTTGTATCGGAAAACCGGATCCATAGACATATAGTTTGACGACTTTAGAGACCATTGACTCTGGCACACTTTTCGGTGCAAAGCGGGTCCAACGACGGACATCGTTTTTGCCCAAAATTACCGTTTTGCCCCTGTGTCCAGAATTGGACTTAAGGACAGGCAATCCTAGCTAATTTGACTATTCTGAGAATGTTGGTACTATTTATTTTAGAATCCGGAGACTCCTACATGTGTTGACTGATTGTGGCTCATTGAGTGGTATGGTATTATTGGTTTCTCCAGCTAAGGACCTCAGGCAAGTGCACTTTCTGATTGCTTTCTGATTCATAGTAGTCTTTTTATTTCATGTCTATACATATATTTTGCTGCTTGTTGAACCGCTCGTCACACGGAGTAGTCGGGAGGAGAAATATCTTAGTAAACATGTGGACTACCCAGAAATATCCCTAAAATGTCTATTCTTGAACGATAGCAGCTGCACACGACACGTGCAGTGAGCCGGATTTTACCCCCTAGCCGTTCACATGTTAAAACAGATATTTCACACCACCTAGATAGATGTCTTTTATTAGTTTTTCCTTGTTTACTTCTCTATCGTGCTATGTCATCAGTTTTCTTACAGCTTTCATATCTCATATGCTATTTTCATGTCTTGTTAATTCTGTTATATTTTGCATTGTCTTCAGTTTGTGTACTTGTTCCATTCTTGACTGGAAACCAATATTTTTCAGGTTTAGCCGCGATCACTCTTAACACTGGGGAAGGCTTGGGTATGCTGAGGACAACCTAGAAAAAGATAGTAGTGGTTTCATTTTTCATTAATTGTAAGAACCTGTATTTCCTTTAATTTAAATGTTGTAACTGTTGTAATAAACTTAGAAATGTGAATGAGCAGCAAATGTATATTTTGAGCATTTATTTCTTGCGGGCTTGACAGCGTTCTACCGCCGACTCTGCGGCGTAGGCTGGCTTGGACACGTCTCGTATCCGAAAAGCGGATGCGGGTTGTGACACCAGCCACGGCTTGCCCATAAATAAGAAGTTATTTATATCTTTGCTGGAGATGTATAATCGTCGTACGGGAACCTTCTACACACCCGTAGGGGAGATGGGGCTTGCGCTCCACGAAATGCATGTGGTCTCTAGACTTCCTTGGGGGGATGAAGCTTTCGAGGCGTATACTCCCACGAATGAGGAATTTGAAGAGTTAGACAGACAATATCCAGGCTTCGTGGCTCTTTATCAAGAGGTATTGTGCCACTATAGCACATGTCAGCAAATAGCCAAGAAGAAAAGCAGCTCGGAAGGGAATGCTCCCCATACCAAGGACTGGGTACGCTATCTTTTCCCGATAGATACCTCAGGTCAAGTTACTTCTCGACGTCCTCAATCCCGGGAGGCGATTAAAGCTTTAGCGTCATCGGCTAAGAGGGTGGCCACCACAAATGACAGATTTAGGAGTAAAACCGACTCTTTCGATTATTTTTACCAAGATACCCAAGAGTTGTCGGAGAAGGCTCTTCTGGCGGGATTCTTGATGATATGGCTGCAAAATTGTGTAGTCTCGGGAGGAGCAGGTTCTATCGAGAGGATCAGTCGCAACTTCATCCTTCCGGCTGTGAAGCTGGCTTTGCGAATCCGGCTAGCTCTCCTCCCGGCCATGGTGTGCAGCATACACCGTGGCCTTCGCACTTTCACATCCAAGGTTATCGCCCGTGACGTGACAAAGGATTTTGAACGGACTGAGCTGCCCTATCATTATCTGATGGGGTGGTTGTTGATACATTACCCGTCTTTGATGAGACCGGGCTCTGAAAATGGCGTAACTAATGACGATGCCTTTATCTTCCGCTATCGCAATGAGTCTTAGGAATTCGAGACCCTGTGTGCCTGTCGGATGGCGCTGGCGAGGGCGGACATGTATAATATTTTCGTATCTGTCCCTCGTTTTACTGATAAGGAGATAGCGGCTGTCCATCTTGACGGCATTGGCCTCCCTCAACTTCTGGATGGCCAGATGCTTTTGTGGCTGCGTAACATCCGCCCCGCTCATCTGGTGTATCGCAACCGTAATACTGTCTTTCTAGAGCCTTATCTGTCTAGCAGGTTCGCTCGGCAGTTTAGGTACAGTCAGCTTTTTCTAGACAGTCCCAGCTCTTGTCTGGGTTTTGAAGGTAGTCTTCTTGATGGCATCCGGGCCTGGCATTACTATGACACATTCCATACCCGTACCGTTCTCTCAGTTCCCGCTATCAAGGCGTCAGTAGATATCTTGTATATGGCGGCTCTGTACCACGTCATGGCAAACAAGCCCCCTGTCGGTTTTAACCCATGTACCAATTTTATTGTTGGTACCGGCCTGGATGAGGGTTCCCAAGGGGCCAAGACGAGGAAAAGGAAGAACAGAGTCGAGGTACCGAATTCGGACTCCGATGCTGCAGATGACGAAGGCGACGAGCTTGATGGAGATGACCCTTCCTCTCTGGCGGCAGATGTAGGGGCAGATCCGCCGTCCGTTCTGCCAGATGAGATAGTGGTTGATCAGCCATCAGTTGCACCCGATCTTGTACGAAAGCATAGCAGGCAACTTTCTCCTGTCGACGGCATTCCTTCCTCTCGGAACCTGGTTGCGACCAGACACCGTGGGCTAACTATAAAGGAAAGAGACAAAGAAATTGACCCCGTATCAGAGGTAAATAAGTTACTACCGGTCCTTTCTTTCTTTTAGCTTTGATTTTAATCATCTTCCTTTCCTCTTGTAGGCGTCAGAAGAAGAGGACTCCCGAGTAGCCGAGATCGTGACTCGGGATGATGGGGGCTCCGGTGAGCCTGTTCCTGAAATTGCTGAATTCCGTCCAGATGATGCTGATCAGGTCGCCTCTCTCTCTCTGAGGTGGCCGGGTCAGGGAAGCTGCACAGATTTAATTTGGAGATCGCAGGTGAGGAGACCCTACCAGCTGCGAACGAGCTGCAGCCTCGATGCTACTCTCCTGGTAAGATAAGCCAAATCTTAACTTGCGATGAGGCCTATCTGCTCTATGATCACATCCTTCGGGTCACGTCGATTGATCATTGTCATGGACATGCAGGTCCTGTCTCTCCCATGCCAATGATGGACCTTGTTGAGACAAACTCTGTCGAAGGAGCACTGGCGGAGAGGGGCGTACCTCCTCCCCCTCCGGCTCGTCTTGATGGTTCTCTTGCGGGCTTGAGTTCGATAAGTCCGATGATGGGACAATCGGGACAGGGGATGATGGTCCTTGTGTCTTCCTCTGCTCGGGCGGCCCAGAGATTCGACCTCTCTGCCCTGCCAAGCGTCCAGGCTTTTCGGATGGCAGAAGAAGAGTTAGCCGCTATCCGTACATCGTTTTGCTCGGAAGTCGCCCCCCTGGTGGCAAGTTCTAACACCACTCCTTCGATGTTGCCGGCCACGCTCCCTCTGACGTCGTCCTCTACAGAGATCCTGGACGAATCGTTACAGGACGTGGTCGACAGCTTTCATCGTCACTTGAAAAAGAGGATAGAAGCTACTGTGGACAGAGGAACCTCTTTCGTCTTGGCTCGGCAATGCGCCCAGGGTCAAATCGATATCCTTAATGCCCTTCCTGGTGGGGCAGGGGTGGCTGTACTTCTGGAATCAAAATTGCTGGAGACTGATCAGCTGGTGGCCCAGCTTCAGGTACTGCGACAGGTTGATTTGACTGCTGCCATAAATCAGGAGCATGGCTCCCTCACAACTGCTGTAGAGAAGGCGAGGGCTGCTTAGGATAAAACCAGGTCGGCCATACTGAAGGATCTCCATACTTTGTCTGATCGATATGATCAATTGAGCCATGAGAGTGAAGATGTTACAGCTCGAGAAGCGACTGCCTCCCGCGAGATTACTGACACACGGGAGCATATCCTTGAGCTTCAGAGGAAGTTAACTTTCTTTGAGTCTGAGCTTGAGGCTGCCCGGATCAACCATTCCCCATTATCCAGGTCCATGAGTGCCCGCCAGTCGTCGTCCAACTTCTTTAATCGTGTTTGCTATGAAATATAAAAGAGCAAAACAATTATCGGAGGACTGGACTTTTACTTCACGTTACAAACTTGCTTGTACAAAGAAAGTCTAGGGACGAAAACCTAGGTACAACAATCTAAGTACAATTGTTTATTTTAGATTCTGGGGGGTGACAATAGAGGCTCGGAAAAGCGACGGCAGCTCTGCCTTACTCCTTGGACGATCGGTATGCAGCCTTGGCTCCAGAAGATTGCTTGGCATTGAAGAAATGCTCTCTTTGCTCTCTCTCTCTGCTTCTTCTCTCCAAGTATTCTGGTGCTCTCTTTCATCTTGAAAAATGGGTTCTCTTACAAGGGAATGGCACCTTGCTATTTATAAGAAGGGAATGCAATCATTAGGGTTTAGAATAATTGTCCCTTAAAGTGGCGGCGGCCTGTTGATTGATCAATCTGGGCCATTATTTTTGTGTGTGATGAATCTGGGCCATTTAATTTAGATTGGGCAAAATCCTCTCAGTAATTAATGCTGATTGGAATAAATCTCCCTTATGATGATCAGCTGATGTCAGCGAATCTGAATGAATAACTTTAATTCATTCTTCTGTCACGTGTCCCAGATTATTGGGATTTGGCCCAATCTTTGATTGTCGTAAATCTGGAAAATTGATTGGCTTTATGGCACGTGTCCTGGGAGCCACTGAGGGGATTAGAGCTGCATGAGGATTGAGCCGCATAAGACTGGCCACGTGTCAGGGCTGCTTGGGGAGTGGCCTCTGAACCTTCGAACCACATGATAATCTGGACCACATAATGGGTAGTGAGCCGCATGGAGATGATCCTTGTGAGCCGTATGGGGAGGCCTCTGCTTGAGCCGCATGGAGATGGTCCTCTTGAACCGTATAGGGCTGTTTCGATCTGGACCGCATAGGGCAACTTCGGCCTGAGCCGCATGGGGAGTCTTCGCTCGAGCCGCATACGAATGTCCACGTGTCAAGGTTATGTGGCATTTTCTGGATCTCAGGGGATTGTGTCAGAGATCTTCTTCGTTTTCCTAGGAGTCTGTCATTATGACAGGGTCATAATTATATCTTTTTGTCAGGGCTGTCGTCTTGTCATAGCTATCAGCCGTCGAGGCCATTAATACAGTAGGGGGAGAGTTGTTTGTATGCTACATGTCCTCTCTTCTGAGCCGCATGGAACGTATCGAGCCGCATAGTCCCTTGTGTCGCATGAATCTCTGAGCCGCATGGGCTTTTTGAGACGCATGGGATTTTCTGGCCGTATGGATCTTTCTTTATTATTTTCCATGCTTCTACAGGACCCCCCTTCAAAGTTTTTAATTTACAAAATTGAAATACTTTGAATAAGAAGCATGGCTGTGTGCAAGCTCTTCTAGCCGTATATGAGGTACTAGCCGCATAGATGTCTTGGCCGCATGGAAGTTTCAGCCGTATGGCTCCTTGCCACGTCAACGCTGCCACGTATGGCAATCCTTTTGCATTAAATGCTGTTTGATTTGCTGTCAGTTTTAAAGGCAACTTTTCGGTACGGGATCCCAGGAGTTTGGCATTCATTTTAGGCGGCTCACCTCGGTAACTGAAGAGTCGGTCTTCGTGTATGCATGGGAATCGAAACGTCTCGCTTTTGTTTATAAATATGGATGAGTTTGGTCGGAGGGATTCCTTTGCTCTCTCCTTTATTCAACTATCTGCTGTCTCTCCTTCCTTATCTTCTTTTTTCGACCGTCGAAGTAAATGGCTCCTAAGTCTTCCAAGGCCGTCTCCGCCGTCGTGAAGGACAAGAAGGCGGCTTCCACGTCGGCCGTCGTGCCCAAAGCGCACTCTGATGTCCGTCCTGCTTTCGAGGGTAAAGATTGCTTTTTAAATTCCTTGAACCCTGAGAACCCATGGCTCTGTTGCATGATCTATGCACAAGCCTTCGTTTGAACCGCCCCAAGTTTAATGGTGATGGAGCCGCATATATTGTATGGACCGCATGTCCCTCTCATATCCGAGGTGCATAGGAGATATCCTATGTTTGAGCCGCATAAGAAGGATCTGAGTCGCAGGATTACTTTTGGGAATGAACCGCATGAGAGCTCCTTTGAACGGAGCCGCATATGTTTCTGACAAACTGGACCGCATAGCATTTTGCTAAATCGTGCCGCATAAACTCTCCTACTAGATAAATCCGCATAAGTTCACCCGACCCGTATAAGCTATCGAACCAGTGTCACATAGAACTCTCAACGGAATTGGGCCGCATGAGGCTGTGTTACTCCGAACCGTGTAGGCTCAGCTAAAAGTTGAGCCGTATAAGGCTTCATTGATCTGAGCCGCATAGGCTCGTAGGAAATTCTTTTATGAAGTGATTTTTGTTTTAACCGTTTTTGATCCTGTTTCTCTTTTGTTTGTTCTTTTTCAGTGAACCTCCCAACCAACCCGGTAGGAGAACTTCTTATGGGTTCAGCTCAATTTGTCATGGGCGTACGGCTCGACGGCTTAGTTCGACATATCTCAGATCAGCTTCCCGCTAATGAACCTTTGGAGAGGGTGGTTGTCATCAACAACCAGCCTTTCCACTTCCTTTGTACTATGATGAATTCGGGAAGAATGTATGGAGAACATCTGAAATTGGCTTTTCTCTTTGGAGATGCTTTTTCCATAAAGAACTCCCGATTGCTGGATGTTTCTGAGAACTGGGATTTTTCTGTAGACGGGGTGGAGATCCATATCCCCGAGATGGAGCGACATTATCCCCTCTCGTGGTTTAACATGGTACCGTTGGGCAGAACAATGGTGGGCTCCCTAACTCCCACCCAATCGGGGATGTTTGTGGGCAACATCTACTATAATAGGCGTACGGGTTCAGCATGTGCGGGCAAGGATTCAGTTAGTCGGAGTGTGATGGGGTTGCTTCCTGGTACTTTTATAAACGTGACTGGTCCCAACTTCACTTTTACTCGTGCTGATACCTTTCTGAATCAGCTCGCTCGCAAGGGATCTTATCCTGTGGGCAGGTTGTCGCTGCTGAAATGGATAAACCCCATTCCTATATGGGCCAATCTCACCTTATGGATCTTGAGGAACTACGGGGAGTCCCTTCGGGAGATTGACCTCTACTACGCTGTCTGGGGCACCTGTTACGGGTTGCCCATTAACAAGCCTTTATTCATAGCCCTTTTGGAGCTGTATAACCGGCGTATGGGGACTTTCTTCGCTCCCGGGGGAGAGTTGGGACATGCTCTCCATGAAATGCATGCTATTTCCAAGCTGCCGTGGGGGGGGGGGGGGGCGAGGCCTTTGAAGTATATACCTCGACGAACGAGGAATTCGATGACCTGGATCGACGATTTCCTAGTTTCGTCGCTGTGTACCGAGAACTGTTGTGCCACCATAGCATCTGCCACCAGACTGCTATCAAGAAAGAAAATAGCTCAGAAGGGAACGCCCCCCATACCACGACCTGGGTCGCATATCTTTTCAAGTTACGTCCTTCCGGTCGGGTTTCGTCTCGAGTTCCTCAAACCCCGGAGGAGGTAAAGGACATGATGTTGAAGGTCAAAAAGTCGAGGTCCACCCGTGACAGGTATGGGAGTCGTACCGACTCCTTCAGTTATTTCCACTATGGTACCCGGGAGATGTCTGAAAAAGCACTCTTGGCCGGGTTCTTGATGATATGGCTACGGAATTGCGTAGTCTGGGGAGGGGCGGGTTCTACTGAAAGGATCAGCCGCCACTTCATTCTCCCGGCTGTGAAGCTGGTCTTCAAAGTCAGACTGGCCCTTCTTCCGGCTATGGTGTGTAGCATACACCACGGCCTCCGCGCCTTTTCGTCCAAAGTCATTGCTCGTAAGACGACGCTGGACTTTGAACGGATAGAACTGCCATACCACTATCTCATGGGGTGGTTATTAATGCATTACTGGTCGTTGATGAGGCCAGGAACTGAAAAAGATGTTACTGCTGATGACGTCTTCCTTTTTCGATACCGTCATCAGCCTTGGGAGCACGACACCATGCCAGCCTGTCGGAGGGCGTTGGCGAGAGTTGACGGGCCCGACTTCTTTGCCTCTCTCCATCAATTTACCAGTAGGGAAGTGAGGGGAGTACATGTTGACGGCGTCGATCCTCCCCAACTCTTATATGAAAATATGCTTCTTTGGCTACGCAACATTTTCCCTGCGCACCAGGTATATCGTTACCGAAATAACGTATATCTGAAGCCTTATCTGCCCAGTAGATTTTCCCGTCAATCCGGGTACAGTCAACTGTTCCTGGATTACCCTAGCGCTTGCCTGGGCTTTGAGGGCAACGTCCTCGATGGCATCCGGGCTTGGCACTATTACAATGCGGTCCATACCCGGGCTAGCTTTTCGGTCCCTGATGCTAAGACGGCAGGGGATATTTTGTACATGGCGGCCCTTTATCATGTTGCAGCGAGCAAGCCTCCTGTCGACTTTGACATGAATACTAGCTTCATTGCTGGCACTAGCTTGGCCGAGAAGCCAGAGGGATCCAAGAAGAGGAAGAGAGGGGCGAACAGGGTTCCTGCGCCGGACTCAGAGTCCACTGCGATGGACGAAGAGGATGATGAGCAAGACGCCGATGACTCGTCGCATTCTTCAGACGAGGAAGTGGGGAATCAACCCCCTATTATGTCGGAAGAAAGGGTGGCGGGTCAGCCGCCTACTGGTCCAGACGAGATGGTGGAGGATCAACCACCTGCTGTGCCTGCTCATTCGCATAAACGGAGCAGGCGTGTGCATACCGATGATGGCGGATCCTACTCCACGAAGCGTGCTGCTGTAAGACGCCGCAGGCTGTTTATTGATGATGCTGACGCTGCTTCTGAGGTGATTTGAATTGCAGCTACCTTCTCCTTCTTTTTTCCAAACTATGGCTTAATCATTTTCTTTTGCTCTTTGTAGACGTCAGATGAGTTTGCTTCTCAGGACCCGATTGCCGAGGTCGATCCGGTCTTGTCCCATTTGGTCAGTGATGTATGTACTGCTATCATTTCTGCTAGGGTTCTTCCGGAGGCGGCCGAGGAGTCTCACCTTACTAGGACCTCAACCCAGGGAGATGGGGGCTCTACTGCGCCCGTCCTTGAGACATCTGAACTTCAACAGGCTGACACTGTCCTGGCCGACTCCCTTTCAGGGATGGCTGTGACAGAGAAACCGGTTGAATTCGGCTCGACAGCCGCGGGTAGGAAAACTATGCCAGCTGCGAACGAGCCGCAGCCTTCATGCTCTTCCCCTGGTAAGATAAGTCAAACCTTAACTTGTGAGGAAGCCTGTTTACTCCATCATCCTATCCTTCGGGTTACGTCTATTAATGGTTGCCTTGGACGTACAGGTCCCACCCCTTTATTACCGGTGACGGTCATCGCCGGGGCGGACTCTATCGAAAGGGATCTGACGGAAGCACGTGTGCCTCATTCTTTTCCAACCGATTTTGAGGGGCCTCCAGCCGGGTCGAGTTCAGGAACCCAAGTAGCAATACGGCAGGGGCAGGGGATAATGCCTCCTTCCCCCTCTTCTGCCAATATAGTTTCGGGGGTTAATCTTTCCGCCCTGCCCAGCATCCAGGCTCTTCGAGCGGCGGAAGAGGAGCTAGCTGCCATTCATGCATCTTTCCGCACAGAATTTATTTCCTTGGTGGCGGGGACGGCAAGTTCTGCGGCTACTCCTTCGATACTGCCTGCCACCCTCCCTTTGACGCCGTCCTCTACAGAGGTTCTGGATGAAGTGTCTCAGGATGTGGTCGACAGTTTCCACCGCCACCTGAAGAGGGGGATCGAGGCCGCTGTGAAAAGGGGGCTCCCTTTGCTCTGGCGCATCAGTGCGTCGGTGGCCAGATCAATATCCTTAGAACACTCCCGGGTGGAGGGGAACTGGCCGTGCTTCTGGAGCCTAAGCTGTTAGAGGCTGATCGCCTCGTGGCCCAGTTTTGCATGCTGCAACAAGCTGATTTACCCGCGGCGATAAATCAGGAGCGCAATTTCCTCGCTATCGTGGTAGAGAAGGTGATGGTTGCCCGGGAATTGCCCAAACCGGCTATATTGAAGTACCGCCGGGATTTGACTCGGTTGTACGATCAATGGAGTCGTCGAACTGAAGATTGCGCGGCTCGGGAAGCGGCTGCCTCCCGCGGGGTAACCGACACCCGGGAGCAGATCCTCGAGCTCCAGAGAAAGATGACCTTCTTGGAGTCCTAGCTTGAAGCTGCTTGTACTGAGAAAGGGATTGCCATTCAGGAGGCTGACAAGTTTAGTAGGGCTTCTGCCAATCTAGAACTTGCCCTGAAGAAGATAGAGAACGACTGGCAGGCGTATATGTATTTGAATGACGCAGAGCAATTGTCCCAAGAGGCAGAGCGCCGAGCTAAACAGAGGCTTGAGCGGGGGACTGCATTGGTGAAAAACCGCCTCTTGGAGTTGTGTAATGCCGAACTATAGTCGGCCTTTTCTTCTTTTGTTTCCTTTTTTTTCTTCTTTGAGAGGGACGTGGTCCTAAAAGATGTAATGCTTTTTTTTCTTCTTTCAAATAAAGAGTACTTTCCGTTCTATCCTTCATTGGCATTGCTTGTCATGCTTGTGGTATTGTGGTAGTGTTCGTCCCATATGGGGGACTTGTTTGTGGACCTGTTACCCTTGGCATACCTTGGTTTTAGGTACGGGTAACAAGTTTGATTTGGGGATACTCAGAATGGTCCCACAAAAATACGGTTGTGGACGTTCCGGGTATCGGAAGGAAGAATGCCATGGAGCAGTTGGGCTCCCGGGGCATGGTGAGGAATGGTGGGCCTGTGCTGAGAACTTCAACTCAGGGTATTTTGTGGGCCTATTATCCTTGGTGTATCCTTGGTTAGGATACGGATAATAGGATGAAAAGGGAACCAACATACTTACTTAGAGGTAATGAGGACATAGCAAGTATGAAGGCTTTGTTCACCACGGAATCTTCCTACTCAGAGGTAATGAGGACAGGGTAGGAGTGGACCCAACAGAGGATTTTAGTGGTCAACAGAGGACATTTGTGGACCTACTATCCTTGGTGTACTTCGGTTGTGGGTACGGATAGTAAGTCGAAGGGGAATCAACATACTTACTCAGAGGTAATGAGGACATGGCAAGCATGAGGGTTTCTTCGACGGAGCCTTCCCACTCAGAGGTAATGAGGACATGGCAGGAGTGGGCTCAATGAAGGAGGGTACATAGAACAACTCAGAGGTAATGAGGACATGGAAGTTCTATATAGAGGGGTGATTTGTTTTTGGTAGAATTGAGATGACTCAGAGATAACATCGACATGGTCGTTTTGGATATTCGTGGATCTGTTACCCTTTTTGTGCACTGGGAGTGCGGGTATTGGATCATGAGGGAGGATCCCTTCCAGGAAGAAAGTTCAGGGGTATGATCATACATGACTTACTACCTGAGAGAGTGACCGAAATGTGAGTTCAGAGGCACCAGCGGGTACATGACTCGATAATCTGGAATGTTGAAATGTGAGTTCAGCGGCACCAGCGGGTACATGACTTGATAATCTGGGATTTGGAGGATGTGAGTTCAGCGGTACAAGCGGGTACATGACTCAATGATCTGGAGAATGTCATTTAGACATAATATTTCTTCAGGAACTTGCCGTTGACGGGCAACATGAGCAAGTCTCTGTTTTATTTTGCGAGGCGGTAGGCTCCGTTGGAGAATCTGGCCTCAATGATGAATGGGCCTTCCTATTTTGGCCAGAACTTGCCGGCGGTCTTGTGAGTCATAACCATCAGCCTCCGAACTGCCAGAACGAGCTCGTCTACTTGGAATGTTCTGACTTTAACATTCTTGTTGAAGGCTCCAGAGATGCGTGCTTGGTATAGCTCGATTCGTTGCTGAGCCAAGAGGCGCTTTTCATCTAAGGCCTCCAACTCTTGCAGCCGGCGACGGTAGTTATCATCTGTCATCAATTGGTAAGTAAGGACGACGTGGAGTGAGGGTATCTGAGTCTCCAATGGGAGAACTGCTTCACTGTCATATATCAGGGAGAATGGTGTGTTCCCAGTAGCTGTTCGGACTGTAGTACGGTATGCCCAAAAACATTCACCAAGCTTCTCGTTCCAGTCGCGTTTGTTGGAAGAGACAAACTTTTTGAGGAGTTTGATGATTGTTTTGTTGAAAGCCTCTGCCAAACCGTTGGCTGCTGGATTGTACGGTGTCGAAGCAATATTCTGGATGCGATGCTTGTCGCAGAACCGGTAGAAGGCGTGGCTTGCAAACTGCGAACCATTATCGTGGATGATCCTTCGGGGCAGTCCAAAGCGATAGATGACATGATGCTTGAGGAAGCTGATCACGTTTGAAGTCTTTACTTCTGCAAGCGGAACAGCTTCCACCCATTTGAAGAAGTAATCCGTGATCGCGAGTATGAAGCGATGTCCACGGGAGGAAGGTGGAGTAATTGGACCGATGATGTCCATTCCCCAAGCTTTAAATGGCCAAGACGCCACTGTCGGATGTAGAAACTCGGATGGTTGGTGGATGAAGTCCACGTGGACTTGACAGGCTTTGCATTTTCTTGCATAGTCTATTGCATCTGCTACCATCGTGGGCCAGTAGTAGCCCATTCGACGAAGATGGTCTTATAATTTAGGGCCGGGCTGATGGGCCCCGCAAACACCGTCATGAGCTTCGTGTACGGCTTCTTTGGCTTCTGCGTTTGACAGACACCGAAGCAGTAACCCCTCGTAGGATTGCCGATACAACATTTTCGTCTCTGTATCGTAGAAGAATCTGAGAGAGCGCCTTCTGATGGAAGTGGCTTCCTTTAGATTTTCGGGCAGGACGTCATAGACTACGAAGTCTATGAATGGTTGTCTCTAGTCCGGTGCTACATCGATCGTTTGGGCAGAATAGCTCGCCATGACTTGTATGTTGTTCTTGGGACAGACCAGCTCGTGGCCTATCACGTCAACCGAATGCTGAGTATGGTTTGGAACTGCTAGGGAAGCGGCAAGGCCTGCTAGGGCATCGGCTTCGATGTTCTGTAATTTGGGGACATGTTCGATGAAGAATCCCTCAAATGACGAGATAATGTTGATCTTGATTTGGTGATAGGGAATCATGTCTTCATGGCAGACTTCGTATGAACCTCAGATCTGATTGACGATTAACTACGAATCGCCGTATGCTTCAAGATATTCTACCTCCAGCTCTCTCGCAAGTTGGAGGCCGATGACCAAAGCGTTGTACTCGGCCACATTGTTAGAGCAGGGTTCCGTGAGGGAGTAAGCGCGATTGATCACTAGTCTGGAAGGAGAAATCAACACCACCCCGACTCCAACGACAATGTTGCCCCTGGATCCAATTCTCGAAGCACCGTCGAAGAATATTCGCCATATATCATCGTGGGAGGCCACATGCGAGTCGACGACCTCGTCTGGAATTCCTTCATATATTGTGGATGACTCCGAGCCTGGTGGGCTGCTAGAAAGTTGGCCAGAGCTTGACCTTTAACAGCCTTTTACGGGACGAAGACCATATGATAAGGAGACAACAATATTTCCCATGTAGCAAGATGGGAGCTGAGTGCCCCTGGTTTAGTCATGAGGACTCTGAGAGGGTTGACTCGTGAGATCACATGTATGGTTTGTCCCGTGACATTGTGCTGCATCTTTTGAATGGCGAACACCAGGACGAGGCATTCCTTCTCTACAGCAGTATATCTGTGCTCTGGCCCGATCATCATTCGGCTGAGGTAATATATAGCTTGTTCATGGCCTGCGTCGTTGTTTTGCGCCAGCAAAGTGCCCAGGGAATGCTCCATTGCTCGTACATATAGCAAGAATAGTTTTCCAGCAACCGGGGACACCAGGACAGGAGGGTTCGACAAATATTCTTTGATGCTGTCGAAGGCACGTTGGCACTTTTTATCTCATACGAACGAGACGCCTTTCTTCATGAGATGGGTGAATGGCCGACATCGCCCGGAGAGGTTAGAGATGAACCTCCGGATGTAAGCTAGCCTCCCTTGAAGGCCTCTGAGTTTGCGAAGATTTCTCGGGGGACCCATCTCCATAATTGCCTACGTCTTCTCAGGGTCTACATGGATACCCTGGGCGGTGATGATGAAACCCAAGAACTTCTCGCTGGATATGCCCAGGAAGGACTTCGTAGGGTTCATTTTCAAATTGTGCACTCGTATCAGGTCGAATACCGTCCTTAGATCCTGCAGATGGTCTCCCTTGCAGCGACTCTTGACAGTAATGTCATCAACATAGCACTCTACCGTCTTGCGTAGGTGGTCTCTGAAGATGATGCTCATGGCTCTTTGATATGTGGCGCCGGCATTCTTCAATCCGAAAGGCATGACTGTGTAGCAGTATGTGCCAATCGGTGTTCGGAATGATGTATGCTTTTTATCGTCAGGAGACATCTTGATTTGGTTATACCCCGAGAAACCATCCGTGAATGACATACGTTCGAAGCCGCAGGTGTTGTCAATCATGATGTCCGTAATAGGGAGGGGGAATTCATCTTTGGGGCATGCCTCGTTCAGATTGCGAAAGTCGATGCAGATTCGAATCTTTCCATTCTTCTTAAGGACTGGTACTATGTTGGCGACCCAATCCGGATGCTGTTCCTCACGAATGAAGCTGCTGGATATCAGTTTGTTGACTTCGACCTCGATCGCGTCCATGATGTCTGGGCGGAAGCGTCGGTGTTGTTGTTTGATCGGCTTTGCATCTGGCCGAATGTTGAGTTTGTGAAGAGCAATATCGGGATTTAACCCCGGCATGTCTTCATAACTCCAGGCGAACACATCAATATATTCTTTGACAAGTTCTAGCAACTATTCTCGCTCTCCGTCTGTGTAGGGTGTGAAAATTATGACACGCTGACATAAGACTCAGTCCAAGCCATACGCTCAAAGCCATACGCTCAGTCCAAGCCATACGCTCAAGGCTATACGCTCAGTCAAGGCCATACGCTCATCTAAAGGCCGTACGCTCAGTGAATATTTTATTATTTTCTGAGATGACAGCACAGCATGTATTTAATAAAGGATGAATCTGACACTTCGTCTTTCGTGCAAAGACAGCTGTCCAATGGAGACTAGCCGTCGTATAGGTTTTCGAAGAGTCGGTTTTGTCTTTTACGAAGACAGCTCAGCATCTCTCATAAATGTAAAAGCCATCATTACTGTCAGTTTTGACAGTCTGTCAGCCATCATATCCGCAGTCACGACGCTCGAGAAGATTTTGTCAGTTATTGGAAGATATGGCATATCAAAGAAGATTGATGATGGCCACGTGTCTACTTATTCAAACATGCCACGTGTCTACTTATTCAAACATACGACTCCTTCCAACTAAGTGAGCGTATGGATTCCATACGACTCGTTGCCAACTAAGTGAGCGTATGGATTCCATACGACTCCTTGTCAAGTGAGCGTATAGTTTCCATACGACTCCATGTCAATAATGTGAGCGTATCAGCTTTATATGGTTCTACGCTGTCCAAGTTAGCGTATGCAAGACATGTGCCTTCAAAAGCTAGCGTATGACTCTTCTTCTAAAAACAGCGTATCACAGCAGTTGTGTCCAGGATGATTTTCAACGTGCAGTTAACACATGTTCTCACGTGTCTTATACTCAGTTATCCACTTCTTCAGAAGTTATGCAACGTGGCATTCATGCCATCAATCTCTCCTGAATATGCTCCACTACTTTCAACCGCACGCTAATGTGTCTCCATCAGAATTTGCCACGCGTCCCTGTAGTTATGCACACGTCAAGTAACTACCTGAGCGTATGCTTAAGGACAGTTATCCTGAACTCTATAAAAGAGAGTTTCTTCATCTTCATCAGACACTACAGTCAATTTCAGAGAGAACAGAGAGATTGCCCAGTTGCTGTCCAAGTTCTTCAAAGTTCGAGTTTTCTTTATCGCATCGTCCAAGGGATAAAGTAATCGTCTTCTAGATTAGATTCCTACAGTTGTAATTTTCTTAGATACAAAATAAATAAAGTGAATTTATTTATGGAAAACAAATTGGCAACTCTGCTGGGGAAAGCTGTCTCCTCCAACGAGATAGCAACAACTCAATACGATACTTCGTCGATCGGCTTGACGAAGTAGACGATGGTTGTACAATTCGACCAATCGGCTTATGAAGAAATGCTCAAGGCGAAGGAGGGCCGCACTGCTTCCTCCGCTCTTCCTGCTGCCAAGAAGAAGGGACGCTCTGTCTATGTCCCTAAGTCTTCTTCAACAGCCCGAGACGTTTCTGTCACTTCTCACGCTGACAAGAACACGTCTTCAACTTCAACTAAGCACACTTCGGCTTCTCTGAACACGGCAACAGTGGCTTCTCCTAGTCACGTTGACAAAGTTAGTTCTTTAACCAAGTCAGCGTGTACAAGGAAAACCATCTCTGGACATGTCAAAGTCCCTTCTCCCTCTACTCTTACGACAGCAGTCGGCTCTTTAGCCATTGATGACTCTGAGCGTATGGCATTTAAAGGGCAGCGTACTGCAAAGGCAGCGTACAAAAGCCAACATCAGGCAGCGTACGCTAAGCCAAAGCCAGCGTATGCTAATAAAAAGGCAGCGTATGACCAGAAGCCCAAACTAAAGTCAGCGTATGCTAACAGATACAGTCCTTTGACTGTTTCTCAAAATCAAGCTGGGGGTTCTCTTCCACAGAACATACAAATGATTCCCCCTCAACTTGCACATCTTGTGCCAACCAAGGAGAAAGACTCTTTAGTCAACTCCTCTACTCCTAAGGTCTTTACCTCTGGAGTTAATTTGACTAGTACTCTTACTAGATCAAACAAAGAAAAATGCCTTTTGGCTAATTCCTCCAAAGATGGATTATTACCGACTCCCAGTCGGAATAATACCCATCTTCCTTCTCTCTAAATTTCTCGATCTGAGAAAGGTAAATTACAAGTATCCAAGACTGATATCAAAGTCAGATCTCTTACGGATCTTCGTAACAAGCTTAATCAGAATCGTCTCGATTCCACTGAGACAAGTATATTAGACCCTGATACAGAATATGCCAAAAATTATGTGGCTCAAATTAATCGGTCTTTATACACTCAAGAATCGAGAAGACAGAAGAACGAAAGACAAGTTTCTACACAGAAACTATCTTCAAGTACTTCCCAATCTGTTCCTACAGATCTCCGGGAGTATTTGCAAAATAAACGGAGAATTGACACTCCATCAGGCTATGATATTGCTCATATTTGCC
The DNA here is from genome assembly GCA_029216955.1 of Iris pallida. NCBI lineage: Eukaryota > Viridiplantae > Streptophyta > Magnoliopsida > Asparagales > Iridaceae > Iris > Iris pallida. The sequence goes on from JANAVB010033017.1 coordinate 33,488,251, forward strand.
ATGAAAAGCATGGTTGCAACTTCCAACCTCGAGTTGTAATTCAATGTTGTTGTTCACCAAAAAGACAATCTGTTTTCGAACGGATTCAGTATGAACCAATGTTGGATGAAGACGAACCTCTTTATGCTTCTGTCAACATGACCTCCAGAAATATTGGGGGTAGCATACGGTCTGATGCTATAGCAGACTCTGAAGATGGCGTTTATCTCGGCACCCGATCCAGGACCGGAACCTTGGCGAGGGTCTCTTCTTCTTCTCATCCAAGTGGTAATCCGGAGATCACAGAGGACTTCCTTAGAGAATCCAACTTTCCAGTATTGACTCCCGTAAATAGCCCCGGGAAAGATACTGATTCACACAGTGATGATTCAGAACAGACTGTTTCATCATCTATTCCTCGAATGATTACCACTTACATGGCAGAGGGCAATCATGAACCTTCAACTAGCACCGAAGCTCATGAACAAAGGATTTCTTCCTTAGAACAACAGTTACGAGCTATGGCAGATATGTTGAATGCTATGCACACTCTTATGCAAGCTCAGCATCAAACTCAGCAAGTCCAACATACAGCCCCTCCAGTTGTATTAAATACTCCTGTTGTTCCAAACCCGGAACCCTCTACTATTCTGGGGGTACAATCTAATGTTCCTGTACAACCCACTCCAAGTCAGTCTGGAGCTGGGGGTGGTACATATGCTACAGTCCCTCCTCCCAATTATACTCAACAAGTTACAACTCCACAATCCTCCGGAATTGTTACTGAAGAGTTAAGAAATCTCCGAACTCAATTTGAGGCATTTAAATAGAAGGATGGTTTGCAAAGGTTAGGTATCAAACAACCTTACCCAATAGAATGGAAGCAGGTATCGTATCCACCAAAATACAAACCTCCGACCATCTCTTTCTTTGATGGGACAACCTCCCCAAGTCAGTTCATTAATCACTTTGAAGTAATGACTGATCAACTGCAACCAAGTGACGCCCTCCTTACTCGGGTGTTTGTTGGGTGTCTCAAAGGAACGGCTTATGAATGGTATAGAAGTCTCCCTGACGGGTGCATTACCTCATTTGCCGGTTTCAAGCAAATGTTTCTTGAACGATTCTATGAAGGGCTTAATGATATGACCATGTCAGCCCTCATAAGAATTAAACAGAAAAATAATAAAACCATCGAGGACTTCATTGAAAGATTCAGAAGAGAAGCCCTCAAAATGCCTCTCGGAACTCCCGATGCTGTTACTATCGACACTTGCAAGTCGAATCTCTTACCAATTATCAGCATGTGGACAGGGTCCACTCAGTTCCAAGATTGGCCTTCTTTCATCGTCAGTGCCAAGGCTGCTGAAGTCAGTGCTGAGACCTTCAAGGGTCTGGGGGTATAAATGGCTCCCAAAGAATCAAATCAGAGTGCTAGCAATAGTACTCGACCCAACAATCGCAAAGGGAAAGAAGCTCTTGAAGTCAATCTCCAAAGCAGTAGTCAAGAGGTAAAGACTACTCAAGCTACTCCAGCTCCAACAAATCAACAACAGAGACCTCCTCGACTGAAGGAAGAATATTCTTTCGACGATGACGATGTTCAGGGTATCTTTGAATGCTTGCTCAAAGGTAACAAGATTCAATTGCCAGAAATCAAAAAGCCTGATGAAGCCAATAAGACAGGTCATCCAAAATACTGTCCATATCATAGAATGCTGGGTCATACAATCCGGTCTTGCTATGTATTAAAAGGGAAGATTCAAGAGATGATTAAATCAGGAGCTGTGACACTGACACCCAAAGACAAGACAGTCACAGCAAATGTAATTTCAATGCAGTTCGGTGACTTCCCTCCCTTAATGGTAAAAAGTGGGATTGTTCCTATCCCCAAAGCAACTCTCGAAGTTGTAAACATCCCACCAGCACAGAATGACGGGCTTGTTCCTGTCACAACTAAGAAGGGAGAGATCATGTGGATTCACCCGGATTTAATAACGGAGTTTGAAACGTCTTCCTCTTCTCCTCGGAAGATTCTCTCATCTAAAAAGAAGCTCGGGAAGACTAAGTCATGCAATGTGACTTCTAGTTTCATACCCGATTTTTATCTAACCTCTACTTTTATCTCGGTAGAAAATTCACTCCCTACGGAGATAAAATCTGTACCTCAATTTGAAGATAGGTACAAGCCTGCTTTTCATCTATACAGTTCACAATCTCGTGAATTGATGGCAAAGATGGGTTATGATCTAGCCACTGCTTCTGGTTTGAACTCAGGCAAAGGACTCCGAGCACCTTTAGCCATCACTATGAGGCATAATCAATCTCGTGTTGGCCTTGGTTTTTGGAATGAAGCTCTCATCAAATATAAAAGAACCAAGAGCAAGATAAAGAATTGCAACATGGTTTCCATAGACCCTGAACCAGAATCTGAAGTTGAAGTTCATGCTGGAACTCGGTCAGGAAAAATATATTTGAAAGATTATGCTGAAATTCCTGAAGAAACTTCTGACGTCCCTCCGGTTACAGCTCCAACACCAGTCTCTACTGAAGAGCCTTTAAATATTCCTGTTGAGACAGTTCCTTCTAAACCAACAGCAGCTGACAAAGGCAAACAACAAGTCCGCTTCGACAAACCATTGAAGAAGTCATCTCCTACAGGACTTGAAAAGCCTTATAATTTTGATATATTGGCTCAACTAGCCAATACCCCAGCTAAATTATCAATCTTCGAGCTCTTACGCCTCTCTAAAGAGACTCGAGAAACTCTAAGTGAAGCCCTGCTGCAAGCAGAAACCTGCCTAACTCTTCTCAAGAAATTGGAAACAGAACCTGTTTCTCATTGCCATAATATATTAGAATTTATTCCAAACATTACCTTTACGCAGGACGATATGCTGCTAGAAGATAATCGACATGACCGTCCTTTATATCATACAGGATATATTGATTCTATGAAGGTTGATCGTCTCCTGATTGATCCAGGATCTGCTCTCAGTATTATGCCAAAAGCTATGCTAGATGCACTGAAGATACCTGTGCATAGTCTTTCCAGCACTATCACTACCATCTTGGGATTCAATCAAGGAAAGAGTGAGCCTTTGGGCAAGATTCGCCTCAAATTTCAAATAGGCGATCTTCGTACTAAAGTTACTTTTTACATCATCGACAATCATGGTTGCTCATACAATGCTCTATTGGGGAGACCATTCTTACATGAACATAATGTCGTTCCTTCGACTCTTCATCAGTGCTTCAAATATGTTGATGATAATGGAGAAGTTCAAAAGGAGGTTGCAGATCTCTATCCATTTAAAGGAGTTGAAGCTTACTTCAATGACGCTCGCATGTACAAAGATGAATACTCAAAAGTCTTGCAAGCTATGGATAATGATGATGAGATAGCAAAAGTTGGCACTTTTGTTATTCCTGTAAAAGGGCGTATCACTCCTCCGCAGTCTGTTAAATCATCTGAAGAAGGTTTACTGATAATTCCTGTCAGTGGACGTACTACTTCATCACCTGCCCAGGCTCCACAAGGCTCACTGATAATTCCTGTCAGTGGACGTACTACTGTGTTGTCTTTCCAAGCTCCACAAGGCTCACTGATAATTCCTGTCAGTGGACGTACCACTCCCCCTCCACCTTCTCAGGCTAGACCAGATACTCTAGTCATTCCAGTCAGTGGACGTACGACTTATCCACGATCTTCTTCAAGGGAGCTCACCTCTTCTGAGCCTTTTGTTATCGATCTTAATCGAAACAAAACTTCTGATCGCTCTTCCTCTCCCCCTTTTGTCATTAATTTGACTAAGTCTGATAAGGCTCAGCCTTCTGTTGTAAATACAATATTTAATATTAATGAAGCATCTCCTTTGCAGTATATTGATGTCTGTAATCATGTACAAAGTTATTTACAATTGCTAGATAGCTTAGAGTCACTAACTATAGGGGTTGTTCAAACTCTTCATATAGACGTATCATTGGAATCCATACAAAAATCATACTTCGTGGTCCCTGCTAGAAAGAAGGGAGAAAATCCAATCTTCTTTTATAAAGGATCCCAAAATCCTCCTAACTTGGAAGAAGATGACACAAACGACGATACTGGAAGGTTACAACTGCGTCGCTACAGTCAGCAATCTAAAAATATCATCAAGAATATGGGTTATGACTTTTGAACCAGTCTCAATAATGGAAAAGGAAGAAGAATGCCTGTTCGAATTCCTCCATTAAAATACGGAAGGACAAAATGTGGTTTAGGTTACATTGTTCCTACTTCCTTTATCAACATCGTCCATGAAGATTCACCATCCGATGAAGACGAACGATCTGAGTCTTCTGATTCCCTCTCTTGGGATTCTGACACGAGTATTGGCGATCTCCATCGCTCTATTTTATCTATCAATATGGTCTCCGTTGGTGGCCCGCAGGAAAATGATGAAGATGAGGATGATTTTGAAATATCACCCGAATCGGAACAATGGGCTCAAAGATTAGATAATCAATGGAAATTCAGGTTTGAGCAGAGGGAACCTCCTACTGAAGATAAACTGATCCAAATTGATGTTGGTGAAGAAGGGTCCCCTAAACCAATATTCATCAGCGAAAGTCTTTCAGAAACGGATAAACAAGACATGATTAAACTTATTCATGATTATATCGATGTCTTTACCTGGAGTTATGAGGATATGCCAGGACTAGATCCAAAGATTGTAATGCACAAACTCAATATCATGCCAAATGCTAAACCGGTCAAACAACAACAGCGACGATTTCGTCCAGACATCATGGATGCAATTGAAGCTGAAGTCAACAAGCTTATGGCTTCTGGATTTATTCGAGAGGAACAACATCCTGAATGGGTGGCTAACATCGTTCCTGTCTTTAAAAAGACTGGCAAGATCTGGGTCTGTATAGACTTTCGCGATCTCAATGCAGCTTGTCCTAAAGACGAGTTTCCTCTTCCAATTTTAGATGTCATGATCGATAATACATGTGGTTTCGAACGAATGTCATTCATGGATGGGTATTCGGGATACAACCAGATCAAAATATTTCCAGATGATAAAAAACACACTTCCTTCAGAACGCCGATCGGTACATACTGTTATACAGTGATGCCGTTTGGTCTCAAGAATGCAGGAGCAACATATCAGCGAGCAATGAGCACTATATTCCGCGAACATCTCCGGAAAATAGTCGAATGCTATGTTGATGATATTGCGGTCAAAAGTCGACGAAAGGAGGATCATATCCAAGATTTGAAGACTAACTTTGATTTAATGCGTCAGCATCAACTTAAAATGAACCCTACTAAGTCCTTCCTGGGCGTCTCTAGTGGTAAATTTCTCGGCTTCGTCATTATCGCTAAAGGTATACACGTGGATCCCGAGAAGATCAAAGCCATTCAAGAGATGCGTCCTCCACGCACCTTAAAAGAGCTACGAGGATTTCAAGAAAGAATTTCTTATATCAGGAGATTCATTTCCAACTTATCAGGACGCTGCAGACCATTCAACAAACTTCTGAAGAAAGGTGTATCTTTCGTTTGGAACGAAGAATGTCAAAAAGTATTTAACGATATTAAACAGTATCTCATGAACCCTCCAGTTTTGGTACCTTCCGTCTCGGGAATACCATTCCTTCTATATGTTCGAGCCATGGATCATTCTTTTGGTGCATTACTTGTCCAGAAAAATAAAGATGGCCATGAACAGGCAATTTATTATCTCAGTCGCACAATGACAGGTGCTGAACCGCGTTATTCTCCAATCGAGAAAGAATGCTTAGCATTAATGTTTGCTGTTCAGAAAATACGATATTATATTATCGGTCAAATGATTCACGTCATTTCCAGAGTGAATCCCATCAGGATTATGATGAAGAAACCTGGTATTCTCAACTCCAGACTAGCTAATTGGGGAATCTTGTTAGCTCAATACGATATGTATTATGTTCCTCAGAAGTCAGTTAAAGGATAGGCTCTTGCTGATTTTCTGGCTGCTCATGCGATTCCAGAAGATTCTAAATTATATGATGAGATTCCTGATGAAGTCTTGGATTCAAATCTAGTTTCTGAAGAAATTCCTACCTGGCGTCTATTCTTTGATGGAGCATCTAGAATGGGTCCTAACGACAATATTGTCGCCGGAGTTGAGATTGTTCTTGTATCCCCAGAAGGACTAACTATTCAGAGGGCTTATTCTCTAGATCAATCATGTTCAAACAATGTAGCTGAATACAATGCATTGCTCATCGGCCTTCAACTTGCTAAACATCTAGATATTCAATATTTGGAAGTTTATGGAGACTCCAAGCTTATTGTCAATCAGATCAGAGGAACGTATGAAGTTCGTCATCAGGATTTGATACCTTATCATCGAGCAGCACTCTCTATAGCCTCATCTTTTGAAGGTTTCTTTATTGAACATGTTCGACGAGCCTATAATGCAGAAGCTGATGCTTTAGCTAATCTTGCTGCTGTATTAGCTATACCAATCAGACGTCAGCAAGTAATAGTGGTTTATAACCGAGAACTATTCTGTGTTGAGAATAATTTGGCTTTGGCTTTTCCCTATAAACCAGACAAAGATTCTCTCAACCTTAATGCTGGATTAAAGTTTTGACAACATGTCCTCGTCTTCTTCCGATTCTACTATGGAATATGTCTTTTCTAATGAAATAGAAGCCATACCTGAAGACTGGAGACGCCCGTTTCTAGACTTTGTTTTGTATGATATACTTCCTGATAATCCAAGTGAAGCAGCGTCTATCCGGCGTCGATCTCTCAGATTCTATTATAATCATACGACGAAAACATTATATCGTCGATCTTACGACGGTCTTCTCCTCCGATGCATTGCTGGTGAAGAAGCACAACAGATAGTCCGTGAAGCACATGATGGTGTTTGTGGAGCTCATCAACCAGGTCCTAAACTTCAAGATCGTATCCGACGTATGGGTTATTATTGGCCCACGATGGTGGCTGACGCTATTCAATATGCTCGGAAATATAAAGCCTGCCAAATTTATGCAGACTTTATCCATCAACCATCAGAGTTCTTATACCCAACAGCGGCATCATGGCCCTTTGAAGCTTGGGGCATGGATGTCATTGGTCCCATCAACCCACCATCATCAAGAGGACATCGGTTTATTCTAGCAATAACTGATTACTTTTCCAAATGGGCTGAAGCAATCCCGTTATCTGAAGTTAAAACTTCTAGTGTTATCAACTTCGTCAAACATTATGTCATCTATCGATTTGGTGTTCCTCGGCGTATTATCCATAATAACGGACCGCAGTTCGTCAGTCAGAAATTTATTCGATTCTGTGACGATCATCGGATTAATAATTTAGCTTCTACAGTATATAATCCAGCAGCTAATGGATTGGCAGAAGCTTTCAATAAAACAATCATCAAACTCTTAAAAAAGTTTGTTTCTTCCAACAAACTCAACTGGAGCGAGAAGCTTGGTGAATGTTTATGGGCCTACCGCACCACAGTTCGCAATGCGACCGGATGTACGCCTTTCTCTTTGGTGTATGGTTGTGAAGCTGTTCTTCCTCTCGAGATCCAGATTCCTTCTCTGAGAATTACAATCTCCAATGAACTTACAACAGAAAACAATGATCGTCTTCGACTTCAAGAATTGGAAGCTCTAGATGAAAAACGATTGTATGCTCAACAAAATATCGAGCTTTATCAGGCCCGAATCTCAAAAGCTTTTAACCGGAAAGTCAAAGTCAGAGCATATCAGAAGGGAGAACTGGTCCTTACTATCAGACGTCCCATGACCATGACACATATGAGCAAAGGCAAATTTGATGCAAAATGGGAAGGCCCATTCGTAGTAAACAAAGTCTTCTCTAACGGAGCATATCAGCTTGCCTCTATGGATGGGAAAGTCATGATGATGCCTATCAATGGCAAATTCTTAAAGAAATATTATGTATAATATTTTCATCATTCCACAGCAAATATAATTTCAATGCAGTTCGGTGACTTCCCTCCCTTAATGGTAGAAAGTGGGATTGTTCCTATCCCCAAAGCAACTCTCGAAGTTGTAAACATCCCCTCACCCACTTCAGTTTGAATAAGTGGGGCTTGAGTAGAACTCATAGCCGGTGCAGTTCCTACAGCTGTTGGAATCAAAGAAACATGATCAGAAATTTAAAGACAATAAAACCAAGACAAGACAAAACTTTGATGAATAAAATATTACCTGGAGTTGGTTCATATTCAGTCTCCTTCGGATCATTCAATCCGGCTCTTAGTCTGTTCAGGGTACTTTCCGACACGGGATTTATTTCACTGCTTCCCGCCCCAGAAGTACTCAGAATTTGAACTTCTATTTCCAGATGCCTCTCCGGTTCTGGTGTCAACCCTGAGTGTTGACCAATGGTCTTCAGTACATCGATTGGTGTTTTAGACGGCGATTCATCGTCTATCTCCATGTCTTCTTCTCCAGAAAAATGAAACGACGATTCATAGTCAACTTGTTCGCTCTCTGAAGTTTCAACAATTGGATTGAGAGGAGTGGCTTCCTTCACTGATTCTTCCGAAATCAGTAAGTCATTAGCCATTTCAGTCTAATGCTCGGCCTCTACCGCAGGTTGACTAATTTCCTGCGCATCATCGGCCATTGGTGGAACTGAGCCTATATCAGAAGGCCTAGAAGACCCAGCAGTTTCAGGAATCTCTTCTTCTTCTGTCTTTACAGAAAAATCAAAAGCAGCTTGCTTTTCTGCGGCCAATCGCATAGCACGATCGGTGGGACTCTCTGCATCCAGACAAATTACGGATTTAGTTTTTGAAACTATTACTTTCCTTCCTATTCTTTTGGTTAAAGGAACAGTAGGATAATTGTCTATTGGATCACTACCTGCTTCATCAACATCTCTGACTCGTTCAAAAACAGGAGAATTCCCGGGAATAGTAATTCCTCCGCGACTTCGAGTCTCTTCTCGAGTAGCTCTTTTTGCGGCAGGACCCGCAGCACCTTTACTCCTCTTCCTCTTCGGTGTATTATCAACAGATATACTCTCTTCAACACTCCCGATAGGCACATGCAATGGTTGATGAAGGTCATCAGAGAAGAAAGTTTCCAAAAGATACATCATCAACTTCATCGGTGGCCAGAGGATCTTCTTTGTCGTGACAATCCCTAGGCAAGGCAGATTTGGTTGATTTCTTTTCAACATGAATAAAGCTTTTACCTAAGATGCTAAATTTTTCATCAAAGGTATTAGCTGATACATAAAATCTGGCATAAGACGCCAATATCTTAGCTCCTCTCCGATAGTTGACCGGATCTGGCATAGAAAAGGTAGCCCCTGTACCTTTGGCAATGTAATATAGCCAAGCTCTGGCACCATCAACCAACCCGCCTTGATGAGCAAAACACGTCGTTGCATTGCCCACATGCAACTGATCGTAACCAAATTGACGAGCAAATCTGCTCGGAAGATATGGCTCTAGATATGTGATGTTGTCACGGCGGTAAATTAAATGAGATGGCCTGATTCTCTTTAGCCATTCATGTTGGACATCATCCAACTCATTAGCACCAACACCGTCAATCAATCTCCCGGGCATGGTCTCATAACCAATAGGGGAAGGAACACAGGTGAAGCTCCATAGTTCTCCCCTATTCAAGATGGTTCTGTAATCGGTTAAAGTATCATATCTCCATTTCGGTATGTGCTTGTACCTTTCAAGGAAAGTATCATCTGGCCTAGCCATCCCAGCACTCATCAGAGATTCGAAATGTAGAAGCAGCCATCCAAACAAGTATGTAAAAGGCATTTCTACCCGAGGAAAGGACGTCAGGCTCTTCCGTGCCAATTCGAACATCCTATCTGTGTATGCCCTTAATCCGGCATTCAGACGGCAGGTCATTGCCGTTAATAGATCCATCTTATACCCAAAAACCAGACGGACTGCTGCGAAGATGACTCCTCTGTGCATCCTGTCTGCCGAACAGGTGCCCGGAACTACGAATTTCCTCAGCCAAAGAGATATGAATCCGGCCAGATGACCTTCAACGGACAATTCTCGGCCACCCTGCTTAATATAGGTTTCTAACCTATCACCGACCTTGTAGCTGTCAATGTCTTCTTCGACGACAATGTCGTCATGATTAGTCTCTCGGATTAATCTGTTAATCTCAGCTTGACTCAAGGGCTTGAATTTACCGACATACTGATCGGTCTTTTTCTTCTTTTGAACTTCATCAGTACGGCCTTGAAATAAATAGGCCATCCATTTGGAAGAGTAACAGTTGGAGTCTCCTTCTCCACCCTGTCCTTTATAAAATGCTTTACAGATGCTGTAATGACACATTAATTCTTCAAATACATAAAGAATTAGTGGGTTGGCTGCAGAAATCTTATTTATTTCATCAACAAAAGGGATATATTCTTCATATGGCAAATCTGCTATTGGTAGCTAAGATATATATGCCATTTCATGAAGGGCGAATCCCATCTCGCCTTTTGGGGTCATGAAGGTGCCGGTCCGATAGTTATATCTCTCCGCTAATGCCAAAAACAGATCCGGGTTTGGTTTGAAACCATAAGCAGTACACTTAATGGCATCATATAAATCTATCGCCTTCAACTGTACACCGAAGTTCTGCAAAATCCATCTCACTAGAGCAGTCCATCTAGTGTTCTCTGGATTTACTAGACCAGTCAGCCTCATTGACTGTTTTGGGTAGATGGCATTCTTTAATTGAGCAAATTCGTTGGCAAAAATTGGGACTCTGACTGGCTTCAGTAGTGCCGAGTCCTCAGGAGGGATGGTGGCAGGTAGCAGTCCTCGCAGAGATGTGACATGTGGTTCAGTACCACTGCGGAATCTCCCTTGACGATATCCGATCCACTCAGCCTTAGCTTGTCGGGATGGAGTAATATCCCACTTCATCTGTCTTTGCTGGCCCGAATAGAATAAACGGGCTATGTTGATACTCTTTGTCAAACCAGTCAAATACATAGGTTGATTCACATTACCATCCCTATAGTAACAGTATGATACTTTGTCCAGAGCAGGCTGAGAATTCATGTCAATAGCATCTCCAAAAAAGAATGCTGGCTTCAAATGGGCAACACCATCTACACTCTGTAACGGCAGTCCACTCATCAGGTTCAGCAAAGTATCATCTTCCTGATTGGTCAACAGAGCTATTCTTGTGGAAGGTCCGTCAAATTAGGGAAAACGAACATGTGATAGATCACTTCTATAATTATTTCCCATACTTCCTTCAAATTCTGCTTCCTGAGCCAGAATATCCACTGCAAATGAAGAATAAAGTATTAGAAATCTTCAACATCAAGAGAGGGTAAAGTTTAACATACGCTCAGTTTTACTAAGCGTACAGCTCAACATACGGTCAGTTTTTACTAAGCGTACAGCTCAACATACGCTCAGTTTTACTAAGTGTACAGCTCAACTTACGCTCAATTTTCCTTAAGCGTATGGCAGACTCAAGGTTCAGCATACGCTCAGTTTTCTTTAAGCGTATGGCAGACTCAAGGTTCAGTATATGCTCAGTTTATCTTAAGTGAATGATTTTAAAAGTTCAGTTTATGATCAGTTTGAGCGTATCAGCGTATGGTTGACAAGATGATCATCAAAAATTTACGCTAACACAGGAGTTAGCGTATCTCAATGAGACAAATTGCCATAGCATATTCTTTTAAGATAGTGTATTTTGATATCTCTATCAAAAATACGCGTATCTTACAGATATACGCTCCAAACATATTTTTCGTAAAAACAAAAAACATGGAATACGGCTAAACCCTAAAGAGGGAAGCGTATTTGCTGACGTATTGACCCAAAAGAGGGATACGCTCTTTGAGTTCTGTTCTAACCAGAGCCCTAAAAAGGGAATAGTTATTTGTTCATCATCTTCGTCCTCACCATAGAGAGGTTTCAATGGCCGTTCACTGCGTAAAATATGCTGACTGGCCGTCTTCTTGGTGGTAGCAGTGTCGACAGCAGGATGAGATGACTCTTTAGGGGCTTTCCCCTTTTCCTTCGCAGCAGCATCAACCTTGGGTGCCATTAATGGAGATGGAGTTGAAGATGAAGAAGAAGAAGAAAGATCTTAAGTTTCTGAAAGCTCTTTTCTCTCTCGAAGGCAAAGGCTGTGGTAAAGAAATAAAATAGGTTTTGGAAGACCTACTTATAGAAGAAAGGAAGAAGTTCAAACGACGGATATTCTTTAAACAAAATCTCTAAAGATTTGCACTGATATTGAGGAAGATAACAAACTCATGCCAGCGTGTCAGAACTTATTCTCACTTTAAAGTTCAAAGTAATTTCGAACTTTTGAAATTCATAAAGTTCGAAAACTTTGAAGGGGGTCTGTGTAGGGTGTGAAAATTATGACACGCTGACATAAGACTCAGTCCAAGCCATACGCTCAAATCCATACGCTCAGTCCAAGCCATACGCTAAAGGCTATACGCTCAGTCAAGGCCATACGCTCATCTAAAGGCCGTACGCTCAGTGAATATTTTATTATTTTCTGAGATGACAGCACAGCATGTATTTAATAAAGGATGAATCTGACACTTCGTCTTTCGTACAAAGACAGCTGTCCAATGGAGACTAGCCGTCGTATAGGTTTTCGAAGAGTCGGTTTTGTCTTTTACGAAGACAGCTCAGCATCTCTCATAAATGTAAAAGCCATCATTACTGTCAGTTTTGACAGTTTGTCAGCCATCATATCCGCAGTCACGACGCTCGAGAAGATTTTGTCAGTTATTGGAAGATATGGCGTATCAAAGAAGATTGATGATGGCCACGTGTCTACTTATTCAAACATGCCACGTGTCTACTTATTCAAACATACGACTCCTTCCAACTAAGTGAGCGTATGGATTCCATACGACTCGTTGCCAACCAAGTGAGCGTATGGATTCTATACGACTCCTTGTCAAGTGAGCGTATAGTTTCCATACGACTCCCTGTCAATAATGTGAGCGTATCAGCTTTATATGGTTCTACGCTGTCCAAGTTAGCGTATGCAAGACATGTGCCTTCAAAAGCTAGCGTATGACTCTTCTTCTAAAAATAGCGTATCACAGCAGTTGTGTCCAGGATGATTTTCAACCTACAGTTAACACATGTTCTCACGTGTCCTGTACTCAGTTATCCACTTCTTCAGAAGTTATGGAACGTGGCATTCATGCCATCAATCTCTCCTGAATATGCTCCACTACTTTCAACCGCACGCTAATATGTCTCCATCAGAATTTGCCACGCGTCCCTGCAGTTATGCACACGTCAAATAACTACCTGAGCGTATGCTTAAGGACAGTTATCCTGAACTCTATAAAAAGAGTTTCTTCATCTTCATCAGACCCTACAGTCAATTTCAGAGAGAATAGAGAGATTGCCCAGTTGCTGTCCAAGTTCTTCAAAGTTCGAGTTTTTTTTATCGCATCGTCCAAGGGATAAAGTAATCGTCTTCTAGATTAGATTCCTACAGTTGTAATTTTCTCAGATACAAAATAAATAAAGTGAATTTATTTATAGAAAACAGCCTGTTAGGCTTTTACTGACGAAGATCGGTTTTGGAGAAGATTCGCTGCGGAGATCCACTTGTATGACCTCATCTTCAGTAGGAGGTTCTCTCTGTTCGAACCATTTTTTCCATTGTGCATCCAGCTGCTGGGCCTACGGCTCTAGCTCGAGGATTTCAGGGATGTCTTCATCTTCTTCATAAGCATTGGTGAATGCCATGTTGACTGACAAGACTTGCCTGAATGTCTCCGATGCTGGTATCCGAATCAGAAGTTGGTGATCCGGTTGAATGTGACTGCCAGTCACATTCTTCATCTGAACTCTCAGGGGTCGTCGTGGGTGTTACATACCCTAATCCGTATCGAGTTTTGCTATAGTAGTCCCGTGGTTTGCCAGCCGGGACCGGTGGCTTCAAAGGTAATCGTCGTCCAGTACCGTAATTAAAGCCTGGCGTTGTCTCCAGATCATACCCCTGTTTTTGCATGAGATATTTGGGTTGGGGGCTATAAAGATACAGAGGCAGTCTTCCGGTATCTGACCCAAGGTCAACTTCTTCTATGGTGAAGGGATGCGGAATGTCCTTCTGGCCGAAGATGATTGGACGGTCCCCTCCCTCGATTATACGGTAAGCGTCTTCCACTGGAGTAATCTGGATTGCGGTGTACATATTTGTCACCTGTGTGTGTAGGTGAGTACCTATACCGTGTTCCATAGCATACATTGTATACAGCTTATTAAGCTCAAGGTAGTTCAAAGATAGCCCTTTATTGATGAAGTAAGGTATCTTTTCTAGGGGGATTACATCATCTGCGGAGGGAACATCAGTATGGGCAGCCACGTACTTGGCTAGCTTCGGTTTCTCTTCGGCTACCCCCTGTATAAACGAAGACTGAGAGGACGACCAGGGCAGCTTGATCGTCAGAGGTTCATCTGGTAGAGCAGAGCATGGAGTTGATGGCAGACTAGCGACCCCCGATCTGGTACTCGATGCTGGGCAGGGAGTGGTTGGTTCGCTAGAAACTCCAGGCCTTGCATCGGGGTGATGACCCTTCTTGGGAAGGCGTATCGTCATTGGCTTGTCGGAAGGATTGAGCTTCTCTGTTTGCGGCTGGCCGACTCTCGACAGCCTGATTGTCAATGGCTCCGTTGAGGGTCTTGGCATTTGGCCAGACCTTGGCAGCCGGATTATCATCTGCTCTTCCTGTGCCGAGAGGCTGATTGCGTCCTTACGCAGAGTGGCGGTAAGGGGTACAGACTTGCCAGGTTTGCGAGCTTGGAGGTGGATCGTTAGAGGTTCTTCTGATCCTGTGGCTGTTTTGGTACGAGCTTGTACATCTCATTCATCAAGGTGCCTCTACGACTTTTCGTATAGACAGGAGTCTGAGTAGTAGGATTTGACCCCTTTGAAGGGATCAATATTAGCAAATTCTGTACTCACGAAGTCGTGTTTGTCGACATATTTGAAGCACTGGTGCAGCGTAGAAGGCACGATCATATAATCGTGTATCCACGGGCGCCCCAAGAGGATGTTGTAAGAAGTGTCTGTATCTATGACGTAGCAGGTGACTTCTGATTGGAGATCGCCAATTTGACACTTTAGACGAATTTTTCCAATCGGGTAGCTCCTGCCCGAATTGAAACCGCTGATGGCGGTGCTTGTAGGCGTCAGGCGATACATTGGGATGCGGAGATGATGTAGCAGACCCTTCGGGATAATGCTTATGGAAGAGCCAGGATTAATGTGCATCCGATCCACCTTTACGTCGCCGATGTATCCGGTGTAGTATAACGGGCGATCGTGCAGGTTGGTTTTGATGAGCATGTCCTGCGGAGTGAAGACAATGTTGGGCATCGCTCCCGTACAGGCACTGTCTTGGAGATCTGCAGGTGGGTTCTCTCCCGTGAGGTTGACCTGAGCCAGGTATGCGTCGGCATTTTGGAGTGCATCGCTCAAAGCCGTACGAACATCCTTTAAAAGTCTCAGAAGCTCGTATAATGTCAACTTGGCCAGTGTGTTGGCCAATTGTGCTAAGATGTCGAAGTTGTAGGGCTTCTCCAGCCCTTGTGGTGCCTCCTTTCGGAGGGATTTGTTAAAGCGAGTCTCCTTTGGCTTAGGCTTGTCGGTTGTCGGAGGCTGAGCCGGTCCCGGAGCGTCAGTTGTAGCGGGCTGATGATCTTCAGCCTGGTTGTCAGCCACGGGTTGGGATTGTGCCCCAGACCGTGTGACTACGGCTGTAGCTTCTTTGATATCTGCCGAGTTTGTGCGGCAGGACCTGACTTTTCCCCTCTTCTTCTTGTAGATGGAAGATAATGTAGGCCGAGTCACTTCCGATACTAAGTCTGGATGGACCCACATGACCTCCCCTCGTGATGTGGTAAGGGGCACTAGACCATCAGCCTGATCTCGGTGAGGTGGAAGATTAGCAATCTCCATTGTCGCCAGAGGGATGGGGATCACACCGTCTTGAGTTTCTGTTGGAGGGAAGCTGCCGAATTGTACTGACACCATATTGGCTGCGACTGTTACCTCTTCAAAATTGATGGCCAGAGCATTCGAATCGATGAGATTTTGGATGTACCATTTTAGTTGGTAGCAGTCGTGTGTGGCATGGTGGACGTAGCGATGGTAATGGCAGTACTTTGGGTTCTCCATGTCCGCCTGCCACGGTTCCCGTCTTGGTGGGGGAAGCTATATTTTGTCTCCTTGTATGAGCATGTCCAATATGGGCTTGACATGACCGTCTTCGAAGGAGTAAGTGATTTACGGCCATTATTTGTCTGCCGGCTTTGGCTCAGGTTTTTGTGCTGTGTCAGCCACCATAGCCTGCTTACCCCTACTGTCCCGATTGTTGGAGGGGCTACCTCCATTGTCGTTGTTAGGACGCTTGCCCTTGTTCTCTCTGTCCGAGATG
Organism: Iris pallida; assembly: GCA_029216955.1. Classification (NCBI taxonomy): domain Eukaryota; kingdom Viridiplantae; phylum Streptophyta; class Magnoliopsida; order Asparagales; family Iridaceae; genus Iris; species Iris pallida. Next base: position 33,504,683 of record JANAVB010033017.1, read on the forward strand.
TGCAGTCCCAATTGGCGTGCCTTCTTCAATCGTTTTTCGGCGCTTGTGGCACTGATGATGAACGTCTTCCAGTCCTTGAATTGACTTTCGCCCATCCAGAGACTGATTGTTGGGAGCAATCTCTTTTGGCAAATTTCAATCAAGGAGGAATCCGGATTTCTAGATGGCAGCTTCATTGCGGTTTGGCGAAACCGCTCGATATAGTTTATTGTCAGCTCTTTCTCCCCTTGGACGACGTCCATGAGGGTGGACATTGTGATGTCCTGCCACACTTCGTAAAATCTCTCCAAGAACATGTGCTTGAAGCCAGCGAAGGAGTGGATGCAGTTGTCTGGCAGGTTGCAGTACCAGTCGAAGGCGATACCTTCCAATGCCTCGATGAATAATCGTGTGAGGATGGCATCGTCATGGGGCAGGTGGTTAGTGGTGACCTCAAAGTAAGTGATGTACCGACTTGCTGAGGTCTTGCCATCATAGGGATTAATATTGAACGGCTTATATCTTGGTGGAAATGGAATGTTCCTCCAGGCGGCAGGGTACGGTTGCCGTATTCTGAGGTCTTGGGAGTTTTTTTGAGCGTGAAACATGGCTCGGAGCTCCTGGACCTCTCTTCTCGATTCGCGGGCCTCATCCACGGTGGTGGAGGTCATTATTTCAGGAGGATTGTTGCCCGGGTTCGATGCTGCTGAATTCGAGTCCACATTGACTGTGGGACCCGTGCTTGTTTGGCCAGGCGTCCCTCCTTGCAGAGCTGGAAGGGCCGCTTTGATCTCGTCCACAGACTTGACCAAGGCAAGCAATATGGCTTCGAGAGTGTCGATGCGTTGGCGGTCACTAGAACCACCTTGGCTGCTATCTGTCATGAATACCGTCTTTACATGAGGGAAGATGGACGGAGCGGTGGAGGAAGCACCCTCCGAATCATACCCCTGTAGGGAGAAGTCATCGGGGTATGTGGGTATGTTCTTTTCTGGTTCAGACTCGCAAGGAGCAGTACTCCCAGTCTCCGAGTTTGCCTCGTCTTGGGAGTTGTGGACGTCCTCGGGGACGTCGGGGTTTGCTGCATCTGATGGGAGAGTTGCCTCCCCTGACTCGTCTTCTTGGATCATAGGATTGTTGTGGAGGTTAGGAGGAGTGCTACCCCCAGTCCTAGCAACCCCCTGTGTTGTGGACGACGAATCTTCCACTATAGCAGATTTCGTCTTAGAATGAGTACTTTAAAAAACTCCGGTGGTGGGCACCCACTTAGACGACAGTCTTTTAGTCGCAGTGGTTGAAATCTTCGGGCTGGGAACATTTGTCTTCTTCCTTCTTCCATCAGCGGGGACTTTCTGAACAGATTTGCAGGAGACGACAGAAAGTGCCTCGTCCTCGGAAGACGGCTGTTGCAGTCTTTGAAAGATGGACTGTCGGTCTTCTCGCACCGTCGCGTTATTGCAGCAGCAGTTGACGATGACTTAGGTGCAGTGGCGTCCGTGGGAGGACTCTTTGCATCCTGATGCGTCTTCTCTTTCCTTGCATTTGTGGAGAATGGCCTCACGCAAGTCAGATGGGTCTGGATCGACCATGTTTGCTCTCTGGATTTTGGGAGACATTTGGGAACCTCTCTGTCCGTTTGCCGCCGGGGGCTGGACTCGAGTGGTTCTGTACAACCTCCCATCTGAGGCCCGTATAACAGTATATGGGACACTCGGATGGTCAGAGATCGGATCAGCGGACCGAACTTGCCAAGTTTATACTGCCTTAGACTTCTTCACTCTAGTGCGTAAGGGCACATAGTAGGTAGAGTCCATGTGATGCTGGAGAGAGTCAGACATGTCTTCTTGGGAGCACAAGAGATCAGGACCATAGGAGAGGCGATCAAAGACAGAGCCACATGGAGTGGGTGTCATGCGGCTGTCATCAGTAATCTTCATGCGGCTGGCAGACGTAGCCGCATAGGCTTTCTTCATGCGGCTGGGAGTCTCAGCCGCATGAGTTTTCTTCATGCGGCTGGATGATCTGTCCGCATAGACTTTCTTCATGCGGCCGACAGATTCATCCGCATGAGACTCCTGCACGTGGTTGGCAGATTTGGCCACAGGAGTGTTCGGCTTCTTCTTGGGGCGCATAGAGTCGCTCTTTGCCCCTGCAAGTCCAGCATCGTAGTGCTTTCCTCTGCCGGACTTGGGGACAGCAGAGTTCTCTACGGCTCGAAGTAGGGCCGTATGAGAGTCGTCTTCGCCGTCTTGGGTAGCCAAGAGTATCCCATCCAGAGCTTATGAAGGAGCAAATGATTTTGGCCCCCACTCGCAGCGAGCTTTCTTTGTGCGGGTTCGCTTCTGGATCGGGCCAGCACTTCCTTCAGAGAGCATTTCTTCAAATGCCTGTTGGTTGAAGCGGACGACCATCTTCTGTTGCGTGGAGCCAAGTTTGGCTGCATCCGATTGCGTCACCAACTCCTCAGCCGTGGAGAAGTTTGTCCCCAGCAGAGTCGCCATCGTGTTTGCCATGAAATATAAAAGAGCAGAACAATTATCGGAGGACTGGACTTTTACTTCACGTTACAAACTCGCTTGTACAAAGAAAGCCTAGGGACGAAAACCTAGGTACAGCAATCTAAGTACAATTGTTTATTTTAGATTCTGGAGGAGTGACGATAGAGGCTCGGGAAAGCGACGGCAGCTCTGCCTTACTCCTTGAACGATCGGTATGCAGCCTTGGCTCCAGAAGATTGCTTGGCGTTGAAAAAATGCTCTCTTTGCTCTCTCTCTGCTTCTTCTCTCCAAGTATTCTGGTGCTCTCTCTGATCTCGAAAAAAGGGTCCTCTTGCAAGGGAATGGCACCTTGCTATTTATAAGAAGGGAATGCAATCATTAGGGTTTAGAATGATTGTCCCTTAAAGTGGCGGCGGCCTGTTGATTGATCAATTTGGGCCATTATTTTTGAGTGTGATGAATCGGGGAAATTTAATGTAGATTGGGCCAAATCCTCTCAGTAATTAATGCTGATTGGAATAAATCTCTCTTATGATGATCTGCTGATGTCTGCGAATCTGAATGAATAAGTTTAATTCATTCTCCTGCCACGTGTCCCAGATTATTGGGATTTGGCCTAATCTTTGATTATCGTGAATCTGGGAAATTGATTGGCTTTATGGCATGTGTCCTGGGAGCCACTGAGGGGATTAGAGCCGCATAAGGATTGAGCCACATAAGACTGGCCATGTGTCAGGGATGCTTGGGGAGTGGCCTCCGAACCTTCGAACCACATGATAATCTGGACCATATATTGGGTAGTGAGCCACATGGAGATGATCCTTGCGAGCCGCATGGGGAGGCCTCTGCTCGAGCCGCATGGAGATGGTCCTCTTGAACCGTATAGGGCTGTTTCGATCTGGGCCGCATAGGGCAACTTCGGCCTGAGCCGTATGGGGAGTCTTCGCTCGAGCCGCATACGAATGTCCACGTGTCAAGGTTATGTGGCATTTTCTAGATCTTGGGGGATTGTGTCAGAGATCTCCTTCTTTTTCTAGGAGTCTGTCATTATGACAGGGTCATAATTACATCTTTGTGTCAGGGCCGTCGTCTTGTCATAGCTGTCAGCCGTCGAGGCCATTAATGCAGTAGGGAGAGAGTTGTTTGTATGCTACGTGTCCTCTCTTCTGAGCCGTATGGAACGTATCGAGCCGTATAGTCCCTTGTGCCGTATGAATCTCTGAGCCGCATGGACTTTCTGAGCCGTATGGGATTTCCTGGCCGTATGGATCTTTTTTTATTATTTTTCATGCTTCTACAAGGAGGAGGAAGAGGAGAAAGAGGAGGAAGAGGAGACGGAAGGGTTAGAGCAGAGAGCGAAGAGCCTCGAGCTTGTCCCTGGCCTTGTTGGCATACCTCGACCCACTCGACCATTTCCCCCCCTCTCGAGCAGAAGATGAAGAAAATTGTTAGAGCTTTATATAGAAAAGCTAGGGTTTCGGTGGAGATTTTAGAATAGGGGTTTTTAAGAAAGAGGAAAGGTATAGGCTCGAGCAGAAGATGAGAAAACTGAGGACCGGAGAAAACTCGAGAGAGAGAGAGAGAAAGAGAGAGAGGAAAAGAAGAGGGAAAATAAAATGAAAATGAAAAGGGAAGAGAGGTGGAGGATGGTCAAGTGAGAGAATGAGAGGGAAAACGAAAATCATTACGGGAAGAGTCGACAAATTTTTCATTCCTTTCGATGTCGCATTACTTTGTCACGGTTTTAACTGTTACAAACATTATAAAAATAACAAAAATATAATACTAAAATTTTAGTAACGATTAATTAATTATTGTAACACCTATTACCGTTACAAGTGTGTCACGGTAATAACCGTTACTAATTATAGAAATTTTTTTACAAATTACGTGTTTTGGTGTAGTGATAGTAACTAAATATACAAATATATATATATATATATATATATATATATATATATATATATATATATTTTTATATATATATATATATATATATAAATATATATAAATATAAAATATATATATATATATATATATATATATATATATATATATATATATATATATATATATATATATATGGGTCGTTCTACAATACATCCGCTGGAAATGGATGTATCGATACATCCGAAATCTGGACCGTTGGATGTTGATCCAATGGTTCAGATTGAATAATAGTGTAGAAACAACATTTAATGCTGATTTAGACTTTTGACCTGTTGGTAACTTGCTTTAGCAGGTCATTCTTTACTTTAATTTTTTTAATGAACACCCTAAATTAACTCATATTTACTCTCTCAAAAGTCCATGCAATTTAATATTTCGTATTTTTTTTTGGTTACAGGCCGTCGTGGTGGTGGTGTTGGTGGTTGTGGTGGAAAGAGAAACGGAGATGAAGATGGAAATAAGAATCTGTCCGGATCGCGTCGAACGTCGTCGAGCCCTCCTAGAAGAACGGGGAGTACCAGCTGCGCCGTGAAGAATCGATCCGCTTCGCGTCGGACGTAGTCGAAACCTCCTCGAACAAGAAGAAGTACCAGCGGTGCCGCTCTAATTTTACTGTCCATGCCATTGTCAAAAATCTTATTTTTATCTAATAATTTTATATTTTGTTAATAATGCTACATGTCACAGTGGTGGTGGTGAACTGAGAAAACCTGCTTCTGAGGTCGGGCGGATCATCTGCTCACATATTTAAAAAAAAATCTGTATTGATCGGACGAAATATTTTTTACTTTTCTAATGATAATATTTTCGAAGAGAATATTTTATTTGGACGGTGAATGGCCATTCTCTTTGCTTTTAACACGGAGAATGGCCATTCTCTTTGCTTTTAACACGACGAATGGACGGAGAATGAACATTCTCTTTGCTTTTAACACGGCGAATGGACGGAGAATGGCCATTCTCTTTGCTTTTCACACGGCGAATGGACGGAGAATGGCCGTTCTCTTTGCTTTTAACACGGAGAATGGTCATTCTCAAGGAGAATGGCCATTCTCCGTTCCTTTAACATGGAGAATGGCCATTCTCCGTTCTTTGAAAACGGAGAACGGACACTCTCTGTGCTTTTAACAAAGTATGGTACATTTAGGACTGGAAATGTTCAAGTATCTCATATTTTTTTCACCAAATAATTACAGTATTTTTAATATCATTTACCATAGTACATTCATTTAATATTAAATCATTTTCAAGATAATCCGAATATCATTTTATCAGGCTTCCACTGTATGGCTGAACAAAATTTTTTGCGAATGTTTGAATATAATTAACCTACTATCAAAGAGAATTTTTCTTACATTACATTATGCATTACACTGGCATCGACTTCATACTGATGGCATCGATGTACTGATGGCAATAACAAAGGATGAACAGGCAGGATTACAATTATGTTTCCGTAATAACAAGGGATGAACATGCAGGATTACAATTTTGCTTCAGCAATAACAAGGGATGAACAGGCACTGGCATCGAATTCATACTGATGGCATCGATGTAATAATTTTTTACAAAAAGCAAAACACATTACAATCAAATAAGGTTTTAGTGATCCCAGGAATGCATCCGTAATGAGGCCACCTGTAAACCCTAGCAATGCACCCAGGACTCACAAAATCTGTGATGGGCATCTGTAAATCAAAGGAATACACCAAAATATCAATATCATCTATGAAGGCCAACTGCCAACCAAATAAACGCTTCAACCAAAAAATCATAATGAAATTAAGTATACTTCATTCCATGTCCAATAAACTGCATAATTCAAGTTACAGTAATCTGCCCAATCCACGTTAGTAATTCAACATAGAACCTGCATAATTCACAATACAATAATCCAAATAAATATCAGACCTACTCTAAATTCAAGACCATATTACATTTTCAAAACAAATTACGAACTATGCACTTAGTACAAGCGAAAAGTTTAGTCTTACA